>JAYESD010000007.1:195046186-196246186 GCA_036927565.1 Tuctoria greenei
TGGAGAGAAGGAAGAGAGGAGAAACAAATGAGGAAAAAAAGAAAAAAAAGAGGGGAAAGAAATAAAATAGGTAAAAATGGTTAGATGTTTGATTTAGAGGTTAACGAGTGAGAGAAATAAAACTCTCCGAATAACAGTGTTCAACACTCAGCGTCCAACAAACAAGGGCCCAACTTTGGCTCGCCCAGGTCAAAGTATAACAGGCCCGGAGTGGTTCGGTTCGTGTAGGTGCAGTCAATTAGGCTTCATATCTGGGCTTGGAAACTGGCTCAACGCGTCACAGCGTTTAGCCAGTTAGCTGCAATGGACGAAATTTTTTATTGTTAACATCATTTTAATTATTTTTTATCAATAACTACTGGATCTCGATTTTACCATTCTAGTCACCTAGTTGTACAGCGGATGGACGAATTGTCCAGCACATGGATGGAAGGTGAGATGGCGAGAAGGAAGAAGAGGTATTAGTTTTATTAATTGTTAACCTCGTTAAATAATTATTTTAGTTGTAAAATGCTCAATTAAAATGACTTTGCAGATGTAAGACTATAATTTTTTGTTAATTGCAATAATTAAGTTTAAATTATAAGATCAACTACCAGTAATAGTGATTAGCTGATAATTAAGATCGCCTGAGATTTTGACCAATTTTGACAGACACAAACAAATTACATAGCCGCGTCTAGTGGAGTCTGGTCAAATCAACATGAATGACATTATCTAGAAAAATCAACATGAATGTATTTACCTGACTGACTGTGGTTTCCACTTTTGAGAAGCTGCTTAACCAATCACCGTTCTTGTAATTTCCTAGCAAGGTTTATTCGTTGTTGCTTACTTTTCTGAGCAAGGGCCAGTCTGATAATTTAACAACCGCTGTAATTGTAGCGGACGAGCAGTCGAGTACCAAGTACTCACACTGTAACAGGCGTGGAACTCGCGGCGCCCGGAAAAGGAGCACGGAAACGGAGTGAAAAGCGACGGCGTCTGTTCGCATCATCGCCGGTGAGAACACCGTACATGCATGACCGTACATCTCAGAGAAGGAAACAACTGAGAAATGTTCAGAAAACTGCAGTGCCATGCGATTGTTGGCTGATTCCCTTGCCACCGTTCCGTTACAACTGTCTGACGAATGGATCCGGTTTGATTCGAATTTGGGGAATATTTGTTACCCGTGAAATTTCGACACAACAGTGCTGGTTTTACCGGTTTATTTCCAAGCAAATCCCTGGAGAAAATAACCTCGACAAAATAAAATTCGCAGTCGTGTTATTGCGTACTCCCAACACCACCTGAATCGGAGACATTTTGCGGGCACTTTCTAGTGAAGAAGCAGAAACTTAAAACTGGTAGAGTAGAATCTTTCGAAGGAGGCATGGCTTTACGACTCGTCATATCCTTGGTCTGCAATCGTACGATGCTCCCCACAATGTCTCGTACTAGAAGCCTGACAGATCTGCGCATTCGTACACAGTAGATGGCTTACACGAACTCTGCGCAGCACAGTAGCCGATGTCTCAGGGATGCCTGACAACTTGATTCGAGCCTGATTCACGGTACGACGAAAAGATCAGGTATTTCTGTTGTCTAATTCGGCCAGCCTTGTTGCGGTCCAGACATACAAATATTTACTTCTTCCGTTCTGAAATAATTGTCATTTCAGACAACCAAATGAACTAGAAATGAACTAACAAAGGTTGTCCTAACGACAATTAAAACGAAACGGAGGGAGTATTTTAGAGAGGAAATTCCTCTTTTATAACATGTGTTGTAGTTACAACTTTTCTTGCGAGAACTAAAGGCCGATTTCCCATCAGGGACGTGCATGGGCCAGTAAGGACGTTAGTATAAAGCAGTTAGCCCATGATGCCACTCGTGAAGATGGGCCACAATATGCCCATCGCGTCAGGGACAGAGAAGCTACATTAACGATTGACCCGGGGGGGCGACGAACAAGCCCGGTCTTAACAAACAGCCCGTCCAATCCATACGCGACCCAAGCAAAAGCAAAAGCAACCAGCTGTGCGGCCACTCACGTCTGGTACTACTGCCAGCTTTTGACAACGACGACGACTCCTCGCCTTCGCCTTGCCAGTCGTGGAAAAGGAAGGAGGGCAGAAAGGCGGAGCGGGCGGAGCAGAGCAGCCAGGGGGGAAGTAAAAAAGCTGCAGCATGTTCCCATTTGGCGGCTGGTGAGCGGGCGGGCGGGCTGTCGGGGAAAAGCTGCCGACGGCCGGACTGACTGCCGGTCAGTCACAGTCAGTCTGGCGAAGCTACGCCTGCGGCAGCAGAAGCAGCAGTCCTTTTCCCAGACCGGTGGAGAAGGCAGCAGTTGGTCAGGTGTCCCAGATTTCGGTGAGATTCCATTCGAGCACGGGCTCACTGTCACCGCTCACGTCTGGTCTGGTCTGGTTCGTTAATTAGCTCGGCAGTCGTCGGCACACGTCGTTGTTCTCCTTGTTTTCCGTGCTCGCGATCCGCGGCTCGATTGCTTCTACACGGAGGGGGACAAGAGGCGGCGGCGGCGGCATTTCCGACGGGGATGCGGAAGGGGTTCGAATTCGACGGGGAGAAGCAGCACGCGGGGGAGGAGATGCAGGACGGGACTTCGAGTCTGCGGTGCCACGTCCATCATCCATGGGTCGGTAGGAGGCGTGCGGAGAGGGGATGAGGCGGCGCGGCGGTGATTCTGAGGACGAATAAATTAGGTGTAGGATCGGAAAGTTGCCTCCAAATTCAACATCAGTACCGGAAAACCTCATCTATTTCTTGCACATTTTTCGGTGTCAGATGACAAATCCAACTTCTTAAAAAAACGCGAAATCAACTGAATGGTACGTTGCTTTTATATAATAATTGGCAACGACTGTTGTGCAATCTGATTTTCCGTGCAAGCGTGCAATCTGCGAATCTCAGCCGTGTGATGTACATCTAAAGGTGTCATACTTTTTACACATAGATCCTTCCACCTGCTTGCGCATTTTTTACACATTTATATGTAAAAGGTGCAACCACCTTTGGATGTACATCACACGAGTGAGATTTACAGATTGCACGCTTGCACAGAAATTCAGATTGCACAGCAGTCGTTGCCACAATAATTATCAGGAATAAATAGTGAATCAATTTTATGAATGTACTACCTCCGTTCAATTCAAACCCTATTTTTTAAAATGATCAAAATCAAAACAATCTACTTTGATCAAATTTATATAAAAATATTAGTTTCTATCATATAAAATAAATATGTTATTAAATTATAATTCATAGTGAATTGGTGATATGGAAATCAATATTTTTATAAAATTAGTCAATGCTATATTACTTTGACTTGACTAGCTTTAGAAATGGAGTTTGAATGCTACTGAGGGAATATAAGACTATCCACACTCGTTTTCTCTAAATCATACTCTATGCACTATTCTCTCACTTTTACAAATTTTTTCTCTAAATTTTCTAAATTTACATCTATTCAGTATACTTTACAGTACGTCTCTGCAAACAGCCTAACACTAGGAGTTTATATGTGCAACGTATGCAAGCTGAAATGACTTTGTTGGATGTCCGTTGAGGACCTTAAGTTCAAAACTTTTACAAACATCAAATGGCCTAACAACAATGGAAAACAACTTTTCGATGTAGAGTACAACCTTAATTTTCACCGCTCGAGTTATGTAATGGTTCATTAACTCATGTTGGAAAACATAAGACACGTACCTTTAGCACAGCTGTCATTCTACTTTGACAACTGGGTTTACAATGCGGCCTCTATCTACGTTTCTGAATCTCCTCGTCAAACCATTCGTCACGCATCGGTGTATTCCGCGTTTGCGCCCGCCCGCCCGCCGCCACCCGGACCCGACCCGTTTTAAACCACGCCGGCTGGGCTGGTACACGATCCGCCTCCTTCCTTCCTTCCCCACTCCCGACTCCCGAGTCCCGTCGTCGTCCCCGCCGAAAGGGGCGTAACAGACGCCCCAATTCCCGCCGCCCTCGCCGTCTCCGGCCGCCGAAGCCGCGGCGGCCGGGGAGCCAGCAGGTCGGCCTACCAACGTGGCCGCCGAAAAGCGTCGCCGCGCGGTCGATCTCTCCTTCCGCGTCCCCTCTCAGCCGGAGCCCCCTGATCCCCACTACGCGGCGCGACTCGGCCACCCTGCGGCGTGCCGGCCGCTTGGCCCGCGGCGAGACTCCTCTCTCGGGATCCTACTGGGGGCGGCGGAGATCCGTGCGGGCTAAAGGAAGGTCCGGTCCCATCGCGCGCGCGCGCTGGTAAGTAGCCCCGCTCGCCCGAGTAATTCTCGCTCGTCTGGGTGGAGTCCTCCGTTCGAATTAGGAGGAATAGGGGCCGGATCCTTCGTTCTCTCGATTCTCTTCGTTGCGTACTAGTGCCTTTGCGTGGTGCGTGTGACGGATCGAACCCTATTTTCCGGTCAGTTCCTTGAGCTTGCGAGATTGAGTTGATAACGGCACCATCGCACGTAATCCAACTGCGGGCCGCCGATTTTTTTGCCAGAATCGTTCGAATCAACTGTGTATCAATCACTCTGTCTACGGACGACTTGTTAGACACCAGATTGGTATTCTTGCTCATTTGTTTTTCACAATTAGGAAGATTTGTTAACGGTTCTCGAGATATTTAGTTTGTTCTTGCTCAAAATCTTTTTCTTTGCATTTGAATTCTGCTTTAGGATTCATACTCACAAGCGGACTGTGCTTTGGAGTCAGGGTATATATGAAACTTTTTGCATGGATTGAAATGATGGGCTACTAACAGAAAAAATGCCATCCCCAGTTACAAACATCTTAATGTTGTGCTGTTGAGATTGAAGAAGAATGTGGTATTACTGTACAAATTTCAGTTTTAACCCCTGCTCCCCATTTGATCTCTTATGTTATCAGGTTAGTGACACCTTTTCTTAAATCCATCGAGGCCACTTATTAGAGATCACAATTGTTTACTCAAAATGAATAAAGAGGGGAAAATGATCAACAGAGGACGCTGACAATTTTAATCCATACACAGAGGCGATTCAACGTTGATAGTGTACATAGTATTATTGTTTCAACCACATACTACATTTTTTGTCAATGGAGAATATTTCCATGTCTCACCTTACTAGTAATTGTGTTGAATCCTAACATTAAAATTTGCGGCAATCCACTGGTCCCTGTGCTTCTTGATTCTGTGACGTTTACCCTGTCTGTATGCACTGTAGGTTCATAAGCACTCCTCTTTTGTGCATCTATTAAGCCACTTTTGCAGTTGTACACATGTATTGTCACTTTACTACCTCCTTATGAATGGCAGCAGCATGGGTGGATATCTATTTTCACTGATCAATATCTTTTTCTTGCTTTACAGGATCTTGGTAATAATGGGAGAGAATAAATGGATGGGGAAAAGATGGGAGGACATGATACAGATGTCCTCGTGAAGATATTCAAGGAGTTAAATTTGGTTGAGCTGTCACCAGTATCACAAGTGTGCCGTTCGTGGCGTCTGGCATGTGCAGATCCACTTGTATGGGGCACTCTTGACTTTGGGTTGCTGAAATCCAACTTTATTCAAACAAGAGCGTCACCATATATTTGGGTTGACCACAGGTCTGACAGGAGACTTGCAAAAATACTACGAGTGGCTATGGCAATTAGCTGTGGAAATGTCAATTGCATGATATTCCACTACAACTTGTACATGAAGGATGAGCACCTGCATTTCATCTCGGAAAGGTATCAGCAACCTGCATGTTTTTACAATGTCGTGCTCCTCTGTTCTCATATACTGAGGATTCATATGTAGTTTAACTCACACAATTTGGTTTTAACTCAATTATTAAACTTTTGTTAGCTTTCTCTACAATAGTTGAACTCGATCGATGATTCTTTCATGCTGTTAACAAACTCAGTCGGCTGTGATTTCATAGCCATTCAAACTACTGAGAGTTAGAGGAAAGCTTTGAGTACTCCTAAGAACACGTTCCTTGTTATTCATGTAGTTAATCTTGTCAAAACCCTTGATGCTTAAGGTTTGTCGTATCTCATTATGCACCGAAGAGGTTTAAACTGAATAGTATTGCCTGATGTTTAACAGGTCTCCTCACCTGAAACGATTGGTCATGCCAGCATGGAATCGCATCACCAGATTGCTCCTCTATTCTCATATACTGAGGATTCATATGTAGTTTAACTCACACAATTTGGTTTTAACTCAATTATTAAACTTTTGTTAGCTTTCTCTACAATAGTTGAACTCGATCGATGATTCTTTCATGCTGTTAACAAACTCAGTCGGCTGTGATTTCATAGCCATTCAAACTACTGAGAGTTAGAGGAAAGCTTTGAGTACTCCTAAGAACACGTTCCTTGTTATTCATGTAGTTAATCTTGTCAAAACCCTTGATGCTTAAGGTTTGTCGTATCTCATTATGCACCGAAGAGGTTTAAACTGAATAGTATTGCCTGATGTTTAACAGGTCTCCTCACCTGAAACGATTGGTCATGCCAGCATGGAATCGCATCACCAGATTGGGAATATGTCAAGCTATTCAAAGGTGGCAAGAACTGCAGTCATTGACAATGCCTACCATTGGCCATCCTCCATATATTCTGGAAGAGATAGCCAGGTGCTGCAAGAATTTCACTGAACTAAAGATAATGGGCTCATTTGATCTTCTATTTGCTTCGGCGATTTCACAGTACCTTCCAAAGCTAAAAGTGTTGAGCCTTCGTTGCTCAAAGGTGACCATGGGTGCACTGCTTTATTTACTGACATCAATGGAGTATCTTGAGATTCTGAATATTTCCCACTGCCTTCTCTTGGACATTGTGGCAAATGGAAAGAGACAAGTGATTCATGAGCTAGATGATCAAACTCGTGATAAAGCTTCAAGATTGCGTGAATTCCACTACTGCCAGAGCAGGTCGTGCGTTGCTTGCCAACGAATGATGGTGGATGAAGGCATCATGCGTTGGTATAGGTACGAGGACTGGTTTTGGCGTCAGGATGAGGTGAGGTCGCTTGATCTTCAAGACTATGGAAAGCTGTTTGATGCTGGTTGCGAGAGGTTGACATCTGTGGATTAGATGCTAGTCGTGAAATAAGGCCCATCTCCTCGTCGTTGAAACTTGTTGACATTCATAAATCATAGCCAAAATGTAACAGTAGATAAATAAAGTCGTTCATAATATGCATGCATGGTGTGTGTATCTAATGATGTGAATCCATGAATAGTTTGCCTTGTTTGAAGGTGTTTGTGACTGTTAATCTTTGTGATAACTATGGGTGAATGTGGTGTGGATAATTCCCAAATCTGATCCAAATCTAATTTTTGAGGATTTCGGGAATCATTTTAGGTATCCTAGCAGATATAGATAATCTGAATCAGATTGGACACGGATAGGATACGGGATTAACAAAACCTGACAAATGGATTTTCCGATAAATTAAGATGGATAATTCGGTGCCTATATAGGATTATCTAACAAATTAATTTGCCCAACAAAGTCCTCTATATTAATACACTGGACTTACTAACCCAAAGCATTTTTGTTTGTCATTGACTGAAATATTTTTATGTTGTAATGATGTACAACTACCGCTAGTTACCCATATTTACTATATATTATTTTTGTATGGTTTGTTTTATAAATTGTCTATATATATATATATATATATATAGAGAGAGAGAGAACTTATTCTGTACTCTCCCCTTCCCATATTATTTGTACAAGAATTTTAGTTCAAAATGAACTAAAATCCTTGTCCTAAACGACAATTAATATGGGAAGGAGGGAGTATTTCTTATCCAACTTTGTGATCCAAATGGACCCCACTTACATTTTTGTAGGAAATTTTCTGTAGATAGTTTTTTTTTTTGCCAGATTTACATTTACCAGTACATTGTCGTGTACTTGTTCCGTGTCTCTGCATATTTCTGAGGTTACGTCAATTGAAATTGTTGATGATTCCGTTGATATGATTCTGAAACAAGATAACATCTCTCGCTGAGAAGAAAAGGAAACAAAATGGCATCACTGGTTTTGAAGCCAATCATCATTTACAGCATCATCCGTTCATCAGTGCCGTCCAAAGTCGCCATCATTATCAGTAAGGCAAGTGCACTTGTGCGCCAGCGTCACCAACCCATTTGTTGATAACAATGTTGGTATGAGAAAAACGTGCTTGCGAATTATTGAATGATTTAAAGATGCCTCCGATAATACTGGTCGACAAAAAAGGCGAAGCATGTGACAACTAGAGCAAGGCATAATTTACTATTCGTGAGCAGGCTGCATCAGAAGACTTGCGATACTCGAGCCGCCATTTACGACATCCTCTTTGCCGCAGGCGACGACGACACGGATAGGACATCGCCTCATTTCGCGGGCGTTGGAATGTTTTCTAGTTTGGCTGAAGAATCGGATCCAGTAGGCTCACAGCTCACCTTTAATAAGGAAGTTCATTTCTCTGCGTTCCGAATCGATAAAACAGATTTTTTTTTCTTTTCTTTTCGAAACAACATAAGTTCTGAACGTAAAGCTCTGAAATCTAATCACATAGGATGGTTTTTCGTCCCTCTTGCATCCAAGTAATAGTACCCAGTCAAACTTTTTTAAGATAATGAGTAGTAATCAGTCAAATAAAACCGAATTAACAAAACATCAAATAAAACGAAACGAAAGCAATTCCTGAGCACTGGGCAATGGCGCATGCTCTGCAGCTCGATGTCCTATTACTCCTATAGCAGTTCCCTTTCTCCAGACTCCAATCGAGCCGAGTGAGCATGACCCATGCGCCCATGTGCCATGCCCACTCACGGCATGACGCATGCTGCTGCATGGACAATAGTGCATGACCCTTACTACACACAAACAGAGCCACAGCGAGAGGTGGCGAAGGATGATATGGGTCGGAAAGCTCTGTGGCATCAACCCCACGAAACTTTCGATAAGGGTTAAATTACTTGCAAGTCTTTGGACAAGACGTATTGCACCAGCACAGCGCTCTGGAATGATTTTTAGCGAGTTTGGAAGACTCCAGAGGCTGCAGGCTCCTGGTTTAGGCGGACCCGACACTGAGAAGCCTCCAGAAGTTCTAGAATAATTAACGCGTTTAGCCAAATCACGACGGCCATTCACTGGCAGAGCATTTTTTAGCTGATGCAAACTATCATCGGAGCAGGTGAAGAGGAAGCCGGGCACGGATCCCACCTATACACCTGGGTCCGGATCCGAGGTGATCCCGGTACCAACGATGCTGCCTTGAGATCTCCGTCGCAAACCTGACTGATGGGCCCCGCAGGAATGTTGCCCCACTGTCAGCCGGCTCCTACCTACATCAAAATCAGCCAAAAGGCTTCACCCCTTTTACGCCTCCCGTCCCTTTTATTTGCACAATCGTGGCTTTATAAAAGGCCGCAGATATTTCGCTCACTTTCCTCCTCCTCCTCGCCTCGCCCGTTTCGGTCGAAAAGTCGAGACTACCCCGGAGGTCAGAGCCTGCCGGGACCAGTAAGGAGGAGGAGGACAGCTCAACGACACCCACCCAACCACCCACCAACCACTTCGCCGGCGAGTTCGTTCGGTCACGCGTGGACGGCTATGGCGCCTGTGGCGGAGCTGTGGGAGACGCTGAAGCAGGCGATCGTGGCCTACACGGGGCTGTCCCCGGCGGCCTTCTTCACGGCCGTGGCGGTGGCGGCCGCGCTGTACCACGTCGTGTCGGGGCTCCTCGCGCCGCCGCCCCCGCCCCCGCGTCGCCCGCGGGAGGAGCCCGAGGCGGAGCCGCTCCCGCCGCCCGTGCAGCTGGGGGAGGTCACCGAGGAGGACCTCAAGCAGTACGACGGGTCCGACCCTAAGAAGCCTCTGCTCATGGCCATCAAGGGCCAGATCTACGACGTCACTCAGAGCAGGTCCACTCCTTACCCCCTCCAAAACCCTAGCGTGACTGATCCCGGTTTAGGTTTACGTGTATCAATCGTTGCTCAGATGATTCGATTTTCGTTTGGTAGTCGCCGATTCACGCCAGTGGTGAACTCTGTTGTGGTCATGAGATAGTCTATTAGCGGTTTAAAGAGGGGCGGGTGAGTAGATGCCCTACTTTTATTGCTATATGGTTCCTGACTAGGCTGCATACTCTGCTGATTTGGCTGGCTGTGCATCCACTGCTTCATGAGTGGCGAAACGGACTTGCCGATCTTTAGGAGTAGGATCGTGTGATTGGTTCCGTTATTGGTAGTAGTTACTTTTGGATGTAACCGTTGCACTTGTCGTTTCCGGTCATGGGATCTATCCGTTTGAGGATTCACTGGAATTTATTGGAAACCGTTGATTTTCTTGTCGTATTCGGGCTTGTCGTTTTGGTTTCGGATGATGGTCGTAGTCCGGGTATTAAACTTACTACTAGGACTTCTGTATGGCCACTGAATCACTTGTCGTATTCGGTGTTGCGGAGCTTGTTGTAGTGCATGAAGGGAATAATTCAGGTGCTAAAATTTTCTAGAGTTTTCATGAGTCCGTTGTTTTTTTGTCATGTCCGGGGATTTTGTTTGTGTGGGTAGCGTATGATTAATGGAGAGAAGGGATAAAACAACCATTGAATATGCATTGATGGTGTGCTGTTTGGATGAGTTGATTTGCATTAATGTGATTCCTGCCTGACATTTCAGTTTTGAGGTCGAGGCATTGAGTTTTGTAGAATTTTATGGGTGCTACGAAATGGTTCCATTGATTTGTAGTTGTGTAATATGAGCTACTGCTATAGTTGTTTGGAACAGGGGGAGGAATTCTTCTAGTGGGTGGGATGTCATGGTGCAAGTCAGAGGCTTACATCCATCTTTTGTGGCTTGAACTTTGATTTGCCTCATGTCTGTTGTGGTTCTTTTGCTGTTCTTTTTATTCGTTTCAGTGTTGTATGATTTTAGAAGTCTATGTATCTACTAATTTATATACTTGTTTAGGTCCAGTTGACTGTATGCCAGCAGGGATGATGACAATAGATTTGCTAATTTGTTCAAAGAAAGTGGCAGAGGATAGTACATTTGCTAATGATTTGCTATAGAGGTTCAATATGCTCATGATAAGGAAAGTGAAAATTACCAATCTGCATTGCTCTAAAATGGTTCTGCCATAGAATTAGATCCACGGTCTTCTCCTTGGAGTTAAAATGGTATCTGGAAAAGTAAATAGGTTGTTCGAATCAGCCTCCTTGCAAATTAACCAAGGGGAAGGCTCCCTAGAAATACCCTTCCCCAGACCCCACATCGTGTGAGAGCTTTCAGCACTGGGTGCGCCCTGAAAAGTTAAATAGGTTGTATGAACCATATAGATGTTTGCATTATGAAACTTGTTAGGTTCTGTTTCAGTGGCGGTCATGAAGGTGTAAAGAAGCCACTAATTTTATTCTTTTATCATCCACACCAGAGTCTGTAAGTTGTTAGTGGTGTGCTTGTTCTGTAGTATTTTTGTGATTAGGTTCAACGATTTGATGAGAGCATGGATTCTCTTTTTACCCTAAGGCACGCAATACGCAGTCGCTGGTGGACCACACATATGTTTTGGGTGGATGATAATAGTATTTCACGAGTTCTTGGATCTGTTATATCATATTGTAGACGTATCTTCCATTGTACTTGTACTTTGTCAATGATAATGATTTCTGCATTGCGCTGCTTCCCTCGCAAAACACATGCAAGGTTGAAACCTTATAGGTGATGGTACAGTTTACATTATATGCATCTCATTTATGGAAAGCTGTGTCTGGAAAGCATCGAGAAGCATTCATACATATCAAATGCTTTAGCCAATATCTAATTCTGTATTTATTTACTCACTTTAATGGATATGTGCAGAATGTTCTATGGACCTGGTGGGCCTTATGCACTCTTCGCTGGAAAAGATGCTAGCAGAGCGCTAGCCAAGATGTCTTTCGAGTCACAGGACTTGACTGGTGACATCTCCGGCCTTGGTCCTTTTGAACTTGATGCCCTGCAGGACTGGGAATACAAGTTCATGAGCAAGTATGTTAAGGTTGGTACTGTCAAGAAGAATGTCCCTGTTGAAGATAACACCACAAGCACATCCCCTGCAACCAATGAAGCCGCCACAGAGGCAGAGCCTGAGAAGGCACCAGCGACCGAAGAGAAACCAAGGGAGGCGGTCACAGAGGAGGCGAAGGAGAAGGAAGTCCCAACTGACAAGGAAGCAGCAGCTGACGAAGGTGCCAAGGCTGAACCTGAGAAGGCACCAGCGACTGAAGAGAAACCGATTTTGGCGGTCGCAGAGGAGGTGAAGGAGAAGGAAGCCCCAGCTGACAAGGAAGCCGCAGCTGACGAAGCTGCCAAGGAGAGTTAGGGAGTACCAGTGCCTCCTGCAGAAATAAATCGACATGGCCCTATTCGGTTCATGTCAGGGCCCTGCGCGCCTCTTGTATCAGCAACTTAGCCTGTATAATTGGATATGTAATTTGCACCTGGACTATGGTCCTTGAGTTGCTGGCGCTTTATATGTCGTTGTTGGGTCTCTGGAGTACAGTACAGATAAAAGGCACCTGGGATATGCGTTTAAGCTCCTGTTAATACTTGCTGCGTGCCGTATCAGGTGCTGTTTAAATATGGTTATTTGGGTAGTAGTCTGTTACGTTCGCTGTTTCGTATTATGGAATCTGCAGTGCAGTTCCGCTCGTAACTTCCATGCAGCATCTAATTGCGTTGGAAAGAGGACCGAACTACATACATGCTCCCCGCCCCCTTGCGAATTTCCACATATGAGATTTGGTCAAAATCTCATAGAGATCGTGCGTTCGCTATGTGATTGACTGATTGTCGTCAGCTAAGTCGAATTCCGAGTCAAATCCATGTGATCAAGGACTTGAATAGCATGGGGAATCTGGTACCTGCATTATGTCTCTGTCAAACTTGATATAATATTGAACTACCATCCGTTCAGATGTTACTGATGGGGCCTTCGCAGAATCCAGTGCTGCGTTCTGTTTAGGCTGGTCCTACTGAAGAGTTCTCTTATGTTATTTCCATGGGTACCATATAAGCAATATGTCATACACTCCTCCCTTTCTCAAGATAGATGTCGTTTCCGACCAAGTAAAACAACTAAAAATGAACTACGGTGATATGTCCTAGCGACATCTATTGAGGAAAGGAGGGAGTATTCAGTAGATGAAATATCTCATACAATTCAGTAGATGACATCTATTTCTTCTTAGCTGTTGGAGCCTGAGCCTGATCACTTGTACACTTTAATTTCGCCTGCCGGATTTGGATGCAGCAGCAGTTCTTCACTACCAGGGTCACGGTTAGTCAATGTCGTGGAATACTAGTCGCAGAGATTGCGATTCGTCTTCCATTTCTCAAGTTTTGTTGCAAGCCCACCTGAAACTCCTTGCTGCATTTCTTACCAACGCTCTATTACTTGTCACATTCCCGTTATCTTTTTCAGCCCATAGACGAAAAGGCTTTTGACAAAGCCCATTTCTCTCTCAGCTGTACACAAGCGCAAGCAGCCAAGTTGAGCTAACTGGCTTGTTAGTTTGTTGATTAGTCCCATACTGCCAGTTCACAGGGGTTATCATTAACTTAAATATCTGTTCCTCACCCAGTGCCTCGCCGAGCTGAGTAGCGCCAGCTTGTTACCCTAGCGGGGGCATTAAGGTGGTGTTGGATGTCTGGTGCGGTGCTTGTGCCTGGGCTTGGGGTTGCACTTCGTGGCCCGCCCGTCCCAAGTTGCGTAGTGGGCTGCGGGCGCTTCGGCGAAAGCCTTGGCGTCTCAGTTCCTGTAGTGACGGGCATTGCGTGAGGCTGGCTTCACAGAGCAGCGATCACCGTCCGCTTCCAACGGTGGGAGGATAACGGGCCGCTGCGCTCTAAGCCCGCTTAGGCCCAAGCACCTTCTTTGGCAGACCACCATCTTTTTTTTTAGCTTCTCCTGATCGACTTATTTTTGCATCTCTCTCTTTAACGCTGGAAAGCTGAGTCCCCCCCCCCCCCCCATGTACTGAAGCCAAAATCGCCATCTGCTCTTTGCCGTCATGACGATACGGAAGGTGCATTACTCTCCCAACTGTAAAACGTGTGAATCAAAGTTTGTACATATTTTTGTTTTTGCTTAACTACCTGACATAAATAAACACCAGTGCTAGCTAGCTAGCTAACTAACTGTTCTATTATATGATTTCTAGGAATGAAATTTATAAGCTGGAATATATTCTACGAATTACAGCTACAACCTACTAGAATACATTTAATGCTTAATCATGAATGGAAAACACAAATCTGGATTTCTTTTTTCTGATGTGCTTCTACCTGTCAAGGGCGGGTGCAGACAAGACGACGACGCATGGCAATGGCATATCCCGAATTATCTCGGGCATATGCCACGCACGATCTCATGGAGCCGACTGCCTTGCATTGGTTCCTCTGCACATGGTGCCGTTTTGTCTTGAACCGTGGCTGACTGGCTGTCTTTGTTCAGGCAGGGCAAGAGAAAATTTGCTGCCTTTCATTTTATTGTCCAAGGTTTGGATTCTTGGTTGGCCTCCTTTTCGCGTTGTAAGCTAGCGCTTACCGTGTTGTTTGCAGATCACACTGAAAATTCCCGCAACAGACTAACGGGTGGTGAGATGTGTTTACCGTCAGGTGTGAAAAGGCTCGCGGCTAGTAACAGATAAGAGGAACCAATCAAAGACGGAGCAAAACTTAAGCCAGGATGGGCTGCGGCGAAGATGCGGGCGAAGATGACAGGTTAAGCGTCGCGTCCAACTAAAACGTGCGAGGTCACAGGCTGTCTCCGCCGCACCGAGGAGAAGGTGTCAACGGCCGTAGAGGAAAAGGAATGGGTTGGGAACGAAGGTTCCTTTCCGACGACGCCACTGTTATCGTTTCCTGACTGAACCTGAATATTGTTTCAGCACATGCAGTTCGTTGTGCAGCGTACCAGCTGATATTATTTTTATTATCGTAACCTTCGCAGTTCCTGGTTTCTTTTTGAGTGTCCTGAAATGACATTAGTGCAAGCTTTGTGCAGGCGGTGTCCAGTCCAGGCAGGAACATGAGGCGTCTCACACGCTCCAAAAGGCGCTTGCCGGGGGCCGAACCTGGAGTCCGGACAAGCTCCAGTAGCGCTGCTGAACTCGTTCCGAAACATCGGTGGTCATGTACTACTCCCTCAAAGGCGTCGTCGGTAGTGTTGGTGGCCTGCCAAAATAGGGGCCTTTTGGATCCATGCCTCCGCCGTTCCGAACCGCTTCCAATTTCCAAGACGTACGCGGACCCACGACACGGCGCGAGAGCCAGAGGCGCGCGCGGCCGAATATGGTATGGTATGCCAGGCCCAGGGCCCGCAGCCCCCCACGTGATGGTGCGAGCAGGAGAGTGTGGCCACCACGCCGGCACGCTTCGCCGTCCGGGGCGTGCGGCGGCCACGGGAGCTTCGTGTGCCCACCTCGTCTGCACGCGGCCTATCAAAATGGTGGACGGACGCGACGCGATCCGGAGCGGCTGGGGTGCGGATAGAACGCTGCGGCCGCAGCCAATCAGAGGCGACAGGCCAGCACACTCTCATCTCATCTGCAGCGATGGTGCTGGTGCGCCCCCCCAATAACCCCACCACCGGACTCAACTCAACTCAACGTGGGCATACAATAGGTTAGTGGAGTGAAATAAAAATTTGGACTCTTTCGAGGACCTTCCACTTTCCAAAATTGCAACGAGGTCCGAAAGTTTCTTTTCTACAGAAAAAAAAAACGATGCTGAAATGTAACTGAAAGTTCAGAAATACAAAAACTTCACGTTCGTTCAATTAGAAGGCGTCACTCCGTTCTGATTGAATACTTCAAGTGGTATACTATTATCTACAACTTCCGTGCCTAAATTTTTCTATGTGATAATTGTATTACATATATAGGTTCAATTGTTTCAATAAAAGTTTTATATTTATATGTTGGAAAGATGGAGACGGAAATATTGCCTCGAGAATTCCTCAAGATTTTAAGGCATAATAATGCGTCTCTGGCTGTAATATAATGTGTATAACTTCCATCCCCAATGTCCCAAGTTGAACTACACCTTCCACTCGCGGCTGTAGACTACTGCATGCTATTTGAAAAAAGAAAAACATCAACCCTTGTATATGTTTGTACGAGTTCGCTTCAAACACGACCGCAATTTCAAACTATCCAGGGGGCCTCCGCACAAAAGGTATTTTCCTCGCGGAAAATTCAGAGCCGACCCGAAGACCAAGCCCACCCAAAGGGACGCGTGGACCCCACGCGCCATCTCAAGTCTCAACAACCCCTCCGAGTCCCATAACCTTCGGCCCAAGCCGCGGCCTCTCGTCCTCCTTCCTCTTCTCCTCCTTCCTCAGCTCGTCGTCTCCGACTACGCGTCGAGCGGGAGAGGGGTAGAGACTAGAGAGAGGAGCGAGCGCACGAGATCCTCTCGTCTCTCTCTACCTCCCTCTCTGCGTGTCTGCCTGCGACTCCTGCCGCATTTCTTTGGTCTGGTTTTCCGGGACAAAGGAAAGGAGGCTGCTTTGCTTTCCTCCTCCCCCCTGATCTACCTAGATGATGGCGAGCACCGCGTCGGCTACAGCGGCCGCAGCATTCGGGGCGGTCGCGGCCGCGGCAGCGAAGCCGCGGGGGCCTGCGGCGGCGGCGCCGGGCTGCGCTAGGGTGCCTGGGAGGCGCCGGTCCGGCGTCGTGCGGTGCGACGCCGGCGTGGAAGCCCAGGCGCAGGCGGCGGCCAAGGAGGCCAGCATCGCCGCGCTAGAGCGGTTCAAGATCTCCGCCGACAGTGAGTACCTTTGTCCTCGCCTCGAATCCAGCGCCGTCGGTGCGGTTCGTGTAGCGGCTGGGTTTATTTTGTCCGGCGAACTTATTTGGTGGTGCTCGAATCAACGGCGCGTTGCGTTCCTTGGTCGTTACGGTAGCAGTTACGATTAGTTTTGGTTTGGTACAGTACAGGTAAAAATGGTTGGGTGTCCGGGGGAAGAAAAAGGAATAGGTGGGAAGTTTGGATTGTTCTATTACTCTTTTGTCATGATTGGCTTTAAGCGTAACTTGCAGGTTACTGCTGCTGATGAGAATTTCACAAATTTTGGAGTAAGACCAGGTTCTGAGGCATCATACAAGAATTGGTGTGTGCCATTTGGAGTTGGTCAAAGGGGATGAGAAACAACTTGCCATGCCGTTAGAACATTGATTTAATTTTTCTTTCAAAGCTTGAAGCAAATGGTAAATTGTTTGTTGTAGCAGTAATTGATTTAAAAACCATTTTCATCACAGACTGGCAAGGATTTTGGTTCAGATACATCTGTTCATTGGTTAAAATTAAAAGGTTGCCTTTTCCTATCTGGCTATATTCACCAAAAGAAAGTGGTATTTAATAGCCAGATGATAGTGCAAGGATACTGTTTTGTTGTAGCCTACATGAAGGAGATACCTATTGGAACAAATATACCATTTGATTGACATACTCTGGACAATTTAACAGTTGCCAGTAATTATTGCATGTTTTTGGTGTCAGATATTGGTGATAACTGCATTCTCTTAATATGTATGTCATAATAATACAGCGTTGACAAAACTTTATGTTGATGTGCATGTGAATTCAGTTTCTTCCAGATAACAAAAAAGGTTTTTGTTTGTGGTCTTTGACATTATTTTCTCTTCATTACCAGGGTACATGAAGGAAAGAAGTAGCATAGCTGTGATTGGCCTCAGTGTACACACAGCACCAGTGGATATGCGTGAAAAACTTGCAGTTGCAGAGGAACTTTGGCCCCGTGCTATTTCAGAACTCACAAGTTTGAATCATATTGAAGAGGCTGCTGTGCTTAGTACCTGCAATCGGATGGAAATTTATGTAGTGGCCCTATCATGGAACCGTGGTATCAGAGAAGTAGTAGACTGGATGTCAAAGGTGAGAACCTCTTGATCAAATCTCTTCAGTCCGTAGTCTTTGAGCCCAGCTTTTCCTTTTTTTAGTTTCTCAGTCGCACAGTTTGGGAAAGATTTCCTTATGAGCGTATTTTTTGGGCTTGCAGAAAAGCGGTATACCTGCTTCTGAGCTTAGGGAGCACCTGTTCATGTTGCGAGACAGTGATGCTACACGCCATCTGTTTGAGGTATCAGCTGGGCTTGACTCTCTGGTTCTGGGTGAAGGACAAATTCTTGCGCAAGTTAAACAGGTTGTGAGAAGTGGCCAAAACAGTGGAGGTTTGGGAAAGAACATTGATAGGATGTTCAAGGATGCAATCACAGCTGGAAAGCGTGTCCGCTGCGAGACTAACATATCATCCGGTGCTGTTTCTGTTAGTTCAGCAGCAGTTGAGTTGGCCCTGATGAAGCTTCCAAAGTCTGAAAGCTCATCAGCAAGGATGTTGTTGATTGGTGCTGGCAAGATGGGCAAATTAGTTATCAAACATCTGATGGCCAAAGGATGCAAAAAGGTTGTTGTGGTGAACCGATCAGTGGAAAGGGTGGATGCCATCTGCGCGGAGATGAAAGATATTGAGATTGTGTACAGACCTCTCTCAGAGATGTACGAAGCTGCTGCTGAAGCTGATGTTGTGTTCACAAGCACTGCATCTGAAACCCTATTGTTCACGAAAGAGCACGCAGAGGCACTTCCCTCTATTTCTGATGCCATGGGTGGGGTTCGGTTTTTCGTTGACATATCTGTCCCAAGGAATGTCAGTGCATGCGTGTCTGAAGTTGAACATGCACGGGTATACAATGTTGATGACTTGAAAGAGGTTGTGGAAGCCAACAAGGAAGATCGGCTCAGGAAGGCAATGGAGGCACAAACAATCATCACCCAGGAACTGAAACGGTTTGAGGCATGGAGGGACTCGCTGGAGACTGTTCCAACCATCAAGAAGTTGAGGTCATATGCTGACAGGATCAGGGCTTCAGAGCTCGAGAAGTGCCTGCAGAAGGTAGGTGAAGATGCTCTCACCAAGAAAATGAAAAGAGCAATCGAGGAGCTCAGCACCGGCATCGTGAACAAGCTTCTCCACGGCCCACTGCAGCACCTGAGGTGTGATGGCAGCGACAGCCGCACACTTGACGAGACGCTTGAGAACATGCACGCCCTCAACAGAATGTTCAGCCTAGACACAGAGAAGGCGATCGTCGAGCAGAAGATCAGAGCAAAGGTGGAGAAGACCCAAAACTGAGGCCAGGAACGAAGCAATTTTCTACCTGTGTATCTATATGAACATTCTGATTACATTTTTTTGTCCGCACTTACTGATCCCCCCTGCTCCCTGAGATAGTAGTGAATTGTACATTGCTACAGGTGCTGTGGCAAGAGCCCCATTCTTAAGTTACGTACGCTATTGCAAGAAATAAAAGAGTGTGTCAGATGATGCCGTTTGCTGCATTGTTATGCGTGTAAACTTGTAGTGATATTTCGTACCATTTACATTGGACGTGTACTTAAATTGTTGAGCATTAACACTTTTGAAAGAGTTCACCTGTTCCTGAAGGTCAGATGCTTTGCTTCCAGTTGTCTTGTCACTGATTATTATCTTTCTAATGTCCTGAACTGTTTATCCACTACCGTTGATCTGCCCATACCTATTTTCTCCTTTCAGCTTGTTGATATGTTATCTCTATTTCTTCATTGCAGCTCGACGATCTGTTATGCCTATTTTTTTCCTTACAGCTTTTTTATCTGTAATCCATTGGAGGAACGTATATTCTGAGCTTTGCAAACAATGTTACATAATAAATGCGTTCTCATAGTACGCACGCAATCACACCGGTCCGGTGCTGGGCCTGGGCTAAATTTTGCGCAATTCGACGGGCCCATCAGCTCAACTTCTGCGACGGGCCTAACCAATCGCAGTAACGCTCTTTGGTTTCACCCTCGCCACGTGCGTCCTACCCGCGGGGCCGGCGCTCTCGAGACGGCGAAGAACAGGAAACCGACCACCCGGGGCCGGCGCCGATCAATGTGAACCCCTGCCTTGTGACGCGCGCCGGAGGACCACACGCTTCCGTCGTCTTCCCTCGATCACGTCGCATCACATCGCCGGCGACCCTCGAGCAATTCAAGGAGGAAATTCAGGGTTCAGTTGCTGCCGCCTCCTGTGTAATCTGAGCGTCTGAGTTAATGACTAAAAGATCTTTAGGCATGTGTAGCACTTGACATGAAATACTTTGATTTTTTTATTGTTATGATGAAATAGGCGTACGTCGTATAGAAGTTTTGATTATCTTTAAGCAGCATCTAAACATGTAGTGAGTTGTCATCTTTAGGTATCCACATGTCTATTGATATTTGTATCACCGGTTGGAGGTCAGGATATTGTCCGCTTCGTTGTATAGTTTTTGAGCTTGATTTTTCATATAAGATCATTTTTCTCTTCTTTTGTGGAAGTTCTTCCCATGAACTTTTTTAAAAAAATATTACGATGAAACCGTGTGTTCATTTTTTTTTTTAACTAACCAGACGTTTCCAGAGGTGAAGTTTTTTTCCTGCACCCCCCCCCCTCTTCCACACACACCACACACCATGAGGTATGCCCACCTGCATACAGTGACTTAATTGTGAGTCAAACTCTTAGGCCTAACCATCATTGAAACGACGGATCAGATGGATATAATACAAGAGGCCATGTGCCTTCTCTGGTCCGTGAAAGACTTCTTTGTCAATTGTCACGCTAAACAATCCTACTCTAAAGCATACTCTATCTCCTAAGTGATACTCTATATTTTCAGTATATGCACTTCGTAATTAGTTTCAGTACTATTTATTTACAATGTATTAATACGGACAGAGCAAGAGAACGACCACGTGAATGTTCAGTGTTCCTGCCTGAGGAACAGTTCTTCAATTACATGCATACTTGTAGTGACTTGTCACTATATGCAGTATGTATTATACTATCAATCGGTCACGTCACTGATGAGAAGTCAAGTCTTTTGTGAAGTAGCACGGCATTTACTACTTCTTAGAAAAGTAGATGGTGATCCGTGAGGCCGTGACCTTCTACTAGTAACTCGCTGTATAACAGACAGATTAGTGTTCAAACTTTTGGGTCCAGCGTATTTTCTTCCACCCTCAATCTTCCTTCCCCTACCTCGCGTTCTACAACTCTGTATATAGCGTAGCGCCATGATGAGATCACAGACAACCAGGCTAATTTTCCTGTTCATCCGTCACCTAGCTGGCGAGCGTCAGCGTTGGCCGGAGACTGGCAGAACTGGATGTCGTAGCACCTGGCGACAGCGGTGCCTGGCCGCCGGCCAAGGTCCACTGGTTCTGCAAGCAGGCATCTTCTTCAGATTCAGTGCGACATGTTGATGATGGCTACAAGTACATATATGCATGTGCAGGACCGGCCCTGATTTTTTCGGAGCCCGGGGGGCGAACAGAACGTGAGGTATTTATTATCATAAACATAACAAAATAACTTACTAATTGAAACTATATTATAAAATCTCATTTACCATTAATAGTGTTATAATAATAAGTTTAAAATACAATTCCACAAAAAATAAAAATAAAACTCTCTAATGCTATAAAAACGTAATTAATTTGAGTATCTAATTAAAATTATGGGAGAAAATCAATTAGTCTAGAAGCAGATCGATCAATGTATAAAGATTAATGACTTAGAAAGGGTTTAGAGAACATGAGCTACAAAGTGCTAGTGTGCAAACCTGAAGCCCTAACGAGCCCACTGCAATAAGGTCGTAACAATCGACGTACGAGAATATAAGATCGGATTCAATATTGACGTTCATAATATGCGAAGCAGCGGTGTAGAGCTGTTTTGCCTCTATGACTCTGCAGTGCATGGGTTTTGTTGGACACTCCTGGTTCTAAGAGTTCGTTTGGTACTTTAGTTTAACTTTATGAAGCATATTCACTATAGAAAATCTGAAATCTTAATAAAAAGTGTTTTTCTATAAATTAGATTCTTTAAACTCCATAGATTTCCATGCTAAATTGAAATATGCTCACACCTTTAATTTCTCAGATTCGTCATCCAACGTCTGTAAATAATTACTCACCTATCGTTGGTTACAAACCATTTTTTTTCTTTCTTTCACTTTACAATATTTTCCCATAGTTGACAGCTAAAATCTTATTTTCAGAAACTCATAGCTAAACCGAACACACCCTAAGTTAGATTGGCCCATTGAGTCAAATCTACAAGTCAAATTCACTCTACTGTTGGTTGTTATTCCTGATTCATTAATCATTTATCAAATATCAGTCTGATAACATTCGCTTATATAGTTTGTGACATCTTATTTTCAGAAACTCATAGCTGAATCGAACACACCCTAAGTTAGATTGGCCCATTGAGTCAAATCTACAAGTCAAATTCACTTTACTGTTGATTGTTATTCCTGATTCATTAATCATTTATCGAATATCAGTCTGATAACATTCGCTTATATAGTTCGTGACTTAAAAAAAATATATAGACTAACTCCAATTTGAAGGCCCTTAATTTTTGGAGGCCTGGGGCAGTGCGCTAGGACCTGCCCTGTGCATGTGGTGTCCAAGTGGTTGGTGCCGCAGGGGCCAAATCCACTGCACAACTGATCAAGTTCATCAAGCTCCAGTTGAGCAGTAGTAACAGTTCCATGCTCATAATGTAAGTAATTTTCTTGGCATGCATTTAGTTGGTGCACCTCACTCGATCGTCGATTCCTCACAAGTCGCAACGTCTCTACAGAAAGATAAGGTGATGTCAGACACATTGGACTGCTGGTCAGAGTCTGCAGCCTACAGGTGTGCTCTTGTCCATTTGCAGACTAAAATATGATCAGGCGGGCCAGTGATGTGTACCATAGGAACGGGCCAAGATTGATGAGTTAGGCGGTACTACAATCCAAGTTTTCCTGAAAACCTCAACATTGATGATCCCAAAGGCCTTATGTCCAGGTAACAGTTTAAAACTTCAAGGCAGTGTTGTTCATACATACATGGTCCAAATTCGTACCATTGTTTAGTCAGGCAGGTGGCAGATGATAGATTAAAGAAACAAGAAGCAGATAATTTTTTTTTTCTTTGCTGCTTTTCGTCTTTGAGTAGGAGAATATGAGCAAATCAGGAACAACTGACATGTCATCCAACATAGTTGTGCTTGACAAAAAGCTCAGCTTCATTTGCTACATTTTCCTCTCAACTACTGAAGGGTTCAAGTGGTAATTATTGGAAAATAAGAAACTTTTGAATACAGGGAGATCCATAAATAGCATTTCTATGTTACTAAAATGGAAAAAGTCCACATAACCTCCCAAACTATGACCTAGTGACTGTTTAACCCCCAAACTTCAAAACAGGTATTTAACAATTTAACCTTTACAAAACTATTTAATTAACCCCTAAGGTGATTTTGAAAGGTGGTTTTACCACATCAGCAGCTTACATGTCATGTCTTGCTTGTATGTGTAGTAGGACCCGCATGTTAATTAGATAATACAAGCAGCACCCTTGTTCTACTTGCAAATCTTGTTATCTGGAAGATTTTTTTGTTATCTGCTCTCAAATTTTTTTCTATATGTTCCAGAAGTGTGCGCTAACTTAGATGGGCATCATTGATCTTCTGTCAGTTATTTATCCTACCTCTATTTAGAGCAGCGCCCACCACCACTCCTTGCAGTGCCCGTCAACCAGCTTAACCTCTCAGACTTACCGCATGCCATCTGAGTTGATGGCAGATAAAGATTACGACCTTAGGACTCGTTTGGCACTACCAGCTGTACAGGAGGCAATACCAATACAAAAGCAGGAGGTCCACATGCTTTTCGGTCCTGCTGCGTAATCTGGCAATCTTGTTGATCTTGTACATTGTCAAAGAATTTATATTAAGGATTAATATATTTGTTGTAGCAATACACCTACACCATGACAAAAGCAATGTTCAGGAATAATTATCTAAAAAAGGCGGCCTCTAGCACGATATAGAACTTAGCTTCTTAGTACACAGAAATATCAACCCAGCTTCGAGATTCAGTTCAACATACCATTCACTAGAAATACCGGGCTCAAACTGACCATAACAACCCAAAAATAGGCACTGTAATTTGAACATTACTGGTAGCACTCATGTCATACATGTATGCGAATTTTCTCTGAACAAATTTTTTCTAACTAACATGTGGGTCCCACTATAAAAACACGCAGGACATGACACATAAGCTGCTGATGTGGCAAAACCACACTTCAAAATCACGTTAGGGGGTTAATTAAATGGTTTTGTGAAGTTTATGGTGTTAAATAGCCGGTTTTGAAGTTTAAGGGGTTATGTAGTCACTAGGTCATAGTTTGGAGGATTATGTAGACTTTTTCCTACTAAAATTTTAAGTTTCAGCAGGAGAGGATTACAACCATGCCCAACCAGGTACTAGTACATTAGGATTACCGCTTACTGGATGTTCAGTCAACTTTCAGGTTCCAATTAAAATTCCGCTAGCTGCCGTCCAAACCAATAATCATACAAGCCATGAGGTCACCCCATGTGAGACAAGGACGCATTTTTATAATACAAATCCAACATGCATCCAATCATTAGACAGACAAACCCAGACTTTTAAAGTTCTACTTACTTTGTTATGGATCTGAACCCTGAAGTTGAGATCATTTGGTTGACTTGCCCTCCCTCCCTCCCTTCACTTGCATACCCCGATCGACCCCGTCTCCGTCTCGTCAACCTCTTCTTGCCCATAAACCATCTCCTCCATGTCAATGAAGATCCCTACACGGAGCCTGCCGCTTCTCTTGGCATGCGTGTTGCTTGTTGCGGACTTCACCACCGGTTTCAGTCACGGGAGGCGAATAATAGGTGCTGAAGAAAAGAAGCAGCAGCCACCATATTCTTCAGTGGAGGAGCAGCTCCACAGGACGTCTCCAAGAACACAAGATCGTCATGGCAGTGGTTCTCCCGACCGGATGTATGAAGCGTCCTTGAGACCGGTCCCTCAAGGCTCGAATCCTCTCCATAACCGGTAGTAGTTGAGGTGATCATCTTCTCCTTTCGCTCCTTTTTTGTTTCTGGAGGAGGGGCGATCATTGAGACGGGACCATATATTCTGCAGGTAGCAGGTAGCATTATCGCCGGCGGCATCTGTTGCGTGGAGCATCATGGCGAGGTCAAAGGACGCAAGGAGAGCAGCCTAGCGGCGAGTCCGAGGATGTAGAGGTACCGGAGCTAGCTGCGGGTTCCCCGGGCCATCGATCGAGAAGAAGAGGAAAAGATTTGCTCTGCTTTCACGACGCAATCGGATTGGCGACGGTCCAGTGTGCATCGGATCAGACGGTTAGATGGATCTAGGTGGACAGGACGGGGGACATTGCCCTTCTGCAGGGCACGGATGCTGCGGCGGCCGTCGGCGCCGGCGGATCGTCGGGAGGACGGAAGAAGAATGGCTTATTTGTAAATATCCTAAACTTCCAAGCGTGTAGTTTCGAAATACATTTACCTCGATCCAGTAATTTACAATATACGCCCCTAACCGATCCAAGTCAGTGGTTAATTCCAGAAATACTAGATCAGGTAGGGGGCTTTTTGTTAACTAGATAATGGCAGTCGGGAATGCCGCGCTGCGTCCGGCGACGGCCGCCGAGCCCATCTCCGTACTTCCGGTGTCACTATCCGGCAGCACAACGCCAGCTCTTTCTCCCGGCACCGCGCAACCGTCCGCTGGTCGGGACACCTCTTTCAACTGGTGCCATGCCCATGCGACGCCACCATTTACAAGGAAGCGGTGGCGTTGACGAGAAACCGTTGAAGGCAAGAAAGCAGTGGGCATGGTCGTGTAATGATCTCCACGGCCATGTCCTTACTGCCCTCTTCTCCTCCGATCCAGCTCCATGGCCAGCCCTGACCACCAGCATGTACGTTTCCCCCTTGTGCGGGCCATGTTCAGAGGCCTTCTATTCTACCTTCTTCACCATCCATCAGAGAGGCAAAGCTTGGAGCTGCCAGATGACGTACACTGCAGCATTCGTTTCCTTTGTCATTAGCCATTGAGTATGAACAACCTCCAATCGAAATGGATTCCAAAAGAAAGCCGGAAATCAACGAAGATGAGCGTTGCTATTTTCTTGCTGTCTGCTATGTTCAGCTTGGAATTCGTCGGTGAAACAAAGCAGCACTTTCAAATTGAACGTTTGCATTTGAGAATAATTGAACATGTGCACGGACCCATACGGTAGTGATGCGCGTAGCTGACACTCAAGCCCTGCGACACAAGACCTGATAATAGACGCTAAGAAATATGATATATAGGTTGGTCATCCGCTGCCTGCATGTTGTTGACATACACATTTTTTTTTAGGAAAAAAACTCCTGGTTTCTGCCTTTCCTCAGTAAGCAATGATCAATACAAGTGGGTTCAGTCAGCTTTGCGTAGTGTTGGACAGGTCCATGAGAATGGAAAACAGCAGTTGTATGCCACACAAAATTAGAACAGCAAAAAAGATGGTGGTCTGCCAAAGATGGTGCTTGAGCCTAAGCGGGCTTGGAGCACAGCGGCCCGTTATCCTCCCACCGTTGGAAGCGGACGGTAATCGCTGCTCTGTGAAGCCAGCCTCACGCAATACCCGTCACTCCAAGAGCTGGGACGACAAGGCTTTCGCCGAAACGCCCGCAGCCCACTACGCAACTTGGGACGGGCGGGCCACGAAGTGCAACCCCAAGCCCAGGTACAAGCACCGCGCCAGACATCCAACACCACCTTAATGCCCCCACTCGGGTTACAAGCTGACGCTACACAGCTCGGCGAGGCAGTGGGTGTGGAACGGATATTTAAGTTAGTGATAACTTCTGTGAACTGGCAGTGTGGGACTAATCAACAAAGTAACCTGCTTGCGCTTGAAACTGAGAGAGGAGAATGGGCTTTGGTCAAAAGCCTTTTCGTCTATGGGCTGAAAAAGATAACGGGAACGTGACAAGTAACAGAGCGTTAATTAAAAATGCAGCGAGGTGTTTAAGGTGGGCTCGCAACAAAACTGAACTGGCAGAGGAATTGCAATCTCTTCGGCTTGTCTTTCAGGACATTGACTAACCGTGACTAATCGTAATCCAGTTGTTTGAAACAAAGAATCTTCAAACCTTCTCTTGAGTAAATAAACGCATTTCCTCTGAAATCAGGATACATCGTACATTCGTACGTGGTTGTTTCAGGATTTGTCAGGCGTGAAATTGCAATGGAGAATAACTGAGTTAGAACCCTGCTCCTGTTTTGTTAGACGGTAACATCTAATAGGACTACTAGCTAGCCAAATTGAAGACCTAGATAACAGAAAAAGGAACAATGTTAAACGATGGTGCGAAACTTAACTCTTATTGTCCACTGACAACTTGCAGATCGAAAATTTCAGCGTTTCATGTATCATCCAAATGTATATTGTGGTTCGTCAGGCAGCTGATAGATTGAAAAACAAGATGTAAAATAAGATATATTTCCTTTACTGCTATTCGTTTGAAAATACATCAGAAATGACTTGCTCGCATTTTGTTTACTCTTATCTTCCTTTCTTTCACTTACTTTCTTTTTAAAGAAATATATAATTGTTGAGTTTAATATCTAGCCTATCAAGCGTGCTTGCGACAGATTTTGTTGTTGTAGTAGTACATTAGAAATGATGTATATCGATCCATCCATATCAACCAATCAATTCTAGAGTACATATCTACTAGCCATGTAAAATTAAACACCATTTCTGCAAGCAGGCCTCTGATAGAAATAGGATCCATTTGGTTTTAAGACTCCCTTTAGCATTTACCAGCAATACTCCACCGACCTACCCTACATTACGCCCCCCACCCAAATTCCTCATGTTTCATGGCGCATCATCTTCATTCATCTCAGCCTCGACCTTGTTCTCAGGCTCAAGCTCGGCTACAGGCTTAGCAGTTTGATCTGGTGCTTCAGGTGAAATGCTACTGTAACCCTCTTCTGCAGGCGGTGTTCTTCTTATGGTTCCTACCTTCACATACTTGTTGGTGAACTTATACTCCCAGTCATTCAAGGAGCTCAGCTCAAACGGCGTAAGGCCAGATATATCGCCAGTCAGATCTTGTGGTTCAAAGGACATCTTGGCCAATGCCCTACTAGCATCTTTACCAGCAAATAGTTCATATGCTCCGCCAGGTCCATAGAACATTCTGCACAGAGCAGACGAGTCAGGGAAAATTCATGAAATCTGATCAAACACACTGTTTACTATTGTGCACAATAAATTACAAATGTCACAGCCAAGCGAAAAGAATAAAGGTGATTATCAAAAGTATGACTGAAATTTCCTCAGTCTATTATTGCAAACAACCAAACCCAGTATATTATTATATAACATGTGCTTGGAATTGGAAGGAGTACATTGTCCAATTGTTTGGAGAAAGGAAAAGCATATGCATGTGTAACGTTTCAACAAGCCTCGTGTAAAATGCAACGCAGCTTACATGTATATAATCTTGTCACATAAATGCTGCTCTCCAGAACTAGCAGCTGTATCAAACGAATCTCGTGATGCCATCCATGCAGGAACGATTAGCATAGACGTCATTGAGATTGATATAGTTCCCAACCAACAGCAATTAAACTTTGTTCATGTAGAAATCAGATAAAGGAGTACTAAACAAATGTCCTCTAGTTAGCTGCAACTATGCTGAACACGGTCTCGACAAATATTACAAAATAAGACTATTCATGAGTTTACAATTTAGGACAGACAAGCAAGCTTCAGATTTGTAGAACACAAAATTGAGGTTGAACATAATTATACTCTTACTGATGCCACCAAATGAAGAATGCACAACCTCCAAAATCGAAAGATACCAACTATTGAAAAAACATCTGTTTACTGCAGGATAAGAAGACTATCAGATATTTTGTATTTGAGTGCAAACACTCGACCCAAATAAACTCTTATCATTTGAATTAGGATTAGCATTCAACAACATGCCAGACATCAGAAGCTCTACTCTATGATAACATTTGCAGAGCGGTGGTACATTATATGATATGCATATGCACCTCGTATTATTGATATAGAAGAACTGGTCGATTAGTAAGAATTTAAGAACACAGCTTCATCATCAATTCGCAATGTATTTTACAGGTTCCCCTTCTGCGACAAATTAGTGGTCATCGTCCATCCACAACCAGAGTCTGAATGACTTACGGCCGCCAACAGTAAATGAGTACTTTTGTCTAAAAAAACAGTAAATGAGTACTGCGAAACTTAGCAGCAGAGCTTAAGGAACGGCACCTGCTCTGGGAGACGTCATAGATCTGCCCCTTGATGGCCATGAGCAGTGGCTTCTCGGGGTCGGACCCATCGTACCGCCGCAGCTCATCCTCCGTGATCTCACCCACCTGCACCGGCTGCGGGATCGGAGACGGCGGCGCCGCTTCAGCTTCCCGCCGACGCGGTGGCGGAGGGGGTGTCGCGAGGAGACCGGATGCTACCTTATAAACCGCCGCGGCCGCCGCCGCCGCCGCGCCCGCAAGCACCGCCAACGGATGCGCGCCCCTCGCCGCCGCCCACAGCTCCGCCACTGCCGCAACACAAGACCCGGTAAAGAAAGCATCAGACCTTCCAGCCGAAACGAACGAACGCAACACGAGAGCGTTACTTTCAGCACGAGAGAGCTTACGCTTCGCCGGGGCGTTGGGACCGCCCTGTCCGGCGCCACACCTCACGGCGCGGGACACGCGGTGGCGTCGGACGCCGGGAACGCATGCGCTACTAGCGCTCGTCAGGCGCCGCCCGGGCAGCGTCGCCGCAGAGGAGACAGCGGCGACGGCGAGAGCAGAGGACGCGGCCATTCCGTGCTGAGAGTCCAAACAGCTGAACAGCCAGCAGAGAACGTTAATCACCGGGTCCAACCCACACGCGTACAACAAAACAGCTGCATCTGCATCAGGTCAAGTTTAATCACGTTGGGCCACTCCAATACACACGATTAGTGTCGTGCCTGTATAACAAACTTTGGTTTTATCTTGATTGGGGTGCGCAAGGTCCGGGCGGTAGTGCAACGCCTCCATGGACACTCTCCATAAAAAATAAATTTAATACAACTATCAAAAGAGGTGCGGTTCACCGTTCGTAATTAACATTTAAAATCAATTAATTGCTAATTATATCTATTTTAAATTTTTAAGTATTGCAATTTTTAATTACTAATTATATCAATTTAGTATTGCTAATTATATCAATTTTTAATTTTTTTCAAATTATATTTATTTTTGAATTAACAATTAAATCAATTAATTCCTAATTGCAGTTCTGTTACTTAGTAGGATTGAGTTGTCAATGTATAAGACCATAGAAACAAATGCTAATCTTATTAATTATAGAGATTAATTGTTAATTATAAAAGCAAGTGTTACTTGACTAATGCTCCCTCCGATTTAAAAGTTTGTCATCTTTTAATAAAAAAATAAAAAACGATAAATTTTTAATAATGAGGAAGAACTGTATAATATAGCCGTATTTCAGAACAGCCCGAACAAGGAAAGGTAGATGCCAATGACATTTAGCACGTAGTTGACTCCAGCATGACAATTCGGGAGATCAGATGCCATGCGTTGTCTGACGCAACTTGGACGGGGCGGGCCGCAAAGTACAACCCGAGGAGGCCATGTTCCGCACCAGGCCGGATTCCCATTCCGACGCGTGCTGCGTTGTTTTCCTTGTACGAAAGCCCACTAAGCGCGTGCAAGCCCAACGGATCATAGATGGCGTTCGGCATCAGTCATGCAGACGAGAACGCATTCTGAAACCGCATTATTTCAACAAGATAATCTCGTAAAAATGGCATGTATTTGGTTTATGGAACATATCTCGATAGATTTCGTCCCTACAAATGACCTGTGTTTGCATTACAGAAGTTGGTTTCTTCTCTGTATCATGTTGTCCGCGAATAGCTAGCTCCGTCAATCAGCTTCAGCTGCTGGTGCCTGCTCGAGCAGTCGAGCTCTGCCTTGGCGGCGGTGTCACTGCTAGTTGCAGGGCACGAGCTTGTGAATTGCGGTGCTGTTGCTCTCAATAATGATGGTCTTCTTGAATCTAGACGGCTACGTACTCCTCCGTCCTAAAAAAGTTTGCCGTTTTGTAGTTCATTTTTGAACTACAAAGCGACAAACTTTCTGGAACGGAGGGAGTAACGAAAGTTAAGTTGAGTTAGTGAAATAATAGCACAAATTTCACGTGTAGACCACCATCAAACAGCACCAGAATTTGATTTACATCCTCCAGGACCATAGCTGATCATCTAAAAAAGGCACATGATTTCCATATCGACATCAAACAGCATCGCTAAGATTCAGTTTCTTTCCCCGGTTTTATAGTGCATGCAGCTTGCTAGGATCCTTTACTACCGTGCAAGCCAAGTACTAACTACCAATCCATACGAGAATCGAGAAATGACATGGGAATGCTGCTACTCAACATGTTTGCGACACGCACAGATGCGAATCAAATGAACATAGATTGCAAATATAGGCAATGCCATGCATCTGAAAAATTGCAGCGTGTTGGACACCTAAAAGGAAACAGGAAAAAATGAAGGGGGTGGAGAACACAGGATTCAGAATTACAGATACATCAGCTGTCCAGATCACATCTTGGCGAAGGACGCGGAGGAGCCGGACCGGTCGTAGTAGTACTCGGGGAGCGGCTGGGGCCGGGAGAGCATGAGCGGGCGGTCCTTGGCCTCCTCGGGGTCGTCCTCCTCCGCGGTGTGGAGGTGGATGCAGGAGCACCGCTCCAGGGACGCGAAGAACGCCGACGCCACGCCCGTGGCCACCCAGATCGCGTAGCCCTCCATCTTCTCCATGGACAGGATGCCGCCGTTGGGGTTGACGCCGCCGTTCATGGCTGCCGTCGTTGGCCTCGCGCGCGCCGGCCGGGCAACAGCGGGAACGAGAGGGGGAAGGGAGGAGGGGGATGCGGTGGACGGGTGGGTGGGTGGTGGTTATTTTTGGGTTCGGAAAGTCTGGCGCGCGGCGAGTCGCGAGGACGATGACGAGCCAGCGCGCGGCCCGGCCTGCCTCAGCACCTGGCCTGACCCATTACTGTCTTATCCCCGTGGGCGGCCGGGAGCCGAACGCCCGAAGCCCCGAACCGTTCGGGGCCGGGCGCGCGGAAAGATGGATAAGCCGATAACGATAAGATGGACGGATGACGGGTGCCTGGTGTCTGCGACCCCGCCTCGTTGCCACCACCACGCAGGCAGCGACAGCCAGCCACCCTCTTCTTCTTCTCCTCTGCAGCATCACGTGGCATGGCTTCGTCCTGCATCGCCTCGCCTGCCGCGGGCGGCGCCGCCGCCGCGCTGTGCCGGCCGCGGCGCCTAAGGTTCTGCCGCGTGGCGTGCTCGGCGGCAGACGCTGGCGGTGGCGGGAGCGCCGAGCCGGCGTGGCCCTTGGCCGCGCGCAAGAACGCAGGCCGCCTCGCGTGCGGCGTGCTGGCGGCCTGGGCCGTCGCGTCCAACCCAGTCATTGCAGCCAGCCAGGTTGGTGGATGGGTGATTCTGTTTTGATTACATGTAACTTCGTATTTGCGTCCCCATACAATGGTTTCTGATACAGTTACAAGGAGGGAGGGAAATATTAGTCACGGAAATTATCATTCTGAGAATTATGCTTATGCTTTTTTTCTTTTCAGTGATAAGATTAATCGTGAATTATTCTTCATTTTAGACGTTTATCAGTGAGACCTGAATATAATGTAAAATCAACACTAACCTATCATATGACCCAAACTTGCATGGTGGCTTTTCCATCGTCATGCTCATGCCGTGGTTCTTCGATGATTACTGACATAACCTTGTTCTGTGTGGTGCTTTGGTTGTTAGAGGTTGCCTCCGCTCTCAACGGAACCAAACAGATGCGAGCGTGCATTTGTCGGGAACACGATTGGTCAGGCAAACGGGGTGTATGACAAGCCGCTTGACCTCCGGTTCTGCGATTACACAAACGAGAAAACTAATCTGAAGGGGAAGTCTCTAGCTGCGGCCCTGATGTCTGATTCGAAGTTTGACGGAGCTGACATGTCCGAAGTTGTCATGTCCAAAGCTTATGCTGTTGGTGCAAGCTTCAAAGGTAGCTACCTACTCTACACTTATTCTGCTAATTACTCTGCTACTATTCTCGTTCACTGCACAAATAATGATGCATCGTTTCCAAATAATACTGAACTTTGATCGTGCTAACTGAACCTAGCTTGATCATGCCACACTAAAAGTAGAGTGACCAAAGTTTCTCTTTCTCCAATGCTTTTATATAGGAACCGACTTCACGAATGCAGTGATAGACCGTGTCAATTTCGGGAAGGCCGATCTCACGGGAGCGATATTCAGGAACACGGTTTTGTCAGGATCGACGTTCAATGACGCGAAGATGGACGATGTCGTGTTTGAGGACACCATCATCGGCTACGTTGACCTTCAGAAGCTATGCACAAATGCCAGTATCAGCGCGGATTCGAGATTAGAGCTAGGTTGTAGGTGATAATCTTACAGATTAGTTCATCTATCATGGCTGTTTACGTATGTTAAAGTCTGTATCGTCGTTGGACGAGTTTTCATGTCTATCGTCTATAGAGCCAACATGACAAGGTCGTTTGCTGTTGTCGCGGCATCTCTGTACAAACTGCAGACCTCTGCATATCTTAAATATCACTTGTAATGCACGCACAAAAGGAAGCCTATACGCTTTCCCCGTTTTTGTTTTTGTTGTTATTTGCAAATTAGCATGCGCTGAGTTGATACATGCATGCTTTATTCCACACACTCCACCATATTATTAGCACTGCACGCTACAATACTTCATGCCGACACTATTTCCACCCGGGTTGGCTCTGAATGCTCGTCCGCTTGGTATACTAGCCCCTACAATGGCCGGTGCTACTGTTTCAATAGCATAGCTGACCATACTAGCGATACATAAGCCCTGTTTGGCACAGCTTCTGCTTCAGCTTCTTCATCAAAATAAATTAAGAGTGTGCTAAATAAGAAGTTTTTGTAACAGCTTATTAGTTCAGCTACTTTTCAAAATGAACTAAAAATGAGACATAAACAGAAGTTGTTTTCCACAAACTTTTCAAACAAGCTGCTTTTTGTAACAAGTTCTAGTTGTACTAAACAGGACCCTAGATTAGATGCACCCATTATATAAAAAAGGCCGGTCCGATTCTGGGTTCAGGCAACGCCTATAAGGATGGGTGAAAGCCAACGTTTCCATCGGGTTCAGGCAAGGCTCGCATTATCCGGGATGGTGAAGATGGCCCTCTTCTACGCGCATGGAACGTTCTGTTTTCAAATGCAACGAAGCATAGGAAGTGGTATAAGCAGTGGTCGTGCAGGATGCTGCCCAAAGGTCTGATCACTCAACTACGGTGCGTCGGTGTCACGGCCGCTCTGTACGTCTCAGCGCGCAACACCTCCTAACCCACGTCCGACCTCCCCCAGGTAATCTCGCCTCTTCTGGAGCTGTCTTTCTTTCCAGAAGCTTCTCGGTTCTGATGGCTGCAGGCAGCGAGCGCGAACCGGCGTCCACGAGACGGGATAGTAGGCAACAGCGCCGCACACGGCAGTCGGTCACCGGCGGGCACGTTGCGCCGCTTCCCCGCCTGACACGCATGGGAATCCTCCTCTCCTTCCTTTGTCTATTTCCGCGTGGCCCGACGACCGCACAGCACGCACGCACGCTATTTTGGAGGTTTGGTGGGCTTTCGAAAATATTTTGGAGGTTTGGCGGCGTCGCTTTCGCGGCCAGGAGGAGATGCACATGGCGGTGCCGCGCCGCGCCGTCCGCCGAGGATGCCAAACCCCTCCGTTACTTTCTCTGGCTGACGCGTTCGTGACTCGTAGGGGTGGAGCCAAGCCAACGGCAGGGAAAGGCGGCAGGCAGCCCACTAGGCACTAGCCGTTCCGGAACGGCGTGCACCAACCGGTCAGCTCAGCCAGCGATGAGGAGTTGAGGACAGTAGCGGGACAGAGGGACCGTCCGATTTGTTTAATATTCCCTGGCATAACGTCACAATTGGAAGATAATGTATGGATCGGAATCAAATCGCTGGTCCGTCGTTGTAGCCTTTATGTAGGTGAGCGTCGACGCAAGTAAGTCTGCGCCGTTCACGGCATGTACTCAAAGATCGATTTCATTTTATTAAAGATGGCAGCGTTGACGATTTCCAGTTGATGACCCGTACTACTCGCAACAAAGCTGGTTTCAAGCATCAAATCTTCGCTCGTCATCTCTTCGTCCCCACGAAATTGGGCATGTAACGACAGAAACAAACAAACTAATGGAAAGAACAACAGATCAATGGCGATGGCAGTAAGAACGGCAATGGCCGCTCTCCTGCTGGGGGCTCGGGGCCCGGAGCGCTGCAGCAGGCGCCAGGCCGCATGCTCGCCGGAGCTCGTCGTACCGGCGGACGTCGAAGTCCCGGGCCTGCATCAGGCGCTTCTGCTTGGCCGCGAACCGGCTCTCGAAGAAGCCCTCGAACGACGGCTCCTTCTTGGTCCGGAGGAAGAAGGCGTACCCGGCCATGAAGTACATGGACGTCACGTAGAAGCAGATGGGCTCCATCACGTCCCACGACAGCTCCCAGAACGTCAGCCGCATGAACCCGGCCGTCTGCACCACCAGGTACGCCAGCCCGCACCACAGCTCGCGCCGGACCTGCGACGCCGCCGCGCGGTCGATGTCCGCCTTCTGGGCCTCCATGGCCTTCAGCTCCTCCCTTGCTGCCGGGTTGCTGCTCTCGTCGACCGGCGGAGCTTGCCGGACGGGTATGGCCTTCTCGATTGCTTTGACCACCTGCAGTCGTCAAGAAACGGAACAAAAACATTTCCACGATTTACTTGGCTGCTCTTTAGTTTTTCAACGGAGATCCATCAAAAATATAGCAATGGTCAGGCATCCATGAAGATCAAATGAGAAAAAAAATGCAGATTCCGATGTGTTTTTGAAATAAAAAAACTGACTGTTATTGAAAAAAAGCGAGAAGTCCCACGCCAACAGCTGAACACAGATAAGATTGTTTTTAAACTGACTCACACATGATGCAGTTAAAAGACAGGAGCAAGTAGAAAAATGCAACTAAACACAAAAACATGTAAAAGATTTTTTTTCAAAACTACCATTGGGGTGCCCTACCACCACTTTCATGAGTCCAAAATGCCAAGTCGTATCTGACTGTAACCAGCAACTACACCTAGATCAAAGAAATAAATAAAAAACGTACTACTTATTAGGCTACCCACAAATGCTTTACTAATCAAGATAACATGTCATGTCAGCATTCACCAGATTTTGTTTAGGTCACCCATAACACAAGGACGGTAGATCAATCACAACTTGATAGCCCTCCATTAGTCTCATGTTATTCAAATGGATACGGAGGACGCCAGTAAATTTTGTTTATCTTTTCATTTTCACCTAGAGCTTCTACGAATGGCACTACAGAGCAACAACTTTTTGGGACACCTACATACACGACGGTAAGAAAAAACAACTATACATAAGAGGATAATTTTCTGCCACAGTAAAAATTATCGAAGTTGACATAATTCACCTTTTGTTTTCCTATTCTCCAATTTCAGGCAAATATATTAAACCAAAGAAAATAAACTTACATCAAACACCTTTTACTCTGCCGGTACACTAGTGACAAGGACACCACATGACAGGCTGGTGTCACGACAGCCAAAAGGGTTGTCGTATTGTACTAGCTCACTACGCCAGATGAGGATTTCGGTACATGATTCTACCCAAAATTTTGTTTTCAAACATGCCCTACAAGCGTCATTTTGCACAGTAAATTTAATGCAGATAAAAAATCTACGTAGAGAGTATTACACTACGCCGTATAGAATTAATATAGTACTAAAATCTGAAGCATATGCTCAAATTATACGGACCATCCTAGACACCACCAACCATGTCGATGTATAACGTGTCCCGGACCCAGTGGAGAGAGAGAACAACATGCCCCAATATTCTCCCCAAAAATAAATTAGGGTGCACGGAAAGAGGGCCCGGTGAACTCTCCTCATGTTCATTCATCGGAGATCAAGATTTTAGTTACTTTTTTTTCACAGATTTAGATTTTAGATAGTGGGGTTAAAATTTTAGGTTCTTTTTCTGGTTTTGAGAGAAGAAAAGAAACTCCCATCCTGGAGCGGAGTAAAAATCCCCAAACTGTGTGTGTCAACATCTCTTACTATGGTTTTAGAACACCGCCTTTTCCTGTTGGGAAACATAGAAAAAACACGCGAAAAGTCTAATCAGATCTCTGTGTTTTCCAGAATGAAATCTCTACCCGGTGACCCGGAGAGAAATTTACAGCACAAGAGAGAAGAAACCAACAGGTTTTTTTATCTCTTAAGAGACATCGTAACTGCAAAGCACAAACTAGATAAGAGAAGAAATAGTAAATCGGAAGAGGCGCATCGAGCAATACTTATTAATAAGCTGAACGGATGACGGGTACGAATCGGAGGAGGAGGGGAGGGGTCGTACCATGTCGGGCCTGAGGAAGACGGTCTTGCCGAGCACGATGACGGATCCGGATTCGTCGAGCGCGCGCCCGACGGCGGGCCCCGCGTCCGCCCCGACGGCGTCGCAGCAGAGGCGCAGGAACTCGGCGTACGACACGGCGCCGGCGCCGGAGTCCCGCAGCCGCGCCCGCGCCGCCTCCATCTGCGTGGCGCGCAGCACCTTCCGCGCCTCCTCCACCGTCAGGCTCGCCGCCGGCGTCGCAGGAGCGGCCTTCGCCGGCGCCGCGGGCGGGACGAGGCCGTCGAGGTTGATCCGCGGGAAGCCGAAGCCCAGGTCCCGGATCCGGTCCGCCAGGGGCATGAAGCGGTCGGGCGGCACCGCGGGCCTGAACGCCGGCCGCTCCTGCATGAAGCGCCGGAGTCCGTACGCCGGCGACGACGCGCAGCGCTGCGCCACGGCTCTCCTCAGAACGGCCGCCATTGCTGATGCTTCTGCTGCTGCTATTTGTTAGAGGGTCTCTCTGTCTCTCTCGCGCGCGCGGGCGCTTTCTCTGAGCTCCGGTTCGACGGGAGAAGATGGGTTGCTAATCAATGGAGGTCCGGTGGCGGTGGATTTGCGTTTTGAGAGGAGGAGGCCGCGGAGGCTATATTTATATACCGCCTCGTCGCTTGCGTTGCGTCTGCGGCTCGGAGAAGGACTCGATCGAACGTCTCGTCTCCTCTCCTCGCGCGCCACGCCGTGACTAGGACACCACACATGACACCACGCGACGACGCAACGCAAGAGTTCATCAGCTAGCGTTCCAAGTTCCGACTGGGGGCCTTCTCGGCTCGGATGCCCGTTTTAGGCGCCAGCTCAATGTAGCAATCGTTTTGGACGCGAATATACCGTCTACTACTAAACGTATGTTTTACTTTTTATTCTGTCTTTTATTTTCCTCACCAGAAATATTTTTAAAATTTAAGACGTACTAATCCTTAATTAAATTGTGTACTCCTATTAGAAAAGATAGACTTATTAACACTTGTCAGATTCACGCTCTTTCTCCATCACCGCCGCTCCCAGTAGCAACCTCACCAGGCAGCGACGTCCCCCGCTCCGCGCGCGTCCTCTTTCTGGTGGCCACCCGCTGCCCCCTGCTGCTGCTGCCGCCTCGCCCGGCCGTCCCCGTGCGCGAGTCACATGAACCGATCGGTGTCTGCCACGCCACGCCAGGAGGAGCCAAAAACCTTGGAGGTTTGCGGACGCCGAGAGCGTGTGATTGTGCGGTCTTTTCGGCAGCGCGGGGAAGAAGACGTGACGGGCACATCTCGTCCGTCGGCGGCTGGCTGTTGTCGTGATCATCTTCAGTTCTTCCTCCGTGCGTGCGTGCGTGCGTGGACACACACCGGTCGGCAAGTTCGGCATTATAATCACGCGCTACAACGTACAACCGAGTTGGCAAGTTCGGTGGGTCGCACCGCATGATCTGCGCTCTTGCTGTTTTTTAGAAACTGGCCCGCTTCTTTTCTTCCCTCCCGTACCTGAACGCGAGCACCCGACACGCGATACAAATTTGGCGAAACTTTTCTCTTCTCTTCTCTTCTTCCGGCAAATCCCTGTCAAGTGGACCCGTAAAGCTTCCTCACTTATTAAGCCCACAAAGGTATATATAGATCGCGTGCAGAACGGCCGGATGAGCCGATACCACGTCACCGGATGGGGGAAGCTCCGGCTCCCGCCTCCCCCGGTTGGCGATTCATCCCTCTTCTGGGCACTGGCAACGTGCGCGCGCGTCCACAGAAACCGGTGGCATCTCAACTCTCCTGCGCGGTGTACGTGACCCTGCCCATGCCCTGCGAGCTGCGTTGCCATCAGCATGCATGTGTCCTCGGTCAAGTGCACGCACCACCGGGGCTCACTCTTTCTAGTTTCTTCCCCGCCGGGGGCATGCATTTCCGCGTGTCAATAGCTCAGAGCTCACTCATTTAAGCTGTGTTTGTCAATACGAAAGTTTTGGTAAACAGAGTTTTTTAAATGACATGACAATATCAAAATATTCCAATACCACAATTTTACGATACATAAGACTATTTGAGAGCGAAATATTTTATCACATTTTATATTCAAAGTAGAAGTACAATCATTCAAATCACAACAGAATTCTACATTCAAACTAGAAGTATATCTGTCGGTGGTTTGGAACCGGCAGATCTCCCAACACTACTAAAGTGTTAGAGGAGTTTGATGTTCGGTGTGGGCGCGCGCAGATTCAAGAAAGTGAATTGTAAATGACACAGTAGACACAGAAATTTGCGTGGTTCGGGCCGCCTGAGCGTAATACCCTACTCCATTGGGTGTGTTGATGTTGTATTGGATGTGTGAGCTTGTATCGAACGTCTAGCGGGTCTGTAGGGCGTGTGTGTAGACGTGTCTTATGTATCGTCGGTCTGTCCTTTTATAGTACAAGGACAGGCCGTTACAGGTTAGCCTGGCCCGACATGTGGCCCCGACGGTTACTGATATTGATATACATTCAGCACGTTTAATTACCCTTAATGACCGAGTTATGGGTTTTGACAGCACCGTTACTGGTAATTAAGGTCGTCCGATCGTGTGTCATTAATTCAATATTAATGACACTTGGTCGGGTCTTGAAGTCATTGATTCTCCTTTGAAGATCCGGAGCCGTTGTGGAGTCTTCCGGAGGTTAGAGGCTGAAGATCAGACGGTTGGACACGTGGCAGCACCGGAGCACACTGTGGAGAACAGATGGCTCCGGTGTTACCCGACACGTGTCAGCACCGGAGCTTCCCTCAGTCTGGGGTTAGGTCCAGGGGTGCCACTTCAGTACGTAGCCCAGAGCTTCCCCCTTGCGGGCGGTAGCTCCGGTTTGATAGTACACATGGCGACCCTGGGACTAACCATGTTGGAAAAGCGAGTCCGGACATGTGTGACATGTGGGCCTCCGAAGGTCTTCAAATCAAGTGGATGACTTTCCCTTGAGATCTTTGCAATCCCAAGGGGTATATGGTGCCCAGGGTACCGACAGTGGCCCTAGTTTGAAGCTGCATTCTTGAGACCAAATGGCATGGCTGTATAACAGTACAATCCATTTACTGTGATGAAAGAGGTATGCTCTTCATCTTCCCTAGACATCCTAATTTGATGATAGCCAGAATATGCATATAGGAAACACAGTAATTCACACCCGAAGGTGGAATCCACTATCTGATCTATTCTAGGTAGTGGGAACGGATCTTTTGGACATGCCTTATTTAGTGTAGTGTAGTCGATACACATCTGAAGCTTCCCGCCGGCCTTAGGCACAACGACTGGGTTTGCCAGCCATTTTGGATGAAAGACTTCTCGGATGAATCCAGCTTCGAGCAACTTATTTACTTCTTGTCGGATGAAGTTATGTCGCTCTACGGATTGCTTCCGAGGCTTCTGATGCACAGGCCGGGCGTCGGGGTAGATCTTCAGATTGTGCTCAATCACTTCCCTGGGGATCCCAGGAATTTGTGACGGTTGCCAGGCAAACACGTCGACATTAGCCCGGGGGAAAGTGATGAGCGCGAGTTCCTATTTGTCGTTCAATCCTCCCGATATACGGGTGGTCTAAGCGGCATCGGAACCGATTTGGATGACTTTGACGGGGATGTCGGTGTCGCCGCTAGGCTGCACATGAGGTGCAGAAGTCGAGCCTCGCTGACGAATGCTCCGGTGTTTTGGAGCTTGCTCCTGCCTGGAGTCCTCCTCTTGCGCCGTAGTGAGTGCATGGAGTTCTTCCAGAGCAGTTACTCCGGCAGTACGATCTCCGCGGATCCAGAGAACGCCTACTGGTGTTGGCATCTTTAACACCTAGTATTCATAATGAGTAGCTGCCATGAATTTGTACAGGGCAGGCCTACCCAAGATGGCATTGAAGGGTAAGTTGATCTGAGCGACGTCGAAGACCAACTTCTCGGTGCGATACTTCTCCCGTGTTCCGAAGGTAACGGGGAGAGTAATAGCTCCAAGTGGGGTAATGGCCCCCGAACCTACTCCGAAGAAAGGTCGGGAGAGGTGGAGATCCGAAGGTCGGAGCTGAAGCTTGGTAAAAGCTTCGAAGCTTATGAGATTGAGCCCCGATCCTCCGTCTACCACGACATGGTGGAGCTGGATGTTATTGATGGTAGGAGATACCATCAAAGGTAACTGACATGCTCCAACCATGCTTCGAGGGCAGTCCGAAGCATCAAAAGTGATGGTCGTGTTCATCCACTTCCGATGAGGTTCTGCCCTGGCTCTAGGAGCTACAGCAGCCATGTCCCGTCGCATAGTCTTGATGACGCGGCGGGAGGTAATGTCCCATGATCCACCAAAAATGGTGTTCATGGTCTTCCGACGCTCGTTGTCAGAGACGTCGGAATCGTCATCGACGAAGGTGTAGACGGCCTTCAGGACCTTTTTGGGATTTTGAAAACCTAACTCTTCTTCAGCCGGAGCTTTGTCGACTTTTTGTTTTCCTTCCCGCTGTCGAAAAGGAGATTCTTCCCGGCGCTTGTTGTAGCGCTCAACAAAGTTTTGGACCTCCCGGCAGTCTTCCAAACTGTGGTTGCCCATTTTGTGAATTGGACACCACACGTTGGGTTTGCCTCCGTCTTCAGAAGACGATCGAGGTCGCTTCTCGGGGCATGGCCCCCGGCCACCCGGAGCTGCAGCAGCTGCAACATTAGATGTACCGGGCGACGGCTTCTTCTTGTCGTTGGTCTTCTTCTTCTTCTTGCCGTTCCCGGAGGTAGCGGCTTCTTCTTTGGAGGATTTCTTGTGACCCCCCGGAGTTGGTTTGGAGTGCATCTCACGGCCCTCCGTAGCTCTGGCACATTTGTCAGCCAAACTGAAGAGTTCTGTGACACTGGTAATCTCCTTGATCGCCAGTTTCTCCAACATCTTCTTGTCCTGTACACCCAGTCTGAATGCCACAATGACAGAGGCGCTAGAGATAGAAGGGATAGTGTTTCGTACCAGAGAGAACCTCTGGATGAATGATCGCAGGGATTCTCCCCCTTTTTGCACGATTGCAAAAAGGTCTAGTTCAGTGCCTGGTCGGGTGTATGAACTCCCGAAGTTGGCGGTGAACTGCCGGCACAGCTCCTCCCAACTGTTGATGGAGTTGTGTGGAAGGCTCATAAACCAGGACTTGGCGGTCCTAGTTAAAGCCACTGGGAAATAATTGGCCATTACGTCCTCATTTCCTCCAGCTGCCAAGATAGCAGTGGAGTAAATCTGAAGGAATTCGACGGGATTGACGGTCCCATCGAACTTCTCCGGTAGGTGAGGCCGGAACTTCTGTGGCCACCTGACCATACGCAGATGCATGGCCAAGGCTGAACAGCCTCCTCCTACTCCTTTAGGAGCAGGAACATCTTGAGCTTCTCGTCTTTCACGAGCACGCTCAATATGGACTCGACCGTCTTGTTGGCGGTATCGGCGATCAAGCTCCGTCCGGAGTTCATGGGTTGAAAGCCTTGATATCGTGTGAGTGCGTCGTGCCCCGGAGGGCAACGACGTCACCTGTTGTGATGCAGCACGTCTCCTGTTGTTGGAAACGTGCGGACCAAGTCTGCCAGACAAGGTCCACCGTTGTGACGGGGCCCGTCCTCAAGGAGGAGGACCCTGGTTGCTGATGTGGTCGGCTGCTGCTGCAACCAAATGTTCCACATCGGCCCTCCACTGCTCCATTGCATCCCGGGATGCGTCCGGAGGTGGTGGGCGCTGAAGAAGAGCACGTGCTGCATGAAGCGCGTGTTCCAGGCTGTTGAGATTTGCCGACGCAGTGATTGACGCCAGTGCACCATCGCGTTGCCCAGCTTGATTTGCTGGAGGAGGCGGTGGTGGTGGGAGTGTGACTCCTGCTGGCGCTGAGACTCCTACTGGTGGCTGCATATTGGAGGGATTGCCCCCAACAGCTTGAGCAGCAAGATGACCGTTGGATGATCCAGCAGCTGAGTTCACCATTCTTGAAATCTCAGGCGCCCCTACCTGGCGCGCCAACTGTCAGTGGTTTGGAACCGGCAGATCTTCCAACACTACTAAAGTGTTAGAGGAGTTTGATGTTCGGTGTGGGCGCGCGGAGATTCAAGAAGGTAAATTGTAAATGATACAGTAGACACAGGAATTTCCGTGGTTCGGGCCGCCTGAGCGTAATACCCTACTCCACAGGGTGTGTTGCTGTTGTATTGAATGTATGAGCTTGTATCAACGTCTAGCGGGTCTGTAGGGCGTGTGTGTAGACATGTCCTATGTATCGTCGGTCTGTCCTTTTACAGTACAAGGACAAGCCGTTACAGGTTAGCCTGGCCCGACATGTGGCCCCGGCGGTTACTGATATTGATATACATTTAGCACGTTTAATTACCTTTAATGACCGAGTTATGAGCTTTGACATCACCATTACTGGTAATTAAGGTCGTCCGATTGTGTGTCATTAATTATGTATTAATGACACTTGGTCGGGTATTGAAGTCCTTGATTCCCCTTTGAAGATCCGGAGCCGTTGTGTAGTCCTCCGGGGGTTAGCGGCTGAAGATCCGACGGTTGAACACGTGGCAGCACCGGAGCACACTGTGGAGAACAGATGGCTCCGGTGTTACCCGACACGTGTTAGCACCGGAGCTTCCCTTGGTCTGGGGTTAGGTCCGGGGGTGCCACTTCGGTACGTAGCCCGGAACTTTCCCCCTTGCTGGCGGTAGCTCCGGTTTGATAGTACACGTGGCGACCCTGGGACTAACCATGTTGGAGAAGCGGGTCCGGACATGTCTGACATGTGGGCCTCCGAAGGTCTTCAAATCAAGTGGATGACTTTCCCTTGAGATCTTTGCAATCTCAAGAGGTATATGGTGCCCAGGATACCGACAACATCCATCTAAAAGTTGATTCTCCACTGTTTTACATTTAAAACAAAACCAGCTTCTTGTTCCAAATCTGCAAAACTAAAATAAAAAAATCTGCAAAACGTACCCTTTCTGAGTAGAGATGAAAAAAGAGAAAATAGTGGTTTGTAATGCACGCGAGCGGGAGAAAATAGCGGTCGGTGAAGTGGATGTGCGTGAGAAAAGGTGGCACGGGGGCTGCGCGGCAAAAAATATTTTGGTTCGAACCAAAGTTTTTTATACCCTAAAAATACCGCAGTACCGACGAAACTGTGGTTTTAAATACAGAATTTTTGAGTTGGTTGCCAAACAATATTATGTAAATAATATTATAGTAATCTCAAATACCAAAATATTACTTTAAAATTCCAAAAATATTGTGTTTCCAAACATAGCATTAGTCTTTTCTCCCACCTGTTTATTTCAACACATCACGCTGTGTGACTTGCGAGTCCCGAGACAGTGAAACGGCAGTGAAAACACCAATCTAACTAATCAGGCTTACTTTCCAGGAAGACGACCCGCCCCCGACATGTGTTAGTTGGACGCTGCCGGTATACGGCGCTAGCTAGGAGTAGCGTCTAGGTGCACGGATGGATCCATGCAAGCATGTCTGGGTGCACGGATGGATATACTGCAGAGAGAGTCTAATTAAAATCGACTGAAAATATAGGATTTTTTATGTAATACTATAGTAGATCTCACACATATAAGTTGCAAAATTTTTTATATAGTCAATTAATGAACAACTTTTTTACAATCAACATATAATTCTACGATAACATAAAAAATTAACCTACAAGAAACATACACTTTCAGATGTATCAGACGTCTTGCACGTTGAGTGAAGTGACACTAAAATTAAGTTGATCAAGAATTAGCATTCTTAATTAATAGTCTTGGTGATAGAGAACGACGACAAGATGGAAGCTGCCTATACAAGCAGCAAGGAAAAATTAACAATAATGCAATGGTGATTATTCTGTGCGTTGTTGCTGCGGCGGCTACGTGTTCCTCGATGGGATGATTCCACGCATATGCTGCGCTGCTCTTTCTGCGCAGCGGCGGCATATTCTTGTCAGATATGCTGGTGTGAGGACGGACCTACAGAGTACACCAATGAGTACAGCGGACGACGCCACAGTACTGCAGTAAAGACGACGCGTCACTGTCTTTTATTTTTATTTACAGTTGGTTAATTAGTTCAGTTTTAAATTAATCAACACTAAATAAAATTAAATTAAAAGTTGCTAAAATTGGCACCAGTGGGTAACAAAACGACCCACCCGCGTGAGTCAGCTACAGGACGATCGTTGGCACGCCGTATGATGCACCAACCATCCACAAAGTTTTTGTAAAACTGATCTCCAAAGGCGTCGGAGGTAGGGATGCAGAGCCAGTGCGGTAAACGCCAGGATTAGCCGACCCACGCTATCCAAGACATCCCGGTCCCGGGACCGAGCAACGCAAAGCAGACGGTAAGCAAGCCCGCAACGTACGTAACCTCAATTGCTACGACAACCATCAGCTACGTGGAACGCACCCACTCCATACCTAATTATTTATTATCGAATAATTAATTTGAACTAATTAGTGATAAATATTTAATGACGGAAGCTTTACTAACGACGCTACAGATAGAAAGAGTCCAGACGCTTCCTGAAACATGCATGCATGCATGCCGAGGTAGCTGGGCTGGATCGAGATGCACAAGTCCAAAGGCTCTCTTAATTGTGGTCTCCAAGGAACCTGGGCGTGTGCAGTTTTCACGACGACGCGCCTCGCTCTGCCTCCGGCCAGGATCGATCACGACGTCGGTGTCATGCATGCTTCGGCGAGTGAAAGCGACGCAGGTGAAACAGGCTCCAAACGTCTCCTCTCCTCCTCTCCTCCATCAGCGAGCGATATCTCGTGTTTGTTTTTCGCATGAAAATGCGGTCAAGAAGCACTGTTGCTGCGTGTAAACACCAGAGACGACGATGTCGATCGAGGCGTGAGATATTCATTCGGCATCAATAGAACTTCTTTTTAAGAAATAAAACGCGTGTGACGTTACACCCACGTCGATATCGTGTCAAATAGTACTCCTGTTCATTCAATCAAGGAGAAAAAAAAAACTTCTCAGTGGGGTTAGACTAGTTTGAGACCTCATGGTTCACGTTACCTCAAAAAAAAAAATTGATGCTTCTCATCACCACGCACATGGCCGTGCAATTTGTGGAAAAATTTGAGCCGGAACAGCGGCTAAAAAATTTCAATGCAAGAAAGATAGACGCGCAAATAGTCTTTTTTTAGAAAATAAATATTATATTAATATTTCAGATTATTCACAACGAAGAATGCATGTAGCTGTTCCACTATCTTATTACAATCCAAAGAATACAAAAAATATTAACATTCATAAAGGCTCAAAACCTCCATAATTATTATATTCTTTCATTTCTCAAAAAATTGTCACCTTCTAGTACAAAAATGAACTAAAATATGACAATTTTTTGAGAAATGAGGGAGTATCAACTAAAAAGGGTTATTACTAAAGCACCAGAGGCCAAAATTTCCATCGTATTTGATTGAAGCACACAACACTCTCACTTTGTTAGCGGTCTTTCTTCCTCTCTTTTGGAGCATGGTTCAAAACCGAATCCAATTTGTTTCTCTAAACGAATGAGAAACAGATGAAATCTTGTTAAAAATTCCGCCATTGTGACTTGACCAAATTGCCCAGCGGTGGACGTGGACCCGGTTGGGTGTCCATGCGGCGCGCCAAGGCACATCCTGATTTTGTAGAAATCAACTAGATTTATATGTGCACATGGGTTAAATCAGTAGGTCAAGTGCTCCAATGCACTTAGCGCACACCACCATGCTTTAATTTTCTAGGTCCGAAATTGCCTAACAAATAGCACAAGACCCAACCATGCATGCGCGAATGATCTACCGGTAACCCTTGAATCTGATGTCACTGCCCCTTGTATCTGCCAATCTTTATTCTGCATATATATTCAACGGAACATGTAGCCAATACTTTGCCGATCTAAGACCGTCCGCAGTGGCACGTTGTAAAGCATACTGTATTAACAGTAGCGCAGTAAAAGTTTAGGATAAGTACTGGAAAATAAGATGAAAAATAGTGTACAAAGTATGTTTTATAGTACGTTGGTGCAGGTAGCCTAATATATAAGGAACTGTAGCCACTCCGCTGGTCTCAAATACGTCAAAAACGCTGAGGTGATCATGTTTGTGTGGCGAGCAGACAATGACAAATTCAATATAAGACTACTCACACTCGTTCATCTCTATATCACACCTCTAAAGATTCTCTCTTTACAGTTTTGTTCTCCCCTCTCGTCCACGTCTAAATTAGACATCTATACTATTTCCCACCTATTTTATTCATTTCTTCCACCTTTATTTCTTTTTCCCTTCCTCTATTTCTCCTCTCTTCCTTCTCTCCCCACATAGAGATGCCTCTACATTTAGCGCAATAGTATAACAATCTGAGAAATAGAGGTGGAGATAGAGACACTACTGCGCCGGACCATCGAGCGCTAAACTTCAGACCCTCCTCCACGTGAATCTGGGTCCTGGGGGTGCTGCCACGCTGGGTCGTCAACTTTTGGCGGATTCCTTTGGATGCTACGTGCAAAGATTCTTGCTGAGAGCGGGTAGGACTGTACGTAGAGCCATACTATAAAGCATATTGAATATGTGTAAATATCAAGGATTTAGAGTAGAATACTGAAAAATAGAGAAAAATAGATCTTTAAAATATGCTTTAGAGTACGCTGATGTCGATAGCCTAATGTCCCAACTGAGGGCCCATTAGTACAGTAGTATACCAGTGCAGTGTAGAATGGGTGAGATTCGTTGCCTGCATAGGCCAACAAAACGCGTCTCGTCCGGTGAGCTAGGTGCGTCATCAGAAATAACAATTCCACGTTCATGACTTCGTCGTCGACGGCACCGTCTCAATCCTATTCAAGAGAGGGTAAAGCTAAAAGTACTTTCCATCAAATGCACCTAAAAGCATTGCCTGCTTGCTTATGTCAATCTATCGATTTCTGAAATGTACTGTGCCAGCGAGATGTCCCGATTTGGACTTTCTCCAGCGTTCCAAATAAGGGTTAAACGGTTAGATATTCTGGTACTTTAACCAGATTCCCAGAAGTGATCTGATTATCATGGAGCTAGAAATTTGTTTGCATGTTTCTCTCCATATCGTGTAAGTTTATAGGGACGGAGGGAGTACATATGTAATATATATTTTCAGATTTTTTTTTCAAAACATGTAAATATTTTTTTGGGAGTTTTCACGATTCCACTGAATGGGTGGTTTATCACTGAATATTTTCCCGATTATCGTTCCACTCAGATGGCTCAAAAACTGATTCTGGCATTACAAAGCGATTAGCCTACTGATCAGGTGAGCCCAGGGTTAGGGCGAAAGCCCTTGCATAAAAATTAAAGATCCAATTCATTTTTTTGCACAACGCTCAAGACCAACGCTGCAACTTGATCAAATATTTGCCCAGGCCTTACCAGGTAACATCACACAAATTGCTAAGAATTCAAGTAATTGTGCCACGTATTTCATAGAAATATCTTTCAAAAGGTATGATGTATTCAAAATGAACCTGCCCTGATTCATCTTACAGGACAGCATTAAAGACTCCAGCTTTTCAGGTTTGACCGTGTGCGTCCAACCAAATGCAGAATTAGGAACACTAAAGCGAGAATTTCATGAAGACGTCAAAATGAATTTTGCAGATGAAGATCTGACAGAAAAAAACATCTGAATATATGAAATCAATAATTATAAGGTAACAGAAATATCAAACACCCCTGAATGCTCAAAGGATGTAGAGGTGCATCGTACTTAATCTATTGATACTGAATAGATAATTCACATCCTAACAGCCTATGCAGTCATCACAAACAAGAAATGGATTTTAGTGTTTTCTGTAAGCAGTGTTCAATAGTCAAGTTAATGAGAGGAGCTCTAAGGGAGAAGATCATCTAGTGATGGGCAATGGCACGTAACTAATGGCAATCTCCAGCAAGGATTCTGTTTGTTTCTTCATCAGCCTCAAGACCATCTCTCTTCATACGGTCCAGCAATTCAAACACCGGTTTTCCAGCACGGACATATGTTTCAAGTAAGCAATGATAGACAACCCTAGTCAACGGAACAAACTTCTGCAGCATATTTGCCATCTCCTCAGCTGCTTCTACATCCTTCTGGTCCATGAAATGGTTCAGGCTCATTAGAACATATGTCAGATCAGGTTTCCATGGATGAGTCGTTGCGGAAGCAAGAGCCTTCCTTGTCATATCCACCGCCTTCAGCACCTGGCCACTCTCGAAATATCCACCAGCCAGCTTATACCAAGTATTAGCGTAAGGTTTCCTCCCCTTCTTGATGGTGTCATCCACAAGAGCTGCCGCCTTCTCCACAAGACCTTCTCTGCAGTAAGCATCGACCAACATGTTGGTTAATCTGAAATCATAAAAACCAGCACACATGGTCTCCCATTCTTTCAATGCTTTCTCGGCACCATCAACGTCATTATTCACCTTGAGTAGCGCACTTATCCTGCACATGTACATCGAGTTGCAAGGTGGCACTTTGGATTTGTAGACATCCCAAATGCGCTCAGCCTCAGTGAACATCCCCAGATCCGTATATGTCGTGAGCAAGAACCCATATGCAACCCTACTGTTATTTTTGGCAATCCGCTTTTCCGCATCAAGAAAAGCCTTGACGGCTCTTTCTGGCATCCCTGCTTTTACGAAAAACTTTGCAGCTGTGGCATGTCCATGCCAACTCAAAAGCTTCTCGTGCGGATTGGCCTCGTCGAGCAACTTCTCAAGCCCAGCAATATCTTCGGCAGCAATGTACGCGGCCAAGAGATGCTCCACACTGAATATATCAGGCCCGATTCCTTCCTCTTTCATGTCCCGGAACATGGCGTGCACCCTCTCAAGCTGCCCGGTCTCCAAGTAAAGCTTCATCATCACGTTGTAAGCGTAAGAACTCTTCATCCCCATCTCCTGCATCTTCGCAAAGAGCTCCTCGGCCTTGTCGGGCGCTTTGGCCTCCCCGTAGCATTTCAGGAGGGAGCCGTAGCACTGTCGCTTCCTCAATTGCTGCGGCACGGTACCGAAGTACTGGACGGCGCTGTCGAGGCCGTGGACCTTCGCCATCAACTCCAGCCGGTACGCGACGTCACCGGCCGACAGGTACAGGTGCCTCCGGTCAGTCATCCAGAACGAGAGCTGCAAGAACCGAAACAACCGCTTGTCGGTGAGCGAAATGGGCATGGAGAGTAATCAGGAGGGAACGACTAGAATGCAATCAGCAGATAGTTTGGCTGGGACCTCGAGCGCGTGGGCGTAGCGGCGGAGGCCGATGAGCTTCTTGACGATGGATTGGATGGCCGGCTTGTCCACGGTGCGGCGGCCCTCTCGAGCCCATTCCTCCAGGACGGGGGACAGCGGGAGGTCCGTGCTCCCGACTGCCGCGATGCGGTTGTACAGGTCGTCAGGCGATGTCCGCAGCTTCGAACGGGATCGGGATGGGAAGGCGGAGGCCGTAGAGAGGCGGCGGACGAGGAGCCGGTACATGGCGGCGCAGCGCTCCGGCGGCTTGGTGCGGCCGGAAGGGGAGAAGGAAGCAGTTGAGCTTGAGCCGGTACAACTGGGCTCTCTGCTTCTGTGGACTGACTGCTACTAGTTCCTTTGGTTGAACCCAAGAGGCCCAAAAGCGCACGAAGAAGCACACGGCCCAGCCGCGCGCGGCTTGCATCGCATCACATGGCCCCGCGGTCATCGGACGCGGACGCGGGCACGGCCTCCCACGCAGCGGCAGCCGGCGGCCGGGGTCGGGCGTGCTCGACATTTTTTTTCATGATGAATTTTTCATTCCACTTTCAATCATATAATGATCGGAGATCACAGCATTACATAGTTTTTACAGTGGTGGAATATTTCCCTCTGTCTGACACCCCGACAATGTTTTGTCTGAGGACACACCCTGCTTAAGTCACCTCCTTTTATCAAGAAACATCTCACAAAAGCATACTACTCATATCACCCGAAACAGTCTTGATATAATAACCTACCAAAATAGGATAGCACGAATTCACCATAGCTTTTTGCTGCTGTTGAGTTCCACTATCTCCTTTGTCTTCCTCTTCTTCGTCAGGACCAGATGCCGAAAGGAGCAAAGTTCCTCTTTGTTCCTTTAGCACATGCAGAGCTGCTCCCGTAATAGCATCAGCATTCATCTTGATCATCTCCTTCACCTCTCCGGAATAATATAAACATGCCCAAAGTTTCAACAAGAACGTAGCATTGACAAATAATATCCACCGGACTTTTAATCATCCTTCTTTCAAAACAAGCATTGTTTTGTGCTTTCGAAATCGCCCAACACAACGCTCCAGCACCCGACGCGTAGATGTTCTCCCCACCTGTTAAAATCTCTTTTATCCACAACCAATACTGAAATATATTGATAGGTCTGTCAGAGCTATTGAAACACAGTCCAATTACCCCCCATACGACCCCACTAATTTTACATTGAAACAACAAATGATCAATGGATTCTTTTTCTCTACAAAAAGCACAAACATTAGTACCTTTCCATTTTCTACTCTTCATAATATCTTTAGTAATTATAGCAATTTTTTCTATTAACCACAAACAGTCTTAATTTTAGGAGGTATCTTAGCTTTCCAAATATGCTTAAAATGCCATCTTCTGTCAGTACAAGTTAGTTTGTCATAGACATAACTTATAGTAAAAGTCCCAGATTTCAACTCGTACAAACCTGATGTGCTTTCAACTCGTAACTCCATCTCTCCCCGTCCGCTTTACCTCATGAACACGGAGCGCTGCAGCGGATCACATGTGTGCATGATGAGCAAAAGATATGAATGCAGCTTCTATACTCCTATTTGTGCTCTCATGTGTCCTTCCGCGGATGTATCACAATCTTATTTGTTGTAGAGATATGGTAGTTAATATATGACCATCAATGAAGAAACCAACAAAACTATGACAAATCAACGAAAGGACGCATTAGAGCATGAAACGGAAGTATGGAAGTCCCGTCCAAAAGATACGGTGCTAGGACTCTGCAAAGCGTTTCAAACGAAGAGAAATGTTCCATGGAGGCACTCAAACATATATGCTCTACGTATTTTGATAGATCAGGGCTCGATCTTACACGTACAGATAATATATTCAGCAGTTGACGCACACGCGTACGAACTGTTTATTCGTAGTACACACCATTATTCCATTCAAATCAGACAAGAACGTACGTCAACGCGACACGACGGCGGCCTAGCTAGCTCGGTCGGTACGGTCTCACTCGCTTGGCTTGCAGTTGGCGATGGAAAAGCCGCAGGCCGTGAGCATCTGCCGGGCGTTGCCGCTGGTGCTCGCGTAGTAGCAGACGCACTCCTGCTGGTCGTGCAGTTTGGAGCAGCAGTCCGCCGTCGGCGCCGACCCGAGTTGGATCGCGGGAATGCATGGTGTCAGCAGCTCCGGGTGGGGCTGGCAGTTGTCTGCTGCCGAAGGCCCGATCGCCGCCACGACGACGACGAGCGCCACGGCCACGAGCATTGCTACCGCCTTCGCCATAGACTCCTCGAGATCTCCTACTCTCAATCTCAACTTCGATATCTTCTTCTTCCTCTCCGACCAGTGCACGAGAGTGACACGAGATGCACTCTGACTCTGGCGTTCGTGGTATATATATAGGAGGTCGATCGTCGTAGGTGGGACGCAGCGAGGCACCGCAACGCGATCGATCGACCGGTGACTCTGCTGACAGCTCTAATGATAATTATACTCATTGAATGCAGTAATCGCTGCCACCAAAATTAGTAAGCATCCTGGGAAAGTATCATCTGAAGAAAATGCAAAACATTGTCTATTTTTAGTGGCATATAAAAAGTTCCTATTTTTATGCATTCTGGGTTCCTGTAGTGTTTGATAACATCATGGCCGTGAACACAGCTGTTGCCTAAAATTAGTATGCGTTCTGGGAAACGAAATTAATACACGGTGATGCCGCTCTTTATTTTTTTTCTATGGAAAAATAAATTCTGCTCTTTATTGATTTGTTGTGGCTCAGAATCCACAAACATCGTTCATGTGTGTGTATGATTTTCGTTGATGTCACACCCGATTTTATTAAGCATAAAACCAGCTGCAAAGTACATGTATGCCAGGATCAGTTTCACCATACATGTACGACAAAAGTGATAAACAGTTCCATATCGCATGCAAACAACATTTATACCTTTAAAAGAGTTTTGAAGTAGCAGCGGAAGAGGAAAACTTTAGGGCAACCACAGGCAAGTTGACTGGCAGCAACGCGACCTATACACCGTCTTCACTTGTCACGGTCCTCATTAGGTCTTCACTTCACTGAGCAGCATATCAAAAATACAACAAAGCAAGTGTGAGTACCATCTCGTGGTACTCCGCAAGTGTGGGAAATAAATGACATGAAGGCCATTCAAAAAGGAAAGGCTGATAATGGTTTAAGCACTATGCATTAAACCTATCCTTAGCTTTCATTAGCACCTACATCTAGGTGTATATTTCCCAATCATAGTAGAATAATAATAATAATAATGAATCAATACCAAACATCATTCCCAAATCATCGTCTCAACCATCATCCCAACCATCGTCTAATTATGAATTCGACACCAAGCCGCTCTTGTCCGTGAGCACGGCTGTCATGACAGTTTCTCAATCTCTGCAGAGAATGTATCCTTTACCCACAAGCCGTGATTTCATCCCCTGTTGCCAGGTGGACTAAGCAAACCTCCCTGATGCCAGTGGTGATCAACCACATTTCACACTTCCGTAGGTGTGCGGCCAGGAGATCACTACGAGGTCTTTACAAAGGTACTCCCGATTTAGTGCTAGCCCTCTAAGGTTTCCACCACTGAGGATTCTCGGAGTAACCCTCCGCCCCAGAGCCCCCTCTTGAGCCTTGCGGATCCCAGAGCAGATCACCCGCATCATTCCCCGCACCATCCAACTACTAGCATTTCATCGGGAGAAACCTAATTAATTGACCAAGCTGCCCCATCTCAGTCTCGTGGCGATACTGTATAGCTTAGTGGCTACTCCATAAACCGGTCCTTAGAATCCGGCAAGGTTCCAACCCCAATCCCGGGTCTCGTGCGTACTGCACCATACCATTCAACCAACCCGCCAGATTCCTATTTACTACACTTCATATTCCAACATCATAGTCATAATCATAATAATAAGTAATGAGTAACAAGTGTAGTTAAATGTATTCCCACCCAACTATTATGCATGGCTAAGCGTAAAGTAAATCCCGTTTATCACCCTTCCATGACCCATGCGACAAGGTAATAAGGATACAACAACAGAGCATGATATAGGATTCATATTAATTAGCATGCAACTAACTAAACCCTTAAAAAGGTGCAAGATGGTCAAGGACACTTGCCTTCGTATAAATAGCTGCTCAGTTCTTCTTCATTGAACTCTTGATCTTCACATCTTCATGTAGCTTCTTGATCGTAGAAATACGAGTGCGTATAAACTACCGTCAAAAGAGAAATAAAAACAATCAAGAACAATACACCATACAAGCCATACAAATATTATGATTGAAATATGTTATAATTATGATTAAAATCAGAGTTACGAGTAATTTATTATTTTTCATAGCTAAAGAAATGCATTTACCATTTATTTTCCATTTTTAGTATTTATTTACAAGCTAAAAACATTTTTAATGAGTTTTCTATAGACAAAATATATTTTATATGTATTTTATAAATTTTATTTCAGCATAAAACATTTTATGAATAATTTTCCTATTATTTCCATATTTATTCTCTATTTTTAATATTTATTTATAGCTAAAAGCATTTTTAAATAAAATTTCATAGTCAAAATATATTTTATATGTATTCTACTATTTTATTTTAGCCTAAAAAGATTTATTACTATTTTTCCTACAATTTCTATATTTACTTTATTATTTATAAACATTTTCTATGCATTAAATATAATTTTCTACAATTAAATTCTATTTACTGGAGTTTTCCTATAAAAATAGTAATAATATAAAGTATAAACTAATTTCCATAAAGTTCAGGTGTTGTTTTGTACTTTTTCCATATAGATAGAGGTTAAATGTAGTATTTTATAAAATTCCAGGGGCTTAAATCAACATTTACTAACTTTGACCTAATTCCAGAGGAGTCTAGGGGCATTTTCATAAAAGTAAGGGCCTATTTGTAATTTAGTTTAAAAGTACAGGGACCTCTCTGCAAGTTTGGCATTTCTATTTCTTTTCTTATTTATTTTTCTATTGGAAAAGGCATGGAATAAGTCTACGGTCCCGTGGACCGGAGGAGGGGGTGCGGTCCATGGTCCACCATGGACCCGGCGCGTACCCCTTCGGGATCTTTTAATCCTAGCCGTTGGACTTGATCCAACGGCTGGGAGGGGGGGACGGCGGGGCAGGGCGGCGGCGGCGGCCACTGGCGGCGGCGGCATCGTCGGAGGATCGCCGGAGATCGCCGGAACGGCGCTCCGGTGCCCCAAACTCAACGGGAATTTGTGCAAAATGAAGAGGAGAGCGAGGGGAACTCACCATGGGTGTCACACGCGCACAAGGACGGCCAGAGAAGGGCGCTCGACGGTGGCATGGCGGCATCAACTCTCGGTGGCGTCGGGGAGGCATCTTGGGTGGCGGGATTTCCTCGACTTCGGGTCCTGCGCGGGCGGTGGGGTGTGGGGATCCTCGGAGAACCGTCGGCGGCGGCCGGGAGGGCTCCTCCTCGCGGGCACCGAGCTCAACCGCCGGCCATGGAGGTGGCTAGGGTTTGGAAGGGGAAAAAGGGAGTGTGGGGCCGGTTTTTGTAGGGGAATGCATGCGAGGGGGCGGCGGTTGCTAAGGCGACGTGGGAGCGGCTGGGGGCAGGGGGCGCGAGCGTGCCGGTTGCCAGGCGCGGGCGGCAGTTGGGGAAAGAGAGAGAGTGGCGGTTGGGGAAGATGGAGATGACAAGTGGGCCCCACGCGTAAGAGGGAGGAGAGGGAGAAGGGGAGTGCGGCTGGGCCTTGGGCCAAGGTGGAGAGGAGGGAAGTTGGGCCGCCGGGGGAGGTTTGGCCCAGGTAGGGTTTATTCTTTTTTTTTTTCTTTTTCCTTTTTCTTTTCTTTTCTTTTCTTCTTCTTTTTATTTCCTTATCATTTAATCATATTATGCCTTTTGTTTTGTTTCACAAAAATACGGGTGTTACAATTCTACCCCCCTTAAACGGAATCTCGCCCCGAGATTCTGGGTCTTGTAAAATTTTAGGGTGGGATTTTTAGCTAAATCAATTAATTACCAATTTCTCCTTTTGAAAATATTATTATACACCTTTCTTTCTATTTCAAATTTTGATCTTAAGTTATTTTGGGAGTTACAAAATATTACACAGATGTACAAATACGATGCAATAATTTAGTTTGAATTAATTTTAAAGAAAACTAACTTTCAACACCATGAAAATTTGTACACTAAAGTTTTATTTCTTCTTCCCCTTTACTGTGTTTAGTTTCTCATCTTACTATCATTATTCTTCTTATTATTGCTTGAATGAAAGGTTCAAGAGCTTGAACATTGGTTTATTTTATTTGAACTTAAAAGTCTTCTTAAGCAATTGAAATTTTGTTTTTCCGACCAAAGCACCTCAATATATTAGTTCTAATTAATTAGCATTTGGTACAACAAATTAATTTTGTTTTCCTTCATTTAGGCTATATTTATTTATTCATTCGTTTATTTGCTAGGATCTATTTATTTTATTTATTTATTTATTATGTTGTTGCTATTAATTGAGTAAATTTTTTTTTTAATATTATATAACCATTATTTTTCTCTAGGTGTTATAATTTCATCCCACTTACAAGGAATCTTGCTCTCGAGATTCAAGGTTAGGTAAAGAATAGGATTAGGTTTTTTTTTTTACTCATCAATAAGTTAATTATTGTTTTGATAATAATTTACTTCTTGTCTTATTTATAATGATCTTCTAACACCTTTATAAGTTTAGGAGTGCATACAGCTGAATGTATAAAAACATTTGTTTTTGTCCTAAATTGATTTAGAAATTTTTTTTTTATCACCACACACAAATTTATATCTTATTCTACTATCATTATTATTATTATTATTATTATTATTATTATTATTATTATTATTTTATATGTAGACTTCACTATCAATGTATTCTAATTTTTAACAGAGTGTTATGAGCCCTGATTGAATTTTCCTTTCTCATACCTTAATTTCTTTTGAATTCAAACTTATTCCTTAAAAGTTGAAATTTGCATTTTTCACAAATAAGCAATTATGATAAAACATGTTGATTTAGTTAAATTTAAAGTATTATTACACAATAATACACACATTATTTTTATGTATTTCTACATTCTTATTTTTCTTCTTCTTATTATTATTATTTTGAACTTGACTTAAATGTGCACTATGATTTTAATTTTAAAGTCTTCTATTTCAAATGCATTGTCATTATTACTATATTTATTATTATTATTTTCTTTTCCTTTTTGGTAATTATGAGGGTTAGGTGGGTCGGCTACCCCCTTAAACAGACAAATGCTATAATTTTATTGTTGTTGTTATTATTAATCTTATGCAATGCATCAAGCAACGTGTTCTAATTCGCTGTGAAGAAGGCATGAACTTCACTTGCTAAGCAAAAGGGGACCTAAGCAAGTGATGTATGATAATCTTTAAGAGTCTTCTTCTTCCTTCGCATTGTCCTCATATGTCGATCTTCATGCCCCTGTCCGTCGATACGAATCTTCGTCTTCATGAGAAAGGTCAGAGGAGAATCTAAGAGATCCATTCTAACTAAGGTCACGTGCCTAGAGTCAACCTGGCTCTGATACCACTTTGTCACACCCGGTTTTATTAAGCATAAAACCAGCTGCAAAGTACATGTATGCCAGGATCAGTTTCACCATACATGTACGACAAAAGTGATAAACAGTTCCATATCGCATGCAAACAACATTTATACCTTTAAAAGAGTTTTGAAGTAGCAGCGGAAGAGGAAAACTTTAGGGCAACCACAGGCAAGTTGACTGGCAGCAACGCGACCTATACACCGTCTTCACTTGTCACGGTCCTCATTAGGTCTTCACTTCACTGAGCAGCATATCAAAAATACAACAAAGCAAGTGTGAGTACCATCTCGTGGTACTCCGCAAGTGTGGGAAATAAATGACATGAAGGCCATTCAAAAAGGAAAGGCTGATAATGGTTTAAGCACTATGCATTAAACCTATCCTTAGCTTTCATTAGCACCTACATCTAGGTGTATATTTCCCAATCATAGTAGAATAATAATAATAATAATGAATCAATACCAAACATCATTCCCAAATCATCGTCTCAACCATCATCCCAACCATCGTCTAATTATGAATTCGACACCAAGCCGCTCTTGTCCGTGAGCACGGCTGTCATGACAGTTTCTCAATCTCTGCAGAGAATGTATCCTTTACCCACAAGCCGTGATTTCATCCCCTGTTGCCAGGTGGACTAAGCAAACCTCCCTGATGCCAGTGGTGATCAACCACATTTCACACTTCCGTAGGTGTGCGGCCAGGAGATCACTACGAGGTCTTTACAAAGGTACTCCCGATTTAGTGCTAGCCCTCTAAGGTTTCCACCACTGAGGATTCTCGGAGTAACCCTCCGCCCCAGAGCCCCCTCTTGAGCCTTGCGGATCCCAGAGCAGATCACCCGCATCATTCCCCGCACCATCCAACTACTAGCATTTCATCGGGAGAAACCTAATTAATTGACCAAGCTGCCCCATCTCAGTCTCGTGGCGATACTGTATAGCTTAGTGGCTACTCCATAAACCGGTCCTTAGAATCCGGCAAGGTTCCAACCCCAATCCCGGGTCTCGTGCGTACTGCACCATACCATTCAACCAACCCGCCAGATTCCTATTTACTACACTTCATATTCCAACATCATAGTCATAATCATAATAATAAGTAATGAGTAACAAGTGTAGTTAAATGTATTCCCACCCAACTATTATGCATGGCTAAGCGTAAAGTAAATCCCGTTTATCACCCTTCCATGACCCATGCGACAAGGTAATAAGGATACAACAACAGAGCATGATATAGGATTCATATTAATTAGCATGCAACTAACTAAACCCTTAAAAAGGTGCAAGATGGTCAAGGACACTTGCCTTCGTATAAATAGCTGCTCAGTTCTTCTTCATTGAACTCTTGATCTTCACATCTTCATGTAGCTTCTTGATCGTAGAAATACGAGTGCGTATAAACTACCGTCAAAAGAGAAATAAAAACAATCAAGAACAATACACCATACAAGCCATACAAATATTATGATTGAAATATGTTATAATTATGATTAAAATCAGAGTTACGAGTAATTTATTATTTTTCATAGCTAAAGAAATGCATTTACCATTTATTTTCCATTTTTAGTATTTATTTACAAGCTAAAAACATTTTTAATGAGTTTTCTATAGACAAAATATATTTTATATGTATTTTATAAATTTTATTTCAGCATAAAACATTTTATGAATAATTTTCCTATTATTTCCATATTTATTCTCTATTTTTAATATTTATTTATAGCTAAAAGCATTTTTAAATAAAATTTCATAGTCAAAATATATTTTATATGTATTCTACTATTTTATTTTAGCCTAAAAAGATTTATTACTATTTTTCCTACAATTTCTATATTTACTTTATTATTTATAAACATTTTCTATGCATTAAATATAATTTTCTACAATTAAATTCTATTTACTGGAGTTTTCCTATAAAAATAGTAATAATATAAAGTATAAACTAATTTCCATAAAGTTCAGGTGTTGTTTTGTACTTTTTCCATATAGATAGAGGTTAAATGTAGTATTTTATAAAATTCCAGGGGCTTAAATCAACATTTACTAACTTTGACCTAATTCCAGAGGAGTCTAGGGGCATTTTCATAAAAGTAAGGGCCTATTTGTAATTTAGTTTAAAAGTACAGGGACCTCTCTGCAAGTTTGGCATTTCTATTTCTTTTCTTATTTATTTTTCTATTGGAAAAGGCATGGAATAAGTCTACGGTCCCGTGGACCGGAGGAGGGGGTGCGGTCCATGGTCCACCATGGACCCGGCGCGTACCCCTTCGGGGTCTTTTAATCCTAGCCGTTGGACTTGATCCAACGGCTGGGAGGGGGGGACGGCGGGGCAGGGCGGCGCCGGCGGCCACTGGCGGCGGCGGCATCGTCGGAGGATCGCCGGAGATCGCCGGAACGGCGCTCCGGTGCCCCAAACTCAACGGGAATTTGTGCAAAATGAAGAGGAGAGCGAGGGGAACTCACCATGGGTGTCACACGCGCACAAGGACGGCCAGAGAAGGGCGCTCGACGGTGGCATGGCGGCATCAACTCTCGGTGGCGTCGGGGAGGCATCTTGGGTGGCGGGATTTCCTCGACTTCGGGTCCTGCGCGGGCGGTGGGGTGTGGGGATCCTCGGAGAACCGTCGGCGGCGGCCGGGAGGGCTCCTCCTCGCGGGCACCGAGCTCAACCGCCGGCCATGGAGGTGGCTAGGGTTTGGAAGGGGAAAAAGGGAGTGTGGGGCCGGTTTTTGTAGGGGAATGCATGCGAGGGGGCGGCGGTTGCTAAGGCGACGTGGGAGCGGCTGGGGGCAGGGGGCGCGAGCGTGCCGGTTGCCAGGCGCGGGCGGCAGTTGGGGAAAGAGAGAGAGTGGCGGTTGGGGAAGATGGAGATGACAAGTGGGCCCCACGCGTAAGAGGGAGGAGAGGGAGAAGGGGAGTGCGGCTGGGCCTTGGGCCAAGGTGGAGAGGAGGGAAGTTGGGCCGCCGGGGGAGGTTTGGCCCAGGTAGGGTTTATTCTTTTTTTTTTCTTTTTCCTTTTTCTTTTCTTTTCTTTTCTTCTTCTTTTTATTTCCTTATCATTTAATCATATTATGCCTTTTGTTTTGTTTCACAAAAATACGGGTGTTACAGTTGACTAAGTAATATCATTTTTAAGTAGGTCTGGTCGAGCACACTGGTTAAGTAAGCGACATGAAACAGATAAACTTTTTCATCAAGTTTCCTTATGATGAAATAAGTTGCAAGGCTCTGAAAGGGTAATTTTCAAGCCATGTAACTGGATTAAAACTGTCCCAACTTCGCATCATGATTTGATGCACAGTTCTGGTGGCATGGCCTTGTTTTGTTTGGATGGGTTCCGAGAACGCTAATATCTGCCTCGTTGAATTAGGACCTATTATGAATTAATATCCATACGAAATGCACCCTAAGTCATTTGATTCACAATACCGGTTATGGGACAATCTATGTCACGCCCGGTCATCGTAAAGATGAACAGACGCTAATCACATGTACGCCAGGATCAGTTGAATTGTACATGCATCGACGAAAGTGAAATACCATTATATTGCCATGTTCGAATACATAAATAGTCTTACAGTACGACCCGAAGGTCTACAAATACACACCACAACTATTTACATTAACAACAAAGTTAACATAGTCCAAACTACAGCAGAAGGCTAATAGGTAAGAGTAGCTCCATCTCCACAGGCAGCAGTTGCGCGTAAGGTCGCCAGCCTAGACCAAGTCCTCCAGATTGACGAAATAGTCCTCCAGTGCCGCTTCTTCTTCTTCACATTCTAATGGAAAATTAAACGCTTGAGTACATAGAGTACTCAGCAAGTGCGAGAAGAGATGACATGATTGGCTAAAGCAAGGAAAGGCCAAATATGGCTTAGCACTATGCTTAGAACCTAACCTTAGCTTCCATTTATCAATATCATAATTCAAGAAGTAATCACATGAGTAATGATAATGAATGCAACTTGAATCATAATTAACCACCATTTCTCAACCATAGACTAATTATGAACTGGCCCCAAGCCGCTCTTGTCCGTGAGCACAGCTGTCATGACAGTTTTACCAAATCTCTACAGAGAGTGTACCCTTTACCCACAAGCAGTGATTTCATCCCCTGTTGCTAGGTGGACTAAGTGAACCCCCCCCCCCCGATTGCCCGTGGTAGCTAACCACATTTCACACTTTCTTTGGTGTGAGGCCAGGAGATCACTACATGGTCTTTACAAAGGTACTCCCGACTAGTGCTAGCCCTCTAAAGTTTCTACCACTGGAGATTCTCGGAGTAACCCTCAGCCCCAGAGCCCCCTCTTGAACCTTGCGGATCTCAGAGCAGATCACCCGCATCATTCCCCGCACCATCCAACTACTAGCATTTCATCGGGAGAAACCTAATTAATTGAACAAGCTACCCTATCTCAGTCTCATGGTGGTACTATAAAGCTTAGTGGCTTCCTCCATAAACCGGTCCTTAGAATCCGGTGGTAACAAACCTCAATCCCGGGTCTTGTGCAAACTGCACCATACCAATACTAACCAACCACCAGATTCCTATCCACTACAATTGTGTAATCACCACAAGCTCAAGTAACCATAAAGTTTAACATAGCCCAATTGTATGAAATCTCAATCCCAATGTCTAAGCATGGCTAAGCATAAATAAGACCTATCTACTTCCCAACCCATTTCAGGTAACAAGGAAATATGTGGAACATGGCATGTAAACATGAAATAGGACATCAAATTTATTAGCATGCATCTATCTAAATCCCTATAATTGGTACAAGATGGTCAATGGCACTTGCCTTCGTTGAAGACTTGAGTGTTGGCGAAGTCTTGGTCTTGAAGGACAAATATTAGGGTCGTAGAACGACTCTAAATATATTGCCCAAGCATGGCAAGAATAAAATAAAGCTAAATAAGTAAAGGGCACGCAAAACAATGCATCACAACACACACATAAGCATAAAATCCTATACTAATGCGTCCCTACGAAGTATTTATTACTTAACATGGCCAAAGTGTGCATTTTAGATTTATCCTACATTTTTGGGATTTAATTATAGCCTAAAACCATTTTTATTGAATTTTCTATGGCCAAAATGTATTTTTAAACATTTATAATAAATATTCCATGGACAAAATATATTTCAAATGAACTCTACAATTTATTCACAGCATAAAATAGTTTATACCAATTTTTCCTAACATTTCTACACTTAATTACCATTTTTATCTATTTTCTACACCTCAAATACACCTAAAAACCATATTCAGCAAATAAATAAAAGTCCATGGACTAATTAAATAGTTTTCTACAATGCACAGGGGGCTAAATCCATGATTCTATCAATTTACAGGGGTTAGATTGCTTATTTAGATGATTAAATCCAATTTTTAGGGTTCCAGGGGCTAGTCTGCAATTTCCATGGGCTAGACTTGAATTCCAGAGAAGTGCAGGGGGTAGCTGGTGAGTTTCTAGGGGCTGCGGTGCAAATGCGCAGGCGGGAAAAGAACTTTGAATGTGGGCCGTTGGATCTTAATTGGACGTGCGGGATTTAAAATACCGAACCGTTACGATGTTATAATCGTGGCCGTTCGGTCGAAATCGACGGCTGGGATGCGGCCACGTCGCCCCTGGCGACGTCGGCGGCGCTAGACGCCCGCGACGGCGAGCTCGTCGGAGGCGGCCAAAACGGCGAAAACGGCGCCCAAACAATGCGCTAAGGACATGGAACGAAAGAGGGGGAGATAGGGAACTCACCTAGGGGAGTAGCTAGGCTTGAAATCGGCCGGAGAGGGGTCGACGACGAGGAATGGCGGCGGTTGGCATCGGTGCTCGTCGATCTTGGCAATTCCCCGGCGATCTCCTCGCTCCAACGTGTCCGGCGTGCTCCTGGGGTCACGGCGAAGAGGTTAGAGGGGAGAGAGGGGTGCGGTGATCGCCGGTTAGTCGGGAACGTGTGGGGCTTACCGAGAGCGACGGTGTGCTAGGGTTTGCGCGCGGGAAGGGGAAAACGAGGGAAAGAGGGGGAGTGCGCTGACAGGCGGGCCCGGGGTGGCAGCGGAAGAGAGGAGAGGGAGTGGGTTCGGCTGGGCTGGGGGGAAATGGGCCTTGGGAGGGGAAATCGGCTCAGGGAGGGTTTTATTTCCTTTTCTTTTTCTTTTTCACTTCTTTTCATTTGATTTGAATTCAAATTCAAATTTAATTCGTTTGCTACACGTTTGAACTTCAAAAATCACCCAAAAATGCATACAACAATGATCAAGGGTTTGAGCAAATTTTTGTACATAAAATTATGAGTGTTACAACTCTACCCCCTTAAAAGGAATCTCGCCCTCGAGATTCAGACGTCCTAAGAGAAGAGATGAGGGAAATCCTCCTTGAGATCTTCTTCTCTTTCCCATGTTGCTTCTGCCTCCGAATGATGCTTCCATTGTACTTTACACATGCGAATGACTTTGTTTCTTGTGACCTTTTCTAGTGTCTCAAGTATATTGACAAGCTGCTCCACATAAGACAAATCTTCCTGTACATCCACTGCCTCCATAGGTAACTGTTCCTCAGGCACTCTCAGACACTTCTTAAGTTGCGAAACATGGAATACATTATGCACATCTGACAAGTGTGACAGAAGCTCAAGCTGATAAGCCACTTCTCCTCGTCTTTCGAGTATCTTGAACGGGCCAATGTAGCGGGGTGACAACTTGCCTCTCACTTTAAATCTTCTCAATCCTCTCATAGGTGACACCTTCAAGTACACATAATCACCAACTTCAAATGTGAGATCACGTCTTCGAGTATCCGCGTAACTCTTCTGTCTTGTTTGAGCTGCCTTTAGATTCTTCCGAATTTCTTGTACTTGTCTTTCAGCCTCTTGTAACACGTCAGGCCCAAAGACTTGACTTTCCCCAGTTTGATTCCAAAACAACGGTGTCCTACATTTTCGCCCATACAATGCTTCAAAAGGAGACATCTTCAAACTGGCTTGATAACTGTTGTTGTAAGAGAATTCGGCATATGGCAGATTCTTGTCCCAACTTTTGCTATTCTTTAGAGCACACGCTCTCAACATGTCTTCTAATATCTGGTTGGTGCGTTCTGTCTGACCATCAGTTTGAGGATGATACGCCGAACTAAAATTTAGACGGGTATCCATTGATTCATGCAATTTCTGCCAGAATCTTGAGGTGAATTGAGTGCCTCTGTCTGAAATGATCTTCTTAGGAACTCCATGTAAGCATACAATCCTGGAGATGTATAGTTCCGCCAGCTTGAGACCATTTTAGGTCTCTTTCACAGGAATAAAGTGAGCAACTTTAGTTAGACGGTCCACAATAACCCATATAGAATCATACCCAGACTGTGTTCTTGGTAGTCCCACAATGAAATCCATGCTAATTTCTTCCTACTTCCATTCTGGCACTTTGATTGGTTGCAATAACCCTGCTGGTCTTTGATGTTCCGCCTTAATCAATTGACATGTATCACATATGGCCACATATTATGCTACATCCCGTTTCATTCCATGCCACCAATATCGATCTTTAAGATCTTGATACATCTTTGTGCTTCCGGGATGGATAGAGTAAGATGAGTCATGAGCTTCTCTTAGTATTAGCTCTCTAATCTCCTTGATATCCGGAACGCAAATCCTCTTTCCAAGCCATAAGGTTCCTTGTTCATCCTCTCTAAAGTTCGGAGCTTTTCCTTTCTTCATTAATTGCTTGATCTCCTTGACCTTCTCATCATTCTTTTGCCCTTCTCGTATATCACGTTCAAGGGTTGAGTCCACTTCCATAGCAACTGCTTCAGTGCTAGACAATAGACATAGGTTTAACCTTGCAAACTCTTCACATAATTGGGGTTGAAGAGCTTGTACTGACAAGTTATTACATTGTCCCTTCCTGCTTAGAGCATCAGCGACCACATTAGCCTTTCCTGGATGGTAGTTGATTCCCACATCAAAATCATTTATTAACTCCAACCAACGACGTTGTCTGAGATTAAGATCCGGTTGTGTGAATATGTACTTCAAGCTCTTGTGATATGTGTATATCTCAGTTCTTTTTCCCATTAAGTAGTGTCTCCATATCTTCAATGCATGAACAACAGCTGCCAATTCTAAATCGTGAGTTGGATAGTTTCTCTCGTGTTTTCGTAGTTGTCTTGAAGCATAGGCTACCACATGTCCTCCTTGCATTAAGACACATCCTAAACCATGACCAGATGCATCACAATAAACCACAAACTCCTTCTGCATATCAGGCATTACCAATACCGGTGCGCTGGTTAACCTCTTCTTCAACTCGGCGAAGCTTACTTCACATTCGGGGGTCCACTTGAAAGCAACTCCTTTCTCAAGCAACTTGGTTAGTGGTCGAGAGATCTTTGAAAATCCCTCGATGAATCGACGATAGTAACCAGCCATACCTAAGAATCTTCGTATATCATGCACACTCTCGGGTGTTTCCCACTTAAGAACATCTGCCACTTTACCTGGATCCACTGCTATACCTCCTTCGGATATGACATGTCCCAAAAATGATACCTCCTTTAGCCAAAACTCACACTTACTAAGTTTAGCATACAGTTGATGTTGGCGAAGCTTCTGTAGAGCCATCCTGAGGTGCTCCTCATGCTCTTCTTCAGTCTTGGAGTAGATAAGTATGTCATCGATGAATACCACTACAAACTTGTCCAAGTACTCCATGAATACCTTGTTCATTAGATACATAAAATATGTCGGGGCGTTGGTCAATCCAAACGACATAACCGTATACTCATATAATCCATATCGAGAGACAAATGCCGTCTTGGGAATGTCTGAGGGTCTAATCTTCAGTTGGTGATACCCCGAACGAAGATCAATCTTGGAGAACACACATGCTCCTCTCAACTGATCAAACAAATCTTCAATCCTTGGTAGTGGATATTTATTCTTGATTGTTACCTCATTTAAAGCACGATAATCCACACACAACCTTTGAGTTTCATCCTTCTTAGGTACAAATATAACTGGTGCTCCCCAAGGCGATGAGCTAGGACAAATATATCCTTTTGCCAATAACTCCTCAATATGATCCTTTAGTTCAGCTAATTGTTTAGCATCCATTCTATATGGCCTCTTATATATTGGGGTCGTTCCAGGTACTAACTCAATGACAAATTCAATCTCTCGATCAGGGGGCATACCTGGTAAGTCATCTGAGAATACATCCGGAAATTCCTTCACAACACTGATATCTTCGGTACTCTCAAGATGGTTGAGTTATACTACTGCCTCTTGTGTCTGATCTGGCTTGAACTCCACTGTAGTGCCATCCGGGTGCGTTAAGCAGACAGTTCTAGTTGCACAATGAATTACTCCTTGATTCTTCGTCAACCAATCCATTCTCAGAATGATGTCTAATCCTTGTGAGTCCAACACTATTAGGTTGGCCCAAAAGACTACCCCCTTATGTTTATACTCACTTTTCGGCATAGATGCCTTGCCACCATCTCTCCTCCAGGAGAGTTTATCAATAATGACCCATTCAAGAATGTAACTACCATGTCATGCTTCTTTATGAAATCCTTGGATATAAATGAATGTGTAGCACCCGAATCAAACAATATGGTGGTGGGGTGTGAGTTAACAGAAAACATACCGATCACCACATCAGGCGCTTCCTGTGCTTGCTCCAGAGTCACATGGTTGACACGACCAGATGGGTTTTGTTGCTCCAGCATCAGCATTCATCTTGATCATCTTCTTCACCTCTCCGGAATAATATAAACATGCCCAAAGTTTCAACAACAACATGGCATTGACAAATAATATCCACCGGACTTTTAATCATCTTTCTTTCAAAACAAGCATTATTTCGTGCTTTCCAGATCGCCGAACACAACGCTCCAACACCCAACGCGTAGATATTTTCCCCACCTACTAAAATCTTTTTTATCCACAACCAATACTGAAATATATTGATAGGTCTGTCAAAACTATTGAAACACGGTCCAATTACCCCCCATACGACCCCACTAATTTTACATTGAAACGACAAATGATCAATGGATTCTTTTTCTCTACAAAAAGCACAAACATTAGTACCTTTCCATTTTCTACTCTTCATAATATCTTTAGTAATTATAGCAATTTTTTCTATTAACCACAAACAGTCTTAATTTTAGGAGGTATCTTAGCTTTCCAAATATGCTTAAAATGCCATCTTCTGTCAGTACAAGTTAGTTTGTCATAGACATAACTTATAGTAAAAGTCCCAGATTTCAACTCGTACAAACCTGATGTGCTTTCAACTCGTAACTCCATCTCTCCCCGTCCGCTTTACCTCATGAACACGGAGCGCTGCAGCGGATCACATGTGTGCATGATGAGCAAAAGATATGAATGCAGCTTCTATACTCCTATTTGTGCTCTCATGTGTCCTTCCGCGGATGTATCACAATCTTATTTGTTGTAGAGATATGGTAGTTAATATATGACCATCAATGAAGAAACCAACAAAACTATGACAAATCAACGAAAGGACGCATTAGAGCATGAAACGGAAGTATGGAAGTCCCGTCCAAAAGATACGGTGCTAGGACACTGCAAAGCGTTTCAAACGAAGAGAAATGTTCCATGGAGGCACTCAAACATATATGCTCTACGTATTTTGATAGATCAGGGCTCGATCTTACACGTATAGATAATATATGCAGCAGTTGACGGCACGCGTACGAACTGTTTATTCGTAGTACACACCATTATTCCATTCAAATCAGACAAAAGAACGTACGTCAACGCGACACGACGGCGGCCTAGCTAGCTCGGTCGGTACGGTCTCACTCGCTTGGCTTGCAGTTGGCGATGGAGAAGCCGCAGGCCGTGAGCATCTGCCGGGCGTTGCCGCTGGTGCTCGCGTAGTAGCAGACGCACTCCTGCTGGTCGCGCAGTTTGGAGCAGCAGTCCGCCGTCGGCGCCGACCCGAGTTGGATCGCGGGAATGCATGGTGTCAGCAGCTCCGGGTGGGGCTGGCAGTTGTCTGCCGCCGAAGGCCCGATCGCCGCCACGACGACGACGAGCGCCACGGCCACGAGCATTGCTACCGCCTTCGCCATAGACTCCTCCTCCTACTCTCTCTCAACTTCGATATCTTCTTCTTCCTCTCCGACCAGTGCACTAGAGAGACAGTGAGACACGAGATGCACTCTGACTGGTGTGCGTGGTATATATATATAGGAGGTCATAGGTGGGACGCAGCGAGGCACCGCAACGCGATCGATCGACCGGTGACTCTGCTGACAGCGGCTCTAATGATAATTATACTCATTGAATGCAGTAATCGCTGCCACCAAAATTAGTAAGCGTTCTGGGAAAGTATTATCTGAAGAAAATGCAAAACATTGTCTATTTTTAGCGGCATATAAAAATTTCCTATTTTTATGCATTCTGGGTTCCTGTAGTGTTTGATAACATCATGGCCGTGAACACAGCTGTTGCCTAAAATTAGTATGCGTTCTGGGAAACGAAATTAATACACGGTGATGCCGCTCTTTATTTTTTTTTCTATGGAAAAATAAATTCTGCTCTTTATTGATTTGTTGTGGCTCAGAATCCACAAACATCGTTCATGTCTGTGTATGATTTTCGTTGACTGAGCAATATCATTTTTAAGTAGGTCTGGTCGAGCACACTGGTTAACTAAGCGACATGAAACATGGCCCTGTTCCTTCATCATTTTCACAGCCGCCCGCACCAAGGAGTTGAAAAGATGCCCCATGGAGTTGCTGTGCTGACCGGAGGTGTTGGATGCAATCAGGGGACAAATTTTCTAGGGAGCGAACATTGAATAGCGTGGGAGTTTAATTTGTTGGCTATTTTAACAATGTTTTGGTCTAACTGTTGACTCAAAAACGCTCAGGGCGATGAGTCATATACAGTCATTTCGTTTGACGTTGCACTACGTAAGCATTTAATAAGAACAATCGGTCTTCTTGCGAAAATAATTTAATAAATTTTCAGAACTATTTACAATCCTCCAAGCGGCCTATTAGCTCAGCTGGTTAGAGCGTCGTGCTAATAACGCGAAGGTCGCAGGTTCGAGACCTGCATGGGCCATTTTTTTTCTACGAAAATACCTCCCGCACTACAGGAATCCCGACGATTTGCGACAGTCAGGACCGTCGCAAATAAGCCGAATGCCGTCGCAAATAGCTTATTTGCGACGGCTAGGAGAGGCCGTCGCAAGTTATTACTGCGGGCTGGTGGGCCCCGCAAAATTATTTGCGACGGCCTAGCCGTCGCAATTAATGCTTATTTGCGACGGCCAGACTGTCGCAATTAAGGCCTCTATTTGCGACGGTCGGGCCGTCGCAAATAAGTTCAGAGGGCAGGACCCACGTGTCCTCCTCCGGAACCCACGACGCTATTTGCGACGGCCAGACCGTTGCAATTAATGCTTATTTGCGACGGCCAGGCCGTCGCAAATAACTGTGGTTTAATTGCGACGGCTTGTGTCCTTATTTGCGACGGTACTGTATAAAAAGCCGTCGCAAATAAGGTTTTTTATTTTTAAAAAAAAAACAGAAAATACTACCCGGCTCGATGGCCAGAATCACAACAAACACAATATAGACAATATACACAGTATATACACAGCATACACAAACATCATCACAATCACAAACTAAAATTCCGATACATCTCACATTGTCATCAATAAAGTAAATAAAAGGGCTCACTCGCCCATCTAACCTCCGAAGCCACCTCCGAAGTCGAATTCGTCGTCGTCGCGCCTCAATCCAGGCGGCGGTAGCGAAGGCGACGGCGTTTGTGCAGCCGTCGCGAATCCCTGCAATTAATAAAACTTAGAGTTAGAATATAAATGCATCAACATCTCTCTCCCTCCCTCTCCCTCTATCTTCATCTAGATCACCCTCTCTTCCTCTCTCTTTTCATTTCTCTCTTTGTCTCTCACTCTATCTTTCTTGCTCACTCTATCTCTCTATTGCTATCCTTTTCCTTCTATCTTCCTCCCTCTATCTCCATCTACATCTCCCTCCCTCTATCTTCCCCTCTCTCTATCTCCATCTACATCTTACTCTCTCTTCATTCTCATCCTACTCTATCTATCTTTCACTCTTTCTTCTGTCTCCCTTTCTTCTATCTCTTTCTTTCTTCTATCTCAATCATTTTCTTCTATGTAACTATCTCTCTCTTTCATCTATCTCAATTTTATTACGCTGGACAAGAAGGATTACATAGAAACTTACCTGACCCGCTCAAGAAAGATCGCCTGGGAGGACCGGTGGTAGTACCGGTAGCTGGATTCCCAGACCCTGCGCCCGAGCGATGGCCTGTCATTGCAAACGTTAAATGCTACCTATTAGTAAGTCATTTAAGCTGAATTAATGAGAATTTTAATTTTTAGATTGTTACCTCCATTGCTTACCGCATCTGCGCCAACGCTGCTGCCTGGGTTTGGATCGTGGCCTCCATCGCCCTCCTTTCCTCCTCATGTCGCCTTTCGTTTTCTTCTACAGTCTCTCGGAGGGACTGCATCTCAATGTCCCTCTGCGAGCGGCGACCTCCCGTGCCCGAAGCCTGCGTGGAGCTGCCTCTCGCAGGTCTACCCGCCCTCGAGTCGACAACTCCGTCGAATATGGCGAGCCTATAAAAAAGAGAGTCAGTAATATGAAATTAAAATATCTTGAATACTTTGAATTGAAAATGATAAAATGACTTGCAAACTCACCTTCCGTGTGCTTTTCCACCACCGGTTGCATACGCGGCTTGAGGATCGATCGGTTGACGTTCCCAATCGAAATCCTCGCCGTGTATCTTCCTAGCCTCCTCCCCGTACTTAGCCTGCAAAACAATAAAATCGTGTAAGTTCAACAATCTATATAGTTATATATAATATGAATGGTTTCTAAACTTACCAACCGCTCGGCTGCAGCCTGACTGCACCCCGTCGGCTGAGAAGGGTCCCTGTGACCTCTCTTCCAAACCTCAGCAGGGGTGGACGGCACCCCCGTCTCGCGCTTCTGTCAATACGTGTTAGTACGAACAATATATTATTAATATATAAACATAAGTTACACACACTTACCATGCGTTTAGCTAAACGCAAGTGGTTATCTTGCCCGTGCCTGCTCTTCCCCTCCACCCCTCTGCAGTCTCGAGCCTTTCCGGACTTAGCTTTAAACTCGTCGCTAGCCCAGTAGCGACAAAGGGCCCGAAATGCATCGTTTCGACCCTGCAACCAGCTCACGTGGCCCTGCACATAGTTGAAAGTCGTTAAAAGTACCATCGAGGACATTATCAGAAAAAAATACTTACTACACTCCACGTACCTGCGCGTACTCCTCCTCCGTCAGGTGCCTCTCGCTCTCTTGTCGGAAGTGTAACACGTGCTGCTGGTTCGCCTTCAAGTGCTCATTAATAATTTGAACACGGGCGTTCGACAAAGCTTGTCGAAGCGCCTTGGCAGCGTTGAAGTGAAACACTCGCCTCGCATCCTCAAACATGCGATGGTCGTCCGGGTCCTCTAAAATATATCTTGCCTGCGATAAAGAATATATTGAAGAGATGTGCACTAAAAGAGTTTAAGAGTTGTAACTTAGAAACTTTTTTAACATACTTACCATAAAATCGGCCCATACGGCCTCCTAAAGGTTGTCGTGCTCCTGGTGATGGACGCGTGCGTAGTCCTCCCACGAAAGAGCAGGCACTCCGTCGATGACCCCGGGATAGTGCAAACGCACTATGGACCCGAGGACACCGTTCACCGGTCTCTGGTGTTTCTCACCGGTGAAAGACAAGTCGTCCCGAGCCCTGTAAGATATTTATTCATTCATTCATTACTTAAGTAATCAAAAGAAACTAAAATTGAAAACTATAATTTTTATTACCTGTCTCCGACTGGACGAATCACGATCCTCTGTGAAGGGACCGCGGGAGGACTGACAAAGTGAGTCCTCCTCGTCCTCCGCGTCTGCTGGAGCGCCACGTCAGGTGACCCAGACGGCTCCTCCCCAGCCGAGTCAAAGGCCTCAGAACAAACTCATCGCCAGCCGGGGGCTGGCTGACCGAGGGCTGGCTCGCCGAGGGCTAACTCGCCGAGGGCTGCCTCGCCGAGTGCTGGCTGGCCGAGGGCTGCCTCGCCGAGGGCTGGCTCCCGAAGCCTCTCCTCCGCTGCCGTCCACGCCTTTCGGAGGATCCTCTGCCGCTACCAAGACTACCGCCATCGGCTTCGGTCTCGCCGCTGTCATGCTCGCCGCAGGCGATATGGCGTAGAATATCTCCTCTCTCTTTTGATATTTCTTCTGATACATTATCGTTTTAACCCGCTTATGTATATATATATATACATATTTATATTTATATATTTATATATATAAAGAATATTAAACATGCTAAAAGAAATATAACAATTAATCAAAATTTGAACATTTAATAACTTAATTCAGTAACGATAAGCAGCAATGAACATAAACATTAAGAATACTAAAGCAAAACATAAGCATGCTTAACATCTACATAATCAATAACATTATCAACAAATTTGCATAACCAACATCATTAACAACTAAGCATAATTAACATCAAGATCGAGCAACAATTTCTACTCATTCGATCAACAATCATTCGAAGATTGAACAATCCATATGAAGGCAATTATTTACGACGGCCAGTTAAATTGCGACGGCTCGGGGGCGCGGCTAGCGGCTAGCGGCGGGGCCGGCGGGCCGGGGGCGCAGGGGCGGCGGGGGGCTGGGGGCGGTGGGCGCGCTGGGGGCGACGGGGTCGGGGCGCGGCGGGCCGATGGCGAGGGTGCGGCGGGGCCGGGGGCGCAGGGGCGGCGGGGGGCCAGGGGCGGTGGGCGCGCTGGGGGCGGCGGTGTCGGGGCGCGGCGGCGGTGGGGAATTGTAAATGAAAAGTCGGGATCGGAGGGTCCCGATATTAGACTTAGTTTGCGACGGCCTATTACATGGCATCGTTCCCATACATACACACACTCAAGTTCTTTCGCCGTATGCATAAAACTGCACTAGCAAATGCCCTTTTTATTACATCTTCTATAATTAAGTGATTCAATCCTTAAATAAACTATACAAGCTATTCTAAGCTACTATAGCTAATTGCTACTACCTCTTAACAAAATTGCTAGCTACATCTGAAAAAAAAAACCTAAAACAGGGGGGAGTAGCACTGACCTCAAGGTCGGGGGCGCGGCGGTCCGGTCGGGGGCGCAACGGTCCGGGCCGGCGGCGGCGATGCCGGTGGCGCGGCGGGCCGGAGGCGGAGGCAGGCGGGCCGGAGGCGGAGGCAGGCGACGCCGGTGGGGGCCGAGGGCGGCGGGCGCAGAGGCGGGCGCGGAGGCGGGGCCGAGGGCGGCGGGCCGGCGGCGGAGCCGGGGGCGCGGCGGCGGGGGCGCAGCAGGGTGGCGGGGGCGCGGCGGCGGTGGCGGGGGCGCGGCGGCGGGGTGTTATGAGGAAAATGAAGAGTCGGGGTGGAGCGTCCTGATATAAGCCCTAATTTGCGACGGCCGGATTAATTGCGACGGCCTCGACTTACGGCCGTCGCAATTAAATCCTATTTGCGACGGCCGTTTGATCGGCCGTCGCAAATAAGGGTTTATTTGCGACGGCTCCGTTATTTGCGACGGTCCTAGGGTTGGCCGTCGCAAATAACCATTTATTTGCGACGGCCAGTCCGAAAGCCGTCGCAAATAACCTCTTATTCGCGACGGCCATCTTATTTGCGACGGTCAGAGGCGGGCCGTCGCAATTTAAGCTATTTGCGACGGCTGGCCGTCGCAAATATCGCTTTTCTTATAGTGCCGACGATAATTGAATATGTACCTGCGTGGGCGTGGCAGCCTTGTTACTGGAAATCCATAATTGTATATGTACCTGCGTGGGCGTGGCAGCCTTGTTACTGGAAATCCATTACGGAATCACAACTAACATTACTACGTACTCCCTCCTTTCTCAAAAGATTGTCACCTTTAGTTCATTTTTTGAACTAAAAGTGACAATCTTTTGAGAAAGGAGGGAGTACGTGTTTAGACGTAAGATCATCGCACGAGTTTAGACTTTCTGTGCTGAACCGAACACGAGCAAATTTGTTTTGAGAACGACGCGACTGTTGAACCTTCGTCAAAACGTGCGACCCTCGAACACTACTACGCAACGCAAATGTTGATCTTGTGCGCTCTGACCGATTCCCAAGAGAGATTTACGCTAAACTCCGATATCAGTTGCTGACAGAAAAAATGCATAACGTTTGCAGTTGAACGTGCGTTTCATCGTGTCTTTGGAATCCTTCAAGACAAGCGCCGCTTTTAGTGTTTTTCTACGTCCCTACGTGTAGCACAGGAAATAAACACAAACTACATGCAGGCTTCAGGCAACGAACAGCTTGGGCGAAGAAAGCACATCGTCGCTTTGTGTCCAGTGCGGTGCCGCATCGTCAAAAAGTTTTTTTTTTTCTCAGGTGCTCAATCCCATGCGGTTCGTTTCGACAAAAATTCTGGCATTGGAATAACAAACTAAGGCAAAAGACGTTTCTCCATTCCGTTGTCATAATCATCCGATCCAATAGAACATGATGACTTTACACCAATTATTCAGAAACAGAATCGCACATCATTTCCTCTACGATGAGAAAGAGGCAGTGGGAAGCGGCCAGAGACGAAGGAGCCTTGTCAAATTTTTTCATCTCAATGGTTCCCTCTTTTATGTTGAAAACTTGCACCACCGGCTTCCTGAGATACACCAGGTAGACGCGGTCCTCCTGCAACCCACTCTTGCCGGCGGCAGAGCACGAAGCACCAAAGTAGAAGAGGGAGCAGGAGAACACTCGTCCGCCAAGGTCGTGCACCTTGCACCACCGCCGCTCTGCAAAGTCCATCCGGTAGACACTAGCTTGGTAAATGTCATACTTGCTCGGAGATCTGGCGTCAAACGACATGTTGACCATGTAGAGCTCGCCGTCTGACTCTACCAAGTGCCTCATACGTATTCTCCATCCTCGCTCTGGTAGCCATAGCTCCCATCAGTTGCAACGATGTTGTCGATCTCGATAGCGCTGAACACCAGCTCAGGACAGAACTCGAGGACTCCCAGCTCCGTTTGAAGAAGGTTGAAAGAGAACTTATCCTGGTACGCCGCGATTGGGCATATCACCGTCTCCAAAGGTTCCCGCATCCAGTCACACGAAATAGATCATATGTCGTAGTCGTACTCCACCCACTCCTCATCGTCCGAGGGGTAGTACCGGATGTAGGGATCGTCACCAGCCTCGACGAGGAGAACGACACAACCGGGCACCATTGGCTCGTCGGAGAATAAGCAATGGTTGTCCATCAACACCCTGTCCTCAATATCATGGAGCGATGGCAGGTTGATTTTATCTTCGTTTCGAGCGTTGCACAAAAAAGCCACCGCAGTCGCTTTGTCGCGAACTAGCAGGAAACCGCGTGCAGTTGGACTGACAACATTGTCCGCGAGAAGCTTATCCATGCCGTCGCCGGCGATGATGCATGTATTTTCGAAGGAGGTGCTGAAAAGTTCTGTCGAGCAACTGCAGTGGTGGAACGTGAGGTACGGCAGCTCCATTTTGCGTAAAGATGTTAGGCAAATATACAATAGATCTGCTGCCCATTTGAGTCAATTGTCTCGGTCGAGGCACATTGGCAAATTGACTGTATAAATAAGATCCCACCAGTTATCAAATTCCCAAATCTGTTATCCACAAACCCTAGAAGACCAGTAATCCCCCGTGCTTGAAAATTCTTAACCTCAAACACGCATCTCTGATCGAGAAGTCAAGCCCCATAAGCAAAGAGTCCCAGATTCTTAATGCACCTTGGAAATCCCTAGAAAATTTCTTCACCCACTTCATTCCCAAACAACGTGACAGATTTCTTCTGTGCCACTGTTCTTGCATGCAGTTCTACAAGAATGGATCAGCCAGTCGACCCGCACAACCGTATCCTCTGGGGATGCGAGAACTGCCACATACCCGAGTCCTACGTCAACCGCGACTATGCCAACGACCATGACCGGCGATACGGGATCGCACGCTGTGAACGCCACCCCGCCACACAATGGCGGGCCGCATCAAAAGGCACAAAGAGGGAAGAAGCAGAAGCAGAGAGACCCAAAGAAAAAGTCGAGATGAGATGCCGACTTGCTGAGGGGTGCCTAGGTGTTCGATGATTTGTCTAACCGTGTATGGTAAGCAAACTAATGTTTCACCGTTTCTTTCTGTTTAACATAAAGTAGATATTGCCATTTTCCAACAAATCTCCGGCATTAAAAAACCAGGACAAATATTCTTTTGACAAGAAATACTTGATAAAACCAGGTAGTGACAGATGACACAAACACACCATCAGGCTATGAGAACTGAAAAACTCCTGACCTCTGATCTGCATTTGTACAGCTAACCTTAACTGAAAATAAACATTTAGTTTTTATTCCATGTTTTTATATATAAAAAAGAAACTCCATTCACATAACAAATATTGCAATACCTTAACTGAAAATAAACATTTGTTTTTATTCCATGTTTCTTTATAAAAAAAAGAAACTCCATTCACATAAGAAATCTTGCAATAACTGAATAGTTCTTGTTATAAATAAGTAAATCTTAACAAGATTTATAAGGAGAGAAATAAATAAATCATAATAAAATTTATAACAAAACTTTATTCCATTTACAATAAAAGGCAGGGCAGTGAAAGAGGCTATAAGAAGACGTGGGTGTCTGCTAAATCTCATTTCAAATATAAGAGACAGGATTGTATATTGGTCCAGGATACCTGAAATGAGGTGTAGAATTATATATATACATATATCAGCATTACAGATTAAATACACATGAGCAGGTTGAAATTCTAAATAACATCATATCAGGCAATGAAACAGCAATCTGATTCAAAAAACAAGCAAATCATCCAAACAGCTATCTGATTCAAAAAAAAATCATCTAGAAAGAATCTTCTGTGTAAATTATCATCAATCTACTGTTTAATTTCCAGACCAAAAACAATTCAAAAAGAAAGTAAATTCGGACTTGGAGGCGTGATAGTGAAGAAGGTTCCGGTGAGGATGATGGTGGAGAAGAAAGTGATCCTACAATCCCCGACGAGTTCGATGATGGCTATTGAGAGATGAGACTGCTTATCTAGTACTATCTATTAGTTATGTTAGAGTTTTATTCTATTATGTAGTTTTATGTTGAACTACTTCAATTTGCTATTTACTTATGTTGGACTACTTCTATTTGCTACTTAATTATGTTGAACTACTTCTATTTGCTAATTAGTTATGTTAGATTTTTAATCTATTATGTCTCACATAATTTACTTATTTATCCTATTTTTATATATTACTAAGGCGTCGCCTCACCTTACGCCTTACTGCTTAAAAGGTAAAAAGGGGGGCGATCGCCTTAGATCGCCTTACCGCCTTAGTAACTATGGTGACGACGTTAGGCTGCAACGTTCGATATTTTCGGTAGACGACCCGTGATGAAGCACACGAGCAGTCACGCAAAACGCTTCTCAAAAACCTTATTCGCCCTTTCTCAATGCAGGATCGCAAGGACGAACGGTTCCGAAGACTTGCTCTCACGATCGTCGGTGCACACCGACGCTCGTGATAGAGTAGACTAAAAGGCGGGGCAAGAAACACGAACGTGGGAACGCTCTGATCGTGAGATGATCTGCCTGACCGCGAACACTCATATTTATAGTCCTGCGGAGGCGGTTCGACTGTGATCCGAAAGATCCGCATCCGATCTAACTTTGCAGTCGTAGACGGGTCTGTCTCCAACGATTTAGACTCAGTCTCGAAAGCCCAAAATTCAGAAGCCCATAAACCCAAATCACAATTAAAATTTCCTGTAAAAAATATAAAACCTGGGCTCGACTCGAGACTCGAATTCACTGAACACGCGCACGCGTGTGTGCGTGTGCATGGTGTGGCGTGGCGAGCAAGAATGAGCGCGCGTGGTCCAACTCTTTCTTCTCCTGTTCTCTCTCACTCAATGAGTAGAAGAACAACCTCTCTTATATATAGGAGTTGTTCATCTTTCACTTCCAATGTATGACTAACCATACAGCACCACCCTCTTTTACCTTAATGGACCTTTGAGATTTTTTAAAAATTATTTCTGAATTATTGTTGAGCCAAGCCCATTAATTCTAACATAGTGGATAGGCAGAATAACTGCCAACTTGCATCAGACGTAGAACTCAGAATATACATAGGCATAAATGTCATCATAGAGCAATTCGCTGCTGTGCATACGCTACACACACCAGCAAGGCAATAAACCCAATACCCCTTCGAAAGAGTGGACTTCAGCCTCCACTCTTCTCCAGCTCGAGAATCATGTCACAACCACCTATCAGCTCTGACTTGTACTCCCTCCGTTTTAAAATAATTGTCATTTCAGACAACCAAATGAACTAGAAATGAATAACTAAAACGAAACGGAGGAAGTAGTAGAGTTGAGGGAAAGTAGGCCAGTTCGAGTATGTCTTCAAACCTTGTCTAACTTCCTCATCAGATAAAATGTCGAAGGACCCAAAGCTTATCCCTTCATTTTTCAATGCATTCACAACTTTTGAACTGAAGCCGCGTCGGGGTGCATCTGGGGTGCCTTTCATGAAAAGCATCACCGGGGCAGAGGAAATTAAGGCTTCCAGTCGGTCATCTAGACTTTGTCTCGGGATAACCCCTTTCTCAGACAGAACCTTCTTCAGCTCACCATTCTTATGCATCTCCATCACTATGTCCGAACCACCAACCAGCTCACCTTTTATGTACAGTTGGGGGTAACTAGGCCAGTCTGAGAGAACCTTTAGACCCTGTCAAACCTCATCATCTGAAAGAATGTCAAAACTCGAGAAAGGAATGTTCCCCTGCTTAAGAATGTGAACCAACTTTCCACTGAATCCACATTTTGGCTCCTCGGGTGTGCCTTTGATAAATACCATCACAGGGGCTGGAATTAACAAGGCTTTCCAAACGCGCCTCCTGAGCATCAGTAAGCCCCATAGATTCAGGAACTGCACTACCCTTTTCAGATGCAGACTCGGGCTTTACTGCCTCTTCATCTTTGCTTCCATGGAGCGGAATACTGAGCTCCTTGAAAACATCCTTTAGTCCACCACTTTCATGCATAGCCATAACAATGTCACATCCACCAAGCAGCTAACCTTGTAGTAGAGCTGAGGGAAAGTTGTCCAGTTGGAGAACTTCTCCATTCCTTCATGCACATCATTATCTGTAAGGATGTCAAAGCTCCCAAATTCAACTTCTTCCTGCTTCAAAATATCAACTACTTTACGGCTGGAACCACACCTTGGTTGTTCAGGGGTTCCCTTCATAAATAACAACAGAGGATGGGAATTGACAAGCTGTTTTAATCGTTTATTCAATGTATCTTCCACGCTGCCACTGTGTGTGCTTTCATCAGCAGAAGTTCCATTTCGCTGTGCTATCTCTTGAACCTTTTCCAGTACAGCAGGTCCAGAAGCCGCTCCAAGGCTAGCAGGTACAGCAGGATCAGCTTCACTGCCACGCCCAGCTATTTTTGCAACTTTATTGGCCAGACTGGCTGGATTTGCACCCTCTAGAGTATCAACAGTTTTGCCTTCCTACAAACAGAGAACATATGCATGAGGGCCACCACTTCTTATGAAGAGAATGACAAACAAGTTTTTCAAAGAATCTACTAACAAAGATTTAACACTGCAGTAAAACAGTTCCTGAAGTTCACCAAACATGAAACAAATAGATCCAGAAACATATGACATTGACTGATTAGAAAATGATACACGTAACGTGACGATGTACCAGGCAGTTCATTCTCTCCCCCTCTGGTCCGTGAAAGTAGGGGTTGCTAGTTCTACAAATTATGTACATGAGCAACAAAACAGCAGAACCCAGAGGGTATGTACTAGGCAGGTCATAAAGTGCATACTGATGCTAATGCCGGAAATGTAACAGGACAGTTAACACAAAATAGTTCACTTATTTGCTATAAACATCATAAATTGTTATAAAGACAAATTCAACAAAGAACTTACACAGGCTTACCAAAGTCAAACAGAATTCAGACAAATCAGTACAAAATTTTTGTGTAGGCAAGCAGAGTGAATTCCGACAAGCATCTATAACAGGCTCAAGTGAATGTGACAAAGCATATACGTACAGGTGATCGTTACTTCGTAGGGTGGCCCAACCCCTAGACAGGCCCAACTCATCCAGCCTCCAACAGATTGGTTGCATGCAAACTTTTCCCAGCCCGGCTCATCACATCCAAGATTCCATCCAGAGCCACACCATGGAACGCAAAACTGAAGCTTCACTAGCCAGACTCAAGATTCACAAGTCGTCTAGTCGACCCTAGTCGCCTTTTGGACGACTACGTCGACTAGAACGATTAGTCATCGACTAGGGCGATTAGTCGATCCTAATTGACCCCTAGTCGAACTCCTAATCATCCTAAGTTTTTTTTGTAAAAAATTCAAGTCAACAGTCACCTTCTACAGTGCACAGAGGAGGGGGGGGGGCAGTGGCCGACAGGGAGAAGCAGCCGGCGGCACAGGCGAGGGCCTGCGGCGGCAGGGGGGACTGGGCGGCGGTGGCATAGTTGAGGCCGGCAGCGGATCAGGGGGAGGGGAGGAAGGTGGCAGTGGCGTCGGAGGCTGAGGTGGCGACAGGCGGACGGCGTCATCAAAGCACGGCAGGCGGGCGACATCGAAAGGGAGGTGGCGGTGTTTGGGCGCGTGCTGGCGCTGCGCCGACTGAGCAGCCACTTGGTCCAATTCACTTGAACCGTCAGAACTCATCCCACAGTTCTCTTTTAAAATAAGGCAATATAAGAAGGCAACAACTGCTGTGCAATCTGGGTTCTCGTGCAAGCGTGCAATCTGCAAATCTCAGCCGTTTGATAGACATCCAAGGGTGGCTGCACTTTTACATATGCACTTTTTACACACACATATATATATATATATATATATATATATATATATATATATATATATATATATATCTGTGTGTGTGTGTGTGTGTGTGTAAAAAGTGCGCAAGCAGGTGGAGGGATCTATGTATAAAAAGTACGACACTCTGTACATCACACGGCTGAGATTCGCGGATTGCACGCTTGTATGAAAACCCAGAATGCACACCAGCCGTTGCCATATAAAAAGCCCTTTCACCCTAACCTTAGCATCTCTCTTTCTTTCCCTCACCTTTTCTCCTACCTCTAGAGGTGGCGCAACGACAGGCCGGGCAACGGCGCGGCGACATGCCAAGCGGTGGCGTGCCAGTGAGGGGCTGAGCTGCGGCGTGTTGACGGGCCAACGCAGCGAGAGACCGGCGCCGACGCGGAGAGGACGCTGCCGGTCGGTGGCTTCCAGCCGCCGGCGACGGGCGACTTCCTGATGGCAGCGACGGGTGGCTTCCAGTCGGCGACGACAACATCTAGGCGACAGCGACGACATCCAGGCGGCGGCGACTGTGATCGCCAGACCATCTAGTCAAACGAAGACTCGCCCGACCAGGACGACTAGTCGGACGACGTGCTTTCTAGTCGCTCTAGTCGTGTCGAAACACCTAATTGTGTTTGACTGAGCAATAAGGACGATTAATCCCGGACGGCTAATGAAAATTGGCCAGGATGCAGCGATGCAACATGAGGCCCACATGCCCCTTCCAGACCCACTTCCTCTACCTCAATACAGTCATAGTCTCGAGCACTCCATCCTCAATGCAATTCAACCCCGACGCTCGAGAGTGTAGGTGTCACCAGCAGCCGCAACTTGAAGGTAGTTCTTGCGAAATTGACCTGACAGCCAAATAACTGGAGCTGGCGGCGTACTATCTTGATTTTGGCTGTAGATCTTGGAGTGGTGGAAAAGTTTGATTTGACCATCATGAGCCTAACTGAAGCGGCTACGGAAATTGATTTGGTTGGCACCACCTTCATTGGGGCAGGGTGAGATTAATTCAACTACTGAACAGTTCAAGAAGTTCAATGGCAAGTACCATAACACAATCAGCAATAGTTATTCAGAAAAGAAACAGAACATATTTACAGAAAAAAAGTTCAATGAAAAGACATGAATAGTGTGAAATAACAGATGGCATGTCAATTGTGAATACCTTGCAGAAAACAAAATAGGGCACTGCAGTAACGCCATATGCCTCTGATATCTCAGGTTGTTCTTCAGCTTCAACCTGATTAAAGGTACACGTGTAGAATAAACATATCAGACAAAACTTTTACAGATCCCAATGACATTGATAGTAAATCAGCAATAATTACTGCATATATTAATAAGCACATAAGTATCCCTAAGACTAATGGCCACACAGGAATATTAGATGTGATCAGTTTTTACCAAAAGCTCGGTCTGATAATTTCCCAAATATTTGAAACAACAAAACACAAGATAAAAATGGATCTGACTGATAATGGCATAAACAATGTTAAGTTTCCTGATTCTTGACGCAAGCCATAGCTTAATGGAAACAATGAAAGCTTCGAGCTTAACGGGGCCGTATTTAATTCAAAGCTTAATGTTGAAAGAACACAAGCGCAACAGGGCATTATTCAAACTGTAAATCAAATGTGTGCGATATCACAAGCTAGCTAAACACTCGATAGGTATGTACATATCAGCAATTCAGCATGATACTAACTAAATTATTATTAATTGCACACAAAATAAGTACTTAAATAACATTTCTGTGCTCTAGATAGAAAGTACCTAGTGAATCAAACCAGAAATTTTACATTTCTATTAGATGACATATTACATCTGATAGAATGAATTGCTTAATTAATCATAGGGTCTAGGTACATATTTATAGATACATAGATGGGTCGTACAGGCTAGGCCCAAACACAGTCCAACACCCCCCCGCAGTCCCAACATCTAGCCACAACAGATGTTGAGACTGGACCGAAACTCAGAAAACAAAGTCGACGGGAGTCCCTTCGTGAAGATATCGGCAAACTGTGACGTCGTCGGCACGTGGAGAACTCGAACCTCACCGCGTGCAACCCGCTCACGAACAAAGTGAAGATCAATCTCCACATGTTTCGTGCGCTGGTGCTGAACGGGATTGGTGGAGAGGTAAACGGCGCTGACATTATCACAGTAGACCAACGTGCTCCGGGCGACAGGGGAGTGGAGCTCCTGAAGTAACTGCTGGAGCCAAGACGCCTCTGCTACGCCGTTAGCCACGGCGCGGTACTCCACCTCAGCGCTGGAGCGAGAAACCACGGGCTGCCGCTTCGAGGACCAGGAGACAAGATTCCCCCCAGGAAGACGGCGTAGCCAGAGGTGGAATGGCGGGTATCAGGGCACCCCGCCCAGTCAGCATCGGTGTAGACCACCAACTCAGAAGGCGAGTCACGTCGAAGGAGAAGGCCGTAGTCGAGGGAGCCGCGCAGGTACCGAAGAATCCGCTTCATCGCCGTGAGGTGCGTCTCCCGCGGATCATGCATGTGGAGACACACCTGCTGAACCGCGTATGAGATATCCGGCTTGGTGAAGGTGAGGTACTGCAGGGCACCTGCAAGACTCCTGTAAGAGGTGGGGTCGGCGATCGAGGCGCCGTCAGCCGAAGCCAGCTTCGCCTGAGTGTCCACGGGAGTGGAGCACGGCTTACAATCAGCCATGCCCGCTCGCTCGAGGATATCCAGGCAGTACTGGCGCTGGTGGAGGAACAGAGCGTCCGGACGGTGCTCGACCGCAACGCCCAGGAAGTGGTGGAGCTGGCCGAGGTCCTTCATCGCGAACTCGCGCTGCAGTGCGGAGATCGTGCGCTGAAGAAGAGTCTAGCTCGACGCCGTGAGGACAATATCGTCCACGTACAGAAGGAGGTAGACAGTGTCACCCTCATGCCTGTAAACGAAGAGCGAGGTGTCCGACTTGGCCTCGACGAAGCCAAGCGAGGCCAGGAAGGAGGCGAACCGGCTGTACCAAGCCCGACGCGCCTGCTTCAGCCCGTACAGAGACTTGTTCAGCCGGCAGACCAAGTCTGGACGGGCTGAATCGACGAACCCTGTCGGCTGACTGCAGTACACCGTCTCTGTCAGCGTCCCGTGAAGGAAGGCGTTCTTGACGTCCAGCTGGTGGACAGGCCAAGAACGCGAGAGAGCCAACGACAGAACAGTCCGTACTGTCGCTGGCTTAACCACCGGACTGAAGGTCTCGTCGTAGTCCACTCCAGGGCACTGAGTGAAGCCCCGAAGTACCCAACGAGCCTTATATCTCTCCAGGGAGCCATCCGCCTTCCTCTTATGCATGAAAACTCACTTACCTGTGACAACGTTGCCACGAGAAGGACGGGGAACCAGGTCCCATGTCCGGTTGGCAAGTAGGGCTGCATACTCCTCCTCCATAGCGCGGCGCTAGTGAGGGTCAGCGAGTGCGCTACGGACGGAGGTCGCTATAGGTGATACCGAAGAGGAAGTGGATGGTGTCGGTGTCGTCGAAGAGAGTACCACTCCGGAGAACCTCTCAAGAGGCCGGAGAACCCCAGCAGCACGTCTAGTCACCATCGGGTGAACGTGTCCTGGGTCCCGGTGAAGCAACGGTGGGTGGTACACCGAGGGCTCCGGACGCGCAGGCGTAGAGGCACCAACCCGCTCTCGTCGCTGGTAGACAAGAGCAGGATCGGCGAACCGTGGAACAGGGGCCGCGCGTGGCGCAGCGGGGGACGCGGGAGCCGGAGTAGTCGTCGGGTCCCCGCACAGCGCAGGAGTCGAGGCCGGAGACGCCGAGGCCGCGCGTGGCGCAGCTGTAGGGATCGTCGGGGCCGCGCGTGGCGCGGGAGTCGAGGCCGGAGACGCTGGGGCCGCGCGTGGCGCAGCCGTAGGGGACGTAGGGGCCTCGTGTGCTGCAGGAGTCGAGGTCGGAGACACCGTTGCCGCGCGTGGCGCAGCTGTAGAAGGCGTCGGGACCTCAAGTGGTGCAGGAGACAAGGTCGGAGACGCCGGGGCCGCGCGTGGTGCGGCACTCGTCCCCAGGGTCGACGGAGCCTGGGTACCAACCCGCACTCGTCGCTGGTAGACGAGAGCAGGGTCAGTGAACCACCGAGTCGTGGCTGTAGGAGGCACAACCGGAGTCACCACAGGTGTCGGTGTTGCATAAGGTGCAGCTGGCGACGTCGTGGGAGCCACCTGGGAGCTGGTGGGTGATGTACCTGCAAAAAAGGGCCAAGGAAGCTGTGGTGGAGCAGCCTCGATGTCAGTAGAAAAAAGCGAGTCCAGCTCTGCAGCTGAACCAGAGGTGGAGGAAGAAAAGGGGAAGGATGACTCGTCGAAGACGACGTGCTGAGAGATCAAAATGCGGTGGGTAGAGAGGTCGAGGCACCGGTATCCCTTATGCTCAAGGGAGTACCCAAGAAAGACACACCTAGTAGAGCGGGGCGCAAGCTTATGTGGAGCAGTGGCGGAAAGATTAGGGTAGCAGGCGCACCCGAAGACACGGAGGTGGTCGTAGAGAGGGGTAGTGCCATACAGGGCAAAGAAAGGAGTCGGTGCCCGAATCGCCTTGGTAGGAAGGCGATTAAGGAGGAAGGTGGCAGTGTGAAGTGCCTCTACCCAGTAGCGAGCGGGGATGGATGCCTGAAACATCAGGGAACGCATGACATCATTAGTGGTGCGAAGCATGCGCTCAGCCTTGCCATTCTGAGGAGATGTGTATGGGCAAGACATGCGTAGCTGTGTGCCATGTGTAAGGAGAAAGTCACAGAGTCGCGAGTTGTCAAACTCTCGTCCGTTGTCACACTGGAGAGCACGAACAGTACGCCCAAACTGTGTGGAAACCCAAGTGAAGAAGTGAGAGAGAGTATCAAATGTCTCAGATTTCAGATGTAACGGAAAAGTCCAAGAGAAATGTGAGAAATCATCAAGTACCACCAGATAATATTTAAAACCCGAGACACTGATAACAGGAGATGTCCACAAATCGCAATGTATAAGATCAAAAATATGTTGCACATGAGACACAGAAGTGGGAAAGGGAAGCCTAACATGGCGACCAAACTGACAAGCGTGACACAATGACTCATGTGTGCCCCTAGTACACGAGATAACTGAACTACTAGACAACTTTGACATAGCATCAGCGCCAGGATGACCAAGCCGACAGTGCCAAGTAGCGGACGAAGCTGTCGTAGCCAGAGCAAAAGACGAAGACGCAGCGGAAGAAGGAAGTCGAAGAGTGTACAGGGGCCCCGGACTATCACATCGAAGAAGAAGACGCCGGGTGGAAAGATCCTTCACAGATAAACCAAAAGGATCAAACTCAACAGAAATATTATTATCAGTGGTGAAACGACGAATGGAAAGCAAATTTTGAATAATGTCTGGAGCAACAAGAACATTATTAAGATGGAATGAACCCGGAGAAACTGAGTCACCTACTGAGGTGACTGGAAGAACGGATCCATTTCCAACAACGATCGATGAAGGAAACGACGGATGAGGTGTGTGTGTAGAGGAGAGAATACCAGCATCTGGGGTGGTGTGGTAGGAGGCGCCAGAATCAGCCACCCAATCAGTAGTCGGTGGTGTAAGGTGCATGGTGCTGAAGGAAGACGCCAAGTCCTGACGGTCCCACCACATGGGCGGCTCCTGGAGAGGAGCTGGTGGCTCCGAGTGCTCAGCGGGGTAGGAAGCACCGCCGTAGGCTGGAGTGGGTGATCCAGCCACAGGGCGACCAGGTCCACCATAGCCCGGATGGGCTACGTACGCAGCCGGAGGACGTGGCTGGCGCGGAGTGGAGGAAGTCGGTGGCGCCCCAAGAAGACCCGGAGACGGTCCAGGCCACATAGAGATCTGGCCAGTCCACGGGTTGTACGGTGTGGGCCAGGGCGCACCTCCCTGGTCAGTACCACCACCAGTAGGAGCAGTGGACGTAGGAGTGCCGCCAGCACCTCGTCCTGTGCGCCTTCCGCCGCGACGTCGACGAGTACCACCCCCAGAGCCAGCAGAGGCACCCGGGGCGGTAGGTGGAGTAGGCGGTCGCGGTAGTGGTCCCCCAGAAGACGGTGGGCGTGAGGGCTGCCCGGAGCCATAGAAGGCTGTGGCAGACCCAGAGGTAGCAGACCCACCCGCCGTGATCTCCTCAAGCTCAAGATCAAACCAGACCTTCTCGAAGGTCGGTGGCGGCTCCATACGGAGAAGCCAGAAGCGAAGATGGCTGAAGCGCTCGTTCAGGCCGTGAAGGACCCGAAGAACTAGAGTGCTGTCAGCGACCGGCTCGCCAAGGTCGCGCAGGGAGTCAGCCATGCCCTTCATCTCTCCACAGTAGGCCGAGATGGAGCGGTCACCCTGCACTGTAGTCTGGAACCGTGTGTTAATGTTAAGAGCCCGAGTCGCACGGTTCCCCAAGAAGTGGTGCTCCAGTATCTGCCAAGCCTGGCGCGCGGTCCCCCCACCGCGCTGTCCGACAAGCTTGTACAGATCATCGGCGAGAGTGCCAAGGATCCAGGCAAGGACCAGACTGTCCATGTTGATCCAAGAGTCATCCCACGGGGCGTCGTCCTGCTGGACGTGGTCCGCAAGCTGGTACCGCCGTAACGTGAGGAGGAACTCGTTACGCCAGCGGGCGTAGGTGGTAGAGGTACAACTCAGAACAGTCGGCACTAGTGTCCGAATGTTCTGAACTCCAGCCGCCTGGGCGTGTAGGGCGGCGGTGAGCGACGCCGAGTATGCGGAGTGCACACCGGTGTCCAAGGTGGGCTCGTACGTCGCGCCCGGCGGTCGGTGAGTGCTCTCCTGGATCTGGTGCGAGAGAGCAGCCGCCGAGGCGCGCTCCTGCTCTAAGGCAAGAGCGAGTGCCCGCTCGCGATCGCGAGAGGCAGCCAGAGCCGCGAAGACACTGGGGTGTCCGCGGCCGGAGCAGTAGTAGTGCCAACAGCAGGTCCGGAGCCCGTCATGAAGGCGACGGCAGTGGGGCCGACAAGTGGTCCGCCGGCGGAGGGACCAGTCGCATCGCCGTACGCAGGCCGAGTCATGGCGATGAGGGGCGCGCCCGCTGCAGGACCGGTGGCAGGCGCACCGGCGCAGGGGAGGGAGCCGGCCAGGGAGGGGACGGCGCCGGCGAGGGGCGCGCCGGCCCAGGGAGGGGAGGCGGCCGGCAGCGGCCGGCAGCGGCTGGGTCAGGGGAGCTGCGGCCCCGGTGGCGGCGTGGGGGGCGCCTGCGCCGGCGGCCAGGGGAGGTGCGGCTGCGGCGGCGGGGGCGCGGGCGCTGGCGGCCAGGGGAGGTGCGGCCAGGGGAGGCCCGGCGGCGGCGGCAGCGGCGGGGGGAGCGCCGGCGGCGGCGGCCAGGAGTGGGCCGCCGGCGGCGGCGGCGGCGGCATGGGGGGCGCCGGCCGTGGCGTGGAGGGCGCCGGTCATGGGGAGAAGAGGGGCGGCCAGGAGGCGGCCGCCGGCGGCTGCAGCGGCGGGGGGACGCCGGCGGCTGCGGCGGCGGGGGGAGCGCCAGCGGCGGCGGCCATGGAGGGGGGGGCCCCGCCGACGGCGGCGGCGGCGGCGGCGCAGGTTAGGGCGCCGGCCATGGGGGGAAGGGTTGGCGGCTAGAGTTAGGGTGGGGATTAGGGTTAGGGTGAGGATTAGGGTTTGGCTAATGATACCATGATAGAATGAATTGCTTAATTAATCATAAGGTCTAGGTACATATTTATAGATACATAGATGGGCCGTACAGGCTAGGCCCAAACACAGTCCAACAACATCTATAATGGAGTGCCGAGTAGCACCACTTATCACAAATCTCATCTGGAGCAGAACAATACATGACCACCCAAAACATAAATAAACTCTCATTGATCCAATTTAATTATTTAACAGACACCTGGCAAATTAGTGATTCAGTGGAATATGACACTGGCACACATTCCAAACTACGGTTCGCGTACCAATAAAGTACCCTCGCAATTTGAAATTTGAGGCTAGTGTAATTTTAAAAACTAAATTCTGCGGAAGCACCCACAAGTTTAGAACTGACCTAGGAGCAGATATTTAGCAGAATAATTTCAACGGCAGAAGTAAATATCATTAACTTAATCTATGCCCAACGACCAGGAGCTTCACTGATCGAAACTATTCAGCTAAAAACAATTGATCATCTGATTCTGAATCAGATCAGTAGTATCCTCGGCTGCAGTAAAAAAAATGCGGGTGAAGTATACACTCATCGAGCAGACGATGGAGCCGGAGACCTTGCTCGTCACCTTACCAGAATCAAAACCTAAGGTCCGTAACCCCAGTCCAGGCCGACGAACCCATCCATTACTATCAGCAACCGGACCGAACCATACATAACGCGATCGAGGGTGGACCTTGGCGGCAGCACTCACCCGGAGGAAGGCCGCGTGGAGGGGAGTCGACGGCGAGGTGGGCGAAGACCTCGTCCATCTGCTTGGAGGCCTCGCACCATCCCGCCCAGAAGTGCACCGCGGCGGCCCGCGCGCCGGCCACCGCCGCCTCCACCAGCTCCGCCTTCGACCCCACCCCCCTCACCGCCCCGCCGCTCGCCATCGTCAGCCCGGGCCGCTCCCTCCCTCGCTTCGCTTCGCGCGGCAGCAGAATGAGAGTAGATGCGGCCGCGGACTCGGTGGAGCCTGGCGAAGGGTGTTGCGGCTTGGGGGGGGGGGGGGGGGGGGGGGGGGGGGGGGTTGTTCCTTATGCTTCGCGCCGCCCGCGCGATCATCGAAACGGAATAGAATGAAAGAGAGCCTGAGCAGCCCGGAAGCGTTGTCCTTTTTTTTTTGTTGCGGCCCTTCCTTTTCCCGTCGGGTCGGTCACGGTCAGGTGTGACGCCGACGGAACATTCCAGAAGGGGACACGTGCGGGAAAGCGATAGCCGGCTAGGCGGAGGCTGGTGGGCCGCATCAGCGTGATGGGCCGTGGCGTGCTAAGAAGTTGTAGTTTCGGCCCGTTTACAGTACCGCGTGTTCCGGCCACGTGGACCCGGATCGGCCCATCCGGCCCGTCCGGGTAAAAGCAGAAAGGACATTGCGCCGCGCCGTGGCGGCGGCGGTGGGGTCCAGCTGCGTCTACTTGTTGCGCACTCTGGCTGTCTCTCCACGAGCGCTATAAATCGGAGCGTCTCCGCGGCAGCCGAGCGCCCACGCTTGGGCAGAAACCCTAGTAGCCGCTCTCACCTTCCCCCGATGCGCCGCCGGATAGAATTGGATGCGTAGCATTCTCTACTTCGCCTCTCTCACCTTGCCGACCGCTTTTTCAGATCCGATTCTTTCTCTGGTACAGAATTAGATCTTTTTTTTTTCTTTTTGACGTCGTGTTTGGTTGATTTGATTCGGTTTTCGTAAAACGTGTGCGTTTTTTTGCCGAATCGCATGGATCGATGATGCTGTTAAAGAAACTGCGTTATCTTCCTGACAATTCGCCGTTACGGTGGCTTTCTGATGACACTATCATCTTGCTGAGATCCATATAATTCGGTAACTTTTTTGTTTTTTCCTTTTTTTTTCACTCGTGATTACCCGTCGCGGTTGCGTTTTCTGTGGAGCTTTTCTTGAAATGCATCTCCATGTGGCAACGGAGAGAATGATTTTACCAATGCTGATGCTATCCTACGATAGCATCCCGATTCGCTAGACATTAAATCGCTGATAATGTTGTAAGGATGTATACGAAAAGCGTCAGCTGGACCTTGCACTGACATAGAGATTAGTGTAGGTTCGAGACTCATCGCGTTGATAACTGTTTAAGCTTACGGTTCATTCAGTTTTCATGTAGCGTTCATCTGAATCGACTCATCCCCAGTCAATGTTACATTCGTCTGAATCAGTTTATGCCCAATAAGCTCGGCATCAACCGTTGCAGCTTTACTGAAACGCAACGAGCTGGTATCTTCAGTAAGAATGTAGTCTCGTTTAGTTATATATCGCAGAATTTGTCTGTAAATGCCACAACAAAACATCGTGTGATATCTGTAGATCCTTGGAAAGAAATTTCTCCTGCAAAAGAGCATTTTAGAAGCAATTCCACAAAAAAAAAGGTACCATACAAACTAGGGGATGTAGCAGTGATGAACACAGCTGCGTTTAACAAAAAGCATAAGTGCACGTTTACTGAACAGAGTCGAATACAGTGCTGCCATGTCATAGTATATGGCGTCACATACAGGTTGCAAAACGAGAAACACACATACTACAGTCAGTCAGCGTCAAACGCCATTCCCAGTATTGTGAAGCAGGCTTATTTACAGCTGCTCTAGCAAATTTACAGCGTCAAAAGGCGGGTTCCTCCGGCGCTTGGGGTGCTTGCCGGCTAACGTCCATCAGCAGTGTAGAAAGGCAGCTTGCCGACTAACGTCCATCAGCAGTGTAGAAAGGCAGCGACTTCAGTGGCATCACCTTCTCCTGCGACGATTGGATGTTATGAATCTCAGTGAATGAATGCATCTATAAAAGTGCTCGAATTCAACGTGTGAACCACCTCGGAATTTAACAGATGCTCTGAAGGAAAATGAAGCCCCGTGGAACAATTCTCAAGCACTTCAGGGCTCTTCAGCCATGCTTTGTGAGCTTCTATGGCTTTCAGCTTAAAGCGGAACATCTGCAAGTTGCCAAAATCAACCCAATTTTCAGGTGCACTGCATTCGCTTAACATAAGCATCCCTGGAAGAAAATTTAATCAGCCCCAAACCTCAGACAACGAAATAGTTGGCTTCTCTAATTCATCACCCTCTACATGGATTCCCGTTCCCTGACACTCTGGGCACAGGATAGATGTTAGTTTGCTCTTCTTAGGTGCATTTTTTGCCTTTCTTCCTCGATTGCTCTTCCCCTTGCTTGCTAGTTGGTCAGTTAGAATCTCATATTGGCATAAAATAGTCCAGTGTAAAAGGCAGGATGTATGAAACAGATGATAAGCCTGCAGAAAAAAGCAAATCATTGCGGCAGAAATTTCAGATTTTGAAAGAGGGGTTTGTCTCATCGCTATGCTTGATGTGGAAAAAATAACTATGTCCTTTTGGATCCTGATGATCTCTGATTGATGAGAGTTTCTATCTCTAATTATGAAACAAAGTTGTAAAGAACTTTCCAATTATGTTCTTGTTCATTTTTTCCTTGTACAAAAGGTAAACATATCTCATGCTACTATCGCAAGTCTCCAAAACACAGTAACAAACAGAGTATCATCGAATGCTAAGAACCAGAAAAATCTAAGGGTGCTTGAATTTTACTCACCCCGCTCGAATTTCTACTGCTGCAAGCAAGTTTCCCAGTATTGCAGTTCATCAAGGTAGCAACATCCTTTCCATGAAGCATTGGCCGCCCACAAATATCACAAACTTTCTCAGCTGCGATGCGCTTCTGCTTCCTCAACTCTCTCCTTACAGACTTGTTGGATACGAGGCTAACTTGAAGATCGCCAGAGGTGTCTGTTGGGGAAACAGTCACGATAGCTTGGCTACTGCCATGAGGGGAGCTGCTCTGACCATTTGACTCTTCTGAAGACGCTTCTTGATCAGAAAATGACTTCTTCCTTCGCTTTCCACGATGCCCAGCATCATCAATTACAAAGAAAGATCCAGCAGAGATAGGAAGGTCCTGATCATCAGAAGACAATTTCCTACCCAAATCATAGGTATAAGAGAAGTTGACTATGGCAAAGCCAGATTGCTCATAAGTGTTAGGCCTATCTGAGTCTTCTTGTCCTACCCAAGCACACCAGATCCTGCTAACCTTTCTGCAGCTCTGGCTTGCTTCACAGACCCTGTATGCAATATTTCCATACCCCACAAGATGGACAGGCAAGTTTGATACAACATCCTTTAGCAATACACCAGGAATAACAAGAGGGTCATCAGTTCCTCTATGGTTTGACAGAACATGATCGTCAGATACAACACCACTTCTACCATTAGAACAGCCTTTGGCAGCACCACATGCACGTTCCGCAACATTACGAGAGCTTGAACCATCTTTCAACTTTGACGTCACCTCGGTATCATTCCCTGCTGATTGAGGCTGAGGAACCAGAGCCAGCTCTCTGGTGTTCTGCGAGCTCGAGTCCTGCAGGAGTGGATCCTTCTCGCATGAGTTGTTGAAGAAGAGCATGCCATCATTGAAAGGCCATGGCATCGGCCCGAACAATGTGACCTTGGCCTCTGCGTACCGCCGGGTGTGCAGGTTCCCCTTCAGGTGGTCGAACAACACATTGTCGCTAAAGCACTCAGTGAGGCAGATGGTGCAGAAGAAGATGACGCGCTTCCCCACACGCCGGAGCTCCACATAGGTGTGCCCATTCTGCCGGACCTCCCGGAGTGTGGCCTTCGCAGCAATCTCGCGGATATCCACAGGGCCGTTCCTTCGGAGCACCAATTCCTTCCCCACCATGGTGAAATCCACAGGTAAGCACCAAGGCAGGTCCTCAATTCCACTTCCTGCGCTCACTATTCCCTCAAACTGCTCTAAAAACAGCCTTCTCTATCTTTCGATTCTCTAAATTAAAACAAAAAAGATCTGACCCCTCTTGAGATCTTTACTTCCGTCCAAACCCTAGAATCACAAACTTAACAACAAGGTAACGGAGGTCGGAGCGGGCCTCGACCTCCCCGCACGCATTTCCAGCTCTGTATTCGTGGGTGGGACGCTGAATCGAAGGAAGCCGAACGAATTTGAACGTCCATCCCAGGAACGGAACCCGACGGATTTTCTCGCAGCGAAGGACAGAAGGGGGGAGCAAGACCGGGACAAACCTAACTCGCAGAACAATCCATCCAAGCAAAAGTCGCAGCTCCCTGAACAACCGAAGGAAAAGCAACCCGAACTCAGACGGATCTGCAAGCCCGGCTGGAGGTTACCAGCAAAGCGGAGGATGGCAAACAATTCTGGGTAGCTTGCTTTCTTCAGCGGAGGAGATCAGCAGCGTGAACTCTGCTGCGCGTCAGGACAGAAGACGGCGGCGGGAGGCGGACAGGAGGTTGCCGGCGAGAGGGCGGTAGTCGACGGCGAGGTGAATTTTATTTGGATGAGAGCGAGACCGGGAAAGCGGTGGACGAGAGGAAGAGGCGTGGAAAACACGAAGAAAATGAAAGGAAGGGGGTTGGTAATAAATTGTTGTGACGTGTGACCAAACTCCGCTTTTTTTTAAAGGCTGGCGGCAATTAATGGTCAGGATAGTTTTAATTTTTAAACGCACCGAACAAAATCAATGTATGTATAGTTGTATTTACAGGATATATACGTGCTCATTATTAAGATTATTATAATAAAAAGCATAAATATGTTTTCATTGCATCCATCACAAACATTGTCGTCCCTAAAATGGCCCTCGCTCATTTTCTTCATATGCTTTAGATGGTTTATACTTCATGCCTCCTAGATTTCAGGCTTGCCTTGGTCAGGCTATCCGCAATGTTACGTTGTAAAGTGTATTGAGCATACTGTAAAAATTTTATGAATGCACAATGAAAATATAGAGTATATAAAGTATAATTTAAAGTATAGAATATGCTTTAAAAGTTGCCGGCGCGGATGGTCTCATGCCATTAATGTGTGTGGAGAGGTTAGGTAAGGACTGAAATCCCCTGCAGTACTACAGGTGCATTAGAGGTCACTGACATGTGGACCCACATGTCATTGACCTCTAATGCACCTGCAGTACTGCAGTAGATTTAGTTCCGTAAGGTAAAGGGTGTAGCTACTGGTGATGTGTTATTTGAGAATGAGTGCATTTTTGCACCCCTCCTCAATATTCGGACCCTTGATTTATTTTAAAAAATATTTTCTTAATATCAACATATAATTACTAAGATAAGCTTCCTCCCTTTTTAGATACAGTAATATTTATTTTAAAGGTGCTAAACTGTTGATAGCTTTTCTTTGCAATAGTGAAAAGACGACATCCCGTGCTTGAGGCTGTGGATATTCTCAGGGTATATATGCCGATACCAATTTCTGAAACGACATGTGACCTGTGCAACCAAAACTGACGTGACATCCAACCAGCGAGAAAGAGATGCCCCTTATCTGCTGCATTTGGCTGTTCAGTTTTCATAAATATGTGACGTTTCTCAATATCAAGAATGGGCCGGATTGAAGAGTCAAGGCGATTTCCATTGTGATTAAGCTCCCGTGCTCATCACAGTGTCCTGCTAATGTTTAATTCCTCAAAGATTTATGCCATGTCCAGAGAATAATCCTTTCTGACGCCGCAGAGATGCAAGGGAATATCCTAACCCCGCACGGTACATTATTTTCCAGACAATTTGATAAGATCATTCAACAGCAATTAAAAAACAAAGCTGTCAACAACCAGCACATGAATCATGAATTGTCGGTGCCTTCACTGAACAGCCGAACAATCATTGTTAAATTCAATATTTAACTCGTAATGAACCAAGTAATGCTATCTCCAAATCCGCGTGGCACTTAGGAAAGCGCCGATCACATGTCCATTGCATGCAGCAAACCGTTTCCAGGCTGGAGGATACCAAGCCAGACACATATAACTCCTAATCAGTAATCACGGCAAGGCACAACAAGCGATCTACATAAATCAACAAAAAACAATTGCAGTATCACTATCACAGTTTATTCAAACTGAGCTATGGTTTTGACTTTTGAGAAGCAAAATGGAGCATCAGGAAGGCATCCAGTCCTGTGCGGAATTAGAGTTGCAGAATAAAAAGAGGCGCTGCTTGCAAAAAAAAAGGCCCTCCGAAACGGTTACACAGGATCCACAGCTGGCTCAGCATCTTCATTATGCTCATCAGGTTCACCCTCCTCCACAAAGTCATACCCATATTCATCCTCTGCGCTTCTTCCAAAGATGAATGGCTTCCTGCCCATCGTTGTGAAAGGCATTAGCCCAAGTGCACGAGACGTTTTAATCTCCCGCGCAACCTTACGCTGAGCTTTCGCACTTATACGAGTCTGCAAAGCAGATCAATGAGTTAAAAAAACCAACAACAAAAGCAAACCTTTTAGTCCCAAGCAAGTTGGAGTAGGCTAGGGATTAAAACCGTATGAACTAACAAAGGGAAGCGAAAGAGTGTCAAACCATGTCAAACTTTATACCAATACATAATTACAGTGCAGCAGCTAGGTGTTATCCAGAGGTATTAAGTCAAACAACATGGCACAAGAAATACAACACTTTGATTGGATAAATAGATATGATAGTGTAATGCATGATTCTCCAGTAACATCAACTGTGTTATCTTATTTTTAGAATCGGGACATCGGAAAGAACTACAACCATAAAAAACATCTAGAGTGCTAAGGCTAGTCTTTTAAAACAAAGCATTTCTAGGATGAGGTTTATGTATCTATAGACAGTTTCAAACTCGCAATCAGCCTCTGCACTGCTGTGAAACAGAACAGGGTCTGCTTTTCCATTATAAAGCAGGGGTGTTCCCCACAAATTTCCTCATGGGCAGAAATAGTTACCTGGCTTCTCTTGATGATGATCCCAGCTTCTGTAATAAAATTTGAGAGGAATCTGACATTCTGCAAATAATAGATCTGCGTGTTAAAAAAATGCAACTGCAGGATACTTGAAGGCTATAGCCCCAGCATTGTAATTCACAAAACAGATTAGAGAGTAACTTCAGTCAAACAAAGAATGACATCAACTAAATGAGAATCCTAATTGTAGATATTTATTTGCGTAATTTTATATACAAGAATATGATTTCCTATGCATGCAGATCTGATTTTGATCTATAAGCATGTTATACATGTTTTTCAGTGGAATATAGTAGAGAAGACCCTTCTATGGTAATACGTTATCATGTATCGAAAAGGTTAACAGAATGTGAAAATGAGGAACCACACAAAAGAAAAAGGAGAAATGTACAAAAAAACAGACATCGCAAGAAAGAGATATACAAAGGCACTGATCAAGAAGAAATGCTGATGTCAGTGCTTAATGCTATGCAATTGAAGAATTAAATTTTCCACATAAAGCAAAATTGCCACAGTCCATACATGTTGCAACTTGAAAGTTGAAATGCATGCATACCGTTTCAATATTTGCTTTTCATACTTTATGTAGCCAACTTTTCCTGTCTAAATCTAAGCACCCAAATGTTATCTAGTAAGGTAACAACTAATACGTAGCGCCCTGAAATAGTATCTAAAAAATATGATAAATACAAAAAGGAGGAAAAAAACAGAAGAACACAGTTTTAATGATAGCTCTGATTATTAGTTAGTCCTGTTCTATTTATATAAAACAATTATATTCAGGAAGATTCATACCGGCAAATAACTAAACAAATTCTAAGTGGAAAGCACATTACACAATGCACACAAACAACATCTCAGTTACGACTTACCATGTTATCATTTTGAGATACATAGGGTGATTGCGTGTTACATAGAAGTTCTAGGATTTACATGGGTCATTAATGCAAAATCCACAACAAGATATCAAAAAAAATACTGCAGTAAATTACTTGGGTTGCCAAGCAGATGCACTCACCCTAAAATCAGCTTTCCTCAAAACCTCCTTTGTATTTGTTTCAAACTGTGGTCGAGGTGGGTTCTTTGCAGCTGCAGGTCTTGTCAGGTCAAGGTCCTGCAATCATAAGAGTTGAAAAAAAATCTGAAATTAGAATAGCAATCCAACAAGGGCAGGTCACTAAATAAACTAATAAATGAATAAGGCGAAATTAAATTACACAAAAGTGCTACAAAGAGTAAATGCACTGTCATCTGGTAGTTTTCATTATCTGGGAAGTAACATATTAGAATAAAGCACTTTTTTTTGTTCGACAAACTTCTGCCTAGTATAATACAACATTACAGCTTTACCGTACATAATCCCAGACAACACAAGTGCTACTGGTCCACAAACTACTATCTTACCCGGACATTATATGTTGAACCTCGCCTATACTGCACATCTGGCCTGAATTCAAAATCATCGTCCCAATCCTCCTCATCATCATCGTCAGCCTGGAAGTTGCGTGCCGCAGAACCCAACATCCCACTCATGCCATCGTTCAAGGAATCAAAACCGCCCATGCTCCTGTTGCCGATCCCACCAAAAGCACCCATCCCAGAGCCCATGCCGTATCTCCTACCAGCATTCCCAACCCTGTCAAGCTTCTCGAAGAGTGATCCCTGGGCCGAGCCATTATTCCCAAACAGCCGATTCTCGAATTCTTCCGCGGTCTCGCCACCCCCTGTACAGCAACAAATTGAACCAAACAAGCATATCAATAGCAGTTTTATGGAGACCGTTCTGACATCAATCCATCACAAATGAAACCACTAGAAATCGAAGGGTTTCAGTTTTCAGCAAATGAAAGTTTAACCAGTCATTTGCATTTGTCCTAGATCTTCGGGCATTCAATTCGATTTTGGTTACAACCCATGCGCAAGGGCGAGGGAGCAGAGCTAAGCGTATCACGCGGGTATAGAAAGCATGATACACAACATGGGAGGATTAGGGAGAGGAGGAAAAACAGGGAAGGCAGGGAGGAGGAGGTGCGGATTGCTCACCTGACTGAAATGAACGATGCAGGGCGCCGCCAGCAGCCGTGGAGGCGGAGGGTGGCGGGTTGGGGAGGAGGGAACGGCGGAGAGAGCCGCACCGCTGGAGGGATCGTCTCAGCGCGGAGCTCGCCATTGCGCTCCGCTCGGTGGTGATTCGTCGGCGCCGCCGCCTACCCCGACACCGGTGGGAGGAGCGGGTGATTAGGGGTTCGGGGTTTCGCTCCTTTTGCGTTTCCAACCTCGTTCATGACGTGCCGGGTTCAAATATGTAAAAAGAAAATAAAAACGGGGCCCAAATCGCAAAACGTATATTTCGCCCCCTGCCACAACTCGGGTCTCAGGCAGAGGCTGCTATGTCGGCGGCGGCGGCGGCGGCGGCGGCGGCAACGATACTCGAGCTGGACCCGTCGCACGAGCAAGCTGGCCGAGTCATCGAGGATATCGTGCGGCTGGAGAGGAGGATCTTCCCGAAGCACGAGTCGCTGGCGCGATCCTTCCACGACGAGCTCAAGCGCCGGAATTCCGGCCTGATCTACTCCACGTCCGGGTCCGGCTGCGACGAGGTCGTCGGGTACGCCATGTACACCTGCAACACCTCCCTCTGCGCCACCATCACCAAGCTCGCCGGTGAGAACACAAACGGAGCTCGCTCCATCGCCTCTCTCATTCAGTTTTCAGCTAAGACTTCTCGCGAAAAAGAAAAATATATAGTGTTCAGCTAAGACCGTGACTCAAGGCAGCATCTCTGGCTCGGTGGTCACAGTGAAGGAGAGCTGCAGGCGACAGGGCCACGGCGACGCGCTGCTGGCGGCCGCCGTGGAGCGGTGCCGGAGACGGGGAGTCCAGCGGGTGTCCCTCCACGTCGACCCGGAGAGGACGGCCGCCGTCGCGCTGTACCGGAAGGCCGGGTTTCAAGTCGACGCCACCGTCCAGGACTACTACGCGCCGCAGAGGAACGCCTACCGAATGTACATTGATATGTATTGATCAAGACCCGAAAAATCGTTCCTCGTGTTTTGCGCTCGGTTTGATTGGTTTCTCTGAAGATCCTCAGAATGGAGATATTGCCTTGGTATCTTGATTTTTGGGAATGTGTTTCTCAAGGGTCATATGCTTTCAGATTCAAAACAAAATGATTCTTTAATCTGTAATTTCGGTAGTTACCAACTACTGGTATTCCTAAAGAAACACTAAACATCAACCATTTCAGTTCTGGTTTCCTTTTTTCTTCTAAAAAACAAGGTTCAGTTATGGTTTCTGAAATGCAATTATTCCAGTTTTCCTCGGCAAGGAAACCTAGCTCAACAAGAGGCTCAGATTATGTTAACTCTTGGATAGTTGTGAGCCTCTTATAAATTTAACAGGTCATAGCAGCTGGTCAGTTTCACTGGCACCAACCACCTACCTGATTATGCAGCAAAATCTTTCCTGGACTCCAAATGTAGAACTAAAAACATGTGACGGTCATAAACAGCACTGCCTCCATTTGGGGCAAGCACGAGTTTTGTATTAACAGCGCCAAGTCAGTTATGTACAGAGTGGCTGGATATGATTGAGGATGCAATGCATGCAGGCACTAAACAAGTTCTCTAAAACATGGCCAAAGGGGCTTTGCGCTCCGGAGCAGTTCAGGCACTTCCAGAAGCTCGAGAAAAGCATGGAGATGGAGAACAAGGGGGCATAAGATTAAATGGAACTGGATACTGGCTGAAGGTTTTCAGAAGGCGACGGCAGTCATTTTATGTGGGGATCATAAACACTGAAGATTACATCTGGAACAATCAGAGGCAGCTTGCTTATGTACATGAACAACCGTCTGAGGTTCTCTCTCGACACCGTCTCCATGTCAACCACGTCTTGGCCCTCGACGTAAACCCACAAGTCACCAGGGCTAGTCTTTTGCAGGTTGTCCCTGCAGAATGGACAGGACTGCGATCTTGAATTCCTGCAAAAGAGCAATGTTTTATATTTGGTCAAACCATGGAACCAGTTCTAACTGTAATGATTATAGAACAACCCAACTAATTCAGACACTCCATCCAAGCGAAGCTAAAGGAACAGGTGCATTGGGCAAAGATTACAGACATACCACAACTATCATAGGTCACCTAGCACACAGGATTGTGAATATTAAATAAGGTTGTTAGGGTACAGTTATAATGTACACGAACAATTAATTGCAGACAACCACTATCGGTGGTAGGTAACATACAAAGCTACTATGATTGGTAGGGCCTACAAACATGTTCAATTGGTGAAAATGTTAGCTGAGGTGAACAACAGAGTATCATGTTTTCATATGATACAATCAAAGAACTGTAAACAGAGTGTCTGATCTGCACGGTAGCTGAGTAGGCATGCTTAGAGACAGGATGAAAAGAAAAGTCTATACTTGATATAGTGTCATACACTACTTTTTTCTTGCAATAAAGAGTGGAAGAACACAATTACAAGAATTTTCCAGGTAATTAATTGCTACACTTGCATCCTTGCTCAGTTGCTTAGTTCATTTTCAGAATAATGCAGACAATGGGGCAACACATAAACTAGAAACCTGCTTTACAGTGTACTATATCCTGTTCTGTTTAGCTGCTAGACATTCATGTCAAGGGCTTTTTGGAAAAGGTGAATCTGGTGTATGAGCCCACAAGAAAGTAGGTTTAAGCTTATTTATAAAGTCACTATTATCAGGAGCTCACTGAAACCCAACCAAACGTGGCCTAAAAGTTTCCACTGCAATTGAGACAATAACACGCAGTGCAGTCACACAAAACATATGTGCAGAAGCTGAAATTCAACGCATACCACTTCTGGTAGCATCTGAGGCACATAGCATGGGTGCAGTTGGGCAACACAACTTTGTTGTTCGGCTCCAAGCAAATCCCGCACTCTTCTTCTCTCTCGACATCAATATCAGATAAACTGTTCGGTTTGTCTTCATCTCTCTTCCTGTACTGCTCCATGCACACAGCCTTCTGCTTCTTGTCCTCCATATCAGTGATCCCTCTTTGCAGTTGCAGCAATGAAGGAAATATGACAGCTGTTCATGTCAAACATACGACAAATCCTATCAATAAAACAGCTCAAAAGGTTACATAACTAGGTAAACCTGTAAGAACATCATGTGCTATACCATAGAACTCTTTGATGCTGGCTTTCCGCTCACGAGTTGACATAGTCGTTGTGCCATCAACATAAACCTGCAGAATGAGCTACAAATTCAGCCAGGTGCCTCCACAATGTGAGCAGCAAACCAGCAACCGCAAAACATGCCACAGACCTTGTATATGAGAATCCTCAGCAGACCAAGCGCCCCTGCGAGGCTGCAGTCCGTCCACTGCACCAGAAAGAGGAATATATGTGCGGCGGGGCTGTACGACAGCCGCATCTGCAGGCACGCACCGTCGTACTCCCGGGGAAATTCAGCGGCCCTGCTCACCGGAAGATATGAAACGTCACTTGATGGATCACATGTGCTCAATGAAGAGACAAACCTCGCTTAAAAAAATACACGACAACCATCTCGTCCCTTTTTTTTTCCCTTTCGGCAAACACTATAATTTAGGACGCTGGAACACATGGGGGAGCAAAGTTCTTTCTTTTTAGTAGTAATAACATATAAACACGCTGAACACATGCGATCCCCTCCCGATCTACCGCCGCACGGATAAGTGGATAACGCATCAAACAACCCCACCATCCCCGCCGCGACGATCGACCAATCCGTCACACCCTTCCACGCCTGCCGCAACCGCGAGCACGAGCTCCGCCGAGGAACCAGACACGGAGAAGAAGAGGGCGCGCCGTCCGAGTGAACTGGAGCGCGACCGAGAGGGGGCCGGCGAGCGGGCGGGCGCGCGACGGATTGGGAAGACGAGGACAACGGGAGGGGAAGGAAAGGAAAGGCTTACAGTGTGTTGGCGTGCTGGATGTCAGCTTCGAGCACCTTGAGCGAGTCCCTGTACGCCTTCCGCATCCTTCTGCAACTCCTCCTCCGCCGCCGCCGCCCTTCTCATCCAACTGGCCCGGCTCCGCGGCAAGCCGCCCTCCCTCCCTCGCCTCAAGGGGAATGGTGGACTGGTGGGCTTGGCCCGGCTTTGAGGTGGGGGGGGGGGGGGGAGACGATGCGGAGGAGGTAGGCGACAGGCGAGGCAGGGGGGCAGGGCACGCGACGCGAGTGTGCGCGAGCAGACAAGGGGGGAGCATAGCGCGCCGCGTGTGCTCTGTGTGTGTGTCGTCTCCGGTCACGACAACAGCCAGGTAAAAAGAGTTTCCGTAGAAAGCAGCGGTGCACCGACGAGCGGGAGTGCGGTAGACCAACCGGAAGGTTTGGGAGAAGGATTTGATAGGAGATGGGCATTTTCGAGGGATCAGAGATGTAGGGGCTTTTTACTGCATCGTGCCGTAGTGCCAAATCTAACGTTGGATGTATATCCAACGTCCTGTTCTGATTTGTGTACAAACAAAAATATGAGATACAAATTAAGAGCGTATTTGGTATGACTCTACTTTTTAGTGGAGCAACTCTGCTCTCAAATACTGAGGTGGAACAACTCTGTTGTGTTATAGGAGTTGTTACTAGAGGTGTTTGGCTGACAAATGGTTATCAGCTCCAAAAAGAAGAGGTTTTAGAACGTAATGTCAATTGTACCCCTAAGCAGTGTTGGGCATGTACATTCTTTTGTGGGCTAAATTATTACAGTCCATATCAACTTTTTGTACCGTTACTATTTCTGGTCAGGTTTTTTTCTTATGTTTTTTTGTTGCCGAAACTGATGCTCGTCGCATATTTTTTTTATTTGTTTTTTATTATGTGCTGGAGAAAACGAAGTGATTGAGACATCATTGGTACTGCAATGAAACTAGCTGCCGGAAGTAACATCGAGCTTTGATTACTAGAGTGAAAAAATGACATAATCGTAGCTGTTGGAAGTAATTATATGAAACAAAAATGCATAAATTTGTACAGTTCTTTATTTGCACTCCGGATGAAATCAGTCGTGGCCACCTTCGACAGAAATCACAATACTTCTATCAGTAACACATTATTATAATGTGGAAATTACAAATTAATTCTAAAAAAGAGAAAGAGATGTTGCCACACTATCACGGAACGCATCCATTGTGACAAAACTAGATTCTGAAGTTGAATCATCAGGAGCACGTGCTAGCATAACATATTTGTCATACCTGTCTGGAATTGTAGGCACAAAGTCTGGATCTCGATCATAATTATCAAAGTCCACATCGCCACTTGAATGCTCACGGATGAAATTGTGAAGTACCATAGTAGCAACAATAATCTTTTTTTTTGTCAACAATGAATATTTGGACATCTTGTACAAGATTTGCCATTTCATCTTCCATAGCCCAAATGACCTCTCAATGACATTTTGAATAGATGAATGCACCCGGCTGAACCTTTCTTTTGGAGTACTTGGTTCCATACCTCTATGCCATTCTGGTAAGTGATATCTTTCCCATTTATATGGCGCTAGATATCCTGGTCGGTTAGGATAGTCTGCATCTACAGCATAGTACTTACCTGCACATATATGATTAAACAATGCCAAATGTGATAAACAAGAAAATTCTGATAATAATAACATGAAAATAACTTACCATGTGGAGGATGTGGGAAGAATTCACCAGATTCTCTTAATGCATGATATAAGACACTCGTGTCATAGAACGAACCGGGTTGACCAGCAGACACATAAGTGAACCTCATATCAAAAACACAAATAACAAGCACATTCTGAGTTGCAATACCAGTCTTTCTAATGTACCTCACTTGTTCTTCAGGTGAAAGACAAATGCGAATATGAGTACTATCTAGCGCACCAATGCAATCTTTGAAGTGGGGATATGCTCTTCTATCATTTTGAATCCTTTTGTGCACATTACGAAAATTTGGATTGGTTGGTCTCAAACAGTGTTCAGACATTCTAATCAAAGCATCTAGTACTTCATGAAATTTCCTGCTAATTGTCTCACCAGAATGTTTGAATCTATTCTGTCCCTTTCTATTGGACTCACAACCAGCACAAGTGAATAGAAAAATTGCAAGCATATCATAAGTGTTTATATGTTTTGATGGTTGCAATCCATACCTCTCAACCAATGTGTCATGAAGATCAATAAATATTTCTTTGTTCATTCGAAGCATTCTATAACACTCTCCTGGTGTTTCCATTGTCTCCTTTAGCCAACCAATGCCCGATTGAATTGACATTCGTTGTGGTGCCTTACTCAAGTATAGATCAGAATAAATTTGTGCAAACTTAGCAGCAATCACTATTGCATCAAGAACATGCTCATCATCATCATCGCTAGACCGATCACTTTCACTATCAGTCATTTGCAAAAAAACAAAACAAAAAATACATTAATATTGATCATGCAAATATAAACAAGTAGTACATAGCAATCAGACAACAAATATAAAATAAGTCTCACAACATCTCCCTCCATTCTTTCTTCACAAATAACTCCATAGCAACATAATGTTCATTGTTCTCATATGTGGCACCATAAGCAACCACGTGCTCCATCACTTCCTCAATTGAATATTTTCTATCTTTCTTGGCAGCAAATGTGCTGGCTGATGTAGCTACACTAGAGATGGCCTCTTGAATCAGTTGTGCCGTTCGTGTCTTAAACTTTTTCCCTTTATCTTGCGACATTCATCGAGGTCTCTTGCTATTTGCATTCACTATAGGAGGGGCCTCTTGTACGTCATCGGTGTCCTCACCTCCATCATCATCTACTTCTTCGTTTTGTGTCTCATTAACAAATGCATCCTCTTGTGACACTTGTTGTCCCACATTGATTGAAGCATTGGCCATATGAGGAGACCAATGGTCCATACCAATATTAGTTATATCTTCAGAAAACTTTTGCAAATGTTCTTCATTCTGAAGACCTAGTTTCCTAAACTTCCCACACCCCGGTATATCCTGAAAAAACAACATGTACTCAAAATCAATACAAACATAGTCCTAGAACATAATGAAACAAAAAAATTATCAAACGCTTATAGCCCGAGCTTTCTTCTACCACTCATCATCCATAACAACGGTGCCATTTATAGGACACCAACCGGTACCGATTTGCCTCATCAATAATTTCCTCCATACTTTAAATTCTTCCTTCAACTTATCTCATTTATTTTTTATTTACTATTTAGTTGCAACTATACTAAGTATATCTTTCAATCCCTTTTCTACCTCGGCGTAACCCGTTGTATTCAAATATGTATTTGGACGATTCTCTCTTGCCACTTGCTCCGCAAATAATTGACATAAGACACGGGTGTTCTCAGCATTCCAATCGATTTCCACCATCTAGAACCACGCCTGTATGAAAAGAAAAGAAGCAATTTGATATATTATTGAAGGAACAAATATGCAGTATTACTTGTACAGAAACTGGTGTCAAATCCTATTAGATGAATAATACTGGTAACTAGTCACACACACTAAGGGACTAATACATGGTAAATCAAAATTAGATGCACCCATCACAAATCGGGATGAAATTGACTGCACTAATTTGAATTTGTGAAAAATACACAGCACATGGGACAAAAATATGTGACTGCACAAATAAATGAAATTGAGTTAATTACCTTGATGAATTGGAAGAGTGAAATAAGAGTGAAATAATAACAGCAACCTAGGGGCACAGATCTAGAACCAGAGAGCAAATAGATGAAATAGATCGAATGATGGTGGCCAACCTGCAATTAGCAACGAAGTTCAACGATTCCAAACCGCTGGCTAATCCGAAAAGCACAAAGATCGACGATCATTACCTTCGGCGGTGCCAAACCAGGGTTGGGGGCTTCGGGTGCCGGGCTCTCTGGTCGGTGAAATCCGGCGCCAACAGTCAGCGTAGCCGCGCCGAGGGCCCCGCGTGCGCCCAGCGCACTCGCCGAGGGGAGCCGCGGCCGGCAGATCGGCGATTTCCTCCGTCGCCAGCGCGAGGTTGCGGTGCCACTCCTGGTGCGCCCGCTCGTTTGAGCGAGAGAAAAAGGAAAAAACGATTCAGTTGATTTGTGTAACCAGTGGCATTGCGGGTAATTACCCCAAAACTCCGTGTCTACTTCGTTTTAGGTCTATTCCGGAGTAGGGAAAGAGGTACTCCGAAAAAATGAACTAGAGTTCCAAAAAATCCATAGAGTTGGACCCCCCTTGGAGTTTTGGAGTTAGGATGTTTGGCTACATTTTTTTTGCTCTTCCACGGAGTTTGGCTTTAGAGCCATGCCAAACACGCTCTAAAATTGTGGGTGGATTTTAATATGATGATTGACCCACATTTTTCTTTTGCATATTTCACTAATATGAGACGAAGAATTCATTCTATTCTCAAATCAATATAAATTCATTCTATTTCTCGATGACATAAGAGAGCTTTTAATCTTCTTATGAAAGTTAACTTGTATTTATAAATCAATATAAAATAATATTAGAGAAAAATATCGTATCACAACTACTCCTCCATTTATTATTTTATAATATTTTTCTGATACAAGATCAAAAATTTATACCATTTTATGATATGATATTAAATTTGGACTAGTTGGGAATTTAATATCATATCATCAACTGATTATATTGATTTGAAAATCTATAAATGGGGAGAGATGGAGTCTCTCCATGCATGGTTACGGTGAGATGCATTAACTTGCATGCATGGTTATGGTGAGCATGCATCAGCTCAAAAAAAATCGCAAAGCTAGGAAGCAATTAGTCACTTAACTGCCCTAATCTTGCATGCAGCTAATGGTGATAATGCACCAGCTCACATGCATGTTATTTTGCGCAGTACAACAAAAAAAAGTCATTCGCACCGTCGCATATACACATCTCACATGTCGTTGTCGTGTATTATTACAAGTTTTACATATAACTTCAAACAAATAAATGAGTCTTAATTCTGGGACACTGCCCATAAATACAACAGCTAGCGTCAAGACACACAACTTGAGGATATTTCTATCTGCGTCAGCTGTGGCTGCTTTTCAAACATGCATCTCTAGCCTTAGACCATCCGCACCAGCATACACTAAAGCATACTCTATACACTATTCTTCTTTAATTTTTATAGTACGTACTCTAAATTACACTGCAAAACAGTGTATTCAGTATGCTTTACAGTGTGCCACTGCGGATGGTCTTATCCAGTACTGCATGCATGTGATCCCGGCTGTTTTGTTTGACGAAGCTGGCCTCAATTTTGTCGATCAAATGCGGGCAGATTCACCCGCTCATTTTTTAGCTCGATTTCTCCCCATTTACTCAACTTTCCAATCTCAGCGTGTTCACTCATTGTACTTTAAAATTACTGTTTCGATTCGACCAGTTCTTTAGGCTATTTTATAAATAAAACAAAAGGAAAAAAACATCTTCTCTGGAAGAGGCAAGCCGGCCACAGAAGGCTCAACCACCAACTCCACATCAGCCTGGAGGCCCACGTATCCATACGTCCTTTCGAGTTTCTTTTGAGGCCCATGTCTCCGTTTAAAGATTGGGAAACACCCGTTCTTAACTACTTAGAGACTACTCCTTCCGTCTCCATAAACTTGTCGTTTTGTAGTTCATTTTTAAACTACAAAGCGACAAGTTCATGAAGACGAAGAGAGTAGTATGCAATCTGATTTATGATGCAATTATTTAATCATCCATCTTCAATCATTGCATGTTTATCCATGGTGGTTGTGTTTTTATACTTAATTTCCTCCATATATGTTTTTTATGTAGAGAGAGTTAAGTGACAAACACAACCATCCTAGAAACATCCGATTGTTAGAGATAGATGATTGCACTATAAATCAAATTGCATACGAGGAATAAGTGAACCGGGTATATAGCCTGACTTTTTAAACCCTCATCCAGTTTACCTCCTCGGATGATCTGCATCGGATCCCACGTGTCTGATATCATATCATCTTCTTTAATTTTTCATGCCTCCTCTTACAATCAACGGACAGGGCATCATCATCGCAATCCTACAGTTCGAGCATCTCTCATCAGTTCTTGTCACTTCGGTTCGGCATCTCTTGGTTCTTGCGTTTTCGAGTCATTGAGTGCAATATTATGTCCAACGCCAGTGAGGACCCCCTTTTTCTAAAAATAAAAAAGACACGAGAGCTAATCAACTCAAACGCTAGCTAGCATGCTGCCATCCTCCACCGCTAGAAATTCAAAGCTGCACCGCCACCTTGTTCGTGAGCAGGAGAGGAATCTAATCTACCCAACTTTTATTAGCATTCCATGAAGACCTGGACGAGAGTGACATTCATTTTTTTTACTGTTATTTTCTTACCTCTGCAACCTCATGATGCAGCAAAAATTCCCCCTCTCCTTTCACCCTCCTCTTTCATTTCATCCTTTCTCTTTTCCTCCAATTCTAGAAAAAGGAATCGTTGGATGTAATACAAGACAAAACCAATATGAAACGACAAAGAGGCAGAGAGATATATTACTGCACGGTAAAACCATCAGCCAACTTGCGTCAAAACAAAAACCTTCGGCCAACAGAGTCATCACGCATTAGGTGTTTCTCCGTACACAATCACTGTTGCAGTATAAATTGGCAGCCTCATTCCCCTCCGTTTGAATTCCTGTGCCCGTTTAGGAGACAAGAGGAAAATCATCTAGCCAAGTTCAGTACAGCGAAGGGGGGAGCATGATGATGAAGAAGGGGAAGTGGTCCAGGGAAGAGGATAACTTGATCAGGAACCACATCGAGAAGCATGGCATTGGCCGTAGTTGGCAGGCATTGTCTAACACTTTAGGTTTGTTTTTTGAATTTATCTTCACATGCATAAGCATCATTAGCTGAAGCTTTTGGATCGTGGCAATCAAATCAAACATAAGACAATATTGACTGAATTTCTCACCATGATATCTCTTAAAATAAGTTTCTTCATGGTTCGCAGGGCTGCAGCGGTGCGGTCGGAGCTGTCGTTCAAGGTGGCTGAACTATCTCCGCCCGGGGTTGAAGCACGGAAACTTCACGCCGACAGAGGATAAGATCATCTGCGACATGTACCGCGAGAGAGGAAGCTGGTAAGCACTCACATCAATCCGTTATCCGTGTATGCTGCCTCTAAAAGTTGTTCGCTAGCTGCATCACTAACACTGCAAGCTTGTTCGCTTCACGCTTTCATCGAAACAGTTGGTCCGTCATCGCCACCCAGCTACCAGGAAGAACAGACCTAGCCATCAAGAACTACTGGAACTGCACGCTCAAGAAGAGGTTCCCGACAGCGAGAACGGCTATCGCACGCCGCAGGACCCGCTCGAGTCCGACCGCCAGCACGTCGTCCGTCGCCAGGAAGCCGGTGCGGGACCTACAGCTCGTCGTCTACAGCGAGGAGGGCTCCATTGCAGGATCCAACTATACCAAGCCTGCCTTGACCTGCTCGTCGACCCCAGTGACAGCAGCTCAGGCATTCGTTCCGGTCGCGGCTGACCGAGAACCGATTGAGGCAGTCCCGATCACGGTCAGCACGCTGGTGAGGACTGAGCAGAGGCTAGTCGTCAGGAGCCTGCCTCTGACGACGCTGACACCACCACCATCAGTTGGTGAAGATCAAAACGACGAGATGGTCATGGACATCATCGGCGGGCCAATGTCTCCTCGCACCCTAGGTTCCATGGACTCGGAGCTCGCGTGCATTTGCGGCTTGGACGACATTAGCGGCTTCGACGACATTAATAGCTTCTTGTCGTGGTTTGATAGTCACTGATCGGGTACTGTAGCTGCATGACTGATTCAGAGATTAGAGTTAACAATGGTGGTCCATAATTAGCTGCACGACTTTCATGTGTTTTGTGTCCTGTTTGTGTTGTCCGTTGTGTTTACGGTGGAGTTAATAGTGTCAGTTGTTTAGGTTGTGTTGAGTGTTAACACTGTTTTTTAGAGTCTACTAACTAGTGAGCATGGCATGGATTGGCAAAGGACTTCTCGCCTTTTTTTTATCTGAAACTTAGAAAACTTTCTGCTTATCTGATCTTGTCACTTTTCATTTGTTTCTGAATGTCGCACATGCTTCTTCAGTCTCCATCTTTAGAGAGAAAGCATTCCGGAGATAACTTCTTTTATGCCTGTGGCTCAAAGCCTTTATTTTTATTCTTTTTAGCTCGTTCTATGCTGGAGCTGGAACCAGCATATGTATGCCTGCAAATACTGCTAAGTTATGGAATGTCAGCAAAGTACTTCATCCTAAATTATTTGTCACTCTCTGGTTTAAAAATGAATTAGAAAGTGATAAATAATTTGAAACGAAGGGAGTATTCTTTTTATCTCTCAAAATTCCCAATAAAAGCCAGCTACTTCCATTTCCAATTCAGCAAGCAGTTTGTACATCGAACGTAACCCTTCCTACACCCATAACAAACGAGAAAAGAATATATGGTGTTGAAAACAGCCAGAAATTCCATGAACTCATCAAGCAACCAGGTCGAACTTTGTCAGAACTCCCGGCTTGCCAACCACGGTGCACAGCCCCATCAGACTCGAGTACTGGAAATTCTGACTTCTTTCTTGCTGCAGTCTGGGACAAGGATCTTTGGAGCGTCAACGTGCATCCTCAGGGAATTGAATGAACTCCAGAGCGAAGATGGGCTTCGATAACAAGACAGAAATGCTCAGTTTTTGTGCATCCGAGTCCGCGCTGCTGAATGCTCATCTTGCCATAGGAAAGCTCCTGTGGTTATCCCCTGGAACAAGTAGTGTTTCTCCCATGGAACATTTTTGTTTTTTACTATTTCAAACAGTTTCAAGTGATCCTATCTAGAATAAAAAAACGCTTCTCCCATCCAAACTGGCCGGATCGCCCAAGCACGACACATGGTACTATTTCACAGGATTTGAACCGTTTTATCGTGGGATATGAACCGTTGCTATGATGGGTTCCTGTCCCGCCACGACTTCATCGCCTTCAGCGTCGCGTGGGCTGCCTTCGGCCCGAAGCATGTATTGTCACTAATAAATTTGAGATCAACGGAATTAATCGACACTAAATTTACGAAAAAACTATGTATGCCAAGCTCATTATAAGGCACGTTTGTTTGTACTGCAGGTTTTAAGCTTTTAAAAAGGTTGTTGGCTACTCACTCCGTTCCAAAAAGCTTGTCGCTTTGTAGTTTAAAAATAAACTACAAAGCGACAAGCTTTTTGAGACGAAAAGAGTATTTAAAAAGTTGACTGATGAGTTTTTACTGTTGCCTTTTGTAATATGCTTTTATCTTCTCTGCACAACAAAAACCAAAAGAGCAGTTCTGAATGAGCTTTTCTAGACTTTAGTTCATTTTTTTTCAAAAGTTTACTTTTTAACGTTACATAACTCACTTTTTTATAACACCGTTTTATTCCAGCTTCTGTTTTTTTTTTCAACTGAAAAACCAACGAAAGCTAAAAACAAATGGGTCTAAGCTTGGCCGACCTTCAGAACACACTATGTATGCGTTGCCAGGTAACTGCAGAAGCATAGATGACATACAGTTACATGGGCAAAACTCCACCACATATTCAGTCATGTAGAACCGCAAGAAGCCCAAGTTCGACTCTGCCATATCATTGCCAGGAGGATTTAGGCTGTCCGCGGTGGTATACTATAAAGTATAATGAATATGTGAAAATTTAGAGTACATACTGTAAAGGTATAAAAGTAGAAGGAGAATAGTATATAGAATATGTTTCAGAGTAAACGAGTGCAGATAGCCTTACGAGTCCCTCGTAACAAGACACATTTCAAACATAACAAGAATGAAACTTCAAGAAAAAAAATCATGCTATGTATCTCAAGAAAGTTTGGAGAAGTTAACCCAACATACCTTGCAATATAATATAAACCTCGTGTACAAAGAGAACTATCACTTGTACAAGGAGAACACCGTACCAGTGATATCACTATGGAAATGTCTCAATAATCCATTGGTTCCACAAATGATTGATATTTTTCAGGAAGAAACACCACTTGTTTCTTGCACTCCTCTCCTGAAACAACAGAAATAAGCAACCTAGCTGTGGAGGCTTCAAGGGAGAAGTTCCTCTCATCAATTTTGGTGAGGTAAAACCCTACCCTTCTCAACTCTCCTTTCTTAAGTAGCCTTCTAATTATAGCATTTAGCGTACGTGACTTGGCAGTGCAGACATCCTTCTCCATAGACAGAAACAGATCATGGGAATCTTCTAGTGACCCTTCTTCTATAAGACTTTGTATCATTAAGCTGTAGGTTACTTCACCGGGCACTAGACCGTTGGATGAAACAGCAGAAAACATAACCTTGGCTTCATCCGTCCTGCCAACTTTAAGCAAGCCAAAGATCATAATATTGAAAGTCCGAACCTCAAGCTGAATTTTGTTTGAACGCAAGCTCTTAAACATTACCAGAGCTTCATCTACACATCTATTTTCACATAGTCCTTGAAGAATTATATTGTACGTGTCAATTTTCAACAGTATTCCACTGTCAATCGTTCTAATGTGGAGTTCCTTTGCAGCAGAAGTCCTTCCTGCCCGAAATAACCCTTGCAAAATTATGTTATATGTAACAGAATCAGGTTTAACATCTTTTCTTGACATTTCTGTGAGAAGTGCTAGTCCATCATCTACCCTTCCATTCTTACAGTAGCCATTAATCAGCATGTTGTAGGAAATTTCCTCAGGTTGTAAACCAATTTTAACCATACCATCAAGCAGTTCTCTTGCTTTGTTCATATTTTCATTTAAGCAATATCCCTCTATTAGTATATTATACGACACAACATCAGGCGTTGCACCTAAATGTACCATCACATCAAAAAAACGTTGGGCTTCCAATACCCTTCCTTCTTGGCATAGGCTTACCAATATTGTGTGCAAGAACCTGGCGTTGGGATGGATGCCTCTACTAATCATATCAAAAGTTAATTCTTCAGCTTTTTCCCATCTTCCACAGGTAAACAGACCACGAATTAAGGTGGTAAACACAAGGGTATCAGGAGTTAAGCCTTCATTAACCAACTGATTGAAGAGGGACATAGCATCATCTATTCTGCCTATCTGGGACAGTCCATTTATTACTGTGGCATAGCTGACAATATTCGGCTTAAATCCTTGTTGACCTATTTTTATAAATATAAGCATTGCATCATCAATCATTTGGCGCTTTGTACATGCATATATTAGTATGTTGAAGACATGAAGATCAGGGGCAATACCATCTCGAATCATCGAATTGAGGAGATCGTGCATATCATTGAGTGCACCATTGGTAGCATACCCATGAAGTAGAGCTCTATAGGTGGTAACTTCAGGCTTTTTACCCTTCTGAACCATAGAGTCAAAAATCTTCCTCGCTTCCGTGAGCCTTTCACTCCTGCAAAGATAGTCTATCAGCAAACCATAAGTAACAATGCTTGGTTCTAGACCATTTCTCAACATTCCATTCAGTACACGAATCGCCTCTTTCAACTGCCCAGAAGAGCAAAATCCATGAATCAAACTATTGTATGTGTGGCAGTTCGGTGAGACACCGTTATCCAACATCTGTCGTACAACCTCCTCGGCCCTATCCATTGCTTGAGCCTTGCATAGGCCGTCAATCATTGAGGTGAAAGTCATAACATCCGGAGAAATTCCACGATCCTGCATTTCCTGAAGTAGGTTTTGAGCTTTGTCTGCCTCACCCTCTTTAAAGAAGCCATCAATGACAGTGTTATATGACACCAGATTTGGTGAGCAGCTGCCTCCGGCATCAGCCATCATGTGCAGCAATTCGAAAGCCTCTTGACTCTTGCTTTCACCACAGAGCCCCTTGAGAAGAGTGTTATAGCATAAAACATCAGGAGTACAGCCAAGCTCCGGCATTCGTCTGAGCACTATGTGCATTGCATCGCTTGTCCTCTTGCTGTCACATAGGCCCTTGGTTAGCTGTGTGAGCATGATGACATTCGGGCTCCATCCCGTCTTAATGACTTTGCCAAAGGCAGAAAAGCCAAGGTCCAAGCGGTCCACTTGGCATAGGCAGCGGATGAGGATGGCCAAGGTGCAATCGTTAGTTGCCACCTTCTTGGTGCCTGCTCGGACCATGCGGTTGATTAGGGACACAGCGAGCACGGAATCATCACGCACTGACGATGAGTCCGAAGCGCGAGTGACGACGGAAAGGAGACGGTTCAAGGCATACACCGAGGCCGGCCTGGCCAGAGGGAGCAATTCGTCGAACAGGTGGGGTGCTTCCTCGAGGCTGAGGCTTCCAGAGCTGTACCGATCTCTGATGATCTGCTCCAGCTCCGAGCATGAGCGGCGACTTGGGCGCGCACGGCGCGACGTGACCTTCGCGGCGGAGGAGAGTCTGCGGGACAATCGCATTTGCGCCACGGTGGCGAGTTACAGCACGCGCCAAGGGAGGAGAGGAAAGAGGGGCCTCTGCATCTGGGAGGCTGGGACGCGGAGGTTAGGATGGCATTGCCGGCGGCGGCTATGGCGTGGCGGTTGTTGCATCTTGCTCAAGAATCAAAAAGGAGCACTGCTACGCTTTTCTCTCCGCTCGCGAGGCTATCCGCGCTCGTGTGCTCTAATTTTTTCAGCAACATTTTCATTAGTCTTTTCAGTAAATTTTAGAGCGTACAAGTGCAGGCAGTTTAAAGAAGTGTGTGTAATCTTCAATCCACTGAAAACAGAAATCTAGATCTAACATATATAACATTTTTAATTTTTTTCTATTGTCAATGTATAAATATTTTTTATATAATTAATGTATAATCTTATAAAAATATAAAAAAACAATTTGATGGTTCACAGGGTTTTTTAGTTGTTTAAGACACGGGTATAGTGCTTCCAAAATTTGTGTAACGTGCAACAATTAGCGCAGCGATGACATGCACTGTGATGAAGGTGGCTGCAATGACATGCATGGTGGCGAGGGCTCCAGCGATTTGGATGGTGAGGACAATGGTGGCAATAAAGATACGGAGGAGTAACATGGAAATGGCACATGATCAGTTTGGCCTCTTCTGGTTCAAGTTAAATAAAAAACTGCAAGAGTACTATTGTAACTACCGGATACTAATCTTTTGGTACTGACTTAAACTGTGGCTTGTCTGCACTCATGTTAAGCTATATAGTAGCGCTTTGCACTTAGGTTACTCTAGTCTCCATCAACATGTTTCAACGACATGGTTAGGAGGTTAAGTAAATCAAGTAAAATATTTGGGGTTTAGGTGGACTCTCACTATCCTTTAGGGTTAAAACATGTTAACAGCTTGTGCACACAGCTATCCGGCCTTGTAGGAGACTAGGAGCATAACAGATGTTGATTAGCCTGTCCCTTGATTAGGGATCACTATTCCTGTGCAGTATCTGAATCACGATGTTTTGTGGTGCCAGCACGCACACAGTTCTATTCTATCCCATCATTAAATCTGCAACAGTAATGTCAATTCTTCAATCCAAGTTCTGTTCTAGCTTGCACAAGCATGTTACTCATGCTGCTCTTGCTCTGGCTTGACTACCTAGACATGATTTGGAAGATGACCTGGTTACCATGTGAAAGTAACATAATAATTCACTATCATGAGTCATAATGAACTGAAGGACGGTGTACTACGGCATCCAGGCACATTGCTAATTTATTCATCGGCACATAAAGGTTCAGGTTGTTCATCGGCACCAAGCAAACATGCATACATACTCTGGGATCTCAAACTTCAAAATGTTTCAAAAAGCAAACGCAATGGATACGTAAATGACAACAATACGTGTTCATCCCATTTCATTCCACAAGATGCAAACGAGGAACTGCGAATCCTCTTTTCAGATCACTGCAAAACACTCTGAGCCGTTTCAAGAGAGCTCACTGCAGCTGCTCCCGGAACACCCTCAGCACGTCGGCGAAGGTGACGATGCCGGCTACGCGGCAGTCGTCGTCCTCGTCAAGCACCCACAGGTAGTTCACGCGGTGCGCGAGCGCCTGCAGCATGACCGCCACCAGCGAGCTGGCGGGGCTGCACAGCACCGGCTCCTCTGCCGACCGGCGCCCGTAGCTCCCGGACGAGGGGCGCCTCAGCTTCGTCCGGCCGGACTCATCGTCGTCCTCCGACGAGGCGGAGGAGAGGGAGAACGAGGACAGCGTCTCGTCCTCCATCAGCTCAAGCATGGCGTCGAGGCCCTTGTCCTTCAGCCCGGCCTTGATGGCACGCAGGATGTGCTCCGGCGGCGAGCCGAAGGAGTCGATGTAGGCCATGAGGTCGGCCACCGAGAGCGTGGCGATGGCAGCGGCGGCCGTCTCGTCACACGTCGCGAGGAGTGCCGGGGAGATCTCGCCGACGAGGTGGCCGTCCTCGGTGACCACGGCGACCGCGGTCTCGCTGGCGACGGCGCGGCGGATGAGGGGCACGGCGGACAGGGCAGGCTCGTGTGGGCGCGCCGAGAGGTAGTCGGTGCGCACGAGTCCAAGAGAGGACACGGAGCGGGCGGCGACATGGTAGAAGAGGCCGATGGAGTTGAGGAAGTAGCGCACGAGGTCTTCCTGCGTGAGCCAGCAGAAGTCGCCAGCGCTGCTGAGCTGCTTCTTGCGGCCACCAGGGCGGAGCGGGACGGCGAGCACCTGCGCGCCGCTCAGAATCTCATCGAGCGCTTCCAAGACACTGCAAGAAACGACAGCATCGATCAGGCCAAGACGAACACAACCTGTCGCGGAATCTAATAAGAAAAGGCAACTCGCGCGGCAAAGACAAGATCCCAAAAAAGATAACCACTTTTCAAGAAAGATTCGATCAAAAAATGCGCATTTCTTTGTATCCACATGCCAAGATCCTACTATCATTTCAACATCCGACCGAATGCGGCAAATTCCGAACCACAAGTATAGGGGGGGAATCAGTAAAGTGCGAGCTGGAAAGAGGTGATGCTATCGACAACTTGCAAAGGGACAGAGCTGCATGTCGCGATCGGTGGGGAAGGGGAATCCACTCCGAAACCGCACCACAGACTTGTTCCTGATGAGTGGGACAATTTGTTGACCCCCCGATGCGGCCATTTCTACGCCACGTGATGTGCAAACGGATTTCGCATCTTCCAAGCACAAATTAAACGTTCCAAGTAACTAGTAGAGGATAAAGATAAACGGACCGATCCACGAGTCTGCCCTCTTATTGGATAAAAAAAAGGATGACACTACGCGATAAATACAAATCTTTTTACTCGTATATTGGACAGGCCGCATTCAAAATATAAGGTTCCAGGAGAGAATTTTTAACAAGCCTTAAAAATTATTTTGACCAAAAACGTGTATGTTTGTTAACAGTCCCAATCTTGGGTCTTGGAAATAGTCCCGGCGAAACGCGTCATTTACGGGGGAAAGGAATATATCAATCGAACATCGTTGGTGGGTGAGCCCTTACCTCGCACGGGGGTCGACGCGGCGGACCTCGCCGGCGCCGTCCTTGGGCAGGAGCGCGGAGACCGGCTTCGCTAGCGCGTCGGCGGGCGCGTCGCAGAGGAAGCAGAGCACGTCCGCGAGCCCGAGCCGGCCGACGACGGCGCGCCCGGGGCCGGTGACCGCGACGCAGGCTGCGGCGCCAGAGCGGGCCACCCTCCGGAGCGCGGCGGCGAGGTCGGCGGCGGCGGCGGAGAGCGGGAGCGACCTCACGGCCGGCTTGCCGATGCACAGGTCCGACACCTCATTGGCCAGGAGGTTCACTGCCATGCACTCGCGGGCGGGCCCTGGCCGGTTTCGAGATCGAAACCACACGCGAAGACTCCGGGTAGGGTGGGCGGCGTTTCTTTTGTGGGGGCGGTGTCGCGCGAGCGGTGTTTGGGAGGAAGACGGGGAGGTGATTAACCAACCGCGCGGAAGGGCCGCCTTATATAGGTAGGCTCTTAGAATATTCGTTATTGGATCATTCTATCACTAATGCTATTCTATAAATCAGTCCACGACAGTTACTCCAAACATACTCTAAAATAGAAAAATAGAAACTATTTCTCTGAAATTAAAATAACATCATTCACTTCTCTAAATTCGCAGGTGGTCTACAGGTGTATTGAGAAGTAAGAGCAATAAATAATTTAATAAAAGAGTATAATACCATAGATGTCTATGAACTTATCCAACCGCTGGATCAAAAAAATTTATTTTGCATTTTTTTACTTCTATGAATTCATTCATCTACGGGATCCTAATCTATGAAAAATTTCTGTATAGATATAGGCGTATGAATTTTTTAAGTGACATACCACACATTCATAATTTTAACCGATGTGATTCAAATCGTTGTGATCTTAACATATGCATCGCACATATCACTATTGTCTCTTTCTTCGGCCCATTATCAGTGCTACCAAAAGAAAAAAACACTAGAGATGTTGCTTTTTTTTTTGCCAGCGCTACCAAAAGAAAAAACACTAGAGGTGACAGATGCTGCTTTTTTTTTAGAATGATGCTGCATACAACAATGTGGGCCCCTTCAAAGAGTGTAATGCAACATATTTGGTGAAAGAGTACACTATTCAAACCGGTTTCAACACGTTACTCATCTGTAGTGAAAATATTTGGTGAAAGAGTACACTATTCAGAAAGTTTTTTTTGGATAATTTTATAGAACTGGAATGAAAAAATAGTTTATGAATCAGAATTGCATGCATAGCTAGACCATATTCATAATTACAGGACGGACACCACCAGGAAAGCATGTTCACGGTACAAGGCTTATGGGCCCCCAGCTGGCGAGCGAGCAGGGGAGTGAATGCGGTTGGTGTGTTTCGTTTCTGCCGTTAATTAAGTCGTGTTTTGTGTTCCGCATGCGTTGGCTCACCGGAAATGGCCTCTGCGTGGTGCATATGGATGGCGCTCGCCAGCTGGACGTGAACGCTGCGGAGTCTGTCAACACCAAGCCCGCTGCGGCGTCTAGGCCCACGGCTATAACTCCGTTCTCACAGTTGTCACTTGAATGAATTAATATTTTCTTCATCCAAAATACTTATCAGTTTTTAATTCAAAAATAAATCATAGAGTGATAAATATTTTGTGATGAAGTAAATGACAAGTATTTAGAGCTAGAGAAGTATATTATAGAGTGTGTTTTATGTTTTCGTTTCGCAAATGGCAATTGATGGGTGACCGATGCGACAGGTTGTCACCAGTTAATTCAAAAATGAATTAACCCACGATAAATAAAAGAAAGAAGGGAGTAGTGGAGCCAGGGATGAGCCAACGATGCGGTGTACGTACTGAACTAGTAATGGTAGCAGCATCCACAAGTAGCTAGCACGTCTTGATCCCCCTCCCCACGCCTCGCATGGAGCAGGGCGCCAGGATGACTAGACATTTACTTCTACAGTACGTACCGGCGATGTTCGCCGCTTCGCAGGAACATGCGACGACGACACCGCCGTAGCTAGCAGTGTAGCTAGCTTTCACCCATGCATGCATACATGCATACCGCGATCTAGTAGTAGTAGCTGGTAGCAAATCTTATCCGTGTGATCTTCTATTAGGTGTAGAATGTTGCGCGATAAGTACAAAGACGACAGCAACTGTAACTGCATGCCTGGAACTGAAGCTGCCGCTGTCAAGCGTCAACTCTAGCTGGTCGTTGCACTGACCACCAATCGTCAAAGAGGTACGGTTGTCCAAATTAAAATTTCTTCTTAATTAGCTAGCCGTAACCACAGATCGCCCGGCCTCGGTTGGATCACCACACGTCCAGCTGGTCCAGCGATACGGCCGGCCGTGCCAAGATTCTCATTCGTTGAGCCGTAGAGAAGCAGCGAAGCAACTCCCAAACATGTTGTGCAGTGGACGACGACCATGCATAAACGCTGTGAAAATTGAAAGACCAGCTAGCTTTATGGGCGCTCTGTGCTCACAGGACGATGTATGTCAGTCCGTTTTCGCTGGATCTCACGTGGTGGTCTACTGGTCTCCCGGACTCCCGGCCGGGCTAGCTACTAGGTCGCGGATGGGCACGTACGCACCGTACTGCCGGCCGGTGTCGTGACCGGTGATTCGGTGACAGGGGCGGTGCCTGCTCCCTCCACATGCAAACGCTTCACAGTCCCTCACGCGCGGCGTGATGGTGGCACGTACTGGTACGCGATACAGTACCGCATGCTGCAGCGTTTTCTGTGCGCGTCATCAGAAGATGATCAAGGAATCTACGAGAAGACCACCTCTCGCTCGATACGTGAATGACACGCGTAGTACCCGCACCGTTGTAGCAGTAGGTGCGGCTTGTCACGTTGCGCTGTGCGGAAAACGTGAGCTGGATTCCTCGCCGTGCCTCGGATCGCCATTCCATTCGTTCGTTCCAACTGCCACCTACGGCTACGGGCTCTGGACGGACTGGACGAGGAGGGGCAGCATTCGTGGATGGATTGGCAATCATGCGTTGCGTCCAGCTGCAGCCGTACACCGCGGCAACTGCCCGGCTGCCAAGGATTTCCCACTTGTCTCCTACTAACATATTTGCCCAGGTCCACGATCATTAATTTGAGCAGGGCAGTGATGGTGGCAGCACAGGACCGGGACGAAGTAGGTTACGCGTTTGATGATGAACGCGCTGCCAATGGCTTGATTATATTTCGTACCCAAAAAAAAATGGTCTGGTGAGATTACAAGATAGGTGACGATTATCCAACCCGCAGCGGGTTAGTTAAGCTCCTTTCTTTTTACCAGCGTCGCCGTGCTCGATCCTCTGCCGTTCTAGCGGTTTACAGTCAACTCCGAACCGAAATGTACTCTGGTGTCACTTTTGTCAGCCTGGCATGAGCTGTAATCAGTTGCTGTTACACGCCTAGTACAGACTCCGTCCGTCTTCAAAAACTTGTCACGAACCACAAAACGAGAAGTTTTGAGACCGAGAGAGTAGTGCAGTACTAGTACAGTAGTGGGCGGTGAGGTCAGGCGTCCGGTCCGGCAGAGCAGACGACAACACCGCCGTCGCGGCCATGCCGCCGTGCTCCTGCGCCTGGGGCAGCAGCGAAGGTTTCGCGTCCCGAGAGCACGCACCTGCCGAGCCTGCACGTCCGCGCCGCCTCGTTCCAACGCCGGCCGCATGGGTTCGCCCGTTTCCCATTTTCTCGGGTCACTTTCCCCCCACTGAAATAGTTAACCCCCCTCAGCTCTCTGATGCTACTGTTTCTAGATCTCGGCTCCAAAGCCTTAACACATCACGTGAAAAAGGCGTCCCATCCTAATGAATAAACATGTGAGTACCTAATTTTTAATCACGCGTGTCACCTTAAACTGCATATCTATCTATCACATCAATGATCTGGCAATTCCATGGAATGCGCGTGGTGTGTGTTAAAACACTTCTGTATCAGAACCTGTATATGAGAAGCACCGAACATCAGGCACAGCACAGGAACGGATTACGTCTCGGCAGAAATAAAAGGAGTGATCGATCACCGAAAAAAAATCCCAGTTAAAGAAAAAGAGTACAAAGGCTTTGCTTTACAGTTTACACTGGCTCCAGCGAAAACAGCTGGCACGCCCTGGTTACGGCTGTGCGGCTGTGCCCCCACAAAATTTGAAATCTCGAGTCCGCAGGCAGAATTACGAGAGCGCTCACACGCGCCCCGCCCCGCCCCTCTCCCAACGGTCGAGAGATCTAAGCCGTTCAACCGATCTCCGACCCCACACCCGCCGTCCAGATCCGCGGTCCCGGCTCCACCCGAGGGCAGATTCGTCCGAACGCGGAAGCCTCTCGCGTCCTCTTTAAACCCCGTCCCGGCTCGACCCCATTTCGTTCGAGATCTCAAATCCTCGCGTGTGAACGTGTTCCCCCGCTCCGCTCCTCTCTCCACCCGCAACCCCCTCTCCCGGTCCTCGCGAGCGGCGGCGGCGGCGGAAGGCGATGGCGGCGACCAACATCGGCATGATGGACGGCGCCTACTTCGTCGGGCGCAACGAGATCCTCGCGTGGATCAACACCACCCTGCAGCTCGGCCTCTCCAAGGTCGAGGAGGTAAGCGACGACCGCCTCGTCCATCTCCTTTCCGTTCCCGATCTCGGGGTGACTCTCTCGCTCGACTCCGTCGGCGCCGGTGCGGATTCGCCGGAATGGTTCCTTGGATGGATCCGTGGGTGGGTCGGCATCGAGCCGCGCGGATTCGCGGGGATGTTGCTCTGTTTGTTTGTTGGGTGCGAGCCGGAGTTTCTGAAACAGTGCCTGGCGTGTGTGACCTCGCAGGCGGCGTCGGGCGCGGTGGCGTGCCAGCTGATGGACGCGGCGCACCCGGGGGCGGTGCCCATGCACAAGGTCAACTTCGACGCCAAGACGGAGTACGACATGATCCAGAACTACAAGGTGCTGCAGGACGTCTTCAACAAGCTAAAGATTACCAAGGTGAGACTGGTTTCGTTCCCCCCATCTATTCCTTTGAATGACCACCTGTGCGTGCGGCTGTGACTCTGCGTGTAAAATTTGGCAGAAATTGATCGGATCAGGTTGCTGCACCCGCGTGCCTCTGATCGTTAAGTTCCTTTTAGAGTTTGTTTCAGTAATTTACTTTCTCTGCAGCGAGCGTTATATTTTTAGATAACGAAATATACTAAAAATATCCAGTTGCTGTATCAATTGATACATGAAGCCGTTCATTATTACAAGCGACCACATAGACTATCAAACCACCGGTATTCAGATGAGGATGCTAGAATCGTCAGTTAGAACACTTGCTTACATGTCCATTTTGTTGTTGGATTCCCTGTTTAGCTACTACTGGAACACTTGCTTTCTTTCATCTTTAAAGCAGGTTTTGTTGGTCTAAGTTACATTTCTATATCCGTTAGCTCTGATTTCTCCATGCCTACATTTTGCCGTAGCATTAGACTAGGATATGACAGGAAAACACTGCCAGCTCAAGATCCTGTCCTGTCATGGCATCAATTGAAAACCGTGGAATCATGAATTAGTATGTTTTAGCCAGCTAGGTAATTTTTTCTTACTGAGATTATCAGTTACCCACCAATTGCTATTTAAGGTGAATGTTAGTGCTAGAACTCACTTTTGTTGTTTCCTTTGCAAATTGCAACAGCACATCGAAGTGAATAAACTCATCAAAAAAAGACCCCTTGACAATTTGGAGTTCATGCAATGGATGAAAAGATACTGTGATTCTGTCAATGGTGGCTTCATGAGCAGGTAAACACTAAACACTGGTCTGGTCCTTAGCCTGAGTTTTCTTTAGCCCAACCAATTGCAAGCTGTATTGTGTCATCAATATCCTGCGAATTCTCTGGATACTAAATTTCGTTGTTCTGCGTTGGATGTCTCACAGCTACAATGCTTTGGAGCGAAGGGAAAACAGCAAAGGAGGGAAAGAGACCAACAGAAGGACATCGGTGTCCTCTCAAACCGCAACCAAGTCCGCCAGCCACAGAGCTCAAGCTTCATCACATGGCCCCAAGCGGGCAAATGGGCATGCGGCCAGTACACCTCAACGGAGTGCTAAGACCCCCACCCCTCCCAACTCTGTAGGACCAGCTTATGATGAACAGGTGAGTCGTGGTAGTCAGTCAGTCCGTGTGGATTATGCACCTAAGATTCTTCTCGGTTCTCAAAGCTACGATGTTATTTGCAGATCACTGAACTGAAGCTCCTGGTTGATAGCCTTGAGAAGGAGAGGGATTTCTATTTCTCCAAGCTGCGGGACATCGAGATTATGTGCCAGAACCCAGAGATTGAACACGTGCCGGTAAGAGCCCTCTGAAATTATGTATGTAGTTCTTACATTTGTCAGATTAGTGGCATGCTGATCTATAATTATATCTTGTACATGCTAGGTCACTGCTATTCATAGCATACTCTATGCATCGGAGGACGACCCTGCGCCAGAGGCCCAAGCTCAGGCAATGGTGTCGCAGCAGCAGCAGCCGCCGGCGCTGAGCCCCATCCTGGAGGCATCCGAGGAGAGGCCAAGGCCGAGGCACGAAGCGGCGCACAAGAGGAAGAGCATCTCGGACCTGGAGGAGTTTGAGATGGGGGCGGCGAACTCAAGGCCTAGGCTCTCCGATATCTCTGACGTGCAGCTGTGCGGATCCCCGCTGACGAGTTTCAGTTGAAGAGCATGTCGTTTGTCTGCAGGACAGAACAGAAATGGGACTACCTACTGTCATAGCTGTTATGACCCGGTCTTTTGTGACATGGAAACTAGTGTATCTTTGTTTGGATTGTGGTTTCTTTTGCCGGTGTACTGTCTAGTGCATCTGACACATCATGCCACATAATTTGTGGTTTGCATTGGTTTGCTATGCTATGCAGGCATGTTGATATGAGATTAAGGTATTTGACTTCCCAAATGCGCTTATTTTGATTGTCTTTCTGGTATTTTATTTGGATTCTATTTATTTCAACCACCAACACTCTATTCTTAGCTCTTTTTTTCAGCATGGATGCCACCCTGGAAAGTTTTTTAATAAGATTTGACAGACGTTACTAGGGCTTCCAAATACATTAGCTAATATGAGACGTCAACATGTCAGTCAGCCAGATCTAAAATCCACTTTTCATTCAGTCTTATTGCTTTCTTTTTGAGTCCTAGAATGCGTTGCTTGAAGGAAGAAAACAGCTCTAGAGGAGGGATGCTGTCAAAGGGGTATGTCGGATTTGGGCTTTGCTAAAGATACCCGTTCGGGATATCCCCGCCCTCCGAACCGGACGTGAGGGTCTCCACTCATCCGACTCTCTGTAGGGGAATCTCCACTAACTGCTTTCCCTAATATCCTCTCTTTACCACATCATGGGGGTTTATAGAAGATCTCAGAGACTCGCTCGGAAAGGAATTAAAGATTAAGATGCCCCGGAATGGAAATGAGGGAATGTCTACAATACCCAGATTTAGTCAGATCCAATTCGATGGATTTAGTAGGTTCATTAATCAAGGGTTGGCAGAAGAACTTTGTCGGTACCCTAGAAACCGTACACCCTTTGAGGTTACAAAGATCTCAAGGGAAGATCATCTACTTGGTTTGAAAACCCTCGGAGGCCCACATGTCAGACATAATCGGACCCGCTTCTCCAACATAGTTAATCCCTGGGTCGCCACGTGCACAACCAAACCGGAGCTACCACCCACAAAGGGGAAGCTTCGGGCCACGTACCGAAACGGCACCTCCGGACTTAACCCCAGACCGAGAGAAGCTCCGGACCTCACACGTGTCTGGTAGCCCCGGAGCTGTCTGTTTCTTACAGCAAGCTCCGGAGCTGCCACGTGTCCAATCGTCGGATCTTCAGCTTCTAACCTCCGGGAGACCTTGTAACGACTCCGGATCTTCAAAGGAGAGCCAAGGACTTCAAGACCCGATTAAGTGTCATTAATGCCATATTAATGACAATTAAATAGACGATCTTAACACCAGTAACAGTGCTGTCAAAGCCCGTTACAGGATCATTAAGAGCAATTAAGTGTGTATCAATACTAGTAACCGCCGGAGACACATGTCGGGCCAGGCTAACTTGTAACGGCATGCCCTTGTACTATAAAAGGACAGGCCGACGATACACGTGGGGACGTTCACGGACGATCATACGCTCCCCATACACTCGTTGCAAGCTCTTACTGCTAATACAACACCAACACACCCGTGGAGTAGGGTATTACGCTCAGGCGGCCCGAACCACGTAAATTCTCGTGTCTCCTGTGTCAAACTCCTATTCACCTTCTTGAATCTCCGCGCGCCCACACCGAACATCAAACTCCCCTATCACTTTAGTAGTGTAGGAAGATCTGCCGGTTCTAACCGCCGACAGTTGGCGCGCCACGTAGGGGCGCCTGAGATTTCGAGAATGGTGAACTCAGCTGCTGGATCATCCAACGGCCAACCTGCTGCTCAGGCTATTGGGGGCAATCCCTCCACTAGGCAGCCACCAGCAGGAGCCTCAGCATCAGCAGGAGCCACACTCCCACCACCACCGTCTCCTCCAGCAAACCGTGCTGGGCAACGTGATGGTGCACCGACGTCGCTTACTGCGTCGGCAAATCATGACAACCCGGAACACGCGCTCCATGCAGCGCGTGCTCTTCTCCAACGTCCACCACCTCCGGATGCATCTCGGGATGCACTGGAGCAGTGGAGGGCTGATGTGGAGCATTTGGTTGCAGCAGCAGCCGAACGCCTCAACAACCAGGGTCCTCCTCCTTCGGGACGAGCCTCGTCGCAGCGGCGGACTTTGTCCGGAAGACTTGGTCCGCACGTCTCCAATAGTAGGAGACGTGCTGCATCCCAACAAGTGACGTCATTGCCCTCCGGGGCTCGACGCACTCACACGGTATCCAGGCTTTCGACTCATGACCGCCGGATGGAGCTTGATCGCCGATACCGCCAGCAGGATGGCTGTGTCCATATTGAGCGTGCCCGTGAAAGACGGGAAGCTAAGGACCTTTCTACTCTTGAAGGAGTAGGAGGAGGCTGTTCAGCCCTAGCCATGCACCTGCGCATGGTTAGATGGCCACAGAAGTTCCGGCCTCACCTGCCGGAAAAATTCGACGGGACTGTCAACCCCGCCGAATTTCTTCAGATATAATCCACTCCAATCTTGGCAGCCGGAGGAAACGAGGCGTGATGGACAATTATTTTCCAGTGGCCTTAACTGGGACCGCCAGGTCCTGGTTTATGAGCCTTCCACCCAACTTTATCAACAGTTAGGAGGAGCTGTGCCGCCAGTTCACTGCCAACTTCGGGAGTTCATACACCCGACCAGGCACTGAACTAGACCTTTTTGCGGTCGTGCAAAAAGGGGGAGAATCTTTGCGGTCCTTCATCCAGAGGTTCTCTCAGGTACGAAACACTATCCCTTCTATCTCAAGCGCCTCTGTCATTGTGGCATTCATACAGGACGTACGGGACAAGAAGATGTTGGAGAAGCTGGCGATCAAGGAAATCACCAGCGTCACGGAACTCTTCAGCCTGTCAGATAAATGTGCCCGAGCTGCGGAGGGCCGTGAAATGCACTCCAAACCAGCCTCGTAGTATCATAAGAAATCCTCCAAAGAAGAAGCCGCTACCTCCGGGGGTGGCAAGAAGAAAAAGAAGACCAACAGCAAGAAAAAGCCGTCGGTCGGCACATCCAACGTTGCAGCTGCTGCAACTCCGGGTGGCCGGGGGTCACGCCTCGAGAAGCGACCTCGACCATCTTCTGAAGACGGTGGCAAACCCAAAGTGTGGTGTCCCATTCACAAGACGGGCATCCACGGTTTGGAAGACTGTCGGGAGGTCCAAAACCTTGCCGAGCGCTACAACAAGCGCCGGGAAGGATCTCCTTTCCGATAGAGGGAAGGAAAACAAAAGGTCGACGAAGCTCCGGCTGAAGAGGAGTTAGAGTTTCAGGATCCCAAAAAGGTCCTGAAGGCTGTTTACACCTCCGTCGATGATGATTCTGACGTCTCTGACAACGAGCGTCGGAAGACCATGAACACCATTTTCGGTGGGTCATGGGATATCACCTCTCGTCGCGTCATCAAGACTATGCGGCGGGATATGGCCGCTATAGCCCCTACAGTCAGGCCGGAACCTCATCGAAAGTGGATGGACACCTCCATCACTTTTGATGCTTCTGATTGCCCGCGGAGCATGGTTGGAGCAGGTCAGTTACCTTTGATGGTATCTCCTACCATCAATAACATCTAGCTCTACCATGTCATGGTAGGCGGAGGTTCGGGGCTTAACCTCATCAGCTTTGAAGCTTTCACTAAGCTTCAGCTCCGACCTTCGGATCTACAGCCCTCTCGACCTTTCTCCGGAGTAGGTCCGGGGGCCATTACCCCACTCGGAGCTATTACTCTCCCCGTTACCTTCAGGACCCAGGAGAAATATCACACCGAGAAGTTGATCTTCGACGTCGCTCAGATCAACTTACCATTCAACGCCATCTTGGGTAGACCTGCACTGTACAAATTCATGGCAGCGGCTCATTATGGATACCTGGTGTTGAAGATGCCAACACCGGTAGGCGTTCTCCGGATCCGCGGAGATCGTACCGCCGGAGTAACTGCTTTGGAAGAACTCCACGCACTCACCACGGCGCAAGAGGAGGACTCCAGACAGGAGCAAGCTCCAAAACCCCCGAGCATTCGTCAACGAGGCTCAACCTCTGCACCTCGTGTGCAGCCAAGCGGCGACACCGACATTCCCGTCAAAGTCGTCCAAATTGGTTCCGATGCCGCTCAGACCACCCGTATATCGGGAGGATTGAATGACAAATAGGAACTCGCGCTCATCACTTTCCTCCGGGCTAACGTTGACGTGTTTGCCTGGCAACCGTCACAAATGTCTGGGATCCCCAAGGAAGTGATTGAGCACAATCTGAAGATCTACCCCGATGCCCGGCATGTGCATCAGAAGCCTCGAAAGCAATCCGTAGAGCGGCAGAACTTCATTCGACAAGAAGTGAAGAAGCTACTCGAAGCCGGATTCATCCGAGAAGTCTTCCATCCGAAATGGCTGGCGAACCCAGTCGTTGTGCCCAAGGCCGGCGGGAAGCTTCGGATGTGCATCGACTACACCACACTAAATAAGGCATGTCCAAAAGATCCATTTCCACTACCTAGAATAGATCAGATAGTGGATTCCACCTCCGGGTGTGAATTACTGTGTTTCCTAGACGCATATTCTGGGTATCATCAAATCAGGATGTCTAGGGAGGATGAAGAGCATACTTCATTCATCACAGTAGATGGATTGTACTGTTACACAGCCATGCCCTTTGGTCTCAAGAATGCAGCTTCAACTTTTGTACGAGCTATGTACAAAACTTTTAAAGAACTCATCAGAGACGTAGTGGAAGTGTACGTCGATGACATCGTGGTCAAGGTCAGGAACAAGGAGTCACTCCTCGACACCTTGCAGGCTGTCTTCGATAAGCTGCGGGCCACCCGTACAAAGCTAAACCCGGATAAGTGCGTATTCGGGGTTAGCTCCGGAAAACTTCTTGGTTTCCTGGTAAGTCACCGGGGCATAGAAGCTAATCCGGCGAAGATAAAAGCCATTGAAGACATGCGGCCACCAACCCGCATCAAAGACGTCCAAAAGTTAACTGGATGTCTAGCAGCCCTCAGCCGGTTCATATCAAGACTGGCGGAGCGGGCACTCCCCTTCTTCAAGTTATTGAGGAAGTCCGGACCATTCCAATGGTCCGGAGAAGCAGAGAAGGCATTCCAGGAGCTGAAACAGTTCCTCACCACTCTACCAATTCTGGTAGCTCCAAACCCTGGTGAGCCTTTGTTGCTTTATATTTCAGCTACTGATGAAGTCGTCAGTATGGTTCTGGTTGCGGAGAGACCAGAACTACCCCATACTCAGGAATCCAGACCCCTTCGGGAGGGTCCGGAAGTTCCTAAAAGTGAGTCTGGGTCCCAGCTCCCAGATTCGAACCCACAAGAAGTCGCTTCAGAAGACCTAGACCCCTCCGGGAGGTCCAGGTCATTTCTGAAGAAGCCCCGGGTTCCTCCAGCCAGAACCCGGAGGTCCCCGAAGAAAATCCGGACCCCTCTGAGAGGATCCAGATCAATGAAGAGGAAGCTCCGGACCCCTCCGGGAGGGTCCGGACCGTTCAACGCCCGGTGTACTTCATTAGTGAAGTATTACATGATGCCAAGACTCGATACCTAGAGGTGCATAAGCTGCTCTATGCAGATCTTATTGCCTCTAGGAAGCTTCGACATTACTTCCAAGCTCACAAAGTCTCGATGGTGACCTCCTACCCACTACGAGCAATCTTGCATAATCCCAATTCAACTGGGAGTATTGCAAAGTGGGCAGCGGAATTGGCTGAATTTGATCTTGAATTTATTTCAAGACAAGCAGTCAAGAGTCAAGTGTTGGCAGATTTTGTGGCAGAATGGACTCCCTCTCCATCAAATCCTGGGGGCCCGAGTGAGCAGAAGACGGAGTATCAAGCTCCAACCTTCACTGAGCCTCACTGGACCCTCTACTTCGACGGCTCCATGCAGAAGCAGGGGGCCGGAGCTGGAATCCTTCTCCTTGCACCAACTGGGGAGAGGGTGAAATACATGGTACACCTTGACTTCAAGGCAACCAACAACATGGCAGAGTATGAAGCACTCATCTACGGGCTAAAGGTGGCACTATCATATGGTGTCAAGCAACTTTTGGTCAAAGGAGATTCACAGCTCATCATCAAGCAGGTGAAAGGTGAATGCTCCTGCAATAATCTCCAGCTAGCTGCTTACCTCCTTGAAGTCCAGAGGCTTCAGAAGGATTTTGAAGTCCTAGATCTCCACCATGTTCAGCGTGCCCATAACCCTGAAGCTGACGAACTCTCGACTAAAGCGTCAACCGGAGCTCCGTCTCCTGACGGAATCTTTGTCCGGAGGTTGTCAAAACCAACAGCTCAGCCTGCCGAACTGAGCGAAGGGGGCGAGATCAGCATCCCGAAGCTGACGGTCCTGATGGTCCTGTTACCATGGCAGCCATCAAGGGTCGTAGGTGCTGCCGGGAGCTCCGAGCAACCCAGCACGCAAGACTCAAAAGCTCAAGCTAGTTCCGATGCATGGATCTCGGAGATCCGGAGCTACTTGAAAGACAACATCCTTCCTGACGATGATGTATCCGCTGACCGGGTAGTCAGATTGGCTAAAAGATACACACTGGTAGAAGGGGATCTCTACCGGCGCGGTGCCAACGGCATCCTAGTGCGGTGCATCACAAGGGAAGAAGGCTGCGAACTTCTCGCAGAAATCCATGGAGGCGAGTGTGGGAACCACGCATCTTCCCGCACGCTGGTCGGTAAAGCCTTTCGGCATTGGCATGGCTTCTACTGGCCTACAACGCTCCAGGATGCCACTGAGCCGGTGAAGAAATATGAAGCATGCCAATTTCATGCAAAGCAAATTCATACACCAGCTCAGCCCTTACAAATGATACCTCCTACATGGCCCTTCGCTGTGTGGGGGATGGACATCTTGGGACCCTTCCCAAGAGCCGTCGGAGGTTACAAGTTCCTGTATGTCGCCATCGACAAGTTCACCAAGTGGCCGGAAGCAACTCCAGTTGTGACAATCAACAAGAAATCTGCTATCAACTTTCTACAATCCATTGTAAGCAGATTTGGAGTCCCAAACAAAATCATCACTGATAATGGGACTCAATTCACAAGCTCAGCATTCCAAGGATATTGCGAAGACCTCAGCATACAAGTTTGCTACGCCTCCGTAGCTCACCCAGCCAGCAATGGCCAAGCCGAGAGAGCAAATGCAGAAATCATTAAGGGACTCAAAACGCGCACCTATGAGCGCTTGAAAAAACATGGAGCCAACTGGATCGAAGAGCTTCCGCCCACTTTATGGGCCAACAGGACATCTCAAAACCGGTCAACTGGAGAGACACCCTTCTTCCTGGTGTACAGAGCTAAAGCAATCCTTCCTCCGGAAATCACCTTGGGTTCACTCCGGGTCCGGACCTTCGACGAAGCCGCGCAGGACCAGCTCCGGCGTGAAGACCTAGACCTCCTTGAGGAGGGAAGATGCCAAGCAGCTGTTTGGAATGCCCGATATCGTCAAGCTCTACGGCGTTATCACCAGCGGCATGTACACAACCGACAGCTCGAGGAAGGTGATCTGGTGCTACGGAGAATACTATCTAGAGAAGGGTTAAACAAACTCTACCCCGGCTGGGAGGGGCCCTTCCGAGTGATTAAAGTATCCTGTCCCGGAAGCGTTCGCTTGGCTACCGAGGATGGGACACCTCTCCCAAATCCTTGGAACATCGAGCACCTCCGTAAGTTCTACACTTAATACCACGGAGGTGAGTCTTGAGTAACTTGGGGTGTATGTTATAGAGTCATTGTACAGAGTCGGGAAGTTCCTCCGGGAGAGCAGTCGGACCTTTCCTGAAAGGTCCGCAAAGCTCATGCAGCACTTGTCACAGTCACAAGACTAAAAGTGCGGCTAACTACCCTGGGTCAAACGAGAAATGAAACACACTTAGCCTGGTTCCGTACCCTAAGAGTGTACTTGTTTCCCCTGTACCCCGGACCTATAATGAAAGACATCTTCATGTGAAATAGACTCCACGTGCATTTATTTTGTACAGGCTCAACATTTTTATTTTTCTCTTTCTTGTCTATAACAAAGACGTGCAATTCTTAAGAAATTTTAGTTCGACCGGTTTATATACAATTCGAGTTGTATTGTCAGTTCTTTTGGATTCAAATATCGTTCATGGCCAACTCGCCTGAAAGCCGCCAAGCCAATCTAGGGCTCGAGTGTGCTATCGACTTAGCCTGGTCAAGCACCGTAAGTACGCCACTCTACCTACACCCCGGCAGGCCGAAGTAAGGTGGGTCCATGGACAGTTGAACCTAGAAGAAAAGACAAGGCATCCAGTTGTATTTAAAATCGCGTTCAACTTAAAGTCTTCTAGAGAATCGTAAGCCGCGACGAAATTATTGACAAGGAACGAATTTTACTATTTTTCTTGGCTTAAGTGTGCAGGAAAAATAAAGTCTACGTTGATGGAGAAAAGCCGGAGCTAAATAAGCTCCGACTCCCCTAAGGGGACCAACCGTCGACACTGAATAAAAGATGGTGAGAAGACCTCATAAATGGAGTCTGCTGCCAACAAACTAAGTGTTGGTAAATGTCACCGTCGGAGCTACTAAGCTCCGATACCCCGAAGGACTAACTATCGATGCTCTGCGTGTTGGTAGAGGCTATTGCCGGAGCTATCAAGCTCCAGCGATGGACAGTGTTGGGGCTTCTAAGCTCCGACAACCTCAGGGGGCCTTCACTATCGAAGACTTCGGACCTAAATTCTACAAGTTCGGAGCAAATGAGTCTTCAACAAAACACAAATATCCTTTTGGTACATGTTCACAATCAAATCGTGTACATCTACAAGGGGGCCAAGTGAAGATAAAAGTGTTGAAGACAAAAAGTGAAATTCGCAAAAATTTGGGGATTTCATTTATATGGAGACAGGAGATTACATCTGGAGACAAGGGATTACAAAATTGAGGAAGAAGAAGAGAAAATACAAGTGAGAACTACAGAGATGGTCCTAGACCCTATGGAAGAACTGGGTGACCTTCTGGGCGACCTCCGATACGATGGCTCGGGTAGCTTCGCCTTCTCCTTCAACGGGGACTTCAAGCACCGGGTCCAGAGGAAATTGGGAGTTCCAGCTGGTGTAGCACGTCAGCACATACTCTGCGACGTTCCTCGCCAAGGATTGCCCCTCAACCTCCAATTGGTCCGCGATGACATCGCCCACCTTGGAGAGCTTGCTACCTGCTGCGCTCAATGCTTGCAGCGCTAGGTCCGGCTCCGGATCATCCGGGCGCACGGGGCTGAAACCCATCGGCATCAGCGCGTCGTTGGCCTTGCCCAGGAACTCCCAAATCTGTAGGGAGTCCGCAGTCCTCAAGCCCTTCATCTCTTCCAGGGATCTCCTGGCCGCCGTCAGTTCGGAATTCTCACGGGCGAGGCACTCAACTTCTTTGGTGTTTTGCTGAATCTTTTCAGCAACCCGCCTCTCGAGTCTTCCGAGCTCCTCCTCCCGGAGGTGGATCTTGTTCCGGCGGTCAACCGGGTCCTTCTCCCTAGCCTGCACTTTTTTCTCCCAGGCAACAAGGGCACACTCGTATTCGTAGAGTTCCTACCCTCGTACCCAGGTCTTCTCCTCTTCCTCTTGGCAGCGCTCTTCCAATTTCTTGGTGCGCTCCTCGAGGCCCTTGTCAGCCAGAGCTACTTTCTCGGCGAGCTCCTCTTCCCTCCTCAGGACATCATCCCGCAACTTAAGGAGTTTCTGCTCTTCATTCTCGAGCCCTTTCTCCCTCTCTTCAAGTGCCTCTCGGCGCTTGATGAGTGCAGTGTTAATGACCTCCAGCCTTTCATGGCGTTCCTCGGCCGCACTGTTGGCTGCTTTGGCCTGATTGTAAATCTCCTGAGATTGAGCGTCGAGGGCCCGAGTCATGCTCTCCCTGTCATCCAGCAACTTGCCCCAGTACTCCAAGCGGGTCTTCTCCCACTTGATCCACTCCTTGTCATCCGCTAGCCTCGACTGCGCCAGCTTGGTCTCGAAGTAGAGCCGATTACGCCACCGCCTAAGGGTTTGGCGCTCCTCTTCAAGAGCCTTGCTGTCGTGGAAGAAGGCCAATTGGACTTGACGCAGGATGGAACAGGCGTTGTCGATAGACATCGACAGCGGGATGGGCTCCGGACCTGCTGGGGTCTCTTCCGCTGGTTCCAGTGGGTCTTCAGATACAAAAATTGGGTCTCACTCCACGAGAGTGGACCCCTGAGCTTCCAAGGCACTAGGGCCGTCCTCCGGGATGGCCTCAGTCGCCATCGAAGAAGGCCCCGCCGCCAAGTCTTCATTCACCCCCTCGGGCAGGGGGCCAGCGACTTCAATTGGGCACTCCGGCTCGGCCGCAGGTACCTCCGACGTCGTCGCTTCCGGAGCAGGAGCTGCTACTGGCTCCGATCTGGGCACCTCTTCCGAAGGAGGCTCGAGCTCCATCACCTCTTCAACCACCGGCTCAGGCGCCGGAAGATCTTCAACTTCGACCGGCCCTGAGACCGGAGCTCCAACAATAACCGGCTCAGCGGCCGGTGCTTCGGAGGTAGCCGGCTCAACTGCCGGAACTACCTCGACTTCCGGCTCGCATGTCGGGGCTTCAGTCATCTCCGGCTCAACCGCCGGGGCTTCGACAATTTCTGGCTCCGAGGCCGGGACTACTACTTCCTTTGGCTCAACAGCCGGAGCTTCCATCATTGCAGCACAAGGACCCGAAGCTTCAACCTTCGGGACAGGTGTCGCTGGCGTGTCTTCACTCCCGTTGTCCGGCGCTACCGCGGGAACTTCTGGGGACGAGTCGAGGTCCATGACCACGACAGCCGGCGCCGGAGCTGTCGCAGCCTCAGCCACCACTTGAGGCGGCACCGGGACAGGAGCAGAAGCTCCCACCCTCACGGCCTCAAACGCTGTGGCTGAGGGTGGAGCTTCACTCCCCTTCTTGGGGACGCTGCGGATGATGAACGAAGAAATTTAACAAACAGTTGCTACAATTAAATAATTGTCCAAGGTAAAGATTAAAAATTACCTTGGAAGACTTCCGCACCAGCTTGCGCGGAACCTCTTTCCCGGGCGTTCTGGGTTGGCTATAGTCGGAGTAGACACTCCGGAAGGCCCCCCGGAACCTGTCGCAGCCACGGGCGTTTCCCGGGTCGAGGCTCTCCTCGATCGGGAAGAACCCCTGGACCTGGAGGCTCCCACCGTCCCAGGTGCTGGAGTCGTGCGCCCGGAGCTAGCACCCCAGGAGGATCCCACCACGGGAACAGACGCGCTCCGGGAAGACCCCACTGCAGGAACGGTATCTTTCCGGAAGGACCCCACTACGGGGACAGTCGCCACGGTGGTAGAAGATCTTCCCCTCCGGGGAGAAGGAACCGAGGCGGAAGTAGCGGGCCTGACGGACCTTCCGTCGGCATGTTGCAGCTTCCTCTTCCGGCTCTCCGGCTCATCCGCCAGCTCCTTGCCCTTGCTGACGACCTCGACCCTCGGTTGTGGGGCAGGGACGGAGCCATCTTCGGGCATTCCGGGGATCGCCACCCGGGTGGTTGATCTTCTCTCGACGACACCAATGTCGTCAAGTGCGGGCATCTTCCGCCGGAGCTCCCTGCTGAACTCCACTTCCACATTCAGAGGGCGAAAGGCTGACGGTGGAGTCAAGTCATCACCGTCAACGTCGATGCCGTGCTGGAATTTCTTAAGGTGGAACTCCAAGGTTTTCCCCACCATGTTGGACTTCAACCCGGTCTCAACCCGGTCCTCGTCCATCACACTGTTGAGGGCCCAAGCGAGCTTTTCCCTCCTCTTCAGCGGCGCCCACCTGTTGACCAGGAAATTGCAAAATACCGCTTGAGGAGTCAATCCTCCCTCCACGCATTGGCGGATCCTAGTCAAGGCGGGGTTGAAAGCCTCCGCCAGCACCGGAGCTTCACTCCAGATCGTCGTGTCGATGCCGGGCAGACTGTCGGGCAGCTCCAACCTCTCGTGCTCCTCCACCCTGACGACTATCCAGTCTTTCTTCCAGTCATCCCACTTCCCGGAAGGAAACGACCGGAGGTACTTGAATGGGCACTTCTTGCGCTTCACAAAGTAGTAGAAGCCAAGGTACTCATTGCTCTGGCCGGTGGTGTGGACGGTGAAGAAGGTCCGGAAGAGTTCAATGCAGGGGGGATGCCCACCCACATCTCACAAAAGTGGACGAAGATAGACACGAGGAGAATGGAGTGAGGGCCAAGGTGGTATAGCTGCAGACCATAGATGTCTAGCAGCATCAAGAAGAAGGAAGAAAAAGGTGGGATCAACCCCACCATGGCGTACGAGGAAAAGTACACCATTTCGCCGGCGTGCTCCTTCTTGAAGGAAAGCTCTCCGCCGGCACGGACTGAACGGTTGAAGAAGTCCGAGGACCACCCCATGAGGGCCCGGACCTTCTTCAAATCGTCGTCGGTCTTCAAACGACTCTCGCGGAGACCCAACTCCATCGCAGCACGGCTAGGCAAGAGAAGAAGAGTGAAGCACGAGTTGGGAGTTTGAGCGCAAGATCAAATGAAAGGCGTAAAGAACTCCCGACGGTGCGGGCTTTCCTTCTTAAGTAAGCCCTCGCAACGCTTGGATGGAAACCGCAGGGAAGTCGAAGATACCACTCAAGAATTTAACCCAGCCGATGACAGGAGGGCACGGGACCACCCCGACGATCAAGTCGAGGCTATTACCCAGGCGAACGGTTGTCATCACGAGGCGGGAAACCCAAAGGCGGCGGTCTGACAAGGCGCGCGGAACTGATACGATTTTCGTATCGGGAACCGGCGACCTTCAATTGCGTGAGATCCGCACGTCAAAGATCTCATCTGCCGCACGAGGTATGCCACGCGGCGGGATCTAACTATAAATCCCTGCCAACGGCACCTTCGAAGACCCTTGAAGACTCAGTTCAAGAGTCGCAAGGATGGACCCACCTCCGACGAAATGACTTCACCCCAGTGATCTTCCTCGGAGGTAGGTCCAGGGGGCCACTGTCGGTACCCTAGAAACCGTACACCCCTTGAGGTTACAAAGATCTCAAGGGAAGGTCATCTACTTGGTTTGAAAACCCTCGGAGGCCCACATGTCAGACATAACCGGACCCGCTTCTCCAACATGGTTAATCCCTGGGTCGCCACGTGTACAACCAAACCGGAGCTACCACCCACAAGGGGGAAGCTTCGGGCCACGTACCGAAATGGCACCTCCGGACTTAACCCCAGACCGAGAGAAGCTCCGGACCTGACACGTGTCTGGTAGCCCCGGAGCTACCTGTTTCCTACAGCAAGCTCCGGAGCTGCCACGTGTCCAATCGTCGGATCTTCAGCTTCTAACCTCCGGGAGACCTTGTAACAACTCCGGATCTTCAAATGAGAGCCAAGGACTTCAAGACCCGATTAAGTGTCATTAATGCCATATTAATGACACTTAAACAGACGATCTTAACACCAGTAACAGTGCTGTCAAAGTCCGTTACAGGATCATTAAGAGCAATTAAGTGTGTATCAATACTAGTAACCGTCGGGGCCACATGTCGGGCCAGACTAACTTGTAACGGGTTGCCCTTGTACTATAAAAGGACAGGCCGACGATACACGCGGGGACGTTCACGGACGATCATACGCTCCCCATACACTCGTTGCAAGCTCTTACTGCTAATACAACACCAACACACCCGTGGAGTAGGGTATTACGCTCAGGCGGCCCGAACCACGTAAATTCTTGTGTCTCCTGTGTCAAACTCCTATTCACCTTCTTGAATCTCCGCGCGCCCACACCGAACATCAAACTCCCCTATCACTTTAGTAGTGTAGGGAGATCTGCCGGTTCTAACCGCCGACAAACTTGATAAGTTTCCAACAATTAAAGATCCAGATCACGAAAAAACCTTCGCCCTCCTATTCAACGGGGCTATTAGAGAAGCTGCTTCTTTCCTTGACTTCTTTGCTATTGACTTTAGTTGCTCTGCTATCTCCATTCCTATGAGAAAGGAAAGGTTGGCCAAGCTAGAACATCTATAGTGATAGACATTTCCTTTTTGCTCCTAGGATTGAAGAAGAGATTATACGAAAGACTATCAAGACTTCCTAATTATCTTACACTACCTACACTAAAGTAAGATCTACTGACTTTGTCTGGAATTAGATTGGATAGGCTGATGGGAAATTTAGGAGCAAGATAATAAGGTCAGGGTTTATTATTTTTGGATCGCGGGGTGTGGTGTAGAAGAGGAATCAACGAGAAATCGAGGAAAGCTGACCTCGACATAACCACTTATTTCGACAAATATTCTTTTTTTATTCAACAAATGCAAGTTCGTCTAATAGATTTGTCAATGGGAAAACGAAATCATGGGTGGAGGAAGAGGTTGTGATCAATAAAGGGAATGATGATGACTTCCATCTTTCTATGGATTTTCTCTCATTATAAATCGAAGCAACGTACTCTTATTTTTAAGCGCATCTAATTTCATAAAAAGGTAATCGTGAGATAGCTCCAGTGTCAGTCCTTGGAATGAAATAACTCGACTGATTCCACTTGTCAAGGTGCAGAAAGCTGTGTTCCTTCTCAGCTCACACTTTCCTGATTGATTTGAAAGACCCTACACACCACCGTATCCTTGGCTCCCCCCTTAATGAATTGAATGGTCCTTCGACCCTCGTTTGATCCCGACGGTCGGCATAGATGAAATCTCATGAGATCCTCCGGCAATTACTACAAGAAAGCCCTGCCCTGGCACCTTTGCTAGACGAAGAGTAAGTCTAGCAAAACTAATCAAGCTCCGTTTGATCTCCCAGAAGCGGAAGCTGAATTAGTTGAAGGCTATAATATAGAATATGTGTGGAATGCGTATCCTTAATAGTTCACTGTTGGCGGAAGCCAATGTCTCGGGACTCATTAGTACCAAATGTGACAACCTTCAATTCAAGTTACAAAACCATGAATTTAAAACAGAAGTTAGGATGCTTGATGTACAAGGTTATAATCTTATTTTAGGCATTGACTGGTTGTCAAGTTTTGCTATATACTAAACTTGGGACTCCACCACCCGTCAACCCTTTGCTTTAAACTGCTTTTCCAAGGAACCAAACTGGGACGACTTCACTCCAGTCGCAAGCCTAGCCTTAGGCATCCCCCTCCTTATGGTTAAGGGTAATGACTTCAAACCTGACCAACTCCTGTAGTGTGACAGGCAGTGTGTACAAGGCCTAGAAACGGATTCACCTCCATATAACTGACCGGCGATTACTAGCGATACCTGCTTCATGCAAGCAAGTTGCAGCTTGCAATTCGAACTAAGGACGGATTTTTGGAGTTAGCTCACCCTCGTGAGATCGCGAAACACCTTGTGACTTTGGAATATGCTGTTGCCTAAGAAATAGTCCCTCTGTTTCTTTTTATTTGTCACTGGTTAGTTTATTTTTGAACTAACCGGTGACAAATAAAAAGGAACGAAAGGAGTATTTACTTATTTGCCATCCTTTTAGCTGCCTATGTATGAAATGCAAGTTCTTCTAACTGGGTTTAGCTTGGCATGTCAAATTAACAGAAAAAGAGATTGCACTATCTTGAGAGAGACGCAATTGGAACTGCATATTATAGTAACAGAAACGGGAAATAAACAACTTGAGAAGGGAACAAGCAAAATTTGTTGTTGAATCACATTTAATAGCTATTCAATAAACATAATCAGAGCTAGCAAACAATATTACATCAGCAGAAATAGATCATGTTCAGTGTAAGCTATACATCCCTCCGCCGAGGTAAGAAGCAGAAAGACACCTTGCCGCATGAAATGGGTTCTCCAAGAAGAGATCTATTCCGCATCAACAAAAATCTGCGAGACAGAAACGTATAAGTAATCATGCAGAAAGATTAGTTACCGCTTCATCAATCATCTGCACCTGATGCTGCCAAGTTACCTCTATGTCCGGCAAAGGTTCGTAGTACTTCTTTTCCTGCACGGCATACATGGTGATTCCGGAGATTTTCTGCACGCCTAGCTGGGTGGCCACCAAGCTCTGCACAAGGGTATTCACTTTATCTCCAAAACCAAAACAAAGGGAGAACTAGTATTGTCTATGTACAGAAAACATAAGAACTTAGTTCTCAGTTACAAACTTCTGTGCTAAGAGCCTGACAATACCAAGTTGCTGAATTTGATGGTTCCTTTCACTTGAAACATTCTTTTGCAAGACTAATAGCTAAAAAAGTACCACGGAGCAGTTAATTTCTCATTAGCCGAAGCATCTGTATTGCAATAAGCAATATACTACTATACTTCATAAATATTATCACGTTTAAGATGTTTCAGACTACCGATCTAACATCTGATTTGTGAACAACAACAACAACCAAGCCTTTGTCCCAAGCACGTGGGTCGGCTAAATATGAAATTCAACAACTAAGAGAAAGATATGGAAACTTATGTTGTGAATCCAGATGATTCCCTCACCATGTCAAATTTGATGGACTCAAAAGCCTCAACCAGTGGCAAAACCTGTGAAAACAGTTCCAGAAAAAACATGAAAACATGTTATACAGCACTTTGTTAATTAGAAAGGGAAAGGACAAGGCCGTACTCAAGGAAAACATGCTATACATTTTGTCAATATAACATAACATTTTAGTTGACTATTTGTCCATTAAAAAAGTTAAGCAGAGTTTGGTAATGTAAACCAGCTATCTTTCAGTCCAACACAGGGAATCCTCTCTACAAACAATTCTAGCACTAGCCAAAAGCAACAACTCAAAAATAAGTCCATAGCCAAACTACTTTATTAGATTATAAACTTATTACCCAAATCAATGTTATATCTTACATTAGCACACCTAGATAATGGGAATAAAAAATAAGTAGCATACCAATCACAATTTCACGAAATAATTGTTTAAGCAGGTACTGGAACTTGGGAAAACCCCACCTAAGACAAACTCAGTTCAACATTGATTCATCTATCTGTACCTAGTGTCCTAGTCTACACCTGTGCCATGCTAGACATAAAATAACATGCAAGCCAACCAACTAACCAACTTCTGTAATCCATTGACTTGAACAGATCTCTCTCCGCTGGACATGCCTGGGGCTAGAAAAACTTCAAAAGGGCCAACGGTTTTGTCTGTTTGGTTTGTAAGACACAGGTTGACCTGAAGAATAGTGTACATTAGACAACAACAGTAGGAATATAAAAACATAGATATTATGTAATTTACTTAATGCACTGATCAAGTAGAACAGTGATAGACAAGTCATGGAGCGGCAAAATGGGATCATTTCAGATTTTTTCAAAAAACAAAAAAGTTTGAAACTAAGATAATCAAGCATGCACCTGTCTACATTAATATCCCTGGTTTCTATATCACAAACACGTAGTTGATTAAACAAGACAAACGGTGAAGAACAAGGTAAGTTACAGGCTTTCAGATACTGTTGCTAAGACACAGAAATAGAACCTTTGCCTAAGCGTACATGCCCTCAAACCTTCCGCTGACAATAACACACTATGAATTAGTTTTTTAGAGCGCACATGAACAGTACTCAATATGAGGTAAACTGGTAAACAGATGAGTTTTTAAGAGCACACATGAACAGTACTCAATGTACTGACAAATGAGTTCAAATATAAAGTTGAGGCTGTTTGTAACTGGTAAACAAACAGGACTGGCTCTAGATCATTATGAGGTAAACAAAACGTGGACATCTTAATAACCACTCCCGCCATTCTTAAATATATGATACTGGATGACCCTGGGCCTGGGCGCCACCTCCCTGGTGCGGCAGCTCAGCCCAAGACGGGCGCACTAGGAGGGTGCGGCCAGGGAGGATCTGCTCAGAAGATTTCCTCAAACAGAAGATAATCCTAGAAGATATAGATTCGGTAGTAATCTATTAGGAGTCCTGTTTTAGTTAGAGATCAAATCAAGTTGTAAGGGGCTGGGACTCTCCCAGCCGCCCCCTATAAAAGCAGGGGCTATTTATTCAGATTGAATAAAGTTTCTTCCACCAGAGATGCCCCCACGACAGCACTTGTGTTCTGGCCGAGTTCTGCAACTCGCCAGAACAGGAAATGCCCCTGTTCCCATCTGATCTCGCCCAGATCAGACCCAGGGGCGCCCTCTTCTCTCCATGTCCTCTCTGTTTTACCGCAGGAAGCCCCTTTTCCTCCTCTTCTCAACACAGCAGATCAGTTCTGGTCCAACAGAACCAATCTACATCGCTGCAGGTGCAAGAACAGGTGATCCAGAGGCTGGAATTGCCATATGACGCTTAGGACAGCAAATCTACTGCAATTTAAACTACATTAACTGTTCAATACAGCATATATTTACATATTTAATATGTGATAAATGAAAAACGCGGGACAAAAAAAATATAAAAAATAAAAATGGGGTGAATTGAAAGGGGCAATAATGATACAGGAAAGTAATCCCAGAGCTTGCACACACTTGCCGTCTGCAAGTAAAGTAAGATAGTTTTAATGATACAAGATACAATGAAAAATGGATTCAAATTGGCTCAACTGCATAATAAGATGCAACACAAGCTATGACCCTAAGAGACTCTGGATACATTAGAACAGACAGAAAGCCCAGAAAGAAATTCAAGCATCGTTGACCTCTTTGCCTAATACATTATCTTAAAAACACTGGCAAGACGATGCGAGAAAACTCATTGTGTTTTCAAATTTAGTTCAACGCATACAAAACTCCCAAGTAAATATAGTAAACTATCGCAGAAGTTCAATTTCTCATGCATGAAATAACCACATAAAGTACCGGTAAAATTATTGAAATCTGAATCAAGATGTTACCATAAATGGTCTTTCCACATATATGATAGGTGGAACTTTCATAGCACGAAGATCAACATCTTTGATTGCAGTGGGCTGCCAAATAATTAAAAAGATCATGAGTAATGGATTCAATTCAATAATAATAGAGTGAAACAGATAACCTTAGACTCAATATCACTTAATCAACTAGAAATCCAGAGGCAGGAACTTACAGTGCTATGTATGTTTTGAGTTTGCAAGCGGCCCGGTTCACCCAGATTTGTACGCCAAGTTATCTGGAATTTACCAAGTATAGTGCTTCCCTCTGATTTAGTTTGACCAGACTCATTGGATGATGATTTGAGCTGATAAAGATAATTGTATATTCCGCCCCCAGATCTGATAAGGGTTGGTTGTTTGCAGAAGTCCCTATATGAAAAATAGAAACCAAATCAAATATGTTTCCTTAGTCAAGAATCCATTTTCATTGACATGATAGCATGATCAGACCATACATGCCGATCAACATGCTCACATAACCAAACTGTATTTTTCTACAGAAAATCTAGTTTTCAAAGTTTGAGTTACCCTATGACAGACTTCACAGCTGAAGGATGTTCATCAGCTTCCAATCTTGTAGCACTCCATTGTGTGGCAGGTTCAAAATCAACTTGATCCATGTAAAGATTAGATTTTGTATGGTTCTCTATGCAGGCTTCCAGATATGTAATGTCCTGTCAACATGGACTAACTATATAGAGTAGAAGACTGACACGGTGAATTAACAAGTCGGTAACCACTAGCCAGGGAATAAAAAAAAAATACACATGCTATTTTAAGAGAAGTGAAATGTGTCCATCTCTTGGATAATCATTTCCTAAAATAGAATACTGAATACATACTAAAAGTGGAATATGAACTTCTGGGACGAGGAACATATGCAAGAACCAAATGCAGAGAAACATACGCAGTCAAGAAAAATTGTGGATCATGGTAAACACAAAAATTATTCAATAATTGTCGATCATGTCTATTTTCAATAACATACACCTATGAAGATCTCTAAAACAATCGTAATCGAAGGACTTACAAATCAACGTTTGAAGTTGCAAAACAAGATGTAACCTACCTTGATGGTGCGAACCTGAAGAAAAAAAAGGTGTACACCAGTTATTGATATGAGTATTAGAGTATATGATTTCCTATAAACTCAGGTGCTTGTTGTATCAACCATGGGATCATAATAGAGAGATACACGAAATGTTAGATTGGACAGAACTAAAAGAAATAATTAGTTACCTTTGTTCTAACAGACAATGGGTTGGAGACAGTGAACTTAAAGAACTGGGGGAGATATTTACGCTCTCCATCACCACCATTATATAAAGCAGTACACACAAGCCTGGATTAGTCACCATACGAGAAAAAAAAAATCAACCAGAATGATTGCGATTGCCTGAGCCTGACAAAGGAATAAACAAACTCAAAACAAAAAGGAAAGGAATATACGTATGTGCTCCCAGTTCTTTGACATCATGCTCCACAATGAAATCATATCTACCCCCTGATCTAATCGACTCAACAGGGGACTTCGATGTATCCAGAAGAAGGATTTTTTGCTTCTCGGTTTGTATTTCCGCCTAGTGACAGTAAAGTATCAGTTAAACCTTTCATTCCAGAATAAGAAGTAATTGAATCTACTTATATGAGAAAAAGGTGGACATTTTTCCGTCACTGTACATGGGCTGGACACAAGGTTATTAAGACCATATAGAGTTTACGGTAATATTATATAATGTAACTGAGTGAACTTTAAAAATACACTTACACAAGTTATCATCAAAGGCCTCTACAGCGACAACTTACAAGTGCTCGAGAATATCATAAATTGATATTACATAATTAAACAAGGTGAGATATGCTGCAAAGGGAATCTTGATATATGAGGAAGATTATGAAGTTGCATGAACTTTTAGGCTTCCATCAAGCTATCTGATGATTTTTTATATTCTTTGACAAGCTCATAATTCATTAACGAATAATTTCTCATATTAATTCAGTTACAACTTATAAAACTCAAGGCAGTGATATACAGAAAAAAAACCAATCAATCACAAAACTAACCTAAGTAAACTACTACAGTGACAGCAGGAGCCAGGTCAAATAAACATTCCAAATGTCACGAATCCTACCACTAGCACAAGTTTTTACATGGAATTCCTTATTGCGTGCCTAATTGCTTGGACTCGATTTACTGAGGTAAAACATAACAATGAGAAACAAGTGAGTCAATCAATCTAGGAACCATGTGCTGTACCAGAGATAGAAACCTATCATTTTAACTAATTGTACTTACATTGAACAAGCAAATAAGTTTCGAATAAAAATTAATCCAATCTGTCAGAATTGATTCAAGAGTTCAAATGCATTTCTAAATTGGTGAGTAAAAAGAGCGTTCAGTGGATCCAACACCTTGATGACGACGTCCCTGGCCTCGAAGCTGGAACTATTGTTGATGCTGATGTAGCTGCAGAAGGTCTCGCCCAAGTAGATCGCCCTAGTCACACAAGCACGTCAACTCATCCACATCAGCGATCGCTGCACCTGGAGCAGCTCCACGAGACTCGACAATCGGGATTCGGGAGGGAGAAGCGAACCCGAAGGACTGGGGGAGGACGAGGAGGCCCGGCAGCGCGAGGGCGTCGGCGGGGTCGCGGAGGAGGAAGCGGTCGCGGAAGCTGAAGTCCCCAGGCACGGCGGCGGCTGAGTCCGCCGGATGGAGGAGGCGCTGCAGGTAGCCGGCGGCCGCGGAAGGGTCGGGGGACGTGAGCGCGTCCTCCGGGAGGAAGACGTCGCGCGGGTCGAAGCGGAGCAGGGCCGCCGGGTCCGGCTGGAGCGAGGGGCGGGAGAGCCGCATCACGCGGAACGCCAGCAAGTGGTTCTGCTGCCCCGCCGCGGCCGCCGCGGCAGACGACGGCTGCGCGGCGGCGTAGGGCGACGCCATCGCCCGGAGGCAAAGATCTGGACACGCTTCGTTTCGGCAGTCCGCGCTCTTGCCGCAGCTGGACAGAGCTCGGCCCGTCGTGACTGAGAAGGGACTACTCCGATTAGCTGATTTTTTATTTTAACATCATTTTTAATTATGTAACATTAATAGCCTGCAATTTTTTTTTACTGAAATAATCGTCCATGGGCGATTGGACCACATGACATACTTCGCGTACACCTCGTGGAGACATGAACGATTGGATGATGTGGCATGTCACATCAACTCTTGTCTATATCGTAGACAACTGGATGATGTGTCATGTTGGCACCATGTGATTGCCATTTTATTGTGTTGTTTAATTCGTTAAAAATAATATGTTTAATGCAGTCTGCCGGATAACATGACATGACACATCATCTAGTCATCCACGACGTAGACGGCAAAAAATGATGTTGCATTGCCTCACCCAATCGTCCACAAGATGGACAACAAGAGCACCACGTGGTCCAATCGTCCACCTCATGTATACGTGGCTATTTTGGCAAAAGAAAAATCGCAGGCTATTAATATTAGATGATTAAAAATGATGTTAAAATAAAAAAACAATTTGCTTCTGTACAAGAGTGATTAAAAAAAACTAATTGAACTAAAATGTTCGAACCTGGTTGCACCATCTGATTTACGTGACGATCAGCAACCCACTTCGTACATTCATCGGAGCAGATTTATCCCTCTAAAACCTAGGAATGACCTGATCCTTCCTGTCTCATGCTGATCACTATAGAAATCCCGACGATTTGCGACGGTCAAAGCCGTCGTAAATAAACTTAAAACTGTCACAAATAAGTTATTTGTGATGGTATTCCTTATTTACGACGACATTCCGTCGTTCGAATTTTATCGTAATTTAATTAATTTGCAACAGCCGTCGTCACAATTTAACTTATTTGCTATGGTAGCCTGTAGTCGTCCCAAATAAGGGTCCGGGCCCGGCGGATGGGCTGGGCCCGATAAATTGCAACGACTGTCACAGACCGTTGCAATTAAGTTATTATTTGCGACTGTTGTCCTTGCCGTCGCAAATTAGTAAGGTTAATTTGCAACGGTCACATCAACCATCACAAATAATAGAGGTTTTATTTCTAGCGGTACTATATAAAAGCCATCACAAATAAGTTTTTAATTTTTAAAAAAAAAACAGAAAATGTTGTCTAGCTCAATGGTCGGATACACAAAAGCAGCAACAAATAAACAACAGATACAACATCAGCAAAATAATCATCACATACACAAAATGTTATCACATCATTACAAAGTGCTCGCATCACAACACAAAGTCAAAACAAACAAGAGGGGCTATCCACTAGCCCCTCTACTACATCCCGATCCGCGAACGTCCTAACCGCGCGTCAATCCAAAAATGCAATAAATTTAAATTTACTTTAAACTTACCTTCATCGCTCGCCTTTGCATCTCTATTGCCTCCCGCATCTGCGCATGCAGGTTTGCTGGTAGGAGATGGTGGCCTCAATCGCCGCTCTCTGTGCCTTGTAAGCCATAGGAGAAAACAATTCATACTTTTGATCAAGATTTGTGCAAGTGTGATAGAATATTTGTGGAGTGAGAATATTAAGATGACTCATTTGTATGCACTCTCTTTTTGTGAGGATGAAACATGACTACTTATTTTTTTCTCACCTCTTGTATATGAGCATGCATTTTTCTTTTTCTTTTTATTGTAGCCATGTCTTCTATCCTTTTTTTTTTCAAATATTTTGGAGAGAGTATTATGCATGAAAATTATGGAGTATCTTTTTGGTGGTGGACTGGTATGATAGAATTTTGCTAACTTTTAGTGTAGAAGTTTAACATGTGCTTGTGTAATATTGATCTTAAAGTATGAAAAGATTTTCATATAGGTCTATATTAGTTTGACTAGGCTTAGTGTGAAGGCAAATAGCATATGTATAGGGTTTGTCAAACTCAAATTATCATATGACTTTGGTAGAAATTTATATCAAATAAGGAACTCCCATTTTAACTTTTCTCCGAGAAATTAAGTTTCACTTTCAACTCGGGTATTAACAACTCTTATAACTATATCATATACCACAACAACCTAGAATTGGACTTAACTTTTGCTACCTATAATTTCGAAGTTTAAGACAAGAATAATCTAGACCAATAAACTCAATACTTAGAGAATACTAAGTTGTATACAAAGGATTAGAGAAAATAAAACATAACAACTATTCATCATTTCAACATATGCAAAGTAAAAATATTCTTACTACACATATTTTATTTTAAGAACCTAACTTATACTACATTATTATTATATTTTTTTGAATGCAATATGGTCCTCCCCCAAGCTTGTTCTTGGTCAAAGTCCGTGATAGGGGTTGAAACCCTAATGGCGCAGGTAGGCCATGAGGTTGGTCTAACCTTGTTGCAGCATGGCTTCGACATTTGAGGGTTGAGTGTCGATGTTGTGTTGCCTCTTCTGGATGCCATGAATGTGGTTGATGAGAGTGTTATTGATGCTGCTCATTCACACATGAAAGTCTCTCATACGTCGGGTTTCATCTTTTATTACTTGGATAAGGTTATGATAACCTCTAAACAGAGAGGAATAAAGTGCATCCATCATGTGTTAGGTGTGATCCGCCTTCCTTGGCTAAGGTTAAAATAACCTTTGACCACAGAGGATCAACATGCACCCAACATGTGTTGGGTGTGATCTATTGTTCCTTGGCTAAGATTGAAATGACCTTTAGTCACAGAGGAGCAATGTGCAACCAAGGATGGTGGCAACTCCCTTGAGCTTGAATGGGTACTTATAATAGTGGGAGCATAGAGATCTCACATATTAATAGCAGCCCATTAGTTGCTCATGGAAGGTTTCCATGTTAAACCTCCGGCCTTGTAAATCTATGATTGGCCCTTGAGATTAAATCCTAATAGGTTTCAATCATGCCTGGTTACTCATTCGCTAAAAGATGTTGAAATGGTACCTCCAAATTGACTTCTTGTCATCGTACATCGAAATACTACTCTTGCAATCTTCCCTTCTTTGATAGAGAGGGATGATTAGCTTCAGGTACTTGTATAACTGAAACTTCGGGTCGGATAACCGAATTTCATTTGTACATCCGGGGAAGAAAAACAATCAAAGATATATCGGATTCAAATTCGAGTGCATCCACAAACGTTATGTTGTTCATTGATATAGGAGTGGAGCTTTATAAATTAATCAATTTGCATATTTGCTAAAGCTCCTACTCATAGCAATACAAGTAATAGATGTACACTCTATTGATTCCTTCATCTTTTTACACGAGCAAATATTTATCATGTGAATTATGGCAAACAAGATTCTCAATTTTATCCTCTGAACATTCTCAATTTCTTGCTTAGGAATTTAAAATTTAGTGATCCATGCATGAATGAGTTTCAACTCAAAATTAGAGACACCACTATTCCTAGGTTGCTACCTATCAATTCAACCATTAAATCATTCCATAACCATTATTTACTAAACCTAGGATGAAAATGTCTAAATCAATTTCAACAATACTTATGAAATTCTACTTACTTGTTTAAATTTATTCCCAAGTAAGGTGACATTTCTTTTAAAAAAATCAAAAAGCAATGCAAACACTTACTCTCATGAGGGTGCACAAGAATTGAATGATGACGAGGTGTAAACCTTTCTCGTATGCAAGAAAAAATCATTCAATCCTAATGCAATTCAAACGATGGAAGATTTTAAACTCGTACCTCAATTGAAGAGCATTTCGGGTTGTAGGTCGTTATGTGAGAATTTCACGATCATGGATTCTTGTGTAACCTTCATGTTTGATTCCTTTTGCCAAGTTGAGGTTGGAGTTGAATGAGCTTCCTCTTACTCCTCCACCGGGCCACAATCTTGAGAACTCCTCCACCATGAACTCAAAATAAAATCGGTGAAAGGATATACGCTTGAATTCACCCGATGGAGGCTTGATGAGATCTTCCAACCTCTTTACAAATTTTGTCCTGACTGCACTAAAATCAAGAACAACAAAACAACTCAAAAACGGGTTACGTTAGCTCAAAAGCAAATTGAACCTTTTGTCAAATTATTTTGCCCAACTTGAAACAACTTGCAAATGCAATGAGGATTAAGCGAAATCTTTTTGGTTCAGATTAGGAAGATGAATTCAAGTGGTTATGCCCGAAGTTCATATCCACATAAATTTATTTCCTAATTTAAAATTTTAGTTCTATAATGGTTGGAAATTTCTAACATGCAAGTGTGAATTCAGACATGCTAAATGTGAATACAAGGTTTGATGAGAAACTCAAATATGCAATTGGAAGATCAAATATGAGATAACTACCAGTTAACTTATTGGCAAGCACTCACTAAATTTTTCAAGTCCGATGAGCATGACTTACCTCCTTCCTGTTTAGCTTGATGATGTGTCGTCCATACCAGGAGATGAAGGTGTGGATGACCTATCTTGACTGGCATGCCAAACCTCGTTTGGCTGCCATACGGATAAGTGGGGCACAAGGTGGTCTCGGTCTCATTATCGCTTTGATGGAGACTTGTTGATGTTGCGATGATTTTTCTTCATGACATCCTTTCATGAACCTAGTGAGGCTTGTCCTTCTTCTGCCATTCCCTTGTTTGTGGTTTAGTGGGCTTGGGCCATTTGAATGGCTCTTGCTCCTCCGTCTTTTTAGAATGTCATTGTGGATGACATGACAGAGTCTCCTCATTCCACATAAAGGCAAATGAGGATGTCTACTTATGAGGGGTGTCGCTTCAACCTTCAAGATATTCTTTTGATTCAACCCATAATATAGGATCAAGAGGCTTCCTTGAACATGATGACATATGGACTCCACAATCAAACAAGAAACACTCCATCCACAATGTCATTTGCCTAAGGTTGCATGGGTTTCGTCGAAGTTTTTGGGTCCAACAAGTGATTATGGAACTCATGGACCTTAAATGCTCTTCAAAGTGGTCTGTCCTTGGCCAAATGCTTCATTTTGTCATTGATTTCTCCTTGGCCATGGACAAGATACTTCAAGGTAGTTTAGTTGAAGTTGAATTCATTGGAATTCAAATTCACATATTCTCCTTGATTGTATTGATTCCACTTTTGACCTCCTTGTTGGCAGTGGCATTTGGAGTTGTTTGGAGATGAAGGATCCTCATGGGTCTTAGGAAAATAAATCCTCAAGGGTCCCATGTTGACATGGATTTTCACCAAACGTGTGAATATCCATGTCTTGGATCACCCAAACACTTCTCCATTGGCTTGACCTTCTTGATCTTTCAATAGGAGGTCCAGTTTAGTGGCTAGCATGTCCACCTTGTCAATGGTGTGCATGCCATGCCAACAGAACTAAAACATTCATGGATCCACCCCTTTTGAATGGTGACCTTCTTCTCAATTAAATCTTTATCTTTCTCATGATGAATGAGAAGAGGTCACATCCAACTTCAACATGAATTTGACCACGAGTTGATGAAGTCGACCCGTTGTAGGTGTGTTGGATGATGAAACAAATATCCACCCTCATGGTTGTAAGGATCGAAATGCCCAAGAGGGGGGGTGAATTGGGCTTTCTTTCAAATTTTAAGACAATTAAACACTTAACAACTTAAAGCCCAATTCCCTATGCAATTAAACTATGCAATCAATATAATTTAAAGTTGCGGAATGAAGATTGCATAAGAGTAAAAAGGGAGAGGGATGCAAACGCTCAAGGGACACGGAGTTTATCCCGTGGTTCGGTAAGATCACAAGGATCTTCCTACGTCCACGTTGTGACACCCACCGAAGGGTTTTGCCACTCCCAAGTCACCGAGACTAGGGGCTTCTTCACTATTCTTCTCCGTTCGCCAACCTTGGCAAGGTGGAGCTCAAGCCTTGTACACTTTTGGGATCCTCCGGGCTTCCACAATCCTCTTGGCAAGCTCCGGAAGTTGCACACACCAAGGGACACTCCCTTGTGGCTCTCACTACGCTAGAGACTCCAATCACCTAGAGTGGAGGCACCCAAGCACTATCTCTAGCTAGTTCTAGCCTATCTTTTGGTGTACAAATGATGAGTAAATGATGTAAAAGTGGTAGCTCTCTTGCTTGAATGCTCTAGGATGTGTAGAGTATGTCTGGGCTTCAAGTCTTTGCGATTTGACAGGTTGAAGGGGTATAAATAGCCAGCCTCCACGAGATAGCCGTTGGAAAAGTAGGCTGACATCACTTCTCTGTGTACATCGGATGATCCGATGACCCCCTTTTATGAGCATCGGTCTAATTAGATTAGCTGATGTCATTCTGTCAGAAATGACCGTTATTAGACCGATGCTTCACCTCCTTCATCATCGGAGGATCCGATGAATAGATCTTCAGTCTGGTTGAGCTGATAATTTGCTTCTGTTGTAATCGACCGATGTGTATCTGCCTTCAACATCGGATGATCCGGTGTTCAGTCCTTCAGAACACTTCAGAAAATTTGCTTACTGTTGTATTCATCCGATGTTCACTTGATACACATCGGATGATCCGGTGTGTACTTCATTCTGAGGTCTTCTTCTTCTGTTGAGTCCAAATCGACCGATGCAGTCATTCTTCAGATCACCGGATGATCCGGTGTGTACAATTTGTTTCCTTCGAGTTGAGTTGGACTGATCTTTTGGATTTTGGACTTGTGACCTCTTGAACACTTGTTTGTATGGCTCTTCTGATGGATATGAAGCTTCTTGTGTTGCCAATTTTGATAAAGGTTGCGTCGTTGTACGAGTTCCTCATTTGTTTCCGATTAACCCCTTAGGTTAGTTCGTTGAGGGGTCTCCTTTTGCATCCAATGAGCAGTAGATGACATTTATGAGTGATTGATCGACGTTTGATTCATTGTACATGAAACCTTGCATCCACAAACTCATTAGTGGTAATTAACGGTTGTCATTAATCACCGAAACCGTACCTCGTGGGGGCCTAGATGCTTTCAATCTCCCCCTTTTTGGTGATTGATGACAACACAACGAGTAGAGCATAAAAGTAATGGAATTTGAAACGCAAACGCAATGCTCATAAAGAAATGTAAACGCAATGCTCATAAAGAAATGTAATCGGAACAACATGCAACACAAGGAGCTCGAAGGCTCAAACAGTGATCAAATATAAATCATAAGAGTGAAGTAGCATACTGAATTACAAATAGTAGCAAATGATAACAAACAAGTCTCAAATAGAAGCAAATAACACGTCTGAAAGCAAATAGATAACTAGCACTCCCCCTAAGCCCAAGACACTCAAATAGATAACTAGCACTCCCCCTAAGCCCAAGACACTCCCCCTAACTCTAACTCTTCTCCCCCTTTGGCATCAAGACACCAAAAAGGGAAGAGGAGTACCTAGGACTCCGGAGCTCTCGGGGCGACGGTGAAGCGGACGACGTCGGCGGTGCTGTCGTCGGAGCTGCTCGAGGTGGAGGTCGCAGGTGCTGGCGCTGGAGCGGGAGGAGCTGGAGCTGCTGACGCTGCTGGGGCTGCTGGCGCCGCTGGGGGATCTGCTGGGGCTGCTGGTGCCGGTGGAGAAGGTACTGCCGGTAGAGGTGAGAACTGGAACGGCACTGACGAGGCTAGAAGAGGTGACATGCTGAAACTCGGTATAGGCGACGCCGGTGCTGGAGCTGCAGTGGGTGCCAGTGGAGAAGCTGCTGGAGCCTGACCAAGACCCGGCTGCTGGGGCGGAAGGGCTATCCCGGTCTGCTGGTAGAGGTTGGTGATCAACCCCAGGATACCCATCATCGCCTGCTGGGTCTGCTGCTGCTGGTCCAGTGTCCTCCGGTGCATCTGGTCCACCAGACTCGTGAACCGGTCCGTGTCCTCGCGCCTCTGGCGGGCCATCTCTAGCTGCATCTCTGTCTGCTGCCTCTGAAGCTCTGCGAGCCGCGCAGCCTGCTCTGCCCTGGCCTGCTCAGCAGCGAGCCTGTCCTGGCGCTGCTGCTCGATCATCTGCTGAAGAAGCGACGTCAGCTCAGACGGCTGCGTCACCTGCGCCTCGGACACAGGAGGTGGTGTCGGTGGCGGAGCAGCTGATCCTCCGGCCTCGGCGTCGTGCTGCCTCGGTGAAGGTGGAGGAGGAGGGAAGTACTCCTCGACACTGTCGTCTGTGTCGCTCTCGGACCAGACGTGCTGTAAGTCTCCACCTTGAGCTTCTGCCTCAGCCAGACGCTCATCTTCCTTCTCGAGGTCAGACCAATCCTCCTCAGTCAAGCGCGCCCTGACCTGGCGCTCAACTGGACGGCCAAGGCAGCGGTCTCCAGGAGCGGACGCACGGTAGTGGCCGAAGCGGGTCACGCTCTCGTCAGCAAGCCGGGCCTGTGCTGAATGTCCCTCTGGCACCACCATAGAGCAAATGAAGCTGATCCAGTGCCCATATACCATTTGCCTCATCATGCCCACTCCATCTGTAATAACGTCCTCCATCTCGCAGAGAAGTATGTCTATGATATCAAAATCCACCCCGTTCATTATGTAGAACAGGAGGGTCTGCTGGAGACTCGTGAACCCCTCCAAGTATCCTGACCTCGGCAGGAGCGTGCGGCGCAAGGCGAGGTGCACAATGCGCGCAGCTGGGGTCAGGAGTGCTGGGACTCTCGGCTGATCTGGAGAGAACGTGGGGCCAAACAAGGAGCGGATCTCGTCCAGCTGAGGTGCTACCCCTCCAGTAAGTGGCCTCCTCGGTGGATCTGCCTGCCCATAGACCTTCTCATGTATGCTAGTGTCGTGCAGGTCCAAGCCAAGGATGTGCCCCAAAGTCTGCCTTGTGAGATGGTAGTGCTGACCATTGAACATGAATGCAATGGATCTTCTGCCCTCTGAGACGTACAGGGTCGCGTAGAAGACACGGACCCATTCTTCCACATACGCACTCCTCTCATAGTCCAATAGCTCCACCAAGCCTCTGTATCGCTCAAAGAAGGGGCGGACATCAGTTTCCGCTGCCACTGCGAGCTGCCTCCAGTCCAGGTGGTTGTGCTGAAAGAGCTTGTGCCCCCGGCGCTTGTAGGTCTCATAGAGAGACGCCTGGGTGACAGTCCAGAAGCGACTGTCAACAAGCAGCTCTCGGGGCTGTGGGAACCACTCCTCAAGAAGAACACTCCATCTGAGCTTACGGAGTTGCTTCGCCTTCATCTTCCGGTAGTCCACAAGGCGAACTCCTTCTCGGACCAGGACGGCCGTGTCCACCTCATGGATGTCCCTCTCAGCCTCCCTGTCCTCACGACGATCGGCAGCCGTCAGTCTCGGACGAGGAGCAGCCTCGGCGTGACCCCCACGCGTCCGGGCTGAGCGCCGGCGGACGAGGGGCTCAACGGGCTCCTCTTCGGCGTCGGAGTCGTCGACCACTGGAGGCGGCCTCGGACGGTCCTCACGGATCCTCAAGGAACCCCCACGGCCGCGCTCACGCTCCTCGGCGGCGCGAGCGGCCATCAAGGCCTTCTTCTCATCCTTCGATAATTTCCGCTTCTTCGCGGCGGGCTCCTCGATAGCCTTGCCTTTGCCTTTGCGATCACGGGCCATCTCGTCGACGAAAAGACACGAGATCGATGGCTCGGGCGAGAAACCCTAGCAGGGAGAACTGCCGGCGGTGGAGGCTGGTGAAGGAGGTGGTGGCGGCGACTGGGGAGGCAGCGGCGGCGGTGCTGCGGGTGGAGCACGGCGGCGGCGGCGCGAGGGAAGGGCGGCGGCGCGCGGGAGAGGTGGCCGGCGGCGGTGGCGCGAGCAGGGGACGGCGGCGGCGGCACCTAGGGAGGCGGTGCTTGGGTGCGGCGGCGGAGGTGGCGGCGAGTAGGGCGAGCGGCGGCGGTGAGAGAGAAGAATCGGGGAGAGAGAAGGAACGGCGGCAGCGCGGGAGTTTAAATAGTGGGGCCCAAACCCTAGCCGTTTTACAAACACCGGATGGACCGATGATAGAAGCAGTGAACATCGGTCAATCGCAACAGTAAGGATATTCAAGAATTGCTGTTGACATCGGATGAACCGATGATTAGGGTTTTGAACATCGGTCGAATAGCACAGTAAGGGTGTTCAACCGAGTGATATTGACACCGGATGATCCGACGTTAGAGGGAGGTAGACACCGGTTGAATGGATCACAGCTCCAGAAGAGTGAACATCGGATGGACCGATGTTTCCAGGATGAACGCGTCGGATCATTTGAGGTTCTGACAGAGTTGGGTTTTGAGGATTGAACACCTATTTGACCGATGAGAGATTGACAGGGGCATCGGATAATCAGATGACAACAGAACGAAAACATCCCATATATGTCCTTCGACCAAACAACCAATCAAAGAGAAACACAAGTCTTAGGACTTTTTGGGCAACCCCTTACCCCTCAAGAAGCTAATATGCCAATAGCTTGGCTAGACCTTAACACAAACGAAACACCAAGAAAAATGGAGGAAAATATCCAAATAAAATGTAAGGCCCATACTTTGTGAGGTAGAGTATGAAGACTGCTATCTCAATGAAGCATGTTCCTCTAGGCATTAACGTACCTAACATTTTGTTCTTTCCACCTTATATGAGTTGAGATATTGTATTTCAAACAAGTCTCCTTCTCATGAGGTGGGTTCCCCTTTGTGACAATCTACCGTTATGCAATGCCAAACAAATTATATTGCAAGATATTGAATGAGTGCAACTTTATATGGCAGGGATCATGCAAGGCATAAAATAAATCTATCTTGCCAAGTTTGAACCTTCCAAAGGCTTCCTCAGGGAAAACTACTTCTAGCTTGCCCCTATCCTTTGGGAGTTAGACAAGACCTATATGATATGCATCCTTACATGAGCATAGCAACTTACATGACGTTAGATGCATCTAGCACATTTAATTCACTTCTAAGTCTATAAAAGGTTTTCTCGTCAAGTACGGGAATGGGGTTTTTAGCAAATCTAACCGCACTTGCATTGTCACAAAGGAGAGGCACATAATCATACAAGCATTCATTTTAACATGACATGGGGCCTAGATGCGGAAAGATATAGCAATAGACTATTTATGGAATGGTAAGTTTGATTTGACAATAGGGTTACCGTCCATATCCGCGTTGGGCTCCCATTCTCAACTTTCTTCAAGAGGTCCTTGGTAGATTTTCTTTGATGGTGGAGGTCCCCTCTTGAAGTCACTTCGTGGATGGTCACGTGTTCTTGACTTTAGGCACCCAAGCTAGCTTTGGTCCTTGTATATGTGATACAAGTGCTTTTGGGACCCAAAGTTGCTTGGGGAGCTTCCCTTTCATCCCCTTTACGTTCATGCCAATGAACTTTGCCTTCACCTTAGCACCTACTTTGCTCAACAAATAATAGTGATTCTCAAAGGTAGATGTATAGTTAGTCGGCAATTTTGGAGAAGGTCGGTTAGGTAGAGGGCACTCCCTTGTATGGTGACCCGTGACCTTGCAATGTTGGCAATAGGAGCCAACTTCCTTGATGAAGCTTGTTTTGAGCTCCGGTGAGGGCACCTTTCCTTTGTTGGGCACCGGGAAGGATCCAAGTCCTTTCTTGTTGAAGCCCTTTGCTTGATGGAAGAGGATTTCTTTATGTTTGTCTTCTCCCTTAGATAGTCTTGCTAAGCTTGTGCGGAGACTTTCAATCTCCTCCATCAACTCCTTCTCCCTAGCATTTTCTTTCATGGGCAAAGACTCATGGAAAGCATTAGTAGCATTTGAAATAATGGGTACCTTGCCACCAATAGTTTCTTTCTCCTTATTTTTTAATTTTAGTTCAATGGCTTCATACGAGAGATTAAGTGCATGATGCTCTTGAACTAACTCATTATGCTTATCCGAGAGCGTTTGATGAACTAAGCCAAGCTTATGATTGTCTAGCTCAATTTTAGCCTTATCTTCTTCAATTTGCTTGACATAGGTTTTGAGCGTGTCATGCTCTTTAAGTATGCTTTCATACTTGCCAAGCAAATCAAGATTAGCATTTTCAAGTTTAGCATGAGCTTGTTCTAGCGCCTTGACTTTGTTCTTTTCCCTTTTAATGATGGTGTGATATTCATTTATCAATGAAGTTAATTCATCGGGGGAAAGTTCATCATCACTAGATTCGTCACATACCTCAAAGTTACCTTTCTCCATGAGACACATGGGAGGTGGAGGAAGAGGTGAATCATCTTTGTTGGCAATGGCAAGTCCGGCCAAGTTTTCTTCTTCTTCACTCTCTTCTTCACTTGACTCTTCGTCGGTGATCCATTCATTTCCCTCACACATGAACACTTTTTGAGGTCCTTGTCTTTTCTTTGGAAAGAATTTTGACTTTTTGCCTTTGTCAAATTTCTTCTTTCCAAACGTTCTTGCCTTGGGCTTGACCTCTTCTTCTTCATCCTCGCTATCTTCAAGCTTGTGATGCTTGCTCTTGTGGTTCTCCCTTCTCTTGTCCGGTTTTGGACAATCGTAGGAGATGTGGCCTTGTTCACCACAATTATAGCAAGTTTTGCTACTTTCTTTCTTGGGGAGGAAGGCTCTTTTGTTGGGATCAAAAGTGTATCCCTTCTTGGCAATCTTGGAGTTCAAGCGGGAGAATTTTCTCATCATTGATGCAAGCTCATCATCATCATCTTCACTTGATGTTTGTTCTTCTTTGCTTGAACTAGGCTTGATCATTTTCTTTGTTTTCTTGAAAGCCTTGAGAGCAATTGTCCTTGTAGAGGATGAACTCTCCATCATCCCAAGTACACTCATCTCATGAGCGTGTATTTCTCCAATTAGCTCCGAAACTTCAATGTGATCAAGTGATTCCTTTTGGAGCATTGAGTTGATGATGTTATACTTTGGCTTGGGAAGGAGCATGAGGATCTTTCGGTTGATAAGTCCCTTGCCAAGAGAAGCAATATCAAGAGCATTTATTTCCTCAATGAGAACATTTAAGCGAGAAAACATTTCATTTACATTTTCATGAGGAAACATTTTAAACTCATCATATTTAGATTTAAGCAAGTGATATTTAAGTTCTTTAACACGAGAGGAACCCTCATGAATTTCAATTAAGCATGCCCAAATTTCACAAGCTTTTTCTTTACTAGCTATTCTTGCAAATACATCTTGACTAATGCATTCATAGATGGTATTTCTAGCTCTAGCATCCCATTTAATTTGATCACCAATATAAATATGATCTCCAAATCCCGCATGGGTCGCTTCCCACACTTCGGGAGCAATGGCCTCTAGGTAGGCACGCATGCGTGCTTTCCAATAGGCAAAGTTCTTGCCCTCGAAGATAGGAACCGAACCCCCATTCTTGGCCATTTGAGCTCTCTAGCGGTGAAGCTAGAATGATCCAATGAGCAACAAGGCTCTGATACCAATTGTAAGGATCGAAATGCCCAAGAGGGGGGGTGAATTGGGCTTTCTTTCAAATTTTAAGACAATTAAACACTTAACAACTTAAAGCCCAATTCCCTATGCAATTAAACTATGCAATCAATATAATTTAAAGTTGCGGAATGAAGATTGCATAAGAGTAAAAAGGGAGAGGGATGCAAACGCTCAAGGGACACGGAGTTTATCCCGTGGTTCGGTAAGATCACAAGGATCTTCCTACGTCCACGTTGTGACACCCACCGAAGGGTTTTGCCACTCCCAAGTCACCGAGACTAGGGGCTTCTTCACTATTCTTCTCCGTTCGCCAACCTTGGCAAGGTGGAGCTCAAGCCTTGTACACTTTTGGGATCCTCCGGGCTTCCACAATCCTCTTGGCAAGCTCCGGAAGTTGCACACACCAAGGGACACTCCCTTGTGGCTCTCACTACGCTAGAGACTCCAATCACCTAGAGTGGAGGCACCCAAGCACTATCTCTAGCTAGTTCTAGCCTATCTTTTGGTGTACAAATGATGAGTAAATGATGTAAAAGTGGTAGCTCTCTTGCTTGAATGCTCTAGGATGTGTAGAGTATGTCTGGGCTTCAAGTCTTTGCGATTTGACAGGTTGAAGGGGTATAAATAGCCAGCCTCCACGAGATAGCCGTTGGAAAAGTAGGCTGACATCACTTCTCTGTGTACATCGGATGATCCGATGACCCCCTTTTATGAGCATCGGTCTAATTAGATTAGCTGATGTCATTCTGTCAGAAATGACCGTTATTAGACCGATGCTTCACCTCCTTCATCATCGGAGGATCCGATGAATAGATCTTCAGTCTGGTTGAGCTGATAATTTGCTTCTGTTGTAATCGACCGATGTGTATCTGCCTTCAACATCGGATGATCCGGTGTTCAGTCCTTCAGAACACTTCAGAAAATTTGCTTACTGTTGTATTCATCCGATGTTCACTTGATACACATCGGATGATCCGGTGTGTACTTCATTCTGAGGTCTTCTTCTTCTGTTGAGTCCAAATCGACCGATGCAGTCATTCTTCAGATCACCGGATGATCCGGTGTGTACAATTTGTTTCCTTCGAGTTGAGTTGGACTGATCTTTTGGATTTTGGACTTGTGACCTCTTGAACACTTGTTTGTATGGCTCTTCTGATGGATATGAAGCTTCTTGTGTTGCCAATTTTGATAAAGGTTGCGTCGTTGTACGAGTTCCTCATTTGTTTCCGATTAACCCCTTAGGTTAGTTCGTTGAGGGGTCTCCTTTTGCATCCAATGAGCAGTAGATGACATTTATGAGTGATTGATCGACGTTTGATTCATTGTACATGAAACCTTGCATCCACAAACTCATTAGTGGTAATTAACGGTTGTCATTAATCACCGAAACCGTACCTCGTGGGGGCCTAGATGCTTTCAATGGTGAAGGCAATCCAATATATAATCTTGGCGTCTCCCCCAAACTTTTGGGATAGATGCCTTTGGCTCCTACTGAAAGCTGGAGAATTCTCCGTTGTGGGCAACGATATTGCCCAAGGGACGAATTTATTGAGGAACGCCTTGAAGTACTAATGGAGTTAAGCTCTTGCGTACTCTTTGGATTTCCCAAAGAATGGGCTAGCCAAACACTACCCTGTTTTCACTCAACAAAGAAAACAAAGCAAGGGTAATCATGTATAATAACTACTAGTACCTATAATTTAATCAAAAGCGGTAGTTATCCTTGACTTCTGTGCCTTCTCCGGCAACAACGTCAGAAATGCTTGTTGGTATTTCTTAACACTACACATCTCCGGTGAGAGATGAGATCCGCAAGCGCACGAAAGATACAGTTGTAGCATTTTACTCAAGAATATTTCCAAGAGTATCATATTTATCTTAAAGGAAGGCGGTAAAGTAAAGTAAACACTATTCTTATCTCTATAAACCGTGAGTCTACGAGACATCTAACACTAATTTACTATCTAAGTACCACACTTATATATTAAATAAATACCTTAGGAGTTGCAATACAAGATCCATCCGAAGGCAATGACTAACCTAAACATCATTAAACCAATGATGGGACCAAGCACTAACATATTCATATTAACATAACCATATTAATACCTAATTAGACTATAGTGATAGTGTATGATGTTTATGATAATATAATAAAGACATTATGACTAGATCATAACAACATCTACATCTAACACATGCATAGACTCCACAACCAAACAAGGAACGCTTCATCCAAGTATATGAATAAGTAAAGACTAATTATATTAATATAAAGCATAATATCACAAATACAAGAAAAGATACATGAGACATACCTTTCTCAATTTGGACTTGGGACTAGAGACTCCTCTTCTACGGCATAACCTCCACTAAGGAACTAGGAGAACTAATATATACAAGAGAGAATGTTTGAATGGTGTGTGTAGTGAAGTGAGACCCCCGTATTCATACACAGAGTAGAGACGGTTCCCGTCACCAAAAGCGCGTGAATCAGTCTTCATCGCTATCAGCTCATCGCAGGGAGTTGACACGTGGAAGTTTACCACGTTTGGCGCCAGGAAGGGGTTGGCCGATCCCCCTAGTCGGTCGACCTCATCCTAGCACCAATCGCGGTGTGCTTCATCCAGGTGGCTGACAGGTGGGTCCTCTAACCATTTTAGGGCGCTATGCCGCGGATGCCCTCGAATACTCCTGTAGGTGGGATATATGATCCATGTATTGCCATATGTCAACGTCCAGTCTTAAGTGTATACAATAATAAAAGCTAAATGAATACCTTAAATTTATATTAAACTTAGACACCCATATTTCCTGGATAGGGTTTCAAGTATTGAACTGTTGGAAAAGCCTGTTGTAGAACTTCCTTGAAGAATACTTTGATGATTCCCAAATATAGTACCACTGATTTTTCTCCTATTTATATGAGCATCTGGAATAACTAATCCTAACTGCCTTACTTCATCATATACCACTGATTTTTCGTAAGTGAAAGGGGGCTTGACCTAGTGGTTAAGTACTCTGAGTAGCACTACTTAGATCCTGAGTTCGATTCTTGGTGAGGGCGAATTTCAGGCTGAATTTCACAGTATTAAATGCAGGTACTCTACAGAGGAAGTCATGGACGCTGGATCCGGGATGCACTTACGAAAAATATAAAGTGATGAACGTGCCGTAATATTGGTTTACGAAGTCCAGTCCACAGTCGTGTGCTTAGTCATCCAGTTATCGTCGTCTTGTTCTAGACAATAGGTTGTGAGTGTTTGCATTTGTACTCGCTTGTAATAAAATGGCCATAACCTCCTAAGAGGGGAAGGTCGGGACTTTACCCATCATCTAAAAAAATGCCTCTTCTGAAAACCGAATGTAAAATTGCCACAGAGTCTGATCTTCCACAAGAATGTCTTGGACAGTAATTTCTTTCTTTTCAGGAATTGAATATCAAGTGATATCCATTATAGAGATCATCTCGAAGTGTGACAGTGGAGGGTGGAGCCTTTTCTTACATTACATGCTACAACTATGGACACTCCACATACCCCGAGCTTGTTGTCAGTTAATTTTTGCTTTTGTAGGATTATGTTTTAATATAGGAACAAATTATTGATGTATTGACTATAGACAAAATTATAAGTTGTAGCCATTCTATCTAAATTTGACAACTCAAGACATATTTTGATTAGAGATACTAAAGGATAACTGAGATATTCACATTGAAATGTCGTAAAAGCATGCTACCAAGCAATTGTCCACAATACTTTCATTCCCATGTAATCCCATATTAGTCTTTCTGATTTGGATCAATTGACAAGTTAATCTCTCATTCAGACCTATGAATTAAGGGCACAAGTATCCGATTAGTCTAATGAGCAGTCTAGGTAGCCTAAATTGTTGAGGAAACTTAGGAAAAGAGTATATCAAGGTTTAGTCGGCGCTTTTTTTTTTTTTTTGCCGTCAGCATCTGCCACCCACGTTTGATCAGCCTCAAGTTGCTTACCTGCTCCGGCACGCTATGCTGCATCGTCACACGCGCCTCCCTCCTCAATCCCAGCTCAGTGCCGTTCAGTAGCGTGCCTTGCCGCCCGTCCGTAAGAGCACCTGGAGGCATATCCACAACTGAGCCCTTAAGGAGTGCATTGTGCTAATAGCACCCGAAGGCTCCGTCCTTGTGACCACATTCACTCCAAGGCAAATAACCAAGATAATTAATGAATAAAAGACAAATATATATGCAGTTTTGTCAGACTAAATCATGATATTGCAAAGGTGATGGTGGGAGTTTGCTTGGCTAATGTGGCCGCCAAGGGCCTTGGTGACTTGGAGCCCTAGGACTGTGGGACAGCTAATGCATCTGTTACCAAATATTTTGGTCAGTGTAGCAAGGGGAAAGTGGAGTGCTCTCTGCAATAGAGCTGGCTCATGGTGGTTGCCCAATGATGTTAGTCAATGGATCCTACAATGATTGTGTTACAGGTCTGACCATGCGCATTGCAACCTATCTGACGAGCAATGTAGCAGCCTAGTTTGGTGGCGCAAGCATGTTGTGCAAGGCGCAAGGTCGTCAGCTGTTCTGCACAGCTTGCAACAGACACCATAGATTTGACCGGGGGCTGTTCATTAGACCTAAAAGGCGGCAGGACCACTGTCCATTATGTGGAGCTGGTGATGAGAAGGCAGGGTTCCCGGGGTTGCGAGAAGTGCAAGGGGGCGGTATGGTAAGTTCCATCCAAGCATATGGAACTTCTGAAGTTTATTTTGAACAAAACATTGCTGAAAAATAATTTTTTAAAAAGTAACAGGTAAATCACACATATAAGATTTTGTCTCGCATCCACACACTCATGTGGATTATACTGTGTTTATTAAGCAGCCAATAGATCAATGAACAAACGAGTTGACACCGAAGGTCGTTGATGATTTTGGGCCACAACAGCAGGAGTTGACGCCACCGATAGTCCTGCACTTCCCATCATTGCTGAGATTATGGACGAAGCAAATATCTCCACACGACCTTTCTTCGCATGATCCAAATTGGAAACATTTTTCTTGGATTCCAGATTCCAGAGAGAAGATGGGCATCCTGGTGGCTGTTATCGGCACGGCGAGGAAAGCCAGTAGCAGTGGGATGAAGATGAACGCAAGAGTCTTCTTGGAGCTTGCAGCAGCCACGATTTGCGCCATCTATACGAGGCTAGAGATTATACTTCTTTACTACAGGTGTATATGTGGATGGAGACTAATGGTTTTGTGATGCTCTATCTCTTTGGGGATGCTTGATTATATAGAGTGTAGCCAGGAGCAAATTAATATGGACAATCACTTCCTTCTATTTTCTTAAAGAAAAAAAGTCAACTATGACATTTTATTTGATCATATTAAATTTATTGTTTTATTGCCCGATATATTTCTTTAGCGAGATTGCCAATTTTCCCCCTTATTTTTAGTGTGCTTCTATATTTTCTCTTTAGACTTTGAAATGAGTCCATTTAGTCGTGAACGTCGATTTTGAATACAAATTCATCCCTGACCCGAGATGGTAGTCCACTTGGCATGCCTAATCACCGGGTAGCCAATTTCATCCCTTATTTTTATTGTGATGCTCAAATTTATCTTTGGGCTTGACTTTGAAACAAGTTGTTTAGTCCCTGTACTTTGGCCATCACTTCAAATTCATCCTTGAGCCGCGGTGGTAGTCCATGTGGCAAGTCAAATCGTCATGTTTGCGTTATGGTGAGTTATCTACACAACTATTCAAGCGCATAAATACATATATGCTGTTGTAAATGGTAAATAAGTAGATGCTGTCTTGTCCAATAATATTATTGTTTTTATTGAATTTGACAATAACATGACTCATAGATATGGATATAAATATCTCATATAATGGTTCAATGGTTGTTGTAATTTTGTCCCAAAGAAGATTTTGTTTTAAAAGTGTCAAAAGTATAATAGTAAAGTAGGAATGTGTGTTTATTGCACATAGGGGACAAACCTCCCTGACAAGACGTGCCAATGTGGACTGTGACCACAGCAAAAGTATGAATTTTGACTCAACACTAAATTTCAGGGACTAAACCGCCTCCTTCCAAAGTTTAAGGACGAAATTGAGCTTATGACCGAAGATGAGGGATTAATTTGGCTATTTTGCCTATCTCATTCATGTAAATCTTCTTATAAATGACAATAATGATGGATCTAAATTTCTATTTATCATAAATTATTTTATCATAAACTTCCTGTATAAATGGTAATAATCATAATGTAAATGGCAATAAACAATCATTGAAATCACGTATTAATGGTAGATTATCCTAGCATATGTGAGGACCGGTGTCCCAACAAAAGGATCACGTCAGGTGCCGCGTGATGCGACTCCAGATAGCCATACAAAAGAATCTAAAATATTACAACAAATGTTCACTTGCTTTTATTACAACAGAATGGTCTTCCCAAAAACATTTAAAACGATAGTGGGAGATAAACAAAAAATCACAACTCGGCATACTAGGCTCTAAGCACACGTGAGTGTGTCCGGCCCAAGGATACACCACCCTAGAAGCGCTCAACTACGACGGCAGTGAGTAGGGCTCCCATAGAACTTTCCTCTTCTCCAGAGGTGACAACTCACTGTGACGCCCTTCACACTCAGCAACAACAAACCCTGAGCAAAAAGCTAAACAAGACTTAACCGTCTCAAGACCTACTATAGACTTCTACATGCTGCAACCTGACAAAGGAAAACCATTTGCAGAATACACTCGCCTAATTGTAGATCCATAGTTTCAAAGTTTTATCCATCAAATTAACAATTCATGAAGGTTAGCTTTAATTAGCACTATCAGTACTGCATTGAGGTTGCAATACAATTAACAATTGAAATGCTCAAAATATCATATTATCTCATTATTCTCTTATTACTACGTGATGACTAAGTGAACAAGCGGTTCTCAATAACAGTGAGCGACAGTGACTCAAATCGATACTCTTGTGTGCCTACACGCACTACAGAAATCCCGTTGATTTGCGATGGCCGAAGCCATCGCAAATAACACAAAACCGTCACAAATAGTTTATTTACGACGGTTTTTTACCGTCGCTAATGTTCTGCTATGAATAACATTATTTGTGACGGTCATCGTTGCAAATTAACTAATTTGTGATGGTGGCCCGTGGCCATCATAAATAAGGATCTGGACCCGACGGATGGGGTGGGCCCATTTATTTGCGACAACTGAGCAAACTGTCGCAATTAAAGGTCTTATTTGTGACGGTTTTCATTGGCACCGCAAATTTGCTACGGCCACAACAGTCGTCGAAAATAATAGATGTCTTATTTGCGATGTAATATATAAAAGCCGTCACAAATAATCATTTTAATTTAAAAAAACGGTGGTGGTGGCAGTGGCGGTAGCTCGATCTGCACCCCCTGAGTACGAACAAGTACTTGTTATTGCAAACATTATAGGTTACATATTATTAAGCATGCGATTAATTTAAATTACTTTAGCTTTTATTTCTTACCTCCATCATCTGTTGCATCTACGCCATGTGTTGATGGCTGTTATATCTCAATTTCACCCGTCAATATAACTCAATTATGTGAAGGATATGTCATTTCTTGCAGACATCATCTTTTTATTTAACCTATTTCCACTTGTCTTTAGAAAAATAGTGCATGCAGACTTTTTATGCAGGAATTGAGGTGAAAGAGGGGGGGGGGCAATCCTAAAAATTACCGTCCCAATCAATCAAGCAGCAACACGTGGCATCACATGGATCAAATGGCCCTAAAAAAGACGTATCCGAGAAAATCGAACAATGCATCACCCACATTAGTTAAGGGGCCGACCAGTCCGTGACCTGGAGAAAGCACACGAGAAATGGGGCACTGACCAGGTCAGCTGAACCCCCTGTTCGGTCGACCTCTTCTTCGCCAAACCCAGTCTTCTTCCACGTGTTGACGCCATGTGGTGTCCTGATAATGATGAAGACTGATTCACGTGCTATGTGGTGGGAACCAACCCTTCTCCAGCAATAAATAGGACCCCCTACCACTCACTTCAACACACACCACTTGAGTTTCATTTTATTATATCCACTACTTTTCATAGTCTTAGAGATGTTTAGACTGTAGAGAGGAGAGTCTCTAGTCCCAAGTCCAAATTGAGAAAAGAGTAGAGGAAGTCTCTCGTCCCAATTCCAAATTGGAAAAGATATGACTCATGTATTCCTTCTTATATTTGTGACTTTATTCATAATAAAGATGTTATCTTTAGTCTTCCATTATACATATACTTGGATGAAGCGTTTCTTATTTGATTGTGGAGTCCATGTATGTGGCAAGTATAGTCTTTATGATTGGACTGTAATGATATCATCTTATCATCATAAACACTATAAACCTCTACTATAGTCTAACTAATTATGATACGATTATGTTAATATGAATAACCATGCTTTGTATCAACATTAGTTTCAATGATGATTTAGTTCATTGCCTTAGCATGACTTGTGCCTAGGCTCTTAAGGTATTTACTTAATATGCTAGCATGGTACTAGGATAGTTAAGTAGCACTGAATGTCTCGTAGACCTATAAATTGAAGAGGTAGGCAGTAGATGATGACAGTCATATCTATCCTTTGTAACCCTCCACGTTCGGCTATGCCACAGGCTCTTGGCGAGAACCGTCCTAGTATTGCTAAGGGTAAACCCGTGCCCGATGTGAATATCATAGGAATTCAACATTAACATGATTCATTAGTAACTGACTTATGCTATGTATATGTACAATAGAAGCATTGTAGGAGTAACTCACTATCTCTTAGTCTAATCTCCCTCTAGGATCCATTTACCTCCTTAGAATAGAATGCTCTTGTGTGCGTCGCACCACCTTGAATTACCTATTATTCATCCTCACTAGAACCCTACCTAGACAATTCTATCCCTTCCATTTGATGATTGCTACACTTCAACGTAGCCTTACGTTGGGATAAAATAAATGACACCCTTGGAATACTCTTTTAAGGGGAAATTCTACACCGATAATTTTCGTACGCTTGCGAAATTCATCCTGTGATTCTAAGGAACCATCAACAAGCATTTCTGTCATACTAGCTGGAGATGAATTGTTAGTGGTGCATAAGAAATATCAACAAGCATTTCTGGCGTCATTGCCCGGGACGACAGTTGAAGTATTGCATGATTGAGTGAATAGGATAGGACTCTGGATAGATTTTTAGTAGGATAACCCTTCTTTGTTTTCATATTTATTTAATGTTAAAACAACATAGACTATGTCTAGTTTCTGCTTGTCGGATACTTTCTTGAAGATCCAAAATCCCTTCTGAGAGACCAACCGGAGGTAAGACAACTAACTATCTTATTCGTCTGCATGACTTAGCCGGAACCCTGGCTCTACAGACCGTGGGAGTGCCTCCACGACACCTGCGACCCCGAACCACGAACACACGACACCTGAGACCCCAAACCACGAACCCACGACACTTGTGGCCCCGAACCACGAATGGAGATAAGGAAGGTAAGCACCCTACCCAAGATTGAGCATCACTGAGTCTCGAGTTCAAAGGTCGGCCCTACGGGGTTTATAGACCACACGGGACAATCGAGAGCGGGGAATGGACGATTGTGAGACAGGCTCGCATGAGGCTTAATATTGGGTTGCGGATACCCTCTATGTTTTTGATGTTCTATATGCAAGTCCCAGCTCAGCTATCCCATGGTAGCCCTCTGTAGGATCGGCTTCGAGCCGCTCGAGCCCCAGAAAGGCTTGGGATTAGTGCAGATGGCCCAAGCAGGATCTGACGAAATGCGGGCACCACACCCCAATCACACGCTTGATCTAAATTGGAAGTTTTGTTCCCATACCCATCACAATCAAGGGAGATCAGTTTCACTCGGATTTACCCATTAGACAGCATAACAAGCTCGGGAGTTTGGCCATGGAGGTAAACTCCTGAGCTCATCCCCTCTGAGCCATCATAGGCTCGTGGACAGGGTGCGGATTTTTGTCCACACAAAGGGAAAGCCGCCCGAAGGACAGTGGTGTCCACCGTCGAGGTCCTAGCAGCAGGCGCATCAAGCACCTAAAGCCTGCCGACCCATGAGCTCCCAAGCTCCGACACAAGGATGAGAGGGGTGCCAAAACGATCGGGGCCCGAACTCTGACCCTGCCGTCCTCAGCTCGCGGGTGAATGCATTGGCCCCCAACTCTCCTGACCCCGACATGCTCAGAATACCATGTGAGGACCGGGATCCCGACATTCCAGGAATCATATTAGGTGGTATTGTGCGATACGACACCCAACAACACACACGAAAAGAATACATGAACATACAAAGTTTTCATTTCTCAACATAGTATTGTTTACAACATAATGTACAACTCGTGTACACATGCATCGAAAAATATGTACTCACACTCTCAATCTATCTATGCACAAGAGAATCCGTCCATGTCCACATAGTCTTCTCACTAGCAACACGAAGAAGAGATGCAGTAGCAAGGCTTCCCATGAGATATACATTTCGAAACATTCGAGTTCTCACAAACAACCGTCAGCAGCAGTAACATACTAATACATACAGCACAAGGCTCAACAAGACTTAACTGTCCCACCTAATACATGAAAGTCTACATGTTTGAGACTTGTAACATAGGAAAGCTGAATTGCATAAAGGAATCGCCTAATAGTAAATCCTTATTTTTAGTTTTTAAGTATCATATGAGAACCGTGGGCATGCAACATCATGAACTCCTCAATCAAACAAGAAACGCTTCATCCATGATGTTACTTGCCCAAAGTTGCATTGGCTGCAAACAAGTTAAATGGTTGAAAATTGTAAATTTAATTGTCTTACTTCTAAGCTATACAAGTTGCAATACAATAATATAATAATTGCAACAAATTCATAATATTTCAAATACTCTTTATTACTACGTCAGAGGGTAGTGAACAAGTGTACTCATTCTATTTTTGTGAGTGATGGTGATTCGAACCAATAACACCCGAACTGCATGACACATATGCCCACAAGAAAGACACGTCGGTGCTCTTCTCTCTACGTCATATGCGGCTATTTTCACAAGAGGCCCTAATATGGAATCAACTCTCCATCCTGAGCAGAAGGTCCTCTACATGAACACGTTGAAGTTGCATACTAGAAGATTTACACATTTATGCCTTCACATCTGCATTCAAGGATACTAGAGAAGTTTCCATGCCAAGGTCATCAAGTTAAATTAGTTTCTTGTCTCCCATATACCAGTATGCATCTGGTACAACTCAAACTTGTCCAGCAGGGCCGCACACGGCATGGTCCTTGATCAATACAGATGGGGATACCGACCCAACCTCCAACATCTGCTTTGCTATTATCGACCGAGGCATGATGTGGTCACAAGCGTTGTCTCACCCTTTGGGTTGAGAACAACATTGTGTGTGTCATCATACAAAAATCCCCGTCCACATCTCAGTTTTAAGAGTGAACTTTACGAAAAAATCTTGTGAGTAGGTTTCCCTAACTCAACTTCTCTCGCAAGTAGAATTTCACTACTTGACTTGTGGTCGATAAAATATGACCATATGCGAGTATATTCCAACTACTCATCAACATGGCATTAATGGCACGATTCAATCTTAATCTACCTATACACTCCCATGGTCACTTCGGTCATGCAAGTGGAGTGTTCATCCAACATAGATCTAATGCACATTTCAAGTCTATTCAATGAAGTGTATAAAACAAAATTTTATAAAAGCACTTAAATGCATAACGAGGCTTGCCTTTGGTTGCGACTAGGTAAATGTCAATCAGTCAGTGTCTTGATCTTCCGAGTAGATCTTCGAGTCAATGTCCTTCATCACTTGCCCTTGTTGTTGCTTGGGAAAATCTTGCTTACAGAAAAGTCTAGGCTTGTGCCTCCTCCTCCAAGCAATGCTCCTCGTCGATATCCATTCATCATGTCTTTTCTCGAGATGAGAATGCACAAATTCATCACAAAATGTAATTTCACATTTGAATGGGGAATAACTTTATTGATTTAAAAGAGAGTTCAATTACTGAATAGAGACTCAAAAGTGTCTATTATGCACATTCAAATCAAATGGGGAGGATCTCACTAACTCAAATTTGAATTAGGGAACATGATTTCTAAATGCTTCATATGAAACATATGGCAAATTATGATTTGAGCAATTACTAGGTGGAGATCCTATGAATCAAAGGAAGCTCAAGACTTTGAAGGGACCTTATAAAAGTCTCTGCTGGTCTCAGAACAAGGATTGGAAGAATCAAATCAAATTTAACTTGATTTATGGAAAATAGAATTATTAGGACCACAAAACACACATTAGGCAACATTGCGATGCTAGGCAGCAACCGGAACGGCACCGGTGACATAGGAGGGTTCGCCAGCAAGGTCGATCTCCCTGGATACAACAGTAAAACACAAATTAACAGTTTGATCCTATTGCACTGTGGAATCCTGGGTATTACTAAATTGAATCACAATCTTGGTGAAAAGGACTAAAATATGGACTTCGACGATGACCTACGTCACAACGCACAGTGGAGGGGAAAACTCATATTCCGGTATGTATAGTGGATGAAACCTAATTCGTTTGAGCTGGGAGGTCCGTAGGGACATGAGGAACATATTCTCCATCTGGATTGACAAATAATGAAACGTGGAAATGGAATTTCTTGATGGATGACTTCAGTTCTATAGGACGACCAACATGAAAACTCGGATTGTGTTGGCTACAAGCTATGGCGTGGCAAGCGACTTACACAAGAGTGAAGAGGAAATATTGTGCACATTTTTTCTTCTGTCAGCTGGTTGCAAGGTGGTTTGCTTCGGTCTGGAGACGGTTAGGCAGTGGTGCTCGACGGTGTCACCCTTAGACAGCAGCGAAGAAACCTTCAAAACATGATGAATTTCAACAGGGGAAACAAATAATGGTTTACAGGAGAGGGTAGAGGGCATCCTTGCGCTAACTTTAGCTCTTTACACCAGGGGAGAATTCGGCATGAAGCAATAGTTTGAAGGAGGGAGGAACCGACGGCAAAGTTCTATTCTTGAGGAAGAAAACAGAGAGTGTGCAGAAGAAGTTTTCTGCTTTGGTCAGTGGAGGATACTACCCCTCATATATATAAGGCGCACTACTGGGCTTTTAGGTCGTAAGCTCATTAGTAATCTGATTTTTTATGGATCAAATATCCAACGGGTCTTAATCTGAATTGTTATGATTGCTTCTTGGATATATCACCAACAAATTCTTCCCCTTAACCATTAGACCCGTATAGAAAAGTGCTCTAGCCTATCTTCTGACGCCATTTATAGCATTCTAAATCCCTCTATGAACTTAATCTACCAGGTGCAAACAGATCAAACATAGTAGTAGATCATATTCGATAAGGAGTAAAACATGAATAGAGGAGGATGATGGCACACCTTTGATGAGCGTACCTGCATTGGAGGAAGAAGATGTGATGGTGTCTCGCTTGAGGAAGGGCTGACAGTGATCTTGACAGAAATGTGGTATGGCCTTCCCTCCTATCCACACCACCATAAGATCGGTTGTGTGAGCCATCAAGCAGTCCAACTGGACCGCGTCCTCTTAAATATATGCAATGTTTGAGGAAGGAGTAGGGCCGCTACTTGGTACGTGGTAGTTCTGCCCCCTATCAGGGCTCGTAACATGAGTTGGACTCGGTCCCGATAGAACTTGGTCCATTTGATATCAAACACTCCAACAGAGTGGTCTCTGCAATAGAGTGGCTCATGGTGGTCGCTCAAAGATTTGAGTCAACGGATCCTACAATTATTGTGTTCAAATCCGACAATGCGTATTGCAACCTATCAGACAAGAAATGCAGCAGCCCAGTTTGGTTGCGCAAGCAAGTAGTGCAAGGCAACGATGTCAGCATATATTGCAATGGGCACCATAGATTTGACCGGGGGCTGTTCAACAGACATAAAAAGCAACAGGACCACAGTCAATTCTGTGGAGCTTGTAATGACAAGGCTGGGTTCGGTGTGACGGCCGGGGTTGCGAGAAGTGCAATGGGTGGCATGGTAATTTCCATCCGAGCATATGAAAAATCTGAAGATTCATTTCGAACAAAACTTTGTTGAAAGATGAATTATTGCCCGCCACAACGGATCAATGAACTATCTGGTTGAGACCAACGGTCGTTGAGGATTTTGGAAACACAACAGCAGTAGTGGACGTCACCGATGGTTCTGCACATCCCATCGCTGCTGAGACCATTGGCGAAGCAAATGTCCGCACACAACTTTTCTTCGCAGGATCTAACTTGGCCTCATTTTTCTTGGCTTCTACGTTCCAGCGAGAAGCTGGGCATCCCGGTGGCTGTCATTGGCGCGGTGAGGAGAACCAGTTACATCGAATTTATGCACCGAAAACATAACTTCCGACTTATTGCATCTTATAATGCACACAACCTAAAAAGCTTAAAAAATAGCAAGACCACATTCTAGTAGTAACCAATTATAAGACTAGATCATCACTCGTGTTTGGAAAAAAAAAAAGAATTTGACCATCTGCTCCAAACGCTTGTATGTATCAAGTGACAAGTACCACAGCACAACCTGTGTGAAACCAATGTGTGACCATAAAAACAAACTGCAATGAAAAGCCCATATTTCTTCTCAAACACAATGTTATTTCTGCAATTCCAAATTGGCCAACAAATGACCGAGCACTTAACAAAGCAAGTGGTTTCAGATCTTTACTAGCTCCCCAGTGCCAAGTACCCAACAAATTTGATACGTAAAATTTATAACCACTTGAACAACATTGACACACCATTCTTGCAAAATAACATTCAAAAATAGGTGTTGAATTGCTTTGAACTGGACGGGGAGCCGTTGAGGCCCAAACTAATTAATCAGTACCCTACTTATGACTGGGAACATGCCATGCGGCCATGCCCGCCCAACTTCAGAGGATCACAGGTTGGTTTTCGGCATTGAGGTTAAATCATGCCAATACAGCTCTTCTAGTGCCATGAGTGGATTAGAACCCAGCCGGAACCAGATCGGCCGAAGTACATTTCACAATATTGATCGAGTGGACCCATGCACAAACTCATTATTAAGCATTTAAAAGCTTTGTTTCAAAGCCACTAACATTATATACAAAAGGACTCCATAACACATGCTCTATGGTTCAAGTTGTTTCTAACCCTAACTGAGTCTTATACAGCTGTTAACGCCAAGTGCGGGTACCTGCCTCGACATCTGCAGGCTAACCATGGTACCTGGCCTGGTACAGAATAATGTAACATCAGATTCAAAATAAATAAGCACAGAGAGAGACGATGCTGACACATATTCTGCCGGGCAAAGCTTTGCTGCAGTGAAGGTGTCGTGTCACCAAAGACAGCACTCAAACAACTTTCGCCCACGATCCGCCACACATCGGGCAAGCGTGTGTCCACCGGCTAAGCCACCACGCCTCACGTTCATTTGTTGGGCCCGGAGCACCAGGACGTGCAAATGCACAAGTTTGCCGCAAACACCGTATACACTGAAGAAAGAATGTATATAACCTTTTAAGTATACACGGGAAATGTGGGTAGCATGTGTCCATGTTAAACAACGACTAACTCTCAACTCTCTGGAGTGAGACTTGAGAGTACAAGATAAAGCAACTGTAAGTGTACTCACCTTATACCATTCACCGTCAAGACCTGTTCTCCACATAGCTGTGATAACGTCCCTTCTTGATCCCATGACACCTAAATAAGGCCCCAGACCTACAGATGTTTTCAGACCAAATGCTGCATCTCTTTCAGACAACCGGCGCTTTCTTGGCCAAAGACTTTGAACCCCAAAGGAAGTGTTGCCATCTTCTTCCATGTCAGACAAATGTGGGTTCCCAGAACCACTGATTTTTAGACGAGGCATATTATCCAGTGGACCAAAGTCATCTGGTTCTGACCAAGGCCCACCAAACATGTTGCGCCGATGCCATTCTTCAGCAGGAGGTTGCAGTTCTAATTCTCGGAGTAGAAGACCAGCAGCATCAGCTCCACGTGGACGAGGCATGTTCTACAACATAGAATATAATACAAATTTAGCAAGGGGCATGTGTAGCAGGGATAGCTGGAAATGACAAGCTCAAGCCAGCGAATAATAATACATATTCTCATGCTGATAATAGACGGAATGTAACCAAGTTCTAAAGAGGACCAATAATGAAATTTTATGAAGGATTCAGTACATTACGAACTTTGGTAAGTAACAAAAAAAACTTGTTGAATTTCTGAGGTGCACTAGAATTTACTTAAAATCTCATTGTTGACAACACTGGATGTCACCAACATAAAAACAGGTAGAGCACTGAAATTTATAGAAGCTTCATGAGAAATTTATCTAGTACCTGCATGTGGGGACCAAGAGACGCTTCCACTACCTCAGGGGGCACCGTGTAATTGCCATCAATGTAGTGCAATCTTATTATAATGTTGCTGGAACCAACCTGAGAAGCTGGCAATGGATGTTGAAAGGAAGAAGTCCTTCGACAAAGGTCAACCAAAATAAGAAAAAGGACCTTCACCTGCCATGATGAACAAAATTTGCAAAAGTCAGATGTGCTAGATAAGTCATTGGTGAAAATTAGAGAAGTATGCCACATAGATCAAACTAGGTCTACTAGTTAGTTTAACTGTTATTAATGATAATTTTATGGTGGCGTCGAAATTTGAAACTGTATTCCTAAATGGTTAGAGATAAGCCAAAAGCTATAATAACAATAAAGGACAACCTCAAACCAAATGTGTTGGCCCAGAATCATAAAAGTCAGATGTTTCTGAAGTAATGCAGGTGCTTAGCTGTGACAAAACTGAAAATTTGATATAACAGCAGACTATCCACCGACAATTTCGACAACTCCAATGTTTCTCTCAAATTAGTGTAATTTAACTACTAAATGATGTCAAAAATAAAGATCTTGCAGCTACAACAAATATAATGTTACATATTTTCATTGAATAATACGCAGATCAGATCGCGACAAAAAACTATCACTTTTGTCAATAATTTGATTATCACCTCATCTGAAGTATAACCTTGGCCTGCATTGCCAGAACCTATTCTAACAGATTTTCCCACTGGGTTTTCTTCAGGGCCCTTTGCTCCAAGAACAAATTGCCCGCCACGCGTAGCTGAGCCATCTTCTACTTTGGTAGCCACAAGACCAGATCTTAAGGCTGTATTGTTGTCCTCTGTCTTACCATTCATCATGTGCTGTACCTTCTGGAGAGCAGAATCTTGAGTTTTTTGAGCGAGTAACCTTGGTGATTGTCTTCTTCGAAAGAGCAAACAAAATAGCAACAGCTGACATAATCTATGAAGGAAATGACAGTCTCCAATAAGTCTAACTGCAGGTGTTCCAGGGAAAGTGCCCGTATTAATGCTGATGGGCATAAACGACGACCTCCCGCTAACTGGATTTGGTATTGCAGTGGTAGTGCCATCAGAATTGTTGCTAATCTTAGCAATTGCACCTTGGACCCACTCCTGCATTTGCGAGTTTCCTGTAGTTGATGTTGCTCCACTTTGATTACCTGAAAGTTGCAGGAGCGTCAAGATGCTATCAGCATAATGGAAAGTAAACTAACTTATATTCCCTTTTTGATCATATTATGGATAAACATAAGGTTGGAGAAGTGTTCTTCTGTCAGGCAATTTATACCTACTTTGATTATTTGAGGGTGGCGAAGAATTATTTGTAGGACTTGTAACCATATTTCTAGAACTGCTTGTAGTAGAAGAGGCTCCAACAGCATGGCTAGCCAACGTTCGGCAGAAACTTGCATAGCGCCGTAGGCGCGTGATGAAATGTGATGCTAAATCTAGAACAGCGTCAACGTAGCCCTGCATTTTGAAGCTCAAATTGTAAGCTCGTTGCCAAAGAAAATGAAAAACATTGCTGCAGACTGTACTGAAAAGTATACAATATTAAGCACATTGCAAACTTGTAACTATATGGTAACATTGCCAAAAGAATAACAGGCATTGAACATGAGGTCACTTAACACAACTAAATCAATGTTTATGTTTATCATAATTGAAGGCATATTGAATTGATCTGGAGTACCAAAGTACTTATTGGTATATCCTACAGTAAGCTCAGGACATTAGTTCACCTAATTTACATTACAAGGCAATGAGATGAAAATGACTAGGATAAAGTAGATGGTTAGACCTGGATGCTTGGAAGTAAAGCTGGTTCAACAGTCATTTTGTCAGGTTCGATGCTAGACAGCATATCACTAGAAGCTTGCCAGGGCTCAGGTAGCAAAGTTGACGGATTTATAAGGGCAGACTCGATTCCTTTTCCTAGCATATCCAAGAGTAATCTTGCTTGCATGTCCAACACAAGTGCTCGGACATCTTGAGCATTTGTTCCTTCCAACAATCTGCACTTTATCCTATCAAGATTCTGCATGGAATAGATCGACCACTCATAAGCGAGAGGAAGCACACAGCTTGAAAAGCCCTTAAAGGCCTAAATGCTGAAGAAAAATGAACTTCACTTTAACTCACACGAAATTTGCTTAATGATAAAGTTTTCCTTCAAGCTCCAAGTATATACCAGTGAATATGTGAGTCACTCACAAGGCTATTTATTATATTTTAAAGAAAAAATCCTTCTAAATCTAACGGAGAGAAAATATAGGTCACACTGCTAGTTAGAGGGTCCATGTTATAGTTCTACAGAGTTATTAGCTATTGACATTAGCGTTGTATATATAGAATGCAAGCTTATACAGATGTGTAAAATGGATACAACTTTATTTCTGACTATTGAAAATGTAGTGTTTACATAGAAATGTAAAATAATATCAGTTCTATATATTTTTCTAATATAAGGACAACAACGTAAAATGGGAATTTGTTCAAGTTAATCCTTTTACCTTTAGCATCAATTGGTGATTGTTAACTGGAAGAATGTTGACAGTCTTAACTGATTAATTAACTATCATTAAAGCAATGTATAGGTATTACATTATATAACAATCGAAATGGGATGTGTCAAACTAGTATAGTTTACTGAAAGTAATAATATCACTTACAGGACAGTGTTGCTGCCTCTGTTGCATAGTAGGCAGAGCATGGAAATCGGCGTCCAACAAAGCTACCACGCTGTTCAATGAAACTGAAAAAAAATAGTTTTTTTATTGACAGTTACAGTTATTGCAGATGTTAGTAAAGTAAGTATGTTACTGAAGATTACAAATATTGCATGTGCCACTAAAATTAGATAATTTTGACAGTTACAAATATTGCAGGTGTGTTGAAATACTTAACCGGCACATCTGCTACAATTAACCTACTAAAACATGCATATTCTAATCCCTGAGAAAATTCTCTTGCAGTTGGGGTCACCTAACGTAGTTAGAAGGAATGGAAACTGAAGGATAATTTAGTGTATGCCAACATACAATTATTTCATTCCATGTCATCACTTACAAATTTCAGATGAGAAACAAAGGTAACTTAGTCCACTATCAGATGATATCTTTTTGCAAAAGCGACCATATGCCGTATCACCTCAAAACATTGAAAGAAAATAAATTTTAAAGTCCATGAACCCTTGCATATAGGAAGAGGATGCTCTGAAACACCCAAGAATCAACCTTCATTTCATAGCCCAGCCCCAACATGGAATATCTTTTTCTGAAAAAAAATAATTGCAGAAACTGTACACATATGTACTTACCAAAACCATCTTCAGCAGCGCTCTGTGTACAACCAACAGCATCCCACCAATCCACACCAGCCAATAGACTCCACCAAAATCTGCCAGAATAAACTAATTATAGCAAACAGCAAACAAATTACTCCATTAATAAGCACATATGAACTAGGTGACATACCTATCCGCAATTGCCCGCTCCCAGGTTGCTGAGTTTACTTTAGTTTGCGTAGTAAGAATCCCAGGTGGAAGCACGCGTATTATTTTAAGTATCGTTCGATCTTTGCGTGTGTCATGCCAAACAGAGGCCAAACAGCAGCTGCTAGAGGAAAAAGCTGGTGGAGCAATTGCTGAGCCAACATTCACATGATAGCTGTCAACCTGATCAAAATTGGGACCTGAAAAAATGTGCACTCCTCCACGCAGGAAAGCAACAGCAACCTCACCACCATGAGCAGAATAAACAATTTGAGCCAGCTGTCTAACATCATTTGGAAGGTCATATGGGTCAAAGCTAAGTCTGTTCGCCCTGTCAACACTGCATTCAGAGGAGCTCCGTTCATCTGAAGTTGTTGGCATAGGAACGTATTTTTGAGGATTTTTAAGGTCCTCTGTTGGAGGAATGCTTTTATTAACTCTAGTAGACCAAACAGTTTGCATGGGAGGCTGCCCCCCAAAGCTAGTAGGACTTCCGAATATTGGATGAAGAACTACAGGTTGAAGCGAAGATTCCCAGCACTGAACTCTCCATCCAGTAATGGAAGGACCTTCATCAGGATCATAAGGAGACATATATTGACCTGCGATAAATAACAAATAATCATTGAGATTAATTTTAACACCAGCTAGGAGTAACAGATTCACATGACAGAAGTTGATACATCACCCCAGAGACAAAAACAATGATATTACTGTAAATTTTACAGTTATTTGACCCAAAAATTATATTGCTATCAAGCAATCCAAAAGAGCATGGCAGGAAGCAACAAAGTTAGTTTTGAAAAATACTATAAATGTGTACCCAAAAATAAGTGTAACGACATGGACGCCTTTTTGTGTGTTTGACCATGAACTCTTAGAGAAAGTGTGGAACATCATTAGTATTAGGTCATACGATTTTTTAAAAAAATATAAGAAAACATTGTTCAAGTTCTAAGCCATCACCCAATCAGTTGTATATGCCCACCTTCAACTATTACAACTGCAATGACCGATCCTCCTTGAGTTGGATCAAAAGCAACTGAAGTAACGCCAGACCCCCATGTGGTAGTAGTGGCCGACTGTGCAGCTGCTTCTGGACTAACATAAGCTGAAAAATTAGAAACTGGGCAACAATGGATCGATGCAGCCTCGGTGGTCTCACTATCTGTCAGTTTTTTTGTTTGTGTGCCCTCCGAAACAAGATAATCTTGCAGGGAGAAGAGGTAAGCAGCCAGGGGTGCAAAGCCAGGCCATGAAGGGGGATTCAGGGATGGAGGAACAGTGCTTGTTGCATTTATCTTTGCAGTTGCCTGAATACCATTACCCAGACCTGGCATCACCTCCCAAACAACTACCGTAGATGGATTAACAAGTGGTACACCAGCAACATGTAAAGCACCAGACTCTGTGATAATGGCATCTGCAGCCATTATTCCACTGGGTCCGGCTCCTAGTAGCCCTTTGCTAGTAGAAAACCATCTAGGTTGTGCTGAATTTTGAGAAGGCCACTGTGACCAATGAAGCTGAACGGAACCTGATGAAAAAACTGAACAGACACATAGAATACTTGGCCATCCTGCTGCAATAACAAACACATGTCAGATTTAAGAACACTACTATACGGGGAAAGCTAGCAGTGTCTAACTGTCTACCCCCAAAAATAACATGTGTACAGTAATATACTGGATCTTGTACACCGACCTGAAGTTTGAGGCTGTTGAGTAAGAAATTTCTCCTCTAAGGTTTTTGGAGTAGAGGAGCTTGTAGGGAGCCATCTATACTGCAGAATCAAATAGAACACATTTAGCACAGATTTGCTTTCTGCTTGGTGCCTCCTTTTCTCTATACCAAGATACCAGTTCAAAAAAAAAGCTAATATCACAAACATGCAATACTGTAACACCCTCCATTCTTTTGATTCCTATTTCAAAATATAAAAGGTTTATCATTGGCTTGACATCAAAAGATTTCAGGGAGGGACATTACTACATCTTCAGAAAGTGCCCCATGTCATTATGAGTCTCTTCTTTCATTGACTAATGAGACTAAATACAGTGGCTCAGGGGACAAACAAATTCTGAGCTTGCCACAGAAAAGGAAAATCAACAGGTGTATGTTTTCCTTTTGGCCTTTTCTTGAAATAAGAGACCTCTCAAGTTACAAAAATTGAACAGAAAGGAACGGAGGGTTGAAAACAAATAGGCAAACATTGAAACATGTAAACTACACTGTAGTGAGTTGTAGCAAAAAAAAAAACATTGCAACTGATTTGAACTTTAACAATGATGTTTAACAGTCTAAAAACAAAAATGGGAGAGTTGATCTTGTTTTCTAGTTAGTTTAGAATGTGTGGGGGTAAATATCTCCCGCCAGCCCAGGTACACCCAGGCCCAACCAGCTCGGTCTGGGCCTGGGGGGTGCGCGCCTGATCAGGAGCAGGTCAGTTTGGTTGGTCTGATATGAATAAATCAGATTGGTTTAACCGTTTAAGTTTGTTGAGTCTAGGAGATAGAGTTGCTTGTTAAAAACTTATTCGTGCGAGTATCAAGTGTTGCCAATGGATGTAATAAGTTGACCATAACCTCCTCAGAGGGGAGGTCGGGATGATTATCCATTATCAAGAAAAAAAGGAGATTGTGTTGGTTTATATCTCTAGTAGATAGAGTTCTAGAGATAGAATTGCTAGTTTAAAGGAGTCCTAGTCTATATGTAATGGGCTATTTCAGAGAAATAAGACGCCCCCCTTGGCCTCTCCCAGAATATTTTTCCTCCCCTCTGTTGTGTGCTGTACCCAGCCACTAGATCACACCACCATGTAGCATATATGATCCGCTGGTTCTGCTCTGCACACAGCAAGCAGCTGTGCAGAGGCTGTTTCTGGAGTAGAGTGTCGGATTTCCAACAAAGAATACAATATTAGGAATCACAGATGCACTATACTGTCAATAACCTATTTTATCAATTTGAACACAAGAGTATAACATCCATACATTTATCATAATGAAACAATACTTATAGTTATGTTTATAGACCAACAGTCGTGTCAGGAAATCTGGCACATGAAAACAGGTCCATAGAATAAACTGTTGAATCAATCACAAAGGGCTGTTGTAACGTCTAAGGTGAAGGCAAACATGGATGCTTTAAGTTTATCGGTAACATACTGGTGAAACTCCCGACAACCACTTTGTCACCACAGAAAGATCTTGGCGCCATTCATGTTCGCAATTCCATATGCTGCCATCACGAACAAGATTAACAGGACCCTTCACCACAGCAGACAGTACTTAGTATCAGAAAAAGATTCAACAGCTCCAAAGTATAAATTTTAAAAGTTCTGAAAGAAAATGTTTATTACTTTATTCAGGAATTCGCTCAAGGGAATAGCATACCTTGGATGGTTGAGTCCATATAGTAATACGTCCATGAAAATTTGCCACTAGAAGTGCACGAGGGCAGGAACGAGGCGACCATTCAATGAACTGGACAAAGTCACGTGGAGAATCTGTTCAATTGACAATGTCATTACAATGAAATATACTGTGGCTAAAGCAATATTGTTATATCAGTTGTCACGTAATATTTTAGAAAAGTACATCAATGTTGCTGAAACAAAATAGTATTAAACTTCAAGTGCATCTGCTCATACGATGGTTCTGTGCTGCTTATGATATACACCGTAAAGTACAGCTGGGTCAAAACTGATCTGTGCAATGTGCTAAGAATAGCATGCAAGAAGCAAGGGTGCAGGAGATAAACAGATACATACCTGCTTTCACATTAAATACAGAACATTCTGTTGGTCTCTCTGGATTCAGGATGTGTATTGGAATCCAAAATGGCGGACTTGAGTTGGAGCTGGAAATATGAATTACATCAGCTTTTCAGCAAAGAAAATTTGACTATTTGAGATCACATTAAGACAACGAATAGCTTTGTTCTAACATAAGGCAGGCTAATAGAGCATAAACCTTGTATTAGCATATACTAGCCAAGGATGCCTCTTACTAGTAGGAGCGTAGGAACTCAGTTTTATAGCTCCTTAGAATATGACCATTTTGTTTGGATTGCTCTAAGTTTCATATAATTTTCTATATTAAGTTGTTTGCCGCATGAGGCTTATATTGCAGTCAATAATTCCTATAGTCACTTTATAAATTATGTTAAAGGGCAGGCCTGGCGCAGTGGTAGTGTGTCCCCACTTGTTTCCTGAGGTCTTGGATTCAAAACAGCCTCTCTGCAAAAACAGTGGGCGAGGTTGTCTAGAAATAACCCTCCCCAGACCCCCACAATGTGTGGGAGACTTCGGCACTGGTACACCCTTCATAAATTATGTACTGTTTTTATAAATTGATATAATTGTACAGCAAAACTGTTTATAAATAAAGTGTACATGCCCATTTCACAGCCTCTGTAGACCTAAGATTTGCTTCAAAGATTTGAAAAGGGTGTGCAGGTGACATCAAGGTGCAAAACAACTTCAACTGAATTGTGATGGAAAATCTAACCTGGGAATCCGTGCACAAGTTTCTGATGCACAAGCAATTGCATTCAGTTTCCCACACCAAGCAACCGCACTGCAATGAAAAACACAACCAAGGCACCAAGGTTAAGCAGCTGCCAGGGCATAACAGAATGGCAACACGCTCAAGGCTCACTCCAGTAAGTTTTAGAAATTTGAACCCACGGACAGGCAAGACAATGGGGAAGGAGTGTTTGTGAACCATCGTGACCACTAAGTTCTGTTTAAGTAGCAATAGTAAAACAAAATACATATAGAGATTCAGTGCTGATATTTGAACTGAACCCAGGAGGTTTGTGTTCATTTCTTATCCCAATGGCCCTTAAAGAAACTAAGATCCCACACTGCAAGCTCCACGAAGCATCACGGCTCACGCTACAGCAGTTTCTTGAATTACAGGCCTACAGGTCCAGCAAATAGATAAGCTCTTTTACAACCGCGTAAAGTGTGTACTCAGCCAACTAGCCAAGGTATACTACCACTGCACAAGACCACAAGATGCAGAGTGGAGTAACAATTGCACTCCTGAGACCTGAATTTGAAGGGTAACCAAATATGCCGTTCAAACAGCAACACCGGCAGCCTACTCACGATCCCGAAAATACCAACTTTACTAATATATGGCGATAATAAACCATGCAAAGCGAAATATAAAAACCCCCCAAGTCAACAGGATACGAAGCAGAAACACTGCGAGGTTTCTCTGCAGTTGCTGAAATGTAAAGACAAACACTACGAATCTCTGAGATTCTCACGATCCATGACGCAACATGAGCTGATTGCAGCGCCCAATGAAATCTCAGAAAACAAAATAACGAAACCACAAAAAAAAAATTGTTTTGCACAAAGAAAACGGGAGCCCTGGAGAGCTCCAACCCGCGCCCACCTGAAGTTCCTGCAGAGCTCGGGCACGCGCATCTTGTGCCGCAAGCTGGCGGGCGACTGCTTGAGCCGGATCCGGAACACGGTCGCCGGCGACGGCTGCTGCGCGCCTCCCCCGGCCCCGCCACCTCCCCCCGCCGCACCGCCCGCCTCCGCATCCCCCGGTCCGAGGCCCCCATCCACCTCCATCGCGTCGCCGGTCGCCGCTACTCCCGCGTCTGCAGCCTCAGCGCCGTCCCCATCCACGACCTCCGCCGCCTCCGCAGCTGCGGCCCCCTCCTGGCCGCCCTGCTGCTGCTGCTGATCCTTGGGCGAGGACGCGGCCCCGTTCGCGGCAGGGGTCGGAGTGGGAACGGGGCTAGGGTTCGGCGGGGCGGAAGAGGTCATAGGGGCGGAGAGGGACGGGACCTGGGGGGAGAAAAAAGGAGGAGAAGCCAGCAGGGGCCGGCTGCTTAGGTCACTTTGAAGCGACCAGCCGTCGCTGTCGCGGGGAGGGACTCCTGCCTGCCTGCGCGGCGTCGTCGCTGTCTACGAGTGGGTGGAGGCGGAGGTGGAAAGGCGCCGCGCGGAAGGGAGAAGGGGACGGGGGAGGTGGTCACGCAGACACGGGGGTTCGGCGTTTCGACGGGGAGCTCGAGATCCGCGTGGCTGGTGCTACGGTCGTGGGCTGCTGACTTGTAGAGTTGTGGTGGAAGCGTCCACGACTGAAGCACAGCAACATGCTTTCATAGGCCCATTACATCCACGAGCTCAAATGAAAGCCCAAGTAACCAATTAAAAGCCCGATCCGCAGCACCGCCTCACCCGTCGGTTAACTGCCACATCCTTTCCGCCCGTGTCTCGATCTTCCAACCGTCCACAATCCGAATTCTGAACTCCAGAGCCGTACTCCTGCCTCTCAAAAAGTTGTCGTTTTATAGTTTATTTTTAAATTACAAAATGATAATTTTTTAAAAATAGAAGGAGTAGTTTTTTAAAAAAAATTATTATTTTTTAAACGATTGAAAATGAAAGGTTGTTTCAGTCGACGAGGTCAACACTCGGATTTAGATCTATCACAATACATACATTTAGCTTGATAACAATAAGATATTCTCTTCGAGTCTTTTTATTTGTTACACACTAATTTATTTTTGAACTAATCGATAACAAATAAAAAAGATCTAAAAGAAGTAACATGATCAAATATTTCATTGCTCACACACTAAATGTTATGACAGAATTTGCCCCAAACGATAAAAATAATATGACATGCTCATTCATAAATAACAGATAAAAATAATATGACATGCTCATTCATAAATAACAAGTGACAGAGTGGGATATCAGTGATGTTATAAAAAAAAATTAGTTGAATTCGGGGGTGTTCTCATCTGCGACACTAAACTCTGTTGTTTTGTACTCCCTCCATCTTAAATTACTCGTCAGTTCCTCGTTCATCTTTGAACTAAAAAGTGACAAGTAAATTGAAATGAATGAAGTAGTTATGGCTCCTGATCTATTCAAGTATGTCACTGCAAGTCCAAAACGCATACAAGATGATTGCAAATATAGGGGAGTATGGTGCAACCCAAAGTTCCAAAAAGTATGGCTCAAATCCCTCCTCGAAGCTTATTTTTCCTGTTGAAATCTGAGCTGACAACCCTTTTGCCATTGTCACTAGTGTGTCGGGTATGGACTCAAGTCTAATTACAAAAAAGAAATTCCTAGATCTAGGTTCGGTAAAGGATTCGCTCTTTCATATTTTGTTTTCATCCTTATTAAAAAGTTAGACTAAAGTGAATATAATTTTATCAGATCTAAATTCAATCCGGTACGCGTCACTACTAGTTTATTTTTTTAACACGTAACCAGCTCTACCTAGACCAAGATGGTCGTTTTGAAAATTGATGGACCTAATGAGAATAAATAGCAAAATACTTTAAGGACGCACAATGCATCTGGTTTCCCAAATAGTATTTAGGAAACTCCTGTGCCTTGGAGATTGAAAGCATATTTTGTATTATGTTATCTTCATCATACATTTCATAAATTTTTTTTGTTTTCAGCAACCACAGTGTGCATACTTAATGGTGTATTTTTTCCCCTGGCAAAAGACACAATAGGGTATCTTATATCAGAACTATATTATAAAAAATCTGATACAACGAAGGACAAGCCAAATGATTATGTTAGAAAATATGAGGCAATTTACCAAATAATTTCGGAAAAAACACGTAAAAAACAGCAACGATCAACACCGGCAGATAGACGGAACGAAAAATATCGCATACCGATTTGAAGCCGGAGAAAACATTGTAGATCTGGCAACGAACAATCGTTGCGAACGTTGGTAGCGACGTTAGACCGCAACGGCCGATCTCCTCGGTAGACGATCCATGATGAAAAACGTGAGCAGTCGCGCGAAATGCTTCCCGAAAACCTTATTCACCTTCTTCTGATGCAAGATCGCAAGGGCGAGCGGTTCGGAAGACCTGCTCTCCCGATCGTTGGTGCATGCCGGCGCTCAGGATAGAGTAGACTAAAAGGCGGCACAAGGAATGCGAACGTGAGAACAATTTGATCGTGGAATAATTTGTCCTATCGCGCACGCTCATATTTACAGAGTCCCCGAGATGCGCTTCGGACGCGATCCGAAGGATCTGCGCCGGAACTGACCCAATTGTTGTAGACGTGTCCTCTCCAACTTGGATTCTATCCAATTCGAAAGCCCAAAAGCTCAATTAAATTTTATGGAAAAATGTAAAATATGAGCTCGACTCGAAGCTCGAATTAACACGAACACACGAGTGCGCGTCTGCGGGGCGAGCGGGCGAGGAGGATTAGGAGCGCGCGTGGGTTGCCCCTCGCTTCTCATGTTCTCTCTCACTTAAGTATGGAAGAACAACGTCCCTTATGTATATGAGTTGTTCTTCTTCCACTTCCCATGTGGGGTTAACCATACAACATCACTATCTCCTGCCTAAATGGACCATTAAGATTTTCTAGGAATTATTTTTGAATTATTGTTAGGTCAAAGCCATTAGATCTAACATGGTAAATTTGTGGTGGGACTATACATTGCGTACTTGATGAGTGAAGTTACCTGAATGAAATAGTAGCCACTTTCATCAAAATAATCCTATTTATATTTGAATTTGATTGACAAAATTTAACAGGCCTTGGTACACCAACGAGCTCAAATAAATGGCCCAACTAACAATAGAGAAAAAGGCCCACTAACCAGAAAGCTCAGGCAACCAGAGCCTGACCAAAGAACTGAATTTTTTATTTTAGTATTATTAATTTATTATTTAATATTAACAGCATTCGAAATTTTCTTTTTGCAAAACTAGCATCCCTGCCGTTTACGGTGTGGACGATTTACCCCGTGGCAGGGTTGCCGTCCACGGTGTCGACAACTTGCCACGTGGCAGCACATGTGGCAGTCTTAAAAATTCTGATTTTTGTTCACTTTTGGGCGCCTATTTTAAAATACTTACAGACATATTTTGAAAATGTTGTTATTGAAGAAAATGTATTATAAAATGTGTACTACAAATTCTTCAACAATAATATTTCCAAAATATGTCTTTAGGTATTTCAAAATAGCAGTTAAATATTGAATAAAACTCAGCGAAATTGGACTACAGAGGCAAATTTGCTGAGTTCAACCACTTTTTGACGACTATCTTAAAATAACTAGATACATATTCATGAAATTTTAATATTGGATAACTGTAAAAAAATAACAATATTTCAAAAGTATGTTTCTAGGTATTTTAAAATAGGTGTCCAAAATTGAATGGAACTAAGAAAATTCGGGTCGCATAGGCAAATTTGCTGTGTTTAATCACCTTTGAATGATTATTTTAAAATATTTAGAGACATATTTAGGAAATGTAGTTATTGAATAAAATGTAGTAAAGATTGTTATCTAAAGTTATTTCAGTATCATAATTTTCTAAATTTGTATCTATGTATTTTAAAAGGACCGTCGAAATGTGACTAAACTCAACAAATTTGCCTTTGCAGAGCAAATTTGCTGAGTTTTATTCACATTTGGACGGCTATTTAGAAATATCGGTACCCTGAGTACCGTGTACCCCTTGAGATTGCAAAGATCTGAAGGAAATGTCATCTACTTGATTTGAAGACCTTCGAAGGCCCACATGTCAGACATAACCGGACCCGCTTCCCCAACATGGTTAGTCCAAAGGTCACCACGTGTACCATCAAACCGGAGCTACCGCTCACAAGGGGGAAGCTCCGGGCTATGTACCATAACGGCACGCCCGGACCTAACCCTAGACCGAGGGAAGCTCCGGAACTGACACGTGTTTGGTGGCACTGAACCTATCTGTTCCCCACACTATGCTCCGGAGCTACCACATGTCCAACCGCCAGATCTTCAGCCTCAAACCTCCGGTAGACTCCACAACGGCTCCGGGTCTTCAAAGGGGAATTAATGACTTCAAGACCCGATTAAGTGTCATTAATATTATATTAATGACACACGATCGGACGATCCTTATTACTAGTAATGGCGTTGTCAAAGCCCGTAACTCGGTCATTAAGGGTAATTAAGCGCATCAAATGTGTATCAATATTAGTAGCCGCAGGGGCCACATGTCGAGCCAGACCAACTTGTAATGGCCTATCCTTGTACTATAAAAGGACAGGCCGACGATACATAGAGATCATCTGGTCTAATCGGCTCACACGCGCTCTCAACTCACGTCACCTGAGTTGAGTTCATACATCCAATACAACACCAACACACCTCATGGAGTAGGGTATTACGCTCAGGCGGTCTGAACCACGTAAATCTTTGTGTCTCCTATGTCATTCTACATTTCACCTTCTTGAATCTCCGCGCGCCCACACCGAACTTCAAACTCCGCAAACACTTTTAGTAGTGTCGGGAGATCTGCCGGATCAAAACTACTAACAGTTGGTGCGCCAGGTAGGGGGCGCCTGAGATTTCAAGAATGATGAACTCAGCTGCTGAATCATCCAATGGTCACCCCGCTGTTCAAGCTGCTGGGGGCAATCCCTCTAATATACAGCCACCAGCAGGAACCTCAGTTCGAGCAGGAGTCACACTTCCACCACCGCCGCCTCCACCAGTAAATCAAGCTGGGCAGCGCGATGGTACACCGGCGTTAATCAATGCGTCGGCGAATCATGACAACCCGGAACACACGCTCCATGCAGCACGTGCTCTCCTTCAGCGCCCACCACCTCCGGATGCATCCCGGGATGCAATGGAGTAGTGGAAGACCGATGTGGAACACTTGGTTGCAGCAGCAGCCGACCGCATCAGTAAATAGGGTCTTCCTCCTTCAGCACGGGCTCCGTCGCAGCGACGGACCTTGTCTGGTAGACTTGGTCCACACGTTTCCAACAACAGGAGACGTGCTGCGTCACAGCAAGTGACGTCGTTGCCCTCCGGGGCGCGACGCACTCACACGGTATCAAGGCTTTCAACTCATGACCTTCGGGCAGAGCTTGATCGCCGATACCGTCAACAAGACGGTCGAGTCCATATCGAGCGTGCTCGTGAAAGACGAGAAGCTCAGGACATTCCTGCTCTTGAACGAGTAGGAGGAGGCTGTTCAGCCCTGGCCATGCATCTGCGTATGGTCTTCCAGTCTCACCCGCTAGAGAAGTTTGATGGGGCCGTTAATCCCGTCGAATATCTTCAGATTTACTCCACTACTATACTGGTAGCTGGAAGAAATGAGGCCGGAACTATTTTCCAGTGGCTTGAACTGGGACTGCCCGGTCTTGGTTTATGAGCCTTCCACCCAACTCCATCAACAGTTGGCAGGAGTTGTGCCGATAGTTCACCGCCAACTTCGGGAGTTCATACACCTGACCAGACACTTAACCTTTTTGCAGTCGTGCAAAAAAGAGGAGAATCCCTGCGAACATTCATCCAGAGATTCTCTCGACGGGGAACTCGAGATCCGCGTGGCTGGTGCTACGGTCGTGGACTGCTGACTTGTAGATTTGTGGTGGAAGCGTCCACGACTGAAGCACAGCAACATGCTTTCATAGGCCCATTACATCCACGAGCTCAAATGAAGGCCCAAGTAACCAATTAAAAGCCCGATCAATACCGCAGCACCGCCTCACCCGTCGGTTAACTGCCACATCCTTTCCGCCCGTGTCTCGATCTTCCAACTGTCCACAATCCGAATTCTGAACTCCAGAGCTGTACTTCTGCTTCTCAAAAAGTTATCGTTTTATAGTTTATTTTTGAACTACAAAACAATAACTTTTTTAAATGGAAGGAGTAGTTTTTTTAAAAAAATTATTAATTTTTAAACGATTGAAAATGAAAGGTTGTTTCAGTCGACAAGGTCAACACTCGGATTTAGATCTACCACAATACATACATTTAGCTTGATAACAATAAGATATTCTCTCCAGATTTTTTTATTTGTTACAGACTAGTTTATTTTTAAACTAATCAATAACAAATAAAAAGATCTGAAAGGAGTAACATGATCAAATATTTCTTTGCTCACACACTGAACGTTATGACAGATTTTGCCCCAAACAATAAAAATAATATGACATGCTCATTTATAAATAACAAGTGACGGAGTGGATATCAGTGATGTTATCAAAAAATAATTAGTTCAATTCACGGGTGTTCTCGTTTGCGAAACTAAACTCTGTTGTTTTGTACTCCTTCCATCTCAAATTACTTGTCAGTTGTTAGTTTATTTTTGAACTAAAAAGTGACAAGTAAATTGAAATGAAGAAAGTAGTTATGGTTCCTGATCTATTCAAGTATGTCACTGCAAGTCCAAAATGCATACAAGATGATGGCAAATATAGGGGAAAATGGTGCAGACCAAAAGTTCGAAAAAGTATGGCTCAAATCCCTCCTCGAAGCTTATTTTTCCGGTTGAAATCTGAGCTGATAACCCTTTTGCCATTGTCACTACCGTGTCGGGGTATGGACTCAAGTCTAATTACATAAAAGAAATTCCTAGATCTAGGTTCGTTAAAGGGTTCGCTCTTTCATATCTTGCTTTCATCTTTATTAAAAGGTTAGGCTAAATAAATATAATTTTATCAGATCTAAATTCAATCCGGTACGCGTCACCACTAGTTTTTTTTTAACACATAACCAGCTCTACCTAGACCAAGATGGTCGTTTTGAAAAATGATGGACCTAATGAGAATAAATAGCAAAATACTATAAGGACGCACAATGCATCTCGTTTCCCAAATAGTATTTAGGAAACTCCTGTGCCTTGGAGATTGATAGAAAAATTTGTATTATGTTATCTTCATCATACATTTCATACATTTTTTTGTTTTCAGCAACCACAGTGTGCATACTTAATGGTGTATTTTTTCCCTGGCAAAAGACACCATAGGGTATCTTATATTAGAACTATATTATAAAAAATCTTATACAAAGAAGGACAAGCCAAATAGTTATGTTAGAAAATACGAGACAATTTACTAAACAATTCCGGAAAACAGGCGAAAAACAAACAACGATCAACACCGGCAGATAGAAGGAACGAAAAATATCGCGTACTGATTTGAAGCCGGAGAAAACGCTGTAGATCTGGCGACGAACAGTCGCTGCAGACGTTGATGACGACGTTAGACCGCCGCGGCCGATCTCCTCGGTAGACGATCTATGACAAAAAACGCGAGCAGTCGCGTGAAGCGCTTCCTAAGAACCTTATTCACCTTCTCTTCATGCAGGATCGCAAGGGGCGAGCGGTTCTGAAGACCTGCTCTCCCGATCGTCGGTGCACGTCGGTGCTCGGGATAGAGTAGACTAAAAGGCGGTGCAAGGAACGCGAATGTGAGAACGATCTGGTCGTGGGATAATTTGTCCTACCGCGCACGTCCATATTTATAGAGTCCTCGAGAGGCGGTTCGGATGCGATCCGAAGGATCTGCACCGGAACTGACTCAGTTGTTGTAGACGTGTCCTCTCCAACTTGGACTCTATCCAACTCGAAAGCCCAAAATATGGAACCCTAAAATCTCAATTAAATTTTCTACAAAAATGTAAAATATGAGCTCGACTCGAGGCTCGGATTAACACAAGTACACGAGCGCGCGTCTGCGGGGCGAGCGGACGAGAAGGAGGGGGAGCGCGCGTGGGTCACCCCTCGCTTCTCCTGTTCTCTCTCGCTCAAGTATGGAAGAACAACCGCTCTTATATGTATGAGTTGTTCTTCTTCCACTTCCCATGTGGGGTTAACCATACATCACCACTATCTCTTGCCCAAATGGACCATTAAGACTTTTTAAGAATTATTTTTGAATTATTGTTAGGTCAAAGCCATTAGATCTAACATGGTAAATTTGTGGAGGGACTATACATTGCGTACTTGATGAGTGAAGTTAGCCACTTTCATCAAAATAATCCGATTTATATTCGAATTTCATTGACAAAATTTAACAGGCCTTGGTACACCGACGAGCTCAAATAAATGGCCCAAGTAACAATAGAGAAAAAAGGGCCACTAACCAGAAAGCTCAGGCAACCAGAGCCTGACCAAAGAACACCGCCTCTCACGGGAACTGCCTTACACCACAGGCTCACCGGTGAGATCAACAGGCCCGACAGCCACTTTGCGCCCACGACTAGATCCTTCCTTCTTCCCCGATCCCAGCCGCCTCAACCGCGCATTCCCAGCCGCCGCCGCGTCGCCTCGTCTGGTCCTCACTGACCCGGCGCATCCGTCCCCGCTCGACGTTGCGCGCCCCCCCAGCTCGTCATGGCCGGGCCCGCCCCAACCCCGACCCCGACCCCTCTCCCGCCGCCGTCGGTGCCGGCGCAGCCTGCCGCCGCCGCACGCCCCGTGCGGTACGAGTTCCTCAACTCCAAACCGCCGCCAAACTACGTCGCCGGTCTCGGCCGTGGCGCCACCGGGTTCACCACCCGGTCGGATATCGGGCCTGCCCGCGCGGCGCCCGACCTGCCCGACCGCTCCGCCGCCGCCGCGGCCCCCGCTATCGGCCGCGGACGGGGGAAGCCGCCCGGCGAGGACGACGGTGGTGATGACGGTGGCGACGAGGAGAAGGGGTATGACGAGAACCAGAAGTTCGACGAGTTCGAGGGCAACGACGCCGGGCTGTTCTCCAACGCTGACTACGACGACGATGATCGCGAGGCGGATGCCGTGTGGGAGAGCATCGACCAGAGGATGGACTCGCGCCGCAAGGACCGGCGCGAGGCGCGGCTCAAGGAGGAGATCGAGAAGTACCGCGCGTCAAACCCTAAGATCACCGAGCAGTTTGCTGATCTGAAGAGGAAGCTGGCCGATCTCTCCGCGCAGGAGTGGGAGAGCATACCGGAGATCGGGGATTACTCACTGCGCAACAAGAAGAAGCGGTTCGAGAGCTTCGTGCCCGTTCCTGACACCCTGCTTGAGAAGGCTCGTCAGGAGCAGGAACATGTCACGGCCCTTGATCCCAAGAGCCGTGCTGCTGGTGGCACAGAGACCCCATGGGCGCAGACTCCTGTTACAGATCTGACAGCTGTGGGTGAGGGTCGTGGCACCGTGCTCTCCCTGAAGCTGGATAGATTGTCAGATTCGGTTTCTGGGCTTACTGTTGTTGATCCAAAGGGGTACTTGACAGACCTCAAAAGCATGAAAATCACTAGTGATGCTGAGATATCTGACATCAAGAAGGCACGGCTGTTGCTCAAGTCGGTGACGCAGACAAACCCTAAGCACCCACCAGGTTGGATTGCTGCTGCTAGGCTTGAAGAGATCGCTGGGAAGCTTCAGGTTGCTCGGCAGCTCATCCAGCGTGGCTGTGAGGAGTGTCCCAAGAATGAGGATGTTTGGCTTGAGGCATGCCGTTTGGCCAGTCCAGATGAGGCAAAGGCAGTGATTGCCAGGGGTGTGAAGGCAATTCCAAACTCTGTGAAGCTGTGGTTGCAGGCAGCAAAATTAGAGACCAGTGATGTGAATAAGAGCAGAGTCTTGAGGAAAGGGTTGGAGCACATTCCTGATTCAGTTCGGCTGTGGAAGGCTGTAGTGGAGCTTGCGAATGAGGAGGATGCAAGGCTGTTGCTTCACAGGGCTGTGGAGTGTTGTCCATTGCATGTCGAGCTGTGGCTCGCACTTGCGAGGCTGGAGACCTATGACCAAGCTAGGAAGGTACTAAACAAGGCGAGAGAGAAGCTCCCTAAGGAGCCTGCCATTTGGATTACAGCTGCAAAGCTAGAGGAGGCTAATGGGAACATACAATCAGTCAACAAGGTGGTTGAGAGAGCTATCAGATCTCTACAGAGAGAAGGAATGGATATTGATAGGGAGGTGTGGCTAAAGGAAGCAGAAGCTGCAGAGCGTGCTGGATCTGTTTTGACTTGCCAGGCTATTGTGAAGAACACTATTGGCATCGGAGTTGAGGATGAGGATCGGAAGCGCACATGGGTTGCTGATGCTGAGGAATGCAAGAAACGTGGTTCGATTGAAACAGCTCGTGCCATCTATGCACATGCTCTTACTGTCTTCGTTGGTAAGAAGGGTGTTTGGCTGAAAGCAGCTCAGTTGGAAAAGAGCCATGGCACCAGGGAGTCACTTGATGCTCTCCTTAAGAAGGCTGTTAACTACAATCCACGAGCTGAAGTATTGTGGCTAATGGCCGCCAAGGAAAAATGGTTGGCCGGGGATGTGCCTGCTGCACGGGCCATTCTCCAGGAAGCTTATGCTGCTATCCCCAATTCTGAAGAGATATGGCTAGCCGCATTCAAGCTTGAGTTTGAGAACAATGAACCGGAGAGAGCGAGGATTCTTTTGGCCAAGGCCAGAGAAAGAGGAGGCACGGAGAGGGTTTGGATGAAATCCGCTATTGTTGAGAGGGAACTTGGAAACGTGGTGGAGGAAAGAAAGTTATTGGAGGAAGGTCTGAAGTTATTCCCATCATTCTTCAAATTGTGGTTAATGCTTGGACAGATGGAAGACCGCATTGGTCATGGAGCAAAGGCCAAAGAGGTTTATGAGAATGGCCTGAAACACTGTCCTGGTTGTATTCCTCTTTGGCTCTCTCTAGCTAGCCTTGAGGAGAGGGTGAATGGGTTGAGCAAGTCACGTGCTATTCTCACTATGGCAAGGAAGAGGAACCCAGCTACACCTGAACTCTGGCTTGCAGCAATTCGAGCTGAATTGAGAAATGGGAACAAAAAGGAGGCGGATGCTTTACTAGCCAAGGCGTTCCAAGAGTGTCCAGCGAGTGGTATTCTTTGGGCCCAAGCTATTGAGATGGCAGCACGTCCGCAACGCAAAGGAAAGAGTTCAGATGCTCTAAAGCGTTCTGATCATGATCCTCATGTCATTGCAGCCGTAGCCAATCTTTTCTGGCAGGACAGGAAGGTTGATAAAGCCAGGAATTGGTTCAACAGGGCTGTTACTCTTGCGCCTGATGTCGGTGACTTTTGGGCGTCATACTACAGATTCGAACTTCAGCATGGAAATGCAGATACACAAATGGATGTTCTGAGAAGATGTGTTGCAGCAGAACCAAAACACGGTGAGAAGTGGCAAACAATAACCAAGGCTGTTGAGAACTCACACCTGTCAGTTGAAGCCCTTCTGAAGAAAGCTGTGGTGGCGCTCGCCGAAGAAGAAAAGAACAATGCTGCAGACGCCTAAACTCCTATGTAACCATATTTAGTGCAGCGTGTTCTTACACTCCATATATAATTAGTAGAAAGCATGGCGCAGTGTGTTCTCGAACTGTTGTAAAACTTACTTATGCCTCAGGTTTCGGCTATTTGGCCTTGGAGTGTTCGTTTTTAATGTCTGGTTGATATTTTACCTTGGCAGGAATATTTTTCCATCAATATAAGTTCAGATCCTGACATTGTAGATCCCTCCATCCAGCGCATTCACTCAAGTATCGAAGGCCAATGATTATTTAGACTATCAAAACTTAAGCATCAAATTACTTGTCTGAAAATAGGTACTTCGTTTTCAAATTTTATCGTTTTGTAGCTCAAAAATAAATTATAAAGTGACAAACATGGGGATAGATGGAATATAAAATAGACTGGGTCATAACTGTAATAGTATTAATTCTTAGCCTTTGATTTAGAACTGGTGGGCTGTGCCATGCTTCAGATCTTGCTCTGTCGCATGTCGAGTCGTGTGTGATAGAAGAATCATTTTTTAAGCTCTAGGGCTTCGCTTTGATTTAAAATATGTTTAATAAGAATTCATCGCTTCTGGCATTGTGATGCAAGGTTCTGCAATGTTGAATACTGTTATGAACTTTCAGCATGGACGCATGGTCCAATCGAGGTTAGAACACAGGCAATACTTCAAGATTGAACACAGACAATTTCGTCGAAAGGAAAAATACCATTTTCATTCCAAAATACTTGTTACATTTTAATTAAAAATAAATAGAAAGTAAAAAACAATTTAGAATGGTGGAAGCATAATTAAACACAGACGAACATGGGAAATTTCATTAGCTATAATCCAACTGCCAAGTTGCAAAACCGGAGCCCAGAGCCCACGACGCTTCCGTTCCCAGCGAACCCCGTCGGCGCGGTGTGCAAGGCGCACCACCCACCAACGCTGACCCAGATGCGCGAGCTGTAACAGCTTGCGCCGGGCATGTCGAGCCGGGCGCCGCACCCGTGGTCGAAGAAGCTGAAGCGGATCATCGGGCGGCGCCTCCGCTCGGGAAGCCTCAGGGCGGAAGACGCGCTCCAGCTCTGCGAGTACTCGATCAGGGGGCAGTCGGTTCCACCGGCCGCTTCCACGGCGCCGAGCACGCCACGACGGAGTAGGGTCGACCAGCGCCCTTGCCTGGAGCTGGAGCGGTTCATCGGGAAGTGTTACCGCTGGCGACACCTCTCCCCGGAGGACGCGCTCGACCTGTTCGACGAATTGCTTCCGCAAGCCATCCCCGGCTCCATTTACGCCCTCAACCAGCTCCTCACTGTTGTCTCTCGCGCCCCTTCGCCCCCCTCCGTGCGTAACGGCCCTGCATTGACCATCTCCCTCTTCAACCGCATGGTGGAAGCTGGCACCGAGAAGGTAGCTCCTGACATATGCACGTACAGCTTGCTCATCAGTTGCTGCTGCAACGCGGGGCGATTGGACCTTGGCTTCTCCACCTTCGGCAAAATCCTCAAGTCGGGATGGAGAGTGGATGCCACGGCCTTGACACATCTTCTTAGGGCCCTTTGTGCAGTCAAGAGGACCAGAGAAGCCATTGACATAGTGGTCCAATGGATGCCGGAGCTCGGCTGCACCCCCGATGTCATCACTTACAACATTCTTCTCAAGGGGCTTTGCAATGAGAGGAAGTGTCAAGAGGCCCTGGAGTTACTCCACATGTTGGTCCATGACCTAGATAGATGCCGGCCCGATGTGGTGTCTTATAATGTGCTCATCCATGGCTTCTCTGATAAGGGTGAGATAGGGAAAGCTCATGACCTGTTTCACGAAATGTCGGATCATGGGATATCCCCGGATGTTGTGACTTACAACTCGATCATTGATGGCCTATGCAAGGCTCGTGCAGTGGACAAGGCTGAGGCGATCCTAAAGGAGATGCTCGATAATGGTATTATGCCAAATAATAACACATATAATACTCTGCTCCATGGATATTGCTTGTCAGGACAGTGGAATGAGGCAATCCGAATGCTCAAAGAAATGTTCAGAGTTGGTCAGGGACCAGATGTTGTTACTTATAATTTGTTGATAGACAATCTTTGGAAGGGTGGAAGATGCACAGAAGCTAGGAAGATATTTGATTCTATGGTTCATAAAGGAGAAAAGCCCAATGCCTCTACCTACATTAGTCTGCTTCAGGGGTATGCTACCAAAGGAGATATTGTTGAAATGAATCATCTCATTGATTTGATGGTACAGAACAGGATCCCGCTGAACCATCATGTCTTCAACATACAGATATATGCATATGCTAAACATGGAATGGTAGATGAGGCGATGCTTATATTTAGCAAACTGCAGCAGCATGGATTAAAGCCAAATGTAGTTAACTATGCAACGGTAATTGATGGACTTTGTAGGGCAGGCCGACCAGATGATGCTATGATCCAATTCTGTCAGATGATCGAAGAAGGGTTATCTCCCAGCATACATGCATTTACCACCCTAATTCATGGTTTTTCTGCATGCGGCAAATGGGAAAAGGCTGAGAAACTATTTTATGAAATGCTGGATAGAGGTATCCGTCCCGATGTAGCTGTCTTCAGTGCTATAATGGACAACCTATGCAAGGAAGGTAGGGTTATGGAGGCCCAAAATCTCTTCGACTTGATGACATGTGCAGGTGTAAATCCTGATGTTGTCTCATATACAACAATGATACGAGGGTATATCTCTATTGGTCAAATTGATGTATCAATTAAATTATTTGATACTATGGTTGCAATGGGCGTGGAACCTGATGCTGTCACTTATAATACTTTACTTGATGCAATGCCATCTATTGGCTTGGAATCTGATGTTGTTACCTATAAAACTTTAATTAATGGCTATTGTAAAGACGGTAAGGCAGAGGATGCATTAACTCTGTTCAGAGAAATGTTGAGCAACAGAGTGAAGACTAACTGTACCATGTAAAACATATACTGCAAAAGTTATTTCATGTTGGGAGGGCTACCATAGCAGAACATATCTGTCTGAAATGACCGGAAGTTATGGTCCATCAGTCTGAAATTTTCTTATCTACCCTCTTATATGTGCTTCACACAGCTTACCTTTGGAAGTTCTTGTGTTAGATGGTGCATTATTGATTCTTTTTGTGGAGAAATATATGAATAAGAGAATTTCTGGCAATAAGAGTCACATTTAATTTCCTATGTCTGTGTTGACACTATTTTGGTCATTTTTGCCCCATACATCCACTAAGATGACCTGCCATAGTGGAGTGGTTCTGTGAATAGGATATTCCAAAAATTTGGTCACTATGCCAGAGTATATCCATGGGAAAGTAAGATGTAAGTTATACATATTTCGTTGCAAGAAAGTTTTTTAACTGTCATAACCTGCTTCTGCATCACCATATGCTATTAGGCATTCAGCTTGACAGCATGTGAAAATCTGGCTTAGTTTTGTTAGTGTTAAGCATACCATTACTTACTTTCAGTTTTTATTTCAGTATATATAAAAGAGAATTAGGAGGGAGGAAAAACTAACAAATGCACATGTTAGCAATTACCAAGGTTTGTAGTCTAGTCTAGTTAACTTCATTCCAATGTTTTCCTTGACTTAAGTGTCATTTCTTGTGGCTTATAATTGAAAAATGCCAGTATCTTTAGAGGAAAAGGTAAAACGTCGTGCCCCATTTCCACAGAAAGAAGACTGAAAAAGTTTACAGCTCATCAGAAATGATCAAATCAGCATTTGACACCTTCCTGTCAGAGCTGGTAGAAGTAGTAGCACTACCTTCGGTTATATAACAATTAGAAACTTTGAAAAGGAAAAGTACTCATGTACATCCTACACTAGCAACTTGCTCCATTTTCTCCTTCTTGTTTCAGATTTCCTCCATGTCATCCTCACAAGTGCGTCTTTACAGGCCTCCTGCTGCTCCCCAATATATTATCCGTGCAGAATTGAAAGAGGTATCTCTGCCTGCAGCTCGAGAAATTTAAAGTAAGTCTTTAGGACAAGGTTGTGGCAGAGAGTCATATGCCTTTTGCCTCCTTGTTCCTGCTGCTATTTTACAATTGTGTGTTTTTCCTTCAGGAGAAATGGGAGGATAATATGGTTGTTCTTTTGTGTCCTTTCATTTCATGACATTTAAGTGGATTACTATTCTTTGGGTTTCTGCAACCTATGTGAAGAAATCTTGTAGCTGCATTTGCATTATTATATATTTTCCTTTTCTTTTGGCACCTTTTGTTAGATAATAGCTGTGTCTGAGCATAATGAGAGAGAGAGAGAGAGAAAGAGAGATCATTGATGTCTTGACAGTTGACACACCAATTTGTTTGATTCCAAATTTCATGCATGTTGTATAGTCCCACTCCTGATCTTTATGGTATCGTACCAGCAAGAGTTCGTATTGGTAGGTAACCATGAAAGTATTTTTTTGAAAGTGAACCATGAGAGTATGCTCATGTCACAGACGTTCTTGGGAACGCCGCCGAACCTGCCATCTGATTGTCGGCGCCGCCGTTACGTTGCCGATGAACAGTGGCAGAGGTAAAGAGATGAGTTCTCTTGAACTATAATTCTTGCTTGACTAATTGGCTGCACATCGGCCACAATATATAGCCGGTCTGCAGATTACATTATGGAATAAAGGCTCTTATCTCTAATCATGGAAACTAATCTATTATGACTCTTTTATTCCTTTATCTCTAAACTTAATCTATGGGAATTAATAAAACTCTATCTCTACTTAACTAATTTGGACCACTGGTTTCCTGGCTGTGACAGCTCATGACATGCTACTGAAGCTATTTGCCACAGGAGAGTGATGAACACAATGCTTGGGATTGAGTTGCTAGGCTCTTTCAAGGTCTGGACATGCTGTGGACTGGGTGCACAGGCCCAACCAGAAGGCCCATGTCGAAAGAAGTCTTCTATAAGAATTATCTATATAAATAAATCTGTAATAGATCATATTAGAATTAAAGATTAGAGAATAAGAAATTGATTAGGAAATAGGAGATTGAGGTGGTTGGGAGGATCCCAACCACCTGGGCGCGGAGGGAGGTTTCCTGGCCTCTATATAAAGCTGCTCCTACCCCTTGTAATCCCTCATTGAAGAATAAAGGAATTTCCCCATTGGGTTGTTCCTACCTTCGTTCACCGGGTGCCCAGCTCCGGTGACACTATCCCCACCACGATTCACAACAATTGGTATCCAGCATTTTTAAGGCGACGCCTAGTCGCCGCCTAGGCGTCCAGTCGATGGCGGGAGGACGCCAGGGAGGCTCACCTCGCCTGGTCGCCGTCGCCCGCCGCTGTCGGCCGCCGTCCGACGCCGCAACCGACCGTCCGCCACCGCAGCCGACCATCCACCGCCGCGTCCGACCGTCGCTGGCTGCCCCCTCCGCTGTCGCCGGCTGCCGCGGTCATCGGGGCACTGCGGGTGGGGAGAGGAGCCGCCGGGGGTGGGCACTGCTTAGGGTTACATATTTTTTATTGCCTTGATGTGGAATATTGAGCGTTAGATGTGATCCAACGGTTCAAGTCATATGGGTCGAGTCCATCATTTAGGCTCATTTTACACCCCCCCCCCATTCTTCTTCTGCCTGCCCCGCCCCGCCCCCGACCCTCAGCGTCGCCGCCAACCACGCCTGCCACGACTCTTCAGCGCTCTCAGCGCCGCCGCTGCCGCCGCCCACGCCTGTTTCCCTGCACTCGACACCGCCGTCGCCGCTGCACACCTCGTCACTTGATGCTCGCCTAGGCGCCTGCCTAGGCGTCCAGGCGGGACTTTAAAACACTGTTGGTATCAGGGACCACATGGCGGATCGCCACCAATGACCGCCGCTGTACAAGATTCTGCGACCAAGGAAGATCTCGCCATGCTACACACCGGATTAAAGCACATCCAGAAATAGTTGGATGTCATGGACCTCATCCTAGACAACCATGACCGGCGTCTTACGCGTTTGGAGGAGGCACATCAGCTACCACCGCGACCACGCTGCTTCTCCTTTGCTCTTCCGCCTTCTGTTCCTGAGCATCACACGACCATGGAGCCGCTACAGCTGTCGACGACGCCTCCACGCCAGTCGAAGAGAGACCGAGCGCCCTTCAGTCCGCACGAGCAAGAGCTCGTGGAGCTCTGTCGGCGCCACTCAATGCTAGTCGCGCTGCCCAGCCCGCTGCCCCAGCCTTTGCTTGTCGATCTGGCCGCCGTACAACTCAAATTCGATTGAGATTCGCAGGCGTCCGAGCTGGCCGCACCAGATATGCGCGACCGTGGGTCTCCTCAAACTGTCGATCGCTCGATTTGTCCGGAGTTGGCACGATTCGCGGCCACTCGAGCGGATCTCCACCGGATTCGCCAGGATTGGCCGGGATTTGCTCTCGATCCGGCTGCCTTCATCCTCAATCCCCATGGATACGACGAGATTCATCGATCTCATCCGAGATCCACGCGAATCACACTAGATTCGCGTCAGATTTTGACTCCTCCATCTAGAGCTGCGTCTACTCCTACCACATTGTGCTCTTCCGCAACAGGATCACATCCTTTGGAAAGAAAGCATCACACGAGTCTAAAGGATGCAGGGCCGCTGGATATGGCACTATTGCAAGTCTTCTCTGACTTGGAAGAGTCATCCAGGAGGGAACCCAACAGGGAGGACTTGGGATTTGGCACACAACTGGATGCCAAGGAGACCAATTTACTGTTGCAGACGTGTCGCGACATTGACGTCCTCTTCTTCAACAACTTCAACAGCGCCAACGAACATGTCAAGGAGGTCTTCATCACCATGCTCCAGGGGGCTGCCACGTTGGTCTAGCATCGTGCGATCGGGCGAACGCACTACACCATCTCTTCCGCGTATGCCATCTTCGATGACTACCCCAAGCCCCGACCCCCACCGGAACCAAACTTTGTCGTTCTCGCACCTCCACGTCAAATTGGTAGATCTACCCACTTTCATCGCTACGGAGGATATCCTGCTCGAGGATGTCATCGGCACCGCAAGACTGCACGGGTCCTCGACGCTCCACCTCATCAACCTGAATACTCAGCTCGAGGACGAGTTGATGTTGGGGAGGGGGGAAATGCTGTGGACCCGGCCCAACCAGAAGGCCCATGTCGCAAGAAGTCTTCTAGAAGAATTATCTATATGAACAAATCTGTAGATCAAATTAGAATTAAAGATTAGGGAATAAGAAATTGACTAGGAAATAAGAGATTGAGGTGGTTGGGAGGATCCCAACCACCTGGACGCGGCGGGAGGTCCCCTGGCCTATATATAATGCTGCTCCTACCCCTTGTAATCTCTCATTGAAGAATAAAGGAATTTCCCCATTGGGTTGTTCCTACCTTCGGTCACCGGACGCCCAGCCCCGGTGACACTATCCCCACCACGATTCACAGCAGGACAACATATGAGCATATTCACAACAACAACAAAACCTTTGTCCCAAGTACGTTGGGTATGCTACATATGAGCATATTACTTGATGGAAATTGATATTGGGTGCATGCTGGCGCATGCCTTCTTGCAGTGCGAAATCTCGCTAGCCATTTGGATTTTGACAATACTTTTGTGCAAAGTTGAGTGCAAGTCATTTTATGATCTCTTTTTTTTGGAGAGAAGTCATTTATGATCTCTTGGCACAGCTAAAAGGCATTATATGACATATTTGCCAGGTGCCTTGCCAATCATGTGGAGACTGGAGAGGCCAAACAAAGAGCTACAGAATACAGATTATGCATATTGCTTATCATCTTTGGTTATAAGTTAAAAAGGATAAATTCATGACGAAGAATCTTGGATAGCAGAGTCAAATATATATTTGCATGCCTTTTTTGGAACGTTTCTGGATGCATCATTAGAATGCAAGTTAGAAGTTCAAGTTGTGCAGCGGAAGAATCAGATAGCTCATTTGTGCAATGTGAACCAAACAGTTGCGCCATTTGAGAAATGATCAAGACACTTGATAGTGTGGAGCTATGCATAAAAAAATTCCACTTTGTGGTTGAAGCTTTTGAATGATACTCTTCATGTAATGAAAATTACTGAAAGTACAGTTTTTAATGGCAACGTGAGATATCTTCATAGTTTTACCACATGCCAAAAGGTAACTGAAAAATATTCATAGAGGTATGTAACTTTTACAAATATTCATAGAGGTATGGAAATATACTTATAGCTTCATCGATGACGTTTATGTTCAGATGTCCAGTACCTGGGGATACCCGTAGCCACATTTATAAGACCATTTGACTGGGTCTCGACTGTTGTCGGGCACCAGTCCAGTCCTAAAGTGGTTGTTTAGATCTCAAGTGTTCTAAGTAATTTTTGATGAAACAGAGTATGTTGAGATTTTAGACACCAGTCCAGTCCTAAAGTGGTTGTTTAGCTCTCAAGGCTTCTAAGTAATTTTTGATGAAACAGAGTATGTTAGAGATTTTAGAAAAAACTGATTTGGGTGGTTAATCTGCTACAGTGTAAGAATAAAATAAGCCTTTGTTAGTACTGTCCTTGGTCGAGAATGCCTGGCACATCTCACATCTACCCACAAGCCACAACTACCGGACCCTCTCACGTCCGTTCCCTCCCTCAATACTCTACTGGACCTATACATACATTACAGAACTGATACTGTTGGTATATATTTACTTGCAGTAGGGCATCAATCTCAATGAATATGGCCAGTATTTTTGGTGGTTTGATCACAAATTTTTTATATCACTCCAATGTTCTGTTGTTGGCACGTACATTCATATAATCACAGTTTTTCATAGTCTCACGGACCATGCATTTGATATTTTCTTTAGTTGGAGGAAGAGGAGATTTCATAACAAACCAATCTGGCTCCGGTGAGGAATCAATCTGCGGGTATGCAATTCGGAATGGCTACCATGATATGGTCTCTTCATAGAAGTTTGTGTACTGAAGAAAAATACCAATCGAGTGATGAAAGTGGCACGGGAAATGCGAATGCGTGCCGAAGCAATTGGCTATTTTTCTATGTTAGTGGCATGCCTTGTGATGTAATAACTTGTGCTTCCATCAAATTTATTGGTGATTCGTATTAGGGAACAGTTCTGTGCAGTTTGATCTTATTTAATTGTCTCGCTCATCCTTGTTGCTCTTTCACACGACAACCTCTATCAAGATAAGCTGATGGAAATTGCTCAGTATCCGACCCATTTAGTGTCTCTGGGTCCATGCACTAGCATATCGTTCTAAGCTGATTCAGAAGATGGTGGAACTGATTCGGGAAAACGAGTTGTCAAATGGGCTGCGGAGAGAATTCAGTCTGGTGTTTTTTGGGCTAGGGAATGGGTCGAGATCTTCTGAGTCAGCTTAAGAACGATATGCTAGTGCATCGACCCAGAGACACTTTGTACGTGTTTGGTTCACAGCGGCTGCACGCCACGGCGTCACAGTTGAGGCACACACGGCTGTTGGTTGCATAGCTGGCGCAGGTTAGACGCGCCATACTCCGCATGTTGATTTCTTCTACCGTAGCTCGCCCCAAGTGTGGCTTCAATTTTTTCCGCCACACCCGTGGCGCGGACACACTCGCAGCGCGGCAACGCCGCAATTTGCGGCCGGCGTCCAAACACGCTCTTAGTGTCTCTGGGTCGATGCACTAGCATATCGTTCTTAAGCTGATTCAGAAGATTGTGGAACTGTTTCTGAATGGAATGTTGTTATGAGGTAGCGCGAAGTTAAGCCTGTGTCGGCCTTCCATTTCTTGCACACAAACTTCTTTGTACTCGTGAACGGTGATAGAACGCGGCCCGTCTCGTCGGGAAGCTTGACTGCGGGGAAACGGCGGCGCGTTGACGAGGCCGGCCATTCTACATCGATGAAGACTACGGCGCGCCGCCGCGGAGGTGGGAGAATTACGACTTCAGCTCCCGCTGACGTTTCGAGTTTCCTGAACTTCATGCGACAGGTATAGAAAACGGAGGACCTCCAGTCAGTACTGTAATATAATTCGAGATATACGATTATTGGATATGCATGTCTTATAGTCATCGACATAGCTCTTGGAGGACCTCTACGTAATCCAGTAGATCTGGCCTCCGAGGTACACATAAAACACACAGCACTTGACGCACACGGCACGATCGAACGTACCCTTCACTTAATCCACACCATACACCGTCCAAATCAGCCGCAGCTGGGGATGGCGATGCCGCAGGAGTCGAGCGCGCGGCGGGCATTGGGTTGGGGCTGCCGATGTATTTCCTGTAACGCGGGTCACGGCTCGTGGTGAGCGCCCACCACGGCTGGAGATCAGAGAAGAGAAGGAAGACGGCTCTGCACGGCATCGCAAGCACTGCGGGATAATATTTTTTTTTCTTAAAATAGCAGCGCATGCAGGAATTCAAACTACTTCTAGGAAGCAACTTGCTGAAAGATAATCCAAATCAAAATATAGCTCCTCGGAAGAGGTTTGGCCGCTTGCAGTGTGAGTGAGTGAGACCATCGCACCAGCAATTTTTAAAACGTACATTATCCTTTAAATCATATTCTATTTTATACTTTTAGTATGTCATCTTATAAAAAAATTCAATATGCTTTCCAGTACGTTTTACAGCGTACCACTGCGGATGGTGCGAGAGACACATAGAGACCGTCTCCCTAAAAGATGAACAGTTCTTTTTTCTAGTTATCAGTTCTTCGAATACTCTGTTCCGTCGGAGTACCTTTTTCTGCAACCTTGGTGATTGGTCTGTCATGACCGTCGCTTGAGAACACTAATCCATTAACCCATATATATTTGTGCAACTATTTTTTTAACTCTGCGATGGAATTAGTCTCTGTTACAATGATATATATGTATATTTTTTAATTATCTATATTAGAATATCTAACGTTAACCATCATATTTGCTTATACATTATTTTTTTTCTAAAAATTATGACTATATCATCTGAAAGTATCATAATAGCATAGTGTTAAAACTATTATATATTTCTTCATCGACACTTAAAAGATAGCAGACCACAATGCATTAGTAACAATGACAGCGGAGTAAACAGGGCAGCTCAACTAAGTACTGCGCCTAGCAATGTGAACATCAACGGCAAACCCAGAAGGGGTAACAATTTCAAATCGGTAAGCAGTCAATCCAGCTGCTGCTACTGGAGGCAACGCCTGAACTTCAAAGGCCCAGTCTTTCCATGACATGGATCTAGGCCGTCTCATTTGTGATGAAAACTAGCAGAAAGTGGTGGTGATGGAAGGTTTACATAGACTGCATCAGTATTCACTAATTTTCTTCTTCTTTCTGTGAGCTTTTGTATTGCCACTTCGGACAGCTTCTTATGGCCATACTGATGTTATTCAGATATGTTAATCTCTGACCCGTTGAGCCCAACCCCCGAGATAATCAACGCTCCAGAACACCTTCCATCAACTAATTACTCGCTACAGCAAGGCTTGAGCTTGAGCCAGCCAAGGAGGTGGGCAAGATGTCTGGCGCCAGCACTAGCCCAGAGCCTTGCACACTCCTTGATCGCTGTGAACATCTGAGCAACACTTCTCTCTGTGCACTGGAAAACGTCCCTGGCATTTCGTTCCGCCATACAGCCCAATACACCAGAGTCGTCAGGCTTCTGAATCCATTTGCTTCAGCCGTCCTGGTCCTGGCCTCTTCCATTGAGCCACCCCAAGCTGTGGTTACCTGAATGATACGTAATTGGCATTCATGCTTCTACGGGATGAAATTGGCAACATCCACCATAATTATGTACACCTAACATTTTTGGCTGCGCTGTTCGGAAAACAAGAAAGTTGTGGCTGAACAATGGCTTAGCCACAAAACACATATGCCTTTGAATTCATCTATAATTCACAATTATAGATCAAACTACACAATTCCCGGTCAGGCAGGCGAAGTGAAACAACACCGTTTCATTCGTTTATTCCACACAACAGCGTCTGCAGTGAATCATCTACATGTGGTGCGCATAAGAGCAAATTTGTTTAAGCAGGACTAGACACACACAAAAAAGAAGAATAGCTCCACCACACGGCTACTGGATTACAAAAGTACTTGCTTCATTGCATAACATAGTTGCTTGGTAGTAAAAATATTTAAAATTTCTCTCCAGTTTGGTGAGGTTTTGTCTTGGAATTCATTTGCACAAAAAGCTTGGTGAGGTCTTGGAGCTGCCTCCATTCACCACAGCTTAGGCTCCAAAAGTAGTATATCTAATCACTGTAGTACATCCAGTGACGTCGGGACGTTGAAGCAGCAACACCAGGGATAACATATTTCCATGATCTTGGTTCCCTTAATTTAGACCCTGAAAATGCAAAATGTTTTAAATAATTTCTCTATTTAAATAAACAATCGCTGTGTACAATGGCACGAGGATACATCAGTTAGGGTTACCTTATTCCTGCAAATGTATTTCCGAAAGAGACAAATATACATTATAAGGGCAAACATTTAAAATTTAGTTTGCATGCATTTCCAGCACAAAAGGGCAAGCAGGGAATGTTTAAGGAACCGAGATGAAAAGGAATTCACTTGAAATGTTACCTGCAGATGGGTCGCTTGAATGAGCGTGTGATATGTACTTAAGTTCAAGGTTGTCGAGCCTCTGTCGGTGGTTTTTGTAAAGCGGCTTTAGATCTATGGATGGACAGTACTTGACCCTGAGCTTCCGGAGAGCTGAGTAATTCCCAAGAACACCGGGTAAGCATGCAAGGCATCGACAGCTGTCAAGATAGAGTATTTGTAATGATGCAAGGCCACCCAAGGAATCAAGTGACTGCAACTCGCTACAGCCTTCGATAAGTAATTCTTCTAGTATATCCAGGTGCCCTGACATGGAACAGAGCTTCTCGCAGCATATGATGTGTAAAATCCTGAGCGTTGGTGATAGATTCGGAAGTATTGCCATGTTATTGCAGCCCCGTATACGTAGAGTGTACAGGCACGGGAAAGGAATCATTGGAGACGGCGATTGCCCTGGTAAACTGATAGACACGAGGGCATGGAGGTATTCCAGCATATTGACATCATCTGTCTCACGATGCTCGCCCTGACCCCATACGGACTCAAGTCTAGGGCAGAATTCAATAAACATAATCATGATAGTTGGGGGCAGAATAAAGAGCTCTTCCAAGCTTGCACAATGTTCTATACTTATTGCCATTAGATGTGGCAGGACCTGATCTGCTGTTTGTTTAGGTTCCCCACCTCTCACTGGTGTGCGTCCTATTAGTTTGTCACAGCAGTTAATCAGCAACTGATTCAACGATACCAGGCTTTGGAACACGTCCTCTGGCCAATATATCAGCCCATCACAATAAAAAATACCCAAAGAAACAAGCTTTTCAAACCATTTCCAAGCCCCAAACGTTGGCTGCAATGGATTATTTGAGAAGAAAAAGTTGCAGCCTTCCAACTTTAGTTCTAGCAGGGATGAGGATTCAAGGATTTGATCTATCTTAGGAGGTATGGGTTTTTCTGTGCCAAGGATTGACAGTTCTAGCTTGGACAGTGAAGATATATACTGATTTGACTTAACTAGTTCTGAGGATAGTAGTACCTTGTCTTCATCCAACTTTATAAACTTGAGATTTGGCGCCTTAGGTAGTGTAGTCAACTTCGGACAGTTCATAATATCAAGTTTCTCAAGTACAGGAAAGGTCAATTCTTGCCCTTCTATTGCCACCCATGTCTCCAAGCTCTCCAAATCATGTAATCGGAGCTCCTTCAATGCTAAAAACGTCAAGGATGACGTATCGCTGCATAGACTCCGCAATTTATCCAACTTTTCCAAAAAAAGAACTTGAAGAGACTTAAAATGACAGAATTGAGGAAATTCCTCACATAATATACAACCCAACAGATGAAACTCAGTCAACAAATTAAGATTTGATATCCATAATGGTAAACTTGTGCCTTTGTAATTGTTAATCCTTAGCATCTCCAGGTCATCATGAGGTTTAAGAGAATGTAGCACCTTCTTATGACAATCCTGCACTTGTTCCTCCTGCCCATCATCGTCCCATTGAAGCGATAAGTGTGTGAGTTTCTCTTTATTACCGAGATTGGCTTCTCTTGCGAGGGCTTCAGTTGCGTTTTCTAGACAACTTAGTTCTAACTCACCACCAAGGTTTAGACTTCGAAGTTCTCCTATATTACTACACCTTGAGCTGCCACCAACAACGAAATATGATATAGTTTGTAGACAAGTGATCTGTCCAAGTCTTGGAGGCATGCATGTCAATGATGTGCATCCTGTAGTGTAAAGGTGTCGGAGATTTGTCATGTACTTCATATCTTTTGGGAGCTGGCGAAGTAAATAGCAGTGAGAAAGATCCAACGTTTGTAGATTATACATACTACTTACATTATCAGGAAGTTCCTTCAAAAACTTATTTCCTGACAGATTAAGATACCTTAAGTGCTGCAAGAGCATCCCTCCAACTTTTGTACATCCAGGAAAGTGTAGTGCTCGCAGTGAAGTATACTTTGATATATCAAAGAATATATTATAATCTTCACAAAACAATGTCTGGAGTGTTGGTTTCTCCAAAAGTTCATCAAAAAACTTTCTTTCAACGAATCTGGGTATTTTTAAGAAGGCATGACGGGTAGGATCTGCCAACTTCTTCATGCTTGAATTGTCAATCATAGTAACACATTCTTTCCCCATAACTGTCCGGGCAATGTCATGCATGAAATCATGTATTTTGCATGTGGTCTTCTTATGAAACTGCAACCTGTTTGTAGGATACTCATTCAGATTTGTTTGCTTAATATCTTGAAAAAATAACCTCCAAGTTAGCTCCTTAAAAATTTCAGCACCTGTGGTTTCAGAATGTTCGTGTACTGCACTGGTATAAAGTCATGTGCCATCCACAACTGAATCAATATATGCACATCAATATCATAATCTTTGGGAAATATGGCACAAAATGCAAAGCACTGCTTCATATATGATGGTAGGTTGTCGAAACTGAGCTTCAAGATTGGCAAAATGCCAGTTTTCTCATTACAAATGTTACTTTTAGCTAATATATCCTTCCATTCATTCATAGTGGTCTTAGTACTCAACAGAGAGCCAAAAGCTTTCGCTGCCATAGGAGAGCCGTAACACCTGTCCACGATCTTATCAGTAATCCTGTCTAGCTTCCTGTGATGATTTAGCTTTTGCAAACTGAACGCTCTACTCTCAACTATTTCTTTCAAATGTTTGTGACTCAGCTTTTCAATATTATAGGCTTCAGCTACACTCGTGGCCATTCTTCGAGCTATTTCTGAATTTCGAGTTGTTGTCAGTACTACACTGCCCTTGCCACCATGCTTAAGGCAACTCCTCAGTTTTCCCCACTTGCCATTATCCTGGTCCCACACATCATCTAACACAATGAGGTACCTCTTTCCACTTATTAGACTCTGGAGATCCTGCAATGCTTTTTCACGGCCTATGTTCTCATTTACATTGGTCTGGCATATGCTGCTTGCAACATTAGCGGCATCAATATCATCTGAAACACAACACCACCTATGAAGCTCAAAGTTCTTCTTGATTTCAGGGTCATTGAAAATAAGCTGCACAAATGTGGTCTTGCCCATCCCACCCATACCAACAATAGGAAGAACAGTGAAATCCTTGCTGCTAGCTTCATCGAGCAACATACTCATGACCTTCTTCTTCTCTTTGGCTCTGGATCTGGTGATAATATCCTTATCCAAGTCATCCATTATGGAATCAGTAGTGTTCCTCTGCTGCTTTGATGATGGTGCCTGCTGCTTGAATCTAAATTGGTTCATATTGTTGACCAGGACTTCGATGGTTTGCACAATCTTTTGTAGCTTCTTGCCCATCCTGTAACGGAATACAATGGGATTACGAGTTGAAAAACTTGTCAAAGGCTTACTGTTGCGGTGCCCCTTCTTCTTGGCCTCTCGTCGTAGCGCCTCATACTTGAACTCGTCAAAGACGTTGTTCGCCTCACAGGAGACAGTCTTGAGGTCTTTGAGCCAAGCTTGTACTCCAGATTGGGAAGCTCCCTTCTCCTCTGCATCCTGGATGATGTCCAGGATTGCGGGCAGATGGCGCTCCAGGGTCCTGCGCTGCTTCTCCATGCCTTCCATTACCCTGTATTGGTCCAGCAGGTAGTTGGATGCCTTCTTCATCAACATGGAGATAAGGGGACGGATCAATAACCCGGCCATTGCTGCTCTCACGGACTGTGCCACCTAGCACTCGCAGGGCTCTCTGAACCTCTCCTGCAGGTTGAGTGGTTGACTAGATAATTAGTCTCGCGACAAAGCGCGAGCGATCTGTGGAACTGGTATGGGCATCAAAAGAATTGAGCAAATTAGTGAAAGAAGAGGATAGACTTACCAATAATATTTGTACGCACTGCTTCAGGTAATTAGAAGCTGCCCCAGATGTGTCACCTGATTACTTAAACCCACGGTTGTGAGCTTGTGTTCCACCATTGTTATCGCTGCTCCATCCCTTCAATTCAATATTTCTTCTTAGGGCAACAAGAACAACTACACATATCAGCTAGAAAGGGGTGGCTCAAGTGGATGGTGCAAACAACCGGTAGGTACCAGAGGAGAATATGGATCAAGTGGAGAAAGTATATGGGACATTTGGATCCCTATGGTGTCTTGACTAAGTTAACAAGTCTTGCTGACGAGGACGGATAGCGACCATATGTTGTTAGGTCATCCGTAAGTTTCATGGAAGTTTCAGTTTAAATAAATAACATGACACATAGTAAAAAACAGTGACGTAGCATGAAATTTATATGATGAGGCACCGCTACAAGCTACATATGGAGACTGATGCTTATTGGCCTGGCCCCGGCTCATGGTGGGCGCCCAGTTGCCCACCACGGTTCAAGATCAGCAGAGAAGGAATATACCTCTGCACGGCATCGAAAGCACATGCAGGATAATCCAAACTAGGAAGCAACTCGCTGAAAGATGACCATTTTTTCCAATGACCGGAAACAACGTTTTGCCCTTGACCAAAACTTCGCTGATGTTCTTATCTAGAGAACTGGTGAAGGCCAGCGACACCTTTGTAGCAATCATAACAATTCGGGTTAAGGGCTATTGGATATTTGATCCATAAGCAATTAGGGTACTAATGGGCCAGCGACCTTAAAAACCCATTAGTATGCCTATAAATATGAGGGGTAGGGTTAGAGGCTAGACATCCCACCACGTGACAACCCTAGCCGCCACTCCTTGAAGGCCTCAAGCCGAGACCCTTGCCGCGCGCGCGGTGCTAGCACACCGGCGCACGATGTTCCTCTCCATACGTGTGGACTCCGTGGATGCGCTGCTGCTACTGCTGCGCTGATCGGCTACGACGAAAGTGTTCGTCTACTGCTGTTGAGAAGAGGGCGAGGAGGAGACGAACGAGATCGTCTACTTCCCCTACACCGACGCGCGTCTATGTTCCTCTGCGCTGCGCATCTAGTGATAACGATTCATGACCTCTGTACTCGCATGTTTCCTGAGAGATGCAGTAGTGTTGCTAGAGTAGTGTACTGTCGATTTCCCAACAGTGGTATCAGAGCCAGGTTACGATCCTGGGACCTGTGGGTTATGGGCCCACCATGCTTCTAGTGAATCATGGGTATTTGATATTGGATCGATGATTCACACTTGCAAATCGTTGTAAGGTCTAAGTGAGACTAGAAGATTTGCAAAAGGCGAGTTGGACGTTCGTGTCGACAATGGAGCAAAGGCTGCGATCATAGCTGTCGGAACTTACCACTTGTCATTATCCTCAGGATTAGTTTTGGAATTGAATAATTGTTATTGCATTCCTACTTTGAGCAAGAACAATATCTCTTATTCGTGTTTAGAAGAAGTTGATGGTTATGAGATTGTAAAAGAATAAATGTTGTTCTATTTATTACAATAATATTTTCTATGCTCAATGTCCATTGGTGAATGGATTATATGTCCTTGATCTTGAGGATAAAACTTTCTGTAACATTAATACCAAAAGGGCTCGACGAAATGATCTAAATCACACTTTTATTTGGCATTGTCGCTTAGGTCATATAAATGAGAAACACATTGAAAACCTTCATAAAGATAGTTTACTAAGCTCATTTGATTTTGAATCATTTGACACTTGCGAATCTTGTTTGCTTGGGAAGATGACCAAAGCACCCTTCACTGGTCAGAGTGAGAGGGTGACTGACTTGTTGGGACTTATACATACAGATGTATGTGGACCAATGAGTTCAATTGCTAGAGGTGGTTTTCAGTACTTCATCACATTTACCGATGACTTTAATAGATATGATTATGTCTACCTAATGAGGCAGAAGTCTGAATCCTTTGAAAAGTTCAAAGAATTTCAGAATGAAGTACATAATCAATTGGGCAAGACAATTAAACTTCTACGATCTGATCGTGGGGGTGAATATTTGAGCCATGAATTTTATGATCATTTAAAACAATGTAGAATTGTTCCACATTTGACTCCACCTGGAACGCCTCAATGGAATGAGGTGTCTGAGCGGAGGAACCGAATCTTGTTGGACATGGTTAGGTCGATGATGAGCCAAGCAGATCTTCCACTATCCTTTTGGGTTTATGCTCTTGAAACTGCTGCGTTTACACTAAACAGACTCCCAACTAAGTCCGTTGAGAAGACACCATATGAGATATAGACCGCGAAATGTCGCGGATTGTCTTTCCTCAAAGTTTGGGGGTGTGATGCTTATGTTAAACGTTTGACGTCAGACAAACTCACTCCCAAATCAGACAAATGTTTCTTTGTGGGATATCCTAAGGAAACCAAAGGATATTATTTTTATAATAAAACAGAGGGTAAAGTGTTTACCGCTCGCAATGGTGTCTTCTTGGAGAAAGAGTTTCTCTCAAAAGGAGTTAGTGAGAGCAAGGTGCATCTTGAAGAAATTCAAGAAATACCTAAAAATGTTTCAGCATCCACTAATCCTATACAGGATGTACAAGATGTTGTGCAACCAGTTGATAAAACACCAGCCCCACGAAGGTCTACGAGGGTACGTTGTGCGACTGAAAAGTTAACGCTTCTAACCACGGAGCAGCATGACATGGTATTGTTGGACAACAATGAGCCCACGACCTATACCGAAGCAATGATGAGACCCGACTCTAAGAAGTGGCTTGGAGCCATGGAATCCAAAATTGAATCATGCATGAAAATCAAGTTTGGAACTTGGTTGATGCAATCGAAGGTGTGAGACTTATTGATTGTAAATGGATTTTCAAGAAAAAGACCGATATGGATGTAAATGTTTACATCTATAAAGCGCGATTGATGGCGAAAGGTTTCAAACAAATTCAAGGTGTTGATTATGATGAAACTTTCTCACCCGTTGCAATGCTTAAGTCTGTTCGTATTCTTCTAGCAATTATTGCATATTTTGATTATGAAAATATAGCAGATGGATGTTAAAACAACATTTTTTAATGGAAGTTCGACTGAGGATGTGTAACATCCATATTTCATGTGTAAAAATTTGAACAAACCATTGTGCATTGTAGCCTACATTTTTGTGTGAATTTTGAGGTTTAAACGTGTAGCAAACGATTTAAATTTGAATTTGAATTCAAATCAAAAGAAAAGAAATGAAAAAGAAAAAGAAAAACAAAAGAAACCCCCTGCTGGGCCAAAACCCACCTCGGCCCACCTTACCCCTCCTCTCTCCCGCGGCCCAACCCTTCCCCACTCCCTCTCTTCTCTCTCTGCCGGGTGGGGCCCGCCTGTCATCCCTCCCAGGGAGCAACCGCCTCCCTTCCTTCCCGCGTCGCGCGTGCAACCGCCGAACACCCCGCGCCCACGTCGTTCCACCCCCGAATCCACTCCTCCCCGACAGTTTTCGTGCGCCCATCAAAACCGCACACCCCCTCTGCGCTTAAGAGGAGCCGGCGACCCCATTTTTCCCCTTCCCCGAGCTCTCTCTCTAACCGTAGCCCTTCACCGTCGGTAAGTTCTCGGCGCTCGCGTTCCCGTCGCTGCAGCCCCCTGCTCCCCACCTTCTTGGCCTCACGTGCTCACCGCTCCACCAGGAACACGCCAGGCAAGAGATCGAGGGGAGATCACCGAGGTTTCACCGAGCTCGATGTGCACCGACGTCAAGCGCCGCCGTTCCTCGTCGCCGACCCCTCTCCGGCCGAATTCAAGCCTAGCTACTCCCCTAGGTGAGTTCTTTGTTCCCCCCTCTTCCGTTCCATGTCCTCAGCACCTTGTTTGGGCGTCTGTTTCGCCGTTTTGGCCGCCTCCGGCGAGCTCGCCGCCGCGGGCGTCTAACGCCGCCGCGCCGGGCGCCGCCGACGTCGCCAAAGGCGACGTGGCTCAACCGGAGCCGTCCATTCGCGGCCAACGGCTGCGATTAGATCGCAGCGTACCGGTTCGCATATTAAATCCCAGCCATCCATTTAAGATCCAACGGCCCACATTTGAATCTCTTTTCCCGCCGCCATATTCACACCCAGGCCCCTGCAAACTTAGTTGCTACCCCCTGTGCTTCTCGGTAATTCGAATCTAGCCCCTAGAATTCACAGACTAGCCCCTGGATCCCTAAAAATTGGTTTTTATCATTTAATTAAGGATTCTAACCCCTGTAATTTTGTAGAATGATGTATTTAGACCCTGTACAGTGTAGAAAACTACTTATTTAGCCCCTGGACTTTTATTTATTTGTTGAATAGGGTTTTTAATTGTATTTGAGGTGTAGAAATTAGATAATAATGGTAATTAAGTGTAGGAATGTTATGAAAAATTTTTATAATCTATTTTATGCTATGAATTAATTGTAGTGTTCAGATAAAATATATTTGGTCCTTGGAATATTTATTATAAATGTTTTAAAATACATTTTTGCTATAGAAAATTCAATAAAAATGGTTTTAGGCTATAATAAAATACCAAAATTGTAGGAAAAATATAAAATGCATACTTTGGCCATGTTAAGTGATAAATACCTCATAGGGACGCATTAGTGTAGGATTTTGTGCTTATGTGTATGTGTGATGTATTATTTTGCGTGCCTTTACTTATTTAGCTTTATTCTATTCTGCCATGCTTGGTATATATCTAGAGTCGTCCTACGACCCTAACCTTAACTTCCAAGACCAAGACTTCGTCAACTTTCAAGTCTTCAACGAAGGCAAGTGCCCTGACCATCTTGTACCTATTTTAGAAATTTAGCTAGTTGCATGCTAATTAAATTGACGTCCTACTTCATGTTCACATGCCCTGTTCCTTACTATTCCTTGTTACCTGAAATGGGGTGGGAAGTAGATAGGCTTTATTTATGCTTATCCATGCTTAGATGTTGGGATTGGGATTTCATACAAATGTTCTATGCTCAACTTTATGGTTATTTTAATTTGGTGATGAATATACATAATGCTAGTGGATAGGAATCTGGTGGTTGGTTAGTTTTGGTATGGTGCATTTTGCACGAGACCCGGGATTGGGGTTTGTTACCATCGGATTCTAAGGACCGGTTTATGGAGGAAGCCACTAAGCTTTATAGTACCACCACGAGACTGAGATGGGGCAGCTTGGTCAATTAATTAGGTTTCTCCCGATGAACTGCTAGTGGTTGGATGGTGCGGGGAATGAGGCGGGTGATCTGCTCTTGGAACCGCAAGGATCAAGAGGGGGCTCTGGGGCGGAGGGTTACTCCAAGAATCCTCAGTGGTGGAAACCTTAGAGGGCTAGCACTAGTCGGGAGTACCTTTGTAAAGACCATGTAGTGATCTCCTGGCCTCACACCAAAGGAAGTGTGAAATGTGGTTAGCTACCACGGGCAATCGGGAAGGTTCACTTAGTACACCTGGCAACAGGGGATGAAATCACTGCTTGTGGGTAAAGGGTACACTCTCTGCAGAGATTTGGTAAAACTGTCATGACAGCCGTGCTCACGGACAAGAGCGGCTTGGGGCTAGTTCATAATTAGTCTATGGTTGGGAAATGATGGTTCATCATGATTCAAGTACTTTCATTATCATTAATCATGTGTTGATTATTTATTGAATTATGATATTGATAATTGTAAGCTAAGGATAGGTTCTAAGCATAGTGCTAAGCCACATTTGGCCTTTCCTTGCTCTAGCCAATCATGTCATTCTCTTCCCGCACTTGTTGAGTACTCTATGTACTCAAGCGTTTAATTTTCCATTAGAATACGAAGAATAATAAGCTGCACCAGAGGATTTCTTCGTCAATCCGGAGGACTTGGCCTAGGCTGGCGACCATACGCGCAACGGCTGCCTGTGGAGATGAAGCCCCGCTTTCCTATCTTGTCTGTAGTAATGAACTGTTTAGTGTTGTAATAGTTGTGGTTTGTATTTGTAGACCTTCAGGTCATACTGTAAGACTATTTATGTAATCGAACATGGCAATGTAATGGTATTTCACTTTCGTCGACGCATGTACGATTCAACTGATCCTGGCGTACATGTGATTAGCGTCTGTTCATCTTTACGATGACCGGGCGTGACAAAGTGGTATCAGAGCCGTGTTGCCCGTAGGACGCAAGCCTAGTTAGAAATGGCCGAAAATTAAGGACTATACTATTTTCTTATGAAATAGTATTTCCAAAATTTTGTGCTCTCTATCTCAAACCTTGTGCTCCTTACCTTGTTGCACTTATTGATTTATTTCTAAATTAATTTATTGATTATTGATCTCACTCTTTTCTTTTCAAATGTTTGTAGATGGCGCGAACCAAGCAGACGGCTCGCAAGTCGACTGGGGGTCGTGTTCCACGCCACGCCCTAGCCAGTCGCTCCGCACCTTACACCCCCAGGAGGGAGACGACGCTGTTCTCCACTGGGAGTGCTGCTTCGAGGATGCGTGTCCGTCTTCGCTCTCTTCTTCGAGCTGCGGGGTACCGTGAGTACCGTGTTCGTCTGGTCTACCACACCACTAGGGTCTTTGCACCCTACACTGGTGGACTGGAGTGGAGTTCTCAGCTGGCCGTCTACTACGACTCGGAGCTGCTACACTCTCACTTCTCTCCGGCCTGGAGGAGCTCCCAGCATGCGGCTGAGGAGGACGCCACGTGGGAGGCGACTACCTACTGGAGCCACGCCCACAGGTTCCTTCTTGGGTGCACGGAGCACGCGTACACCCCTCAGCGCCCTAGTGGCACGGCCGCCTTCACTGGACGTGACGTCGAGGGGCACTTGACTCACCCCCAGTGCGAGAGGCTGGTGGACGACGTTGTGGAGTTGTCTTCGCGACTCCAGCGTTGTCAGCGGGAGCTACAGGACAGCAGGGACCTGGTTGACCGCTACGAGCGACTTCGCCGACGCTACGCGAGGATCACTGCAGCTGATCCTAACTCTTCTCAGTACGCTTCGGACGTGGAGCCTTGGGACCCGAACTCTCCGGACCGCCGCATGAACTCCCCCGAGAACTCAAGAGAAGACTCAGAAGAAGAAGACCCGGAGATGGAGATTGAGGAAGACTCCGATGAGTAGGAGTGGACTTGCTTTCCCGTTGGACGACTCAGGACACCTATCCTTAGTATGTAGGAGCGTGTAGCTGCGCCCTCTTTAGTCTTGAGTTGTGTTATCTATGTTGTTATGCTAGTAGTTTGCTTTATGTTGTGTGTGTGTGCGACATGAGTTGTGGAATGCTTCGGCATCCTGTCCACATCCATGTCATTTGTATATAGGCTTGTTAGTGTGTTGTGCGAGTTGTGGAATGCATTAGCATCTTGTCCACATCCGCACTAGTTGGTTAATGAATTTGCTTGCTTTATATATATGTGTCTCCCTTGATGCATGTAGTTGGGACCGTTTTCCATAGCGTACCCTTCTATATCTTATCTATTGTTCTAAAATTTCAATTCTTCCCTACACAGATGTCTGGAAGAGGTAGAGGTAGAGGTCGTGGAAGGGGTGCTGTGCCCCAAGATGAAGGACTTGGAGGTGTGCCTGGATGGAATGGTAGGGGTGCTAGAGGCCCCAGCCGCGCAGCAAATGCAGCAGATGATGGCCATCCAAACCCAGCTGCTTAATAATCTCACTCAGATTGTCACCAACCTGCAGCAAGCCCCACCCCCACCACCACCAAACTACAACCTTCCGCCACCACCACCTTTTCCACCTAGGTCCTTCCTTAGGGACTTCCTGAACACTCATCCACCCACTTTCGCCACCGTTACCGAACCCATGGATGCCGATGATTGGCTCCGTACCGTTGAAAGCAAGCTGAGGCTCATCCACTGTGAGGGAAGGGAGAAAGTGCTACTAGCCTCCCATCAACTCCAAGGACCGGCAGCCGACTGGTGGACTGCCTTTACTGAAGCCCACCGGGATCTAGAAAGCATTACTTGGGAAGAATTCAGGACTAACTTCCGCAATCACTTTGTGCCAGAAGGAGAAATACAAGCAAGACGTGAAGAGTTCCTGATGTTAAAGCAAGGCCGTATGACTGTGAGGGCCTATTTGAATGCATTCACCCAGTTGTCCCGCTATGCCCCAACCGATGTGGACACTGACTCCAAGAAACAATTCCGCTTCAAGAATGGGTTGGACAAGGAGTTAAAGTTCGCCATGTCTTCCAGCGACTACGGCGACTTTCAGAAGCTGGTTGACAAAGCTTTTGAAGTGGAGAGGACTAAGAAGGAACTGGATGATGAAGAAAGAAAAAGGAAGTTGACTATGGCACACGCCTCTAGCAGCAATGTGCGCCCCCGTCTTAACCCTCCGCCTGCAAACCAAATGACTCGTCCCATGAACTACTCGGGACAGAGGTTTCCCAACTCCAACTACAGGCCACCCACTCCCTACAACCAGCAAATGCGCCAGCAGCAGCAGCAGCAGCCACCACGCCAGCCAATGCAACCCCCACGTCAGCAGATGCAGCCACCCCGCCCTTCAGCTCCAGCTAACCGTCCAAACGGCCAACCCCCAAGAAACCAATCGGGAGGCAACAAGGGCCCAAATAATGCTGCGGGAGTACAATGTTACAAGTGCGGAGAATGGGGACACTATGCCAGCAGTTGTCCAAAGAAGCAACAGAACCCATCTGGTCGTGTCAACCACGTGACTCTGGAACAAGCACAGGAAGCGCCTGATGTGGTGATCGGTATGTTTTCTGTTAACTCCCACCCCGCCACCATATTGTTTGATTCGGGTGCTACACATTCATTTATATCCAAGGAATTCATAAAGAAGCATGACATGGTAGTTACATTCTTGAATGGGCCATTATTGATAAACTCTCCTGGAGGAGAGATGGTGGCAAGGCATCTATGCCGAAAAGTGAGTATAAACATAAGGGGGGTAGTCTTTTGGGCCAACCTAATAGTGTTGGACTCACAAGGATTAGATATCATTCTGGGAGTGGACTGGTTGACGAAGAATCAAGGAGTAATTCATTGTGCAACTAGAACAGTCTGCTTAACACACCCGGATGGCACTACAGTGGAGTTCAAGCCAGATCAGACACAAGAGGCAGTAGTGCAACTCAACCATCTTGAGAGTACCAAAGACATCAGGGTTGTGAAGGAATTTCCAGATGTATTCCCAGATGACTTGCCAGGTATGCCCCCTGATCGAGAGATTGAGTTTATCATTGAATTAGTGCCTGGAACGGCCCCAATATATAAGAGGCCATATAGAATGGATGCTAAACAATTAGCTGAACTAAAGGATCATATTGAGGAATTATTGGCAAAAGGATATATTCGTCCTAGCTCATCGCCTTAGGGAGCACCAGTTATATTTGTACCCAAGAAGGATGGAACTCAAAGGTTGTGTGTGGACTACCGTGCTTTAAATGAGGTAACGATCAAGAATAAATATCCACTACCAAGGATTGAAGATTTGTTTGATCAGTTGAGAGGAGCATGTGTGTTTTCCAAGATTGATATTCGTTCGGGCTACCATCAACTGAAGATTAGGCCGACGGATATTCCCAAGACGGCATTTGTCTCTCGGTATGGATTATATGAGTATACAGTTATGTCGTTTGGATTGACCAATGCTCCGGCATATTTTATGTATCTTATGAACAAGGTATTCATGGAGTACTTGGACAAGTTTGTAGTGGTATTCATCGATGACATACTTATCTACTCCAAGACAGGAGAAGAGCATGAGGAGCACCTCAGGATGGCTCTACAGAAGCTTCGCCAACATCAACTGTATGCCAAACTTAGTAAGTGTGAGTTTTGGTTAAAGGAGGTATCGTTTTTGGGACATGTCATATCCGAAGGAGGTATAGCAGTAGATCCAGGCAAAGTGGCAGATGTTCTTAAGTGGGAAACACCCGAGAGTGTGCATGATATACGAAGATTCTTGGGTATGGCTGCTATCGGCGATTCATCGAAGGATTTTCAAAGATCTCTCGACCACTAACCAAGTTGCTTGAGAAAGGAGTTGCTTTCAAGTGGACCCCCGAATGTGAAGTAAGCTTCGCCGAGTTGAAGAAGAGGTTAACCAGTGCACCGGTATTGGTAATGCCTGATATGCAAAAGGAGTTTGTGGTCTATTGTGATGCTTCTGGTCATGGTTTAGGATGTGTCTTAATGCAAGGAGGACATGTTGTGGCCTATGCTTCAAGACAGCTTCGGAAACATGAGAGGAACTATCCAACACATGATTTGGAATTGGCAGCTGTTGTTCATGCTTTGAAGATATGGAGACACTACTTGATGGGAAAAAGGACTGAGATATACACAGATCACAAGAGCTTGAAATACATATTCACACAACCGGATCTTAATCTCAGGCAACGTCGTTGGTTGGAGTTAATAAATGATTTTGATGTGGGAATCAACTACCATCCAGGCAAGGCTAATGTGGTCGCTGATGCTCTAAGCAGGAAGGGACAAAGCAATAACTTGTCAGTACAAGCTCTTCAACCCCAGTTATGTGAAGAGTTTGCAAGGTTAAACCTATGTCTAGTGTCTAGCACTGAAGCAGTTGCTATGGAAGTGGACACAACCCTTGAACGTGATATACGAGAAGGGCAAAAGAATGATGAGAAGGTCAAGGAGATCAAGCAATTGATGAAGAAAGCGAAAGCTCCGAACTTTAGAGAGGATGAACAAGGAACCTTATGGCTTGGAAAGAGGATTTGTGTTCCAGATGTCAAGGAGATTAAAGAGTTGATATTAAGAGAAGCTCATGACTCATCATACTCCATTCATCCCGGAAGCACAAAGATGTATCAAGACCTTAAAGATCGATATTGGTGGCATGGAATGAAACGGGATGTAGCCGAATATGTGGCCATATGTGATACATGTCAATTGATTAAGGCGGAACATCAAAGACCAGCGGGGTTATTGCAACCAATCAAAGTGCCGGAATGGAAATGGGAAGAAATTAGTATGGATTTCATTGTGGGACTACCAAGAACACAGTCTGGATATGACTCTATATGGGTTATTGTGGACCGTCTAACTAAAGTTGCTCACTTTATTCCTGTGCAAGAGACCTACAATGGCCCCAAGTTGGCGGAACTGTACATCTCCAGGATTGTATGCTTACATGGAGTTCCTAAGAAGATCATTTCAGACAGAGGCACTCAATTCACCTCAAGATTCTGGCAGAAGTTGCATGAATCAATGGATACCCGTCTAAATTTTAGTTCGGCGTATCATCCTCAAACTGATGTTCAGACAGAACGCACAACCAGATATTAGAAGACATGTTGAGAGCATGTGCTTTGAAGAATAGCAAGAGTTGGGACAAGAATCTGTCATATGCCGAATTTTCTTACAACAACAGTTATCAAGCCAGTTTGAAGATGTCTCCTTTTGAAGCATTGTATGGGCGAAAATGTAGGACACCGTTGTTTTGGAATCAAACTGGGGAAAGTCAAGTCTTTGGGCCTGACGTGTTACAAGAGGCTGAAAGACAAGTACAAGAAATTCGGAAGAATCTAAAGGCAGCTCAAACAAGACAGAAGAGTTATGCGGATACTCGAAGGCGTGATCTCACATTTGAAGTTGGTGATTATGTATACTTGAAGGTATCACCTATGAGAGGATTAAGAAGATTTAAAGTAAGAGGCAAGTTGTCACCTCGCTACATTGGTCCATTCAAGATACTCGAAAGACGAGGTGAAGTGGCATATCAACTTGAGCTTCCGCCACACTTGTCAGATGTGCATAATGTGTTCCATGTATCACAGCTTAAGAAGTGCTTAAGAGTGCCTGAAGAGCAATTGCCTATGGAAGCCGTGGATGTACAGGAAGACTTATCTTATGTGGAGCAGCCTGTCAAGATACTTGAAACACTGGAAAAGGTCACAAGAAACAAAGTCATTCGCATGTGTAAAGTGCAGTGGAAGCATCACTCAGAGGCAGAAGCAACATGGGAAAGAGAAGAAGATCTCAAGGCGGATTTCCCTCATCTATTCTCTTAGAACGTCCGAATCTCGAGGGCGAGATTCCTTTTAAGGGGGGTAGAGTTTAACATCCATATTTCATGTGTAAAAATTTGAACAAACCATTGTGCATTGTAGCCTACATTTTTGTGTGAATTTTGAGGTTTAAACGTGTAGCAAACGATTTAAATTTGAATTTGAATTCAAATCAAATGAAAAGAAATGAAAAAGAAAAAGAAAAACAAAAGAAACCCCCTGCTGGGCCAAAACCCACCCCGGCCCACCTTACCCCTCCTCTCTCCCGCGGCCCAACCCTTCCCCACTCCCTCTCTTCTCTCTCTGCCGGGTGGGGCCCGTCTGTCATCCCTCCCAGGGAGCAACCGCCTCCCTTCCTTCCCGCATCGCGCGTGCAACCGCCGAACACCCCGCGCCCACGTCGTTCCACCCCCGAATCCACTCCTCCCCGGCAGTTTTCGTGCGCCCATCAAAACTGCACACCCCCTCTGCGCTTAAGAGGAGCCGGCGACCCCATTTTTCCTCTTCCCCGAGCTCTCTCTCTAACCCTATCCCTTCACCGTCGGTAAGTTCTCGGCGCTCGCGTTCCCGTCGCTGCAGCCCCCCTGCTCCCCACCTTCTTGGCCTCACGTGCTCACCGCTCCACCAGGAACACGCCGGGCAAGAGATCGAGGGGAGATCACCGAGGTTTCACCGAGCTCGACATGCACCGACGTCAAGCGCTGCCGTTCCTCGTCGCCGACCCCTCTCCGGCCGAATTCAAGCCTAGCTACTCCCCTAGGTGAGTTCTCTGTTCCCCCCTCTTCCGTTCCATGTCCTCAACACCTTGTTTGGGCGTCTGTTTCGCTGTTTTGGCCGCCTCCGGCGAGCTCGCCGCCGCGGGCGTCTAACGCCGCCGCGCCGGGCGCCGCCGACGTCGCCAGAGGCGACGTGGCTCAACCGGAGCCGTCCATTCGCGGCCAACGGCTGCGATTAGATCGCAACGTACCGGTTCACATATTAAATCCCAGCCATCTATTTAAGATCCAACGGCCCACATTTGAATCTCTTTTCCCGCCGCCATATTCGCACCCAGGCCCCTGCAAACTTAGTTGCTACCCCCTGTGCTTCTCGGTAATTCGAATCTAGCCCCCAGAATTCACAGACTAGCCCCTGGATCCCTAAAAATTGGTTTTTATCATTTAATTAAGGATTCTAACCCCTGTAATTTTGTAGAATGATGTATTTAGACCCTGTACAGTGTAGAAAACTACTTATTTAGCCCCTAGACTTTTATTTATTTGCTGAATAGGGTTTTTAATTGTATTTGAGGTGTAGAAATTAGATAATAATGGTAATTAAGTGTAGGAATGTTATGAAAAATTTTTATAATCTATTTTATGCTATGAATTAATTGTAGTGTTCAGATAAAATATATTTGGTCCTTGGAATATTTATTATAAATGTTTTAAAATACATTTTTGCTATAGAAAATTCAATAAAAATGGTTTTAGGCTATAATAAAATACCAAAATTGTAGGAAAAATATAAAATGCATACTTTGGCCATGTTAAGTGATAAATACCTCGTAGGGACGCATTAGTGTAGGATTTTGTGCTTATGTGTATGTGTGATGTATTATTTTGCGTGCCTTTACTTATTTAGCTTTATTCTATTCTGCCATGCTTGGTATATATCTAGAGTCGTCCTACGACCCTAACCTTAACTTCCAAGACCAAGACTTCGTCAACTCTCAAGTCTTCAACGAAGGCAAGTGCCCTTGACCATCTTGTACCTATTTTAGGAATTTAGCTAGTTGCATGCTAATTAAATTGACGTCCTACTTCATGTTCACATGCCCTGTTCCTTACTATTCCTTGTTACCTGAAATGGGGTGGGAAGTAGATAGGCTTTATTTATGCTTAGCCATGCTTAGATGTTGGGATTGGGATTTCATACAAATGTTCTATGCTCAACTTTATGGTTATTTTAATTTGGTGATGAATATACATAATGCTAGTGGATAGGAATCTGGTGGTTGGTTAGTTTTGGTATGGTGCATTTTGCACGAGACCCGGGATTGGGGTTTGTTACCATCGGATTCTAAGGACCGGTTTATGGAGGAAGCCACTAAGCTTTATAGTACCACCACGAGACTGAGATGGGGCAGCTTGGTCAATTAATTAGGTTTCTCCCGATGAACTGCTAGTGGTTGGATGGTGCGGGGAATGAGGCGGGTGATCTGCTCTTGGAACCGCAAGGCTCAAGAGGGGGCTCTGGGGCGGAGGGTTACTCCGAGAATCCTCAGTGGTGGAAACCTTAGAGGGCTAGCACTAGTCGGGAGTACCTTTGTAAAGACCATGTAGTGATCTCCTGGCCTCACACCAAAGGAAGTGTGAAATGTGGTTAGCTACCACGGGCAATCGGGGAGGTTCACTTAGTCCACCTGGCAACAGGGGATGAAATCACTGCTTGTGGGTAAAGGGTACACTCTCTGCAGAGATTTGGTAAAACTATCATGATAGCCGTGCTCACGGACAAGAGCGGCTTGGGGCCAGTTCATAATTAGTCTATGGTTGGGAAATGATGGTTCATCATGATTCAAGTACTTTCATTATCATTAATCATGTGTTGATTATTTATTGAATTATGATATTGATAATTGGAAGCTAAGGATAGGTTCTAAGCATAGTGCTAAGCCACATTTGGCCTTTCCTTGCTCTAGCCAATCATGTCATTCTCTCCCCGCACTTGCTGAGTACTCTATGTACTCAAGCGTTTAATTTTCCATTAGAATATGAAGAAGAAGAAGTTGCACCGGAGGATTTCTTCGTCAATCCGGAGGACTTGGCCTAGGCTGGCGACCATACGCGCAACGGCTGCCTGTGGAGATGAAGCCCCGCTTTCCTATCTTGCTTTCTGTAGTAATGAACTGTTTAGTGTTGTAATAGTTGTGGTTTGTATTTGTAGACCTTCGGGTCATACTGTAAGACTATTTATGTAATCGAACATGGCAATGTAATGGTATTTCACTTTCGTCGACGCATGTACGATTCAACTGATCCTGGCGTACATGTGATTAGCGTCTGTTCATCTTTACGATGACCGGGCGTGACAAAGTGGTATCAGAGCCGTGTTGCCCGTAGGACGCAAGCCTAGTTAGAAATGGCCGAAAATTAAGGACTATACTATTTTCTTATGAAATAGTATTTCCAAAGGCTATATTTTCTTATGAAAATTAAGGACGCAACATATATTTTGATCATAAAGATCTATAGAGATAGATCTAAAAGGCTAATTGGATTAAGCCAAGATACATATATTGACAAGATATTGAATCGATTCAATATGCAAGATTCCAAGAAAGGTTTCTTGCCAATGTCACATGGCATTACTCTAAGCAAGAGTCGGTGTCATTTGACACCTGATGAGCAAAAGAGGATGAGAGCGATTCCTTATGCTTCGACTATTGGATCCATCATGTATGTCATGCTATGTACACGCTGAAAGTTGCCTAGAGGGGGGGGGGGGGTGAATAGGCTAATCGACCTGCAAATGACTTAATAAAACGAGATTAAATCACAGGGGGCGGACTAGTCCGGTCAGCCTGCGTGAGGAACCCTAAAAAGTGTTTCTAGCAAGTTTTAAGGGTATTTTCTCGAGGCTACAGGTGAGAATATGTTTATGTCAAGTTTAGCAACTACCAACACAAGAGTGAGTCAAGTTTCAACAAGATTATAGCAATGTGAAGCACGAAACAAAACTAGCAACCCTAGAACGAAATAATCGATAAAAGAAGTGCGAAGAACACGAAGGCACAAAGATTTTATCCCGAGGTTCGATTCCACACAAGGAATCTACGTCCTCGTTGAGGAGTCCACAAAGGACCGGCTTCAACAACCCTTCCCTCACCAAGTTTACCGCACGGGCCCAACTTGGTTCTCCACTATCACAAAGGGTGAATACAAGATTCGTTGGGGCTTCTCACAATCTGAGGCTCCCACACCACAAAGGTGATCAACACCACGAAACACACTCAACACACAGGTCACAACGACTCAATGAGTGCAAGAGATCAAACCGGGAGCACAAGCGCGGTGTTCTTCCTCTTCTCCACCTCACTAAACCCTAATCCACTCAAGAATTAGTTTTAGAGGGAAAGTAGGCAAGAAAGAGGCTTAATAATGCTCCAAGTTGGCTGTGGCGGTGCTAGGGTTCTAGTCTTTTTGAAATGAGGCCGGGGTTCCCCTTTTAATAGGGGTCCCGAGCCCAAACTGCTGACTTCAGCAAAAGGGCGGACTAGTCCGGCCTCAGGCCCGGACTAGTCCGGCCTATGGGGACCACTGACCTCTGTCAGGTCCTGACAACTGTCGCGGCGATCGTCACGCTACCCACCAAACTTCGAATTCAAACGGTCACATAGACCACGGACTAGTCCGCCCAACAGCGGACTAGTCTGTTCTCACACATAACCTTTTGTTCTGTGGAGAAACGGACTAGTCTGGAGGTGCGGACTAGTCCAGCCACCCAGGCGGACTAGTCCATCCTCCAGGACTTAGTCGCAAACCTCTCTGCACTCAGAACCACGGACGGACTAGTCCGATCTCACACAGGACCTTTTGGTCTGCCCCAAAATGGACAAGTCCGCTCTCTAGGACTTAGTCCCGAAACTCCATCCTAAGGGGTACCACGAACTAGTCCGTCCCACTACGGACTAGTCCGAAGTCACACAGGACCTTCTGGCCCGTGTGAAAACAGACTAGTCTGGCCAGGAGCGGACTAGTCCGGCCACCCAAGCGGACTAGTCCGGCCTTCCTGCCAGACTACACTGACTTCAACTCTAAACGGGGTTTCTACCTAAACCACCACTCTTGAGCTCCTACTTTGATCTCTTTGCACTTTACGCACACACCCTCCTATTTCTACGGCTAGTCTAACTCAACACGCTAGAAACCCTAGTTTCTACGCTTCGAGTCGACTCCGTTTCCTTCCTTTTCCTTTTTGAGGGTTTGCGTCTCCGATCGAGTCCACACCTGTGCTAAGATCACTTGAGCTCATTAGCGACTTAATTGTCGTCATCAATCATCCAAAACCCACGGGGAACCTAGATGCACTTTCAATCTCTCCATTTTTGGTGATTGATGACAACACATCAAGTCCTTCACAATTAAGAGTATAATATTTGGTTTTCATAACTTGTGTGCGTATGAATGACTCCCCCTCAATGTATGCAACATGTAAAAGAGGTGGAGGAGATCTTTCATACCCACACACGTTATGGTGGGGTGCCTACGTGATGTGCTCAACAATTGTGACAAGACATAAAGAACATCAATATAATCATAAGATTGACAATAAGAACATTATATTGATATTAAACAACACTAACAAGTCTTGCACAAATGTAAACATCCAAGTAGTATGAATATATTACAAATCAAGTCCGAATGCCAAAAGCACACCACAAAAGACTACCTCCCCCTTAACTCTCCCCCTTTGGCATCAAGGCACCAAAAAGGAGAAGAAGGGGGGACTAGGAGCTAGAAGCTAGTCCTCGTCCTCGCCACTGCCACTCTTTGTGGACTCGGGGTCTTCGACGTCTTCCTCATTATAGTTGGCGTCGTCGTCGGAGCCCGGTGCGGAGGTACCCTCCGTCTCACCCAAGAGTGCCAACTCGTCGGGGGTGAGAAGGGGGTATGGAGTGAGCTCGTCATCGGAGGCCTCAGGACTCATCGGGATCTCTAGCTTGTCGCAGAGCTTCCTCACGTATCGCTCAGTCCGCTGAGCTCGCACCTCGGCTTTGCGGCACGAGGTGAAGATGGACCGAAGGAACTTAAGGACTCCGCTGCTAGAGGAGCCACTGGGTGAGTGAGAGGCACGGCGAGAGGCTCCAACAAGAGGTTCCTCCGGCTGAGATGGAGGATCCACGTTCTTCCGGCGCGGAGGGGGAGGCAGAGGTGGAGGAATCTGAGGACGCAGTCTCTTATGTGAGACATCCTTCTTGAAGGTAATTCTGGAGACTTTCTCGATAAGGCACATCACATAAGGAGCATAACCACAAGACCTGTTGGGGGTATGAGATATGTTGAAGATATCATCATAGATGTACTCAGCTAAGTTGAAGCTCTCTTCCCCATCTATCAGCACCATCAAGTGCCTCAAGTTGCCTTGGATGACTCCGGCATCCCCATCCTTCGGGGCAATGGTCTCCCGAAGGAGACGGTTGAGTACACTAAAAAATGGCTTGATGTTCCTTGCCAATCCTGCCTCATAAGGAAGATGGCTTGGATACATGAAGTCAAGGGCATCTCGGTCTAGGGCCTTGAGGTTAGAGATGATGACCTCATGCTCAAGGTGCTCCCCCAATCCTAGAATCTTGGCAAAGTCTTCAAATGTGGCAGTGTACTGCTCTCCATCTGTCATCCAAGTCATCCGGCGATCTCCAAAAGGGTGAAAGTAGATAGTTGTGTAGAACTGGACAATCACCTCAATGTTCCAGTCGTACTGGAATCCCATGATATCCTTGATTCCATGTCGTTCCGCTGCATTGATCACAGCATCAAATGCATCATGCTTCTTCTGAGCCATGTAGGCCCAGTCAATCCACTGTGCATCAGTCACAGGAGTCTTCATCTTCATGTAGACAAGGCGATAATAATCGCAGTGAAAGTCATTCTAGAACCGCGGGTCAGCTGTGCTCTTCTCATAAGAGTACACTTTGTCTGTTCTCAGCCGTCTTGCCTTTTCTGCCCCTTTTCCTTTGAATGTGTTGGCTGAGAGGTTGGACTGACGGTTTGGGTTTCTGGCAGGTGAATGCATCTTGAGGGGGCCAGGTTCCTTGTCCTTTCCCTGCTCTTGAATCACAAACCCCCCAGCTGCCTTCTTGGCTGAGACCTTCACTGCCGGTTTCTTCTTTTTCGGCTCGATGGGAGTCGGGGCCTTTCCCTTCTTAGGGTCACGCTCGACCCTAGGCTCAGTTTTCCCTTGGGCTTGCTCTTTGCCCTTGGCTTGCTCGCCTTTGGTGACGAGCTTCTTCCTTTTGGGAGCATTTGCCTCAGCGGCCTTAGAATTGTGAGCCTCCCTATCTTGCCTCTTCTTCTTCCTCAGCTCATTAAGAGATTCTGCAGTTGCTCGTGCTATAGCTTCTTCTTCATTGTAAATGGTTGCGGCTACTTTGGAGGCTTCAAGTGCCTTCAGCCGCCTTTCTTCCTTTGCCTTCTGCACCTTAATGAGGGCAGCCTTCGTCCTTGCCTCGACGATTTGTGCTTTGGTGTGGCCCTCCCGGGGCACTTCAGCACCTCTCTCCTCGGTGCGGCGCCGATAGGTCTCAACGCGTTCTTCCTCGCCCGCGGGGTTGAGACGAGGAGGGGAACGCTCCGAGTTCGACATGCTGCGGAAAACACAGAGAAAAGAAGATATGAGTACAAGGAGAGGGAGCGTTGCGGAAGATATCTCGAGAGAAGACTAGGACCAGGGTTTGCCCTGTGCAAACCGGACTTGTCCGCCCCAGGGGCGGACTAGTCCGCCGGGCGAACTTGTCCGCCAGGGGCCGGACTAGTCCGGGATGCGCAGGATGAACCCTAACCCTAATCGATTCTTCGAAAAAATCATCAAATCAGCGCGCAATACTCCTAGGCTATGATCGCAAGGATATATGGAGCAACATTAATGAAGGTGTTCCTATCAAAAACTTCAAGAATCAAGAATGGGGAAAGTTTTTGAAAAAAGAGGGAATACCTCCTCAAGTCCGCGAGAATCGATGAAATCAGAGATGGATCGCGAAGGTGGAATGCGGGGAAACGATCCCTCACTCCCTAAGACTCCAATGCATGGATTGGAATCGAGATTCGGTGGTTGGAACGAAAAATCGCTGAGGGAGGCGGTTTCTAGCGCGCGGGAGAGAGAGAGAGAGAGGCGAGAGTGAGAGGAGAGAGGAGGGGGTATGGGCCGCCCTGGGGGTTTAAGTCCCCAAGGGCCGGACTAGTCCTGTAGCAGGCGGACTAGTCCGGTGTGCGGACCAGTCGCGGACTAGTCTGCCTCTGGACTTGTCCGTCCATAGGGCGGACTAGTCCAGTCCTACTGGGATGAAAACCATATATATGAGTTTTGCCCACTAACTATCGATCCTTTTGGACAAATATCGCATTACAAACATGAGTATTGAGGAATATATGATAAATCCATGATCATGTTCTAAGAAAAAAGTTTTCTCAAATAGTTTTTGAAGAGAAATCAAGATAGAAAAGAGTTTTTTGAAATATAGCTCAAAATATATGAGGAATGTGGTTTAAGCCACATTCCTAGAATCCAAAATGTTGAGCTCACTTCTTGGCTCATAGAAACGCTTCTCATCAAGAGGCTTGGTGAAGATATCCGCAAGTTGATGTTCCATCCTCACATGAGAAATCACAATATCTCCCTTCATTGAGTGGTCTCTCAAGAAGTGATGTCGTATGTCTATGTGTTTGGTCCTAGAGTGCTCCACCGGATTATGGGCTATCTTTATGGCACTCTCGTTGTCACACAAGAGTGGAATGTTGTGCGAGTTAATCCCATAATCCCTAAGGGTTTGTCGCATCCAAAGAAGTTGTGCACAACAACTTCCGGATGCAACATATTCCGCTTTGGCGGTGGAGAGAGCAATAGAGTTTTGCTTCTTAGAGGACCAAGACACTAGAGATCGACCCAAGAATTGGCATGTACCCAATGTGCTCTTCCTATCAACTTTGCACCCCGCATAGTCCGCATCGAAATATCCAATGAGGTTAAACTTGGATCCTTTGGGGTACCAAAGTCCTAGGGAAGGTGTGTGTACTAGATATCTCAAGATCCTTTTAACGGCGGTCAAATGACAAGCCTTAGGTGCTGCTTGAAAGCGTGCACACATACACACACTTAGCATGATATCGGGCCTAGATGCACAAAGATAGAGAAGTGAACCAATCATAGACCTATATAACTTTTGATCCACACTTGGACCGTCCTCATTTAGGTCTAGGTGTCCATTTGTCCCCATAGGGGTTTTGATGGGTTTTGCCATATCCATGTCAAACTTCCTTAGAATATCTTGTGTATACTTAGTTTGACTTATGAACGTCCCTTCTTTGAGTTGTTTTACTTGAAATCCTAGAAAGAACTTCAACTCACCCATCATGGACATTTCAAACCTCTCTGTCATTATCTTGGAGAACTCATCACAAAACACCTTATTTGTGGAACCAAATATGATGTCATCCACATATATTTGGCACACAAAAAGATCCTCGTTGAATTGCTTTGTGAAAAGGGTATAATCCGTTTTGCCTATCCTAAAACCATTTTCAACTAGAAAGTCTCTTAGGCACTCATACCAAGCTCTAGGAGCTTGCTTGAGGCCATAAAGAGCCTTTCACAATTTGTAAACATGGTTAGGATAGTCTTGGTCTTCAAACCCTGGAGGTTGCTCTACATAAACTTCTTCCTTGATTGGGCCATTAAGGAATGCACTCTTAACATCCATTTGGTAGAGCTTGAAGTCATGATGAGTAGCAAAGGCTAGTAATATCCGAATTGACTCAAGCCTAGCTACGGGGGCAAATGTCTCATCAAAATCCAATCCTTCAACTTGTGAGTACCCTTTAGCCACAAGTCGTGCCTTGTTCCTAGTTACCACGCCATGCTCATCTTGTTTGTTGCGGAACACCCACTTGGTTCCAACAACATTAGCTTGTGGGCTCTTGACAAGCTCCCAAACCTTGTTCCTTTCAAAGTTATTGAGCTCCTCTTGCATGGCAACTACCCAATCCGGATCTCTTAAGGCATCTTCAACCTTATGAGGTTCCAAGGATGAGACAAAGGAGAAATGCTCACAAAAGTTTGCAACACGTGAACGTGTTGTTACTCCTTTTGTGATATCTCCTAGAATGTTGTCAACGGGATGATCCCGTTGAACACTTTGATGAACACGAGGATGCGGAGGTTGAGCTCTTGAACCACTTGCTTCATCTTCTCCACTTTAGTCTCCCCCTTGATCTTCATTCCCATTATCACTTTGGGGAGCATCTAGTGGATCTCCAACTTGTCCAATGGGGGTTTGACCTACTTCATAGTGAGGATGGTCACTTGGGCTTTGAGATGGTTCTTGTGGGCGAACATCTCCAAGTGCCATTCTCCTTAGAGCTTCTAGTGGAGGTTCCTCTTTATCAATGGCATGTTGATCAACTTGCTCCACTTGAGAGCCATTGGTTTCATCAAACACCACGTCACGTGCTATTTAAACAATTCCGGAGGATTTGTTGAACACACGGTACGCATGAGTGTTTGAGTCATATCCAAGCAAGAAACCCTCATCGGACTTTGAAGCAAACTTCGAAGTCCTAGGCTTCTTGTTGAGGATATAACACTTGCTACCAAATACACGAAAGTAAGAAACATTGGGTTTCTTACCGACGAGAAGCTCATAAGGAGTCTTCTTGAGGAGGCGATGAAGGTACAATCGGTTTACGGCATGGCAAGCGGTGTTAACCGCTTCCGCCCAAAACCGGTCCGATGTTTTGTACTCATCTAGCATCGTCCTTGACATCTCAATAAGCGTCCTATTCTTTCTTTCGGCAATTCCATTTTGTTGAGGAGAATAGGGAGCGGAAAACTCATGCTTGATGCCCTCCTCATCTAGGAACTCTTCTACTTGCATGTTCTTGAATTCGGTGTCATTGTCACTCCTTATAGCCTTTATCCTTAAGGTGAACTCATTTTGAGCTCTCCTTAGGAATTTCTTGAGGACACCGGGGGTTTCACTCTTATCATGCAAGAAGAACACCCAAGTATATCTAGAGAAGTCATCAACGATGACTAGACCATACTTGTTGCCACCAATGCTAATATAAGCAATGGGGCCAAAAAGATCCATATGGAGTAACTCCAAAGGTCTAGTTGTCGTCATGACATTCTTAGAGGGGTGTTGAGCTCCTACTTGCTTTCGAGCTTGGCACGCACTACATGGCCTATCCTTTTCAAATACCACATCCTTTAGGCCACGAACGTGCTCTCCCTTAAGGAGCTTTTGAAGGTTCCTCATTCCAACATGGGCTAGCCTTCTATGCCAAAGCCATCCCATGTTGGCTTTCGCCATTAAGCATGTGTCAAGTTGAGCCTTATCCGTGGTAAAGTCCACGAGATAGAGTTTCCCTTGAGCACTCCCTTAAAGGTTGTCGAGTCATTACCCTCTCTAAGAACGCTCACACCCTCACTAGTAAATACACACTTATATCCTTTATCACATAGTTGTGATATGGATAGGAGGTTATAGTCTAGGGAATCAACATGCAAAACATTAGATAGAGTATGTGAAGAGGAGATAGAAATTTTACCGGAGCCAAGGATTTTCCCTTGGCTATTATCCACAAAGAAGATTCCTTCACTTGGGTCCTCGTTCTCCTCATACTCTATGAACATGCTCCTCTCTCCGGTCATGTGGTTGGTACATCCACTATCCAACACCCATTTCGATCCGCCGGAGGAGTAAGCCTACAAAAAAAATTTATGCCTTCCTTTTAGGTACCCAAGCGGAGTTGGGTCCTTTCACGTTAGTGGTTAGGCATTTGGGAACCCACACGCAAGGCTTGGGGCTCTTGCGGAGTGGCCCAACATATCTAGCAAACACTTTGCCATATTTGTTCCTCATAAGCACATAAGATGCATCAAAATCATGGAATAGAGGATGCGGTTCAGATTTAGGCATTTTGTTGCTAGAGGGTGAGTTCTTTTCAATGTTAGTTGTGGATGAACTCCCCTTAACAAATACAATCATGTCTTTGCCATACTTGGAGGTTTTGGTGTTATGCCTTCCACCTCTAGTATAGCCAAGACCATCCTTGACATGGGGAGGTCTTGTGTTGGTGTATGCACTTCGTGCATACGCCACCTTCTCCTTGTCAAAGATGGCACCCTTAGGTGCTTGCTTGCCCTGCGCTAAGTTGAGTTCATCCTTAAGCTTAAGGATTAAGTTAGAGCACTTGCAAGGCGGGGTTGCATTGGATGAGGCCTTTGAGGAGGTTGAGCTCTTGGAGGAAGAGGCTACATTGTTCTTGAGAGACTCAACTTGAGTCTCAAGGATCTTGTTAACTTTTGACAAGTTCCCAAGTTCATCCTTGAGCTCAATTGACTTCTCCTCAAGACTTGAACACGTTTTCTTGCTTAGAGCAAGTTTGTGTTCCAATGCCCTGCTCTTCTCTCTTTCGAGCTCAAGGAGCTCATTAAGCTCTTGACATCTCTCCTTCTCAAGGATGAGCATGTCCTATTGTCTATTGATGAGCTCCTCCTTCTCAAAGATCTCATCCATAAGCAATTTCATCCTACGCAAGGTGCTTTTGCTTATGTCCTTAAACATATGCTCATTCTCACTAGCGCTATCAAATTCATCTTGAGAAGAGATTGAGGAGGAGGGATGAGATGTTACCTTTCTCCTTCCCTCCCTTGCCATAAGGCAAGTAGGTTTGTAGTCGTTGTTGAGGTTGAGGAAGAGCTTGATTCCCTTGGAGCTCCTCCCGATGGCTATGGTAGCCATCTTCTCCTCTTCTTCTTCGGAGGAGGACTCATCGTTAGAGTCCCACTCCTTGCCCAAGTGTGCTTGTCCGGAGGGCCTCTTCTTCTTGAAGAATTTCTTCTCTTGAGGCTTGCCCTCCTTCTTCTTCTTCACTTCTTCATGGGGGCAATCAACGATGAAGTGGCCGTACTCGCCACAATTGTAGCAAGCCCTTTTTGATTTGGGCCTTGCTCTTTCCTTCCCCTTGCCTTCATAGTTGTATCTGCCTTTCTTCCTCCTCATCATCCTCTTGAATTTGTTGATGAAGAAGGCCTCTTCCTCATCGGTGTCGAGGCTCTCCTCATCGCTTTCCTCTTGCTCCTTTGAAGAGGGTGTTGCCTTGAGTGCAACATTCTTCATCTTGGAGGCGGTGAACTTTTGAAGGTCGTTGTAGAAGAGCGTCTCCTTCTCCATGATCTCGTGGTTGATGATCCTACCAAGGACCTCCTCCGGGGTCATTTGAGTGAACTCCGGGCTTTCTCGAATCATGGAGCAAAGAGCGACGTTCCTAGGCATGAATGCCCGGATCATCCTCTTCACCACCTCGTGGTCGGTCCACTTGGTGCAGCCATATGATCGACTCTTGTTGATGAGTATCTTCAATCGGTTGTACATGTCTTGGGAGGATTCACCATCCATGATGGCGAACCTCCCAAGCTCTCCTTCGATGAGCTTGATCTTGGCCTCCTTGACCACCCGATTTCCCTCATGCACCGTCTTGAGGGTGTCCCATATATCTTTGGCCACCTCAAGACCATCGACGCGGTTGAACTCATCTCTTGAGAGGGATGAGATGTTCACACCCGCAGCTTGAGCATTGCGGTGGATGAGGATGGCTTGTTCTTGCGTGATGTTGTCCTCATCCTTCGGGATCTCCACCCCGGTCATGACAATTTGCCACAATGCCGGATTGAGTGACACGAGGTGGATCTTCATGTTGTGCTTCCACATCCCGTAGTCGGTTCCATCGAATTGAGGAGGTTTCCCCAATGGGATGGAGAGGTAGTGGTTGTTGGCAGCAAGGCGTTCATAGTTGAACCCTTGTCGGTTGTAGTTGACTCCGCCACTACCACTTGATGTGTTTGACGGATCGATCTTGGAGATCTTCAGCTTCTCCTGGAGCTTCGCCTTGAGTTGGCGAGTCTCCTCATCGTCCATTGGCTTGTCTTGATAAGCCAACGTCTCCTCACGGGATGCCTCGTAGTCGTTGCTCGAGGCGTCGTCATTCACCGCTCCGGCCATCTCTCCGAGTTGTTAGACTCTTTGTGGAGAGTCCTGCTCTGATACCAATTGAAAGTTGCCTAGAGGGGGGTGAATAGGCTAATCGACCTGCAAATGACTTAATAAAACGAGATTAAATCACAGGGGGCGGACTAGTCCGGTCAGCCTGCGTGAGGAACCCTAAAAAGTGTTTCTAGCAAGTTTTAAGAGGATTTTATCGAGGCTACAGGTGAGAATATGTTTATGTCAAGTTTAGCAACTACTAACACAAGAGTGAGTCAAGTTTCAACAAGATTATAGCAATGCGAAGCACGAAACAAAACTAGCAACCCTAGAATGAAATAATCGATAAAAGAAGTGTGAAGAACACGAAGGCACAAAGATTTTATCCCGAGGTTCGATTCCACACAAGGAATCTACGTCCTCGTTGAGGAGTCCACAAAAGACCGAGTTCAACAACCCTTCCCTCACCAAGTTTACCGCACGGGCCTAACTTGATTCTCCACTATCACAAAGGGTGAATACAAGATTCGTTGGGGCTTCTCACAATCTGAGGCTCCCACACCACAAAGGTGATCAATACCACGAAACACACTCAACACACAGGTCACAACGACTCAATGAGTGCAAGAGATCAAACTGGGAGCACAAGCGCGGTGTTCTTCCTCTTCTCCACCTCACTAAACCCTAATCCACTCAAGAATTAGTAGAGGGAAAGTAGGAAAGAAAGAGGATTAAGAATGCTCCAAGTTGGTTGTGGCGGCGCTAGGGTTCTAGTCTTTTTGAAATGAGGCCAGGGGTCCCCTTTTTATAGGGGTCCCGAGCCCAAACTACTGAATTCAGCAAAAGGGCAGACTAGTCCGGCCTCAGGCCCGGACTAGTCTGGCCTACGGGGACCACTGACCTCTGTCAGGTCCTGACAACTGTCGCGGCGATCGTCACGCTACCCGCCAAACTTCAAATTCAAACGGTCACATAGACCACGGACTAGTCCGCCCAACAGCGGACTAGTCCGTTCTCAAACAGAACCTTTTGTTCTGTGGAGAAACAGACTAGTCTGGAGGTGCGGACTAGTCCGGCCACCCAGGCGGACTAGTCCGTCCTCCAGGACTTAGTCGCAAACCTCTCTGCACTCAGCATCACGGACTAGTTCGGCCCACAGACGAACTAGTCCGATCTCACACAGGACCTGTTGGTTCGCCCCAAAATGGACAAGTCCGCTCTCTAGGACTTAGTCCCGAAACTCCATCCTAAGGGGTACCACGGACTAGTCCGTCCCACTACGGACTAGTCCGAAGTCACACAGGACCTTCTGGTCCGTGTGAAAACGGACTAGTCTGGCCAGGAGCGGACTAGTCCGGCCACCCAGGCGGACTAGTCCGACCTTCCTGCCATACTACTCTAACTTCAACTCTAAACGGGGTTTCTACCTAAACCACCACTCTTGAGCTCCTACTTTGATCTCTTTGCACTTTATGCACACACCCTCCTATTTCTACGGCTAGTCTAACTCAACACGCTAGAAACCCTAGTTTCTACGCTTCGAGTCGACTCTGTTTCCTTCCTTTTCCTTTTTGAGGGTTTGCGTCTCCGATCGAGTCCACACCTGTGCTAAGATCACTTGAGCTCATTAGTGACTTAATTGTCGTCATCAATCATCCAAAACCCACGGGGAACCTAGATGCACTTTCACACGCCCAAATGTATCTTATGCTCTAAGCATCACAAGCAGGTGTCAATCAGATTATGGTGAGGCTCATTGGACTGTTGTCAAAAACATCCTTAAGTACTTGAGAAGAACTAAAGATGCATTCTTAATGTTTGGAGGTGAAGAAGAGCTCGTTGTAAAAGGTTACACCGATACCAGCTTCCAAACTGATAAGGATGATTCTAGATCGCAATCCGGATTTGTGTTCTACATCAATGGAGGGGTAGTGAGCTGGAAAAGTTCCAAACAAGATACAATAGCAGATTCAACCACAGAGGCGAAGTATATTGCAGCTTCTGAAGCTGCAAAGGAAGTTGTTTGGATCAGAAAATTTGTTTCTGAGTTGGGTGTTGTTCCTAGCGCGTCCAGTCCTGTGAATCTCTACTGTGACAATTGTGGTGCCATCGCACAGACAAAGGAGCCTAGATCACACAAACGATCCAAACACATACTAATACGCTATTACCTCATTCGAGAGATCATCGACCGGGGTGATGTGAAGATATGCAAGGTGCACACGGATTTGAATGTTGCAGATCCATTGACAAACCTCTTCCACAATCAAAGCATGAGGCACACACGAGATCTATGGGTATTAGATACTTACATCAATGATCATAGTGTCTAGTGGGAGACTTGTGTCACAGCTATGTTTATGTACTATTAAATAAATTGTTATATGAGTAATAATTATTTACATTGATCACCAAGTATGTGACTTGTTCATGAAACTCTTTGTTAATAGTAATATTACTCCAGATGATCTTTAGTCTATATTATTATATGAGATAATGATTGCATACAGACTAGCACATGTATTAATTGATGATCATGTTTCACGAATCATAGATATGGAGATATCGAATTAATAATATGAACACATGTTAGTGAACATGGCGTTGGATTGACCCACTCCGAGACACTTCTGGGAATGTTATTTCCATATGTGCCATCAGTTGGTCTTGAGTGATACACCTGCTAGATCCTTAGACCTGAGATCGTTATTGTTTCTTACTACGCGTAGTTGTGTACTTTGAGACTAACAAACGCTACTCCGTAACTGGGTAGTCATAAAAGTAGTCTTCAGGTATATAATGAAACATAGAATGGGATGTGCGCGGATCAAGATGGGATTTGCCCCTCCTTAATAATAGGAGAGATATCTCTGAGCCCCTCGAGATAGTTGGATTTGAAAGTGCATGGTCATGCCAAGGTGATTAAAGATTAATCATAGTGACTATAGTCACGGAATGAATCCACTATTTGATCGAGTGAATGGTCGAGCTATCACAAGGATGGCACGCATCTCGCCTTGAGCTTGACTGGTATCGTGAGGCAAAGGGATTAACATGTTGAATGTATCTACGTTCGGCCGATATGATTTTTATGTACATTCGGGAGTCAGTACGTCCTGTTAGGTACTTCTACTGAGTTGTGGTTGGAAACGGTTTTCATTCACAACCGACTGCACATGAACCTAACGGGTCAACCAATTAAGGAGTTGGAATATCAAAAATATTGGCTAGATGATTGTCTTTAATGCAAGTGAAAGATTGTTGGTGATGTGCCCAAGAGGAAATCATAAAAATTCGGGTTGAGGCCTATTGGATATTTAATCTATAAGCAATTAGGATACTAATGGGTCAGCGACCTAAAAGCTCATTAGTACGCCTATAAATATGAGGGGTAGGGTTAGGGGCTAGACACCCCACCACGTGACAGCCCTAGCCGCCACCCACTGCTACAATAAGCCTCATCACAGGCGGCTCCAAACCTATTATCACAGACGGCTTTTAAAACCGCCTGAAACGAAGAGTCTGTGATAATCCGCAATTTCACAGGCGGAGAAGTGAAACCGCCTGTGAAGACTAATTATCATAGGCGGTTCTTCACTAAGGATAGCCGCCTGTGAAGATCGATTATCATAGGCGGTTCTTTACTTAGGCTAGCCGTCTGTGAAAATACTTTATCACAGACGGGTCGTGCAGCATATATAACCGTCTGTGATAAACGTCTTATCACAGACGGTTATTGAAGAATAACTAACCGTCTATGATAAGAAGTCTTCACAGACGGGTATTGAAGCATTACTAACCGTCTATGATAATTTGTATTCACAGGCGGATTTTGAAGCATAACTAACCGCCTATGATAATATGTCTTCACAGGCGGGTTTTGAAGCATAACTAACCGTCAATGATAATGTGTCTTTACAGACGGTTATTGAAGCATAACTAACCCGTCTATGATAATGAAGTTATCACAGACGGAGTTTACCTATATCAGCCGTCTGTGAAGACCCTTTAACGCAGCCGGTTTCTACCATAACAGACACCGCCTGTGAAAATTAGGTTATCACAGATGTTTCTTTACTTGTATCTAGCCGCCTGTGATAATTGTTTTTCACAGTCATGCAGTACTACTGCTGTTATTTCTAATTTCCAGGTCAATTCAATATAATCACAGAACAAAAAACAACAATCATCACAGAACAAAAGACAACAATATTATCATCACAGAAGTCAATTTCACTAAAACAATATACATATGTACAAGTTACAGATACAATTTCATCTCAAAGTTTACAAGTTTTCACTAAAAACTGTTTAGATTGGTATAGTCGCAAAGTTCTGGCACATCAGCTGCTGAACCTCTCTTATCAAAGAACTTCCCCGTTTTGTGCAAAATTTCGCGACGAATGAACTGACAGAGTTCAGAAGCAATCCTGTCGGCTCCTCCATCAGGAATACTTCTACAAACCGGCCATTCTTCGTTCAGATTCTTCTTGTGCTGCAATATAACACATAACAAGGTTTAGAATGTGTTGGTTTCAACAATCTCAAAGTATAGATCAAAGTGAGAGTATACAAGAATTTAGTAGGTATTTTTGGAGCAGTCGTACTATGAGCAATTGAATTTTGAATTTTGGAGGGTTGCGCTGATTACATCAAAGATGGAAAATCGATAGGTGTGCCTATACCGGTACATGAGGGTAGACTACGTGGGAGAGGCAAAGTGGGTAAGAAAACTTTTATTGTTCAAGATTACAAGAATGTACACCGTGCACATTTTGGTGTACTACAACAGCTCGCAATAGCTGAGCCGTACATCGAGGAACACCAAATTGAGCTTCGTGATAAAAACCAAGACCGCAAAGAGGACTGGATCATGAAAGAGCACAGAAGATGTTTCACTGAATGGTTAATGGACAAAAATATATCATACGGAAACACTATAGAAGAGGCAACAATGAAAAAGTTAGCTTGTGGCCCATCTGCTTTGGTAACATCATGGCAAGCATATGACATCAATGGTTACACATTTTACACTAAAGAAAAAGACGGTAAGAGTGTTGCACAAAATAGTGGTGTTCGTATTGAGGCTTATGATTCGCAAGGGCAGAAGACCACATACTTCGGGTTCATAGAGGAAATATGGGAACTCGATTATGGCGAAAGAATGGTAATGCCCGTATTTAAGTGCCAATGGGTCAAACATCCTGATGGTTTGAAAGTGGACAATTACGGACTGACACTGGTAGACTTGAATAAAGTGGGTTACAAAGATGACCTGTGGGTTCTCGCCGATAATGTTGCACAAGTTTTTTATGTTCAAGATCCAGAAACTGAGAAGTTGCACGTAGTTGTTTCTGGAAAGCAAAATATTGTTGGGGTTGACAATGTGGGAGATAATGAAGAGGAATATAATCAGTATGAAGAGATGTACCTTTTCACCGAACCAGAAAACATCAAGCGCGTAGAGAGAAGCATTAAAAAGAATTTGAAACCCTATATGCGAGAAGATGTCAATGCTGGAAAAAATGTATATAGCAATGCGAGATGATATATATTGTATATATTTGTATCTTCTGAAATCAACTTAGAACAATGTTGGTATATGGATTGTGTCCTTTTGCATTTGTGTACATATGCGTTTGGACTCAATGATTTGGAAGTTTGGAAGCTTGGTCTTTCTTCAGATAATGATGTCTCGGGCGTGTAGCCGATTGAAGGAGGAGCGCTTGGCGTGGCGCAAGAACCATCCCCATGTATGTACATATGGCACACCGGTCACATGGTTGTATATACATATGTATCTGTAATGGACTGATGAACTTAACTGTAGTTTGTTTTTCCGTGTTGTTTGTTTTTGGTATTTTCAATTTCTCCGCGTAGGGTTTCTCTGCGAAGCCTGAATCGGGAGATTTATTGAAGTGGCAGTGCATCGTCCCCGGTAAAGAAGGGGTAAGTCATGAAGAACAAGCACAATATGAGTTTAACTATCGTCCTCCTATTAATAAATTTCTTTTGCAGACTGAATGGGAAGATGGTTACTACCCCCTGACAATCTCCTTCTCTGAGGACTATCTCTTGGTGCCTCCAAGATGCTCCTTTCCATTTGGGTTCTTCCACCCAAATGTCCATCGTTCGGGAGCACTCTGCATCGGGATTCTTGATCAAGAGACTGTAAGATAGACCTATTTTGTTCATGTAATTATTACTTATAATTTTTGTCGAACTTATTTGAACTGGTTTCTTATATTGCTTAAATTATATTTCGTAGGGGTGGTGCAGTGCTTTTACAATCAAAACTATACTACTTGAAGTTCAGCGTTTGCTGCATCAGCCAAATGTGCCTGATGTTGAAAATGATTGCTATAATCTACTTATCAAGGTTAGATGACACTTTGACTTAGTGACCAATGTAGGTTATTCATTCCTCCTTCGACATTTGTTAATTTAAATAATGTCAATATTTTCAGGATCCAGCGGAATATAAGAGACGTGTTCGGGAGCAAGCAGGACGGTACAATTTAGATTGATCGATGGGAGCTTCATCGTCGATCTACAATGAATGTAGCATGATTTTTGTTCAGTGTGTAAAGAAATTATCTTTGAACAATTGTAAAGCCTCTAATGGTGTATTATCACAATTAAGCCAGCCTCACTGGTGATCGAGCATTTCCTATAATGCATTACTGTACTAGTATCCGCTAGCTCATCTGTGTTTTTTTCCTGATACAATTTTGCCTGCACGACTACATGCGGCTGTGATATATAATTGCAACTACATCCCTGTAATTTCAATGAAAACCGCTTATGATAATTAAACAATGACCGCCACTGAAAATACATGATCTTCTTAGGCCGTTGTTAATCAAGAACCGGCTATGAAGTTCATTGCATTACAGACGGTTATTAATTAAGAACCGCCAACGAAGATCATGTATTTACTCAGACGGTTGTTCCTTAAAATCCATCTGTGAAGTTCATTGCATTACAGACGGTTATTAATCAAGAACCGCCAACGAAGATCATGTATTTACCCAGACGGTTGTTTCTTAAAATCCGTCTGTGAAGTTCATGGCATTGCAGGCGGTTAATAATTAATAACCGTCTGTGAAGATCATGTATTTACCCAGACGGTTGTTTCTTAAAATCCGTCTGTGAAGTTCGTTGCATTACAGGCGGTTCTTAATTAAGAACCGATTCTGAAGATCATGTATTTACCCAGACGGTTGTTCTTTAAAATCCGCCTGTGTTGTTCTTTCATCACAGACGGTTATTATATCATTCGTCATCACAGTCGCATATTTTTAAGGACCGCCTGTGTTTGAAAAATTGAGGCGCCTGTAAAAATGCTTTTTGTAGTAGTGACCCCTCGAAGGCCTCACGCCGAGACCCTTGCCGTGTGCGCGGTGCTAGCACACCGACGCACGACGTTCCTCTCCGTACGTGTGGACTCCGTGGAGGCGCTGCTGCTATTGTTGCGCTGATCGGCTACGGCGAAAATGTTCGTCTACTGCTGCTGAGAAGAGGTCGACAAGGAGACAAACGGGATCGTCTACTTCCTCTACACCGACGCGCGTCTATGTTCTGCTGCGCTGCGCGTCTAGTGGTAACGATTCATGACCTCTGTACTCGCATGTTTCCTAAGTGATGCGGTAGTGTTGCTAGAGTAGCGTACCGCTGATTTCCCAACATCGACTTGTAGTAATTGGTATAAAGGAAATTGGAAAGAAAGAAAATATAAGAAATTACAAACTTTGAACCTCACCTATGGTACGTGTATGTGCGCTGAGCAGCCTCGAGTAGCTCTTGCCGGCTCGTCGGAACTGGATCAGTCCATGCGAGACCTTGCACAACTTCGCCGATCCACTCATGGCGAGAGGAGGTATAATGTCGCATTGCTGCTCATCTTGTTTCCGACGCTGGCGCTTCACTCAGTGGAAGCTCAGAATGGTAGCAGCAGCCCATCAGCAGCTCCGCCCGGCCGGCGGAGGTGTGGAGAGCGCGGTTCCACGTCGGTGTGATCTTGGACTTTGAGACGCTGGTGGGGACTGGGGAAGACGGGGGCTCACCAGCATCTATCTCGCCATGGAGGACTTGTACGCCGCCCATCCTATCCTCGGCGGCACGGCACCGGCGGTCAGCGGATCGGACGAGCAGGGTAAGCCTACCTTCGACGCAGTGGCGGACCTAAAAATTCATTAAAGGATATGTCACATACAATAAAATTTATATGCAATTGGTTGCATTGTTATAAAATTTATATGCAAATACTTAGCAACTTCGGCTTCTACGTTTATGTTTTTGACTACCACTATTTATTCAACCATTTACAAACAATGTTAACAAAGTCTTATAGTCCCAATCAAGTAGAATAGGCTGAAGATGAAACACAAATTATTCAACTGTTTAGTTAAATAAAATGATAAAGTAGCAACATATAAAACACGTTATATGTTTTTGGGTGTTTGTACACATATTTACTGATTAAACATTGAATAGTAAAAAAACAAAGTCGACAAGTATTTGAAACTGAGGTTAGTAGATCTTTAAAACCAGGCCTAATTAATTAATTGATGTGCAATGTATGACCTATTAACAGTAGTCCACCCGTTTTTGGAATTTCCGACCACCAACTTGTTGACTTGCTATTCACAGTCATCGTAGAAAAAGCAAGGCCATTAAACCACTACACGTAACAAAAGCTACACGTAACAAAAGGTAGCTTAACGTAACTCCGTACAATGCACACTAGAATGCAGGACTCAAACCAAGGCAAGCTAAAAAGGCGACAGCAAGCCAAGGCAGCATCCTCTCCCGGCCACTAGAGAAGCGCTACATCTACCACAGCCTTGGCTGGCCCAGGGTATGCCGGGGCCCACCCGGCATACCCCTGGGTCCGCCCCTGCTTCGACGGCTACTGTCACATCTTGGGCCAACCAGCGGATCGAACGACGGGCAACCATGCTTCGGCAGTTGGCTTGCCTTCCATCCCATGGCTGTCTAGTCTCTTAAATGACATCTCTTGCGGCTTATAATTGAAAAATGTCAGCATCTTATAGAGGAAAGAGGTAAAACGTCCTGCCCCATTTCCACAGAAACAAGACTGAAACAGTTTACACACGGATTTCTATTACCAATCGATTGTGAAAATGCCCCGATTGTGAAAATGCCCAATGAGATACAGAAAAATGATGTCAGCAGCCGATTTTCATCCAGACCATTTTTCTCTGGACGGCTGTTATGTCGTTCTAACACAAAAAAATCAAGTAATTCTATTTTGTGTTCATCATCGCTTGATGTCCATTGTTTGTTGAGGGATACGACGTGAAATTTCCACATGACGAAACAAGAATTTGTACATCCAGTAGCTAAAATCGAAAGGAGTAAGAGGGAAAAAGAACAAACAAGACGAGAAAAAGTTTGAGACACTGCTGGATCTCCTCTCCCTGTCGAGACGAAGATGTTGGACACCCGCTCTCAAGCCCCAATGGTAGACATCGAAAGCACGCGCCGCCGCAACGCTGCCACTGTCGTCGTACCGCCGCCGCACCACCGCATGTCCCCTTCCGCTGTGTCGAAGTCGCGCTTCCCCGGCCGCTGCACCGCGGTACGTCCAAGGCCGGCTGATAGCGAAGCCGCCGCCGCCGTATGCCGTACCATAGGAGAAGTAGATGTTTTGCAGGTGGCTTTCGGAGAGAGAGCCGATGTAGTAGTGCTGGCGGTGGTCGAACTTGTTGAGGACGGTGAGGATGTTTTCGAGGAAGATGCAGATGGCGGAGCGGTGGCGGATGCGGATGGCGGAGCGGTACGTCTCGGAGACGATGGTGGAGCATTGGCCACGGCGGTGACACATCGATGAGCTTTGATGTGTTGATGCCCACGCACCTAGAAGCTGTCGCCGCCGCCCATGCGCCATGCCGCCGCTGTCGCCCGAGGAGAACATGGTCGTTGCCGCTGCCGTTGTGCCCTACATCTGACGCCTGAGGAGGATGCCCGAGGAGGACACGACCACATCTGACGCTGGCGGCGGTGCGACCGAGAGCGGCGATTCTAGGTAGAGCGGGGGGAGCGGAGGCGGACGTTGAGTCAAGGAAGGATTGGGGATTTTGGACTCTGCAAGATTGAAGGAGACGGGTGGGTGGAGTATGAATATGGTCTAGAGGGGGGCAAATAGGCCTTGAAAATTTCCTACACACTTAATTCAAATGGTCAAATGCTTGATAGACCGGACTTGTCTAGTTGGAGGTGCGGACTAGTGTGGTGTGCTGATGTGTGTCGAGTTGATTAAGTGTTGATTCAGGAATTAAATGTTATAGCAACGGAAATTTGAACAACTTGTAAGATCACGTGAATTAACAATCAATATTGTAAAGTTACAATTGAAAAGTAATCTTAACTCAAGTTACAAGATTGATAAACTATGTGCCCTAATTAATAAAGATGCAAAAATAAAGAAGCACGCGGGATATCGATTTTTACTGAGGTTCGATCTCACCAAAGAGATCTACTCCTCGTTGAGGAAGCCCACACATAGTCGGGTCTCTTCAAACCCTTTCCCTCGTCAAGTCACCACACAAGGCCGACTTGATTCCACTATCACAGATAATCAGTTTATGGGGTAACCTCACACGTTGAGGGCTCCCACAAGAATTACAACGTAAAAATGATCAAATACACTCGAAAAGATTACAAAGCGAAACACGATTGTGAAGAGATCAAACCCCAAGAGCTCAACGATGTGTAAACAATGATCTCCCAACCCCAAATCTAAATACTCAATTGATTTTCACCTTTGAGGACTTTAGATGTGTGGAGAGATATATTTTTGTGCTCTTGAGACAGGTGGCGGCGCTAGGGTTTCTGAGTTTGACAGTAGGACTCGAAAATTTTTATTGTGGGGTTGCAGATTTCCTATTTATAGGGTTTCCAAAAAAGTTATCGTTTGGGGATCGGACTAGTCCATACTGGGGATCGGACTTGTCTAGTGTGTTGTGTAAAAGTCGGCGTGAAATGGGAAGCACAATAGAAACTCTAATTATGTTAGGTATACCGGACTAGTCTGGTAGATGTCCGGACTTGTCCGGTGCCTTGTGTAATTGAACTCCAGAGAATTGAACGGACTAGTCCGGTCCTAGAGCAGACTTGTCCAGTGCTACAGTGGACGGACTTGTCCGGAGTGTAGTGTAGTGGGTTTACAGAGACTTGAACGGACTAGTCTGGTCCAACATCAGACTAATTCAGTGCACTGTGAAATATGGTTCCAAAAAGTTATCGAACTAGTCAGGTCAATGGTCGGACTAGTCCGGTGCACAGTGTATTTGGACAATAGAGAGTTGAACGGACTAGTCCGGTCCATGAACGTACTAGTCCAGTTCTGAGTGAATTTTTAGGTTGATTTCAAGACCTTACCCCTACGCAAATACTTGAGCTCTTGGGACGTGTCTCTCACACACATCCTATATATTTAAATCTACTTTGCGCTTCAGTCGTCAGTTGAGCTTTTCTCTTTTTCTACACAACTTCATTTTTTACTTTTTGAGTGCATCAAACTATCTCATTTGAATTGACCTGTAGTCATCTCAATAAGTTCATTAGGATCTCATTTGTTATCATCAACCATCCAGAACCGACAAGGGATTGCCTAGATGCACTTTCAATCTCCCCCTTTTTGGTGATTGATGACAACCAATTGAGATTACACAATTAAGAGTAAAAATTGATTTTCATAAAGTGTGCATATATGAGAATAATAAATGAGTAACAAAAAATTCTCACATATATGCACTCTTTATGGTGGGGTGTCTAATAGTGTGTGACCAAAAGATGTGATGAGCAATACATAAGCACTTGACAGTTATAGCAACAATCATCACATTACCATTAACTAAGCATCACACTTAAGTAAATTAAGCACTTCCAAAATAAATAACAATAGTTTGAAAACGAGCACATGTCCTTGATCACAAGTCCTTAATGACTTAATGACTACAAAATAGATAGCTAGTCTCAATCTCTTCCCCTTTGGCATCAAGGCACCAAAAGGGAAAAATTGAGTGGAATCACTCATCGTATCTGCCTCCCTCACTCCCAGTCCTCTCTTCATCTTCTTCTTCATCTTCAGATGCTTGAGGAGGAGGAGGAGGAGGAGGAGGAGGAGGAGGAGGAGGATGAGGAGGAGGAGGAGGAGCAGATGTGCCAGCTAGTCCGAATGAAACCTTCTCTTGCTCAGTTAGAGGTGACATCTCTATGATGTATTCTTCAGAGTCTTTTGAGATCTGAGGTGACCCTACTGGCTCTATTTCCAGCTTCTCATAGATTGCTTTGATATTGGCCTTCACATATCTTTGATGCTTCTTCTTGGCCAGACTCTTCTTGTGTTTCTTGATTTCCACTTTGCGGCAGGAAGCAAAGATGGATGGGAGCATCTTTAGTATTCCATTGGAGGACTCTCTAGGAGGTGGAGGAGCAAGAGCAGCAACCTCAGATTTTGTGCATTCTTGATACCTCTTAGATCTTTGTTCCTCTGCAGGTGAGGTAGGAGCAGAAGGGATAGTGTAGATAGTAGGCTTCTGGGGCCTGAGTCCAGTAAGTCCAGTATGAGAAACATCCTTGACAAATTCAAGTCCTGTCACCTTCTCAATCATATACATGATGTAGGGTGCATAGTCACAGGACCTGTTAGGGGTGATGGAGATGTTCACAATGTCATTGTACATGTACTCAAAGGCATTGAAGGGCCTTCTCCTGTTGATCACCTTCATCAGTGTCCTGAGTGTCCCCTGGATAGTCCCTGCATCTCCTTCCTTGGGAGCTATAGTTTTCCTCATGATCCTGTTTAGCACAGCAAAGAAGGGCTTCAAGTACTTTGTGGTTGGATACTTGAATGGCATCCTTGTATCATAGAGAAAGTCAAGCTGATCATTTTCCAGAGGCTTCAGATTGTGGATTATGATGTCATTCTCCAAAGAATCTTCTAGGTGAAGAATTTTGGCAAACTCCTCATACGTGATATTGTACTTTGCTCCATGTGTCATCCAAATCATCTTGTCTCCGTCATCACGAGAAAAGTAAAGAGTGAAATATAATTGAGTGATGACCTCAATGTTCTAGTCCCACTGGAAAGAGACAAGATAATTTAGTCCATGTCACTCCAATGCCTCTTGGACCTCTTGATAAGCTTGACATCTCTTGGAATGGAGGTAGGTGATATCCACCCACTGACTTTCAATCACTGGATTCCTCATCTTCAACTAGAAATTCTCATAATAGTCAGCATGGAAGTTGCTCCAGAATCTTGGATCAGCTGATTGTTTGGGCTGATCATAGACTTCTACATTTCTGAACTTGTTAGCTAGCTCACCCCCTTTGTCAGTGAAATCAACAATAGATGGTTGTCTGTTGCGGTGAGTAAGAGCTTTCATCTTCAAAGGACCAATAGGATCACTAGCAAGTCTTTTGCCCTTGTTGAGAGTTCTCTTGGACCCCGATGAACTCCCAACAGCATCCTTGCCCTGTGCTTTCTTCATACTGGACTCAGGCCCCAGAAGCCTACTATCTACACTGTCCCCTCTGCTCCTATGTCACCTGCAGAGGAACGAAGATCTAAGAGGGCTCAAGAAGGCACAAGATCTGAGGCTGCTGCTCCTTCTCCTCCACCTCCTAGAGTGTCCTCCAGTGGAATATTAAAGATGATCTCATCCATCTTTGCTTCCTATCGCAATGTGGAAATCAAACAACACAAGGTGAGTCTCGCCAGAAAGAAGCATCAAATATATGTGAAGGCCAACATCAAAGCCATATGTGAGAAGCTGGAAATAGAGCCAGTGGGGTCACCTCAGATCTCAGAAGACTCTGAAGAAGACATCACACAGATGGCACCTCTAACTGAACAAGAGATGGCTTCATTCGGACTAGCTAGCACATCTGCTCCTCCTCCTCCTCCTCGTCCTCCTCCTCCTCCTCCTCAAGCACCTGAATATGAAGAGGAAGATGAAGAGAGGATTGAGAGTGAGGGAGTCAATAACGACGAGTGATTGCACTCAATTTTTTCCTTTTTGGTGCCTTGATGCCAAAGGGGGAGAGATTGAGACTAGCTGTCTATTTTGTAGTCATTAAGCCATTAAGGACTTGTGATCAAGGACATGTACTCATTTCAAACTATTGTAATTTATTTTGGATGTGCTTAATTTACTTAATGTGTGATGTTTAGTTAATGGTAATGTGATGATTGTTGCTATAGTTGTCAAGTGCTTATGTATTGCTCATCACATCTTTTGGTCACACACTGTTAGGCACCCCACCATAAAGTGTGCATATATGTGAGAAGTTTTTGTTACTCATTTATTATTCTCATATATGCACACTTTATAAAAATCAATTTTTACTCTTAATTGTGATATCTCAATTGGTTGTCATCAATCACCAAAAAGGGAGAGATTGAAAGTGCATCTAGGCAATCCCTTGTGGGTTTTGGACGATTGATGACAAACAAATGAGATCCTAATGAACTTGTTGAGATGACTGCAGGTCAATTCAAATGAGATAGTTTGGTGCACTCAAAAAGTGAAAAAAGAAGTGGTGTAGAAAAAGAGAGAAGCCCAGCTGACGACTGAAGAGCAAAGTAGATTTAAATGTATAGGATGTGTGTGAGAGACACATCCCAAGAGCTCAAGTCTTTACGTAGGGGTAAGAGCTTAAAATCAACCAAAAAATTCACTAAGCACCGGACTAGTCCGTTCATGGACCGGACTAGTCCGTTTAACTCTCCATTGTCCAAATACACCGTGCATCGGACTAGTCCGACCATGGACTGAATTGGTCCAATAAACTTTCTGGAACCACATTTCACAATGCACCAGACTAGTCCGATCGTGGACCGGACTAGTCCGTTCAAGTCTCTGTAAACCCATTACACTACATTTCGGACAAGTTCGTCCATAGGATCGGACTAGTCCGTCGAACTCTCTGATATTATATAACACATAGCACCAGACAAATCCGTTCTTGGACCAGACTAGTTCGTTCAACTCTCTGGAGTTCAATTATACAGGGCATCGGACAAGTACGGACACATACCGTACTAGTCTGATATACCTCACACAATTAGGGTTTCTAGTGTGCTGCAAATTTCACGTCGACTTCTACACAACACACCGGACAAGTTCGATCCCTAGTACGGACTAGTCCGATCGTCAAGATCCCTAACGGTAACAATTTTAGAAACACTGTAAATAGGAGATACATGAACCCACAATCATAACTTTTGATTCCTACTGTCAAACTCGGAAACTCTAGCACCGCCACCTGTCCCAAGAGCATAAAAAACATCTCCCTACGCATCTAAAGTCCTCAAAGGTGAAAATCAATTTAGTATTTATATTTGGGGTTGGGAGATCGTTGTCTACGCTTCGTTGAGCTCTTGGGGTTTGATCTCTTTACACTCGTGCATCCACTTGTAATATTTTGAGTGTATTTGATCATCTCTTCGTTGTAATTATTGTGAGAGCCCTCAACGTGTGAGGTTGCCCCATAAACTCGGTGAATACCCGTGATAGTGGAATCAAGCCGGCCTTGTGTGGTGACTTGACAAGGGAAAGAGTTCGAAGAGACTCAGATCTGTGTGGGCTTCCTCAGCGAGGAGTATATCTCTTTGGTGAGATCGAACCTCGGTAAAAATCGGTGTCCCGCGTGCTTCTTTGTTTTTGCATCTTCATTAATTAGGGCACATAATTAATCAAGCTTGTAACTTGAATTGTTGTTGCTTTTCACGTGTAACTTCAAAATATTGATCGATAATTCAAGTTATCTAATCAGTTGTTCAAATTTCCACTGCTATAAAGTTAAATTCCTGAATCAACACTTAATCAACTCGACACACACTTAGCACACCGGACTAGTCTGCACCACCATCTGAACAAGTCTGGTCTATCAAGCATTTGACCATTTGATTAAGTGTGCAGTAAATTTTCAAAGCCTATTCACCTCCCCCTCTAGGCCACATTCAGTCAAGCATGTCATTCGCGCAAATCGAAGCGTCTAAATCGTAGACACACTTTTGAAAATGTGTCTTCCATTATCTTGCCTGAGAGACGCGCCTTTGTGAGGCGCATCTCGCATCACTTTTGTATCCCATTTTCCAGGGTAGAGCAAATGCTATATTCAGTAGTGCTTCCTTAAGAAGTAGAGCACAAGGCATCAGTACTTCTCCATAAGAAATAGAGCACATATGACCAATGAAAGTCAAATTGTCACTCAAATGGCAATATTTTCACATATTTGAGCATATATCACACAAATATCCAAATGGAAGTCAATTTTTCACTCAATTGACCATATTTTCACATATTTGAGCATATTTACACATAATGAATTTGGTACTTTACGTTGCGGTGTTGGTTTTTTAAAATTCTTGGCTTTTTCATGGTGGTCGTTCTGCAAGTAAGGAAGTTCGTTGGCCGATGGTATTCTTGGCTTGATCATCGAGGTGACAAAAGGAGGAATCTCATCAAATTGGTCAAACTCTTCCTTATCGACGACATTCTTGACTTCGATGATTCGTTGTTTTCCATGTACAACCATGTTAAGTCTTTTATTTGTTGTGTCTGGAACATAGAACACTTGAGCAATGTGTTCTGCTAATACGAAAGGCCCCGACTTATATCCTTGATGATTAAGATCAACCCTAGTGAACCCGTACTTGTCTTGTACAACACCTTTGATTTCATCAACCAAGTTGTAATGGAAAAGAGGAATCTTGAATCCTTGGAAGTCAAGCTCCCAAATCTCTTGTATTTGACCATAGTACATGTCTTTGTCTTGGCCTGCAGCATTATAAGCATCAATACAGACATAACTATTCTGATACGTGCTTTTCTTATATTGTTCTACAGTGTAGAATGTGTATCCATTTATGTCATACCCTTGATATGTAATAACTGTGAATATAGGACTACAAGCCAACTTTTTTAGGTATTCACTTGTTTGTGTATCCGATGAGTGAGAAATCTGATCTCGAAGCCAGCCAATAAATTTTCTCCCGTGTTCATTTGCTAACCGTGATTTATTGCGGCCAAGATTGTCTCTAAGCACCACCTCCTTGTGCTCATCGAGGTACTCCGACATAATGGACATGTGTTGGAACACATGAAAATAAGCGCAGAAGAATAAATGTGAATCCGGAGTTATAGCCTTCTTCCCAGTGGTCCCTTTTCTTGTGAGTCTCCCCTCATGACGAGACTTGGAACACCAATCGGGTTACTCGAGCCAGTGTAGTTTAAAGCCCACTCCACAACTTCCTCTATAGAGTATCCTTGTATCATGCTGCCCTCAGAGTAAGCTCGATTTCTAACGAAGGATTTCAGTGTGCCGTTGAATCTCTCATACGCATACATGTGGTGAGGAACACAGGGTCAGGTAGCTTTATCTCCTTAATAAGATGAGTTGTGAAATGGACGCTGATGTCAAAAAAAGGCAGGTGGAAAATGCATCTCAATGAAGCATAAAGTTTCATAGTGCCTTTTCTCCAATGACTCGAGATCTTCTTCACATAGTACTTTTTGACCAATTGCATTGAAGAAAAAGCAAAAGTTCATTATAGCCTCCCGAACATTGATCGGTAGGATATTCCAAATTCCAATAGCAATCATTTGCGTAAGCAATATATGGTAATTATAATACTTAACATCAGGAACTACTTTTAGATCTGGAAATGAAATAAGCCTTTAATGTTTGTCGAGTAGCCAGATGGTACTTTCACATTTTTCAAGAACCCACAAAACTCTTTGTTTTCATTTATTGAAAGGGTCATGCATGATGTGGGTAGTTCCGTTCCTTTTACCGAGTCATCGACCCACAACTCAGGCCTAATTCCCATTTTCTTTAGATCTATCCATGAATGTCCATGGTCGCTAGTTTTCCCATCCGTGTTAAGCAGTGTATTGAGTAGGCTCTCGCACACATTTTTCTCAACGTGCATCACATCAATTGAATGAATGACGTTGTCGGTACCCCGCAGACCGGGTACCCCCGCGCATAGGGAGAAAACCGCTAAGGACTCCGCCTCTGCTTAAGAGGCCGAATCCGAGACTGCCACGTCGTGGAGGGAAGGACCAGGTCCTACCTCTCCGTCGGAGGAGGCTCCCAAGCTGCCACGTGGCCGGCAGAACTGGACCCTCGCCTCCCTCTCGAGGCGGGCTCCAGAGCCGCCACATGGCCAATCGGGACCTCGGGGCCAGGCCCGCGTCCTCGCAAGGGAAAGGCACCAGAACTACCACGTGGCCTGCAACGTTGAGCCCCCGCCCCTCCATAGGGGTGGGCTCCGGGTGCGCCACATGGCCTGCTCCACCAAGTGCCCGACTTCCCACAGAGGCAGGCTCCGGTGCGACCACGTGGCGGATGGACAACTCAGTGCGGTAGGAAGCCGCAGTAAAGGAACGCGTGCGCTGCTCAGGCAGGCATTAAGTACGTGTGCCTTCCCCAGGAAAGCCGAGTCGCGCATGCGGGGGTCAAGGCTCCAGTGTCCTGTCTTATCCAAGTAGCCGGTACAGACCCACGCCGCAAGACGGACGAATGGGCCGCGGGGACAAGATGGACGGGACGTGCACGTCCATCATCACCAACTATGTGTAGCCCTGGCGCACGACGCGGTGGGACGGCGCATTGACACCCCTGACGCAGGGAAGTAGATAGCAATTAATCCTAGATCTTGTATAGGATTTGGCTCTCCCGGGGAGCACCTGTCGGGTCCTGGGTCTCACCTTGTAACTGCATAATCCTTGACCTATAAAAGGATTCGGCAGACGACCTTCCCAAAGGATCGGAAAATTAGACCAAGACTCATACACGCTCAAGCAAGGCAATACACAAACACTCCCGTGGACGTAGGGTATTACGCTCCGGCGGCCCAAACCACATAAATCCACTGTGTTCATCATCCTGCTGCATTCGATCTCCTGGGACTAGCCCTCGTGAATCCAAAGAACCTCCGTGGGCTGCTCTCTAAGTAGGTCCGGGGGAAGTGTCGTTTACGACCTTCGACATTTGGCGCGCCAGGTAGGGGGCCCCATACTTTGGGGGACGACAGGTCCTGAAAGCTAAGGAACAACAAGCAGCTAGAAGACATTGCTGGAAATAAAAACAAGCTGAGTATAAAAAGTACCACAGATAGATCTTTTATTACACAAATAAAAAGTTTGTCGCTGCAACCAACCACAAGACAAAAGCAGAAAGACAAAAACTTAAACATACGCCTGGGGAGCCCTCAACCGCTCCGCTGGAACCTTGAGGCGATGAGTGCCACCGCATCCGAAACTTCAGACTTGGTGGCCTCTTCCCTCTCGGCGATGGGCCCCTCGAGGACCGGCTGCAGGGAGACGTCAGGGTACCAGCTCCGGTAGCAGGACAGGATGTGCGTTGCCACCTCCTTCACCAGTATCCGTCCCTCTGCCTCCAGCTAGTTGTCGAGGATGGCTCCCAGCGAACGCATCCTCGAGCTGGTGGAGTCAAACGCCAGGAACACTTGGCTCACCTCCTGCGCCGGCTCCCCCACGCGTGTCGGGCTGAAGCCGAGCGGCACTAGAGCCGAGTCGGCACCGCCAAGGAACTCCCAGACCTTCCGGGCCTCAGTAGAGCGCGCCGCCCGGAGCTCCTCCACCTCCTGCTGGGCCGCTGCCAGCGCCCGGGGGCCGCCGTCCAGGAACCACTGCTCCTTGGCCGCCAGGGCCCTCTCGCGCTCGCCGACTCCCTTCTTGCGGCGGTCCAAGTCGCCCTCCTTGAGGGCGACGTTGAACTCGCGGTCCAGGAGGGCCTGGCGCTCAATGGATTGGGTATGCTGCGCCTCAGTCACGGCGGCTTCCCGACGGTCCAGCTCGGCGGTGCGGACTCTCGTCCCTTCCTGCTGGAGGATGAGCCCGTGGCAGGTCGCCTCCACCTCGGCCTGCTTCGCCGCCAGCTCCTGCTCCCGTTTAGCCAGAGCAGCCTCTCGGAGGGACAGCAGGTGTTGAAGGTCCTCGCAGGTCTGGAGGCAGGAGCTGGCCTCAGCATGGATGGCCTCGGCGTCTGCCTTCAGCTTCTGGGTGATGGCGTCCAGCTGGGCCATGAGGTCGCGCTCCTGCTCGAGGATCTTCATCTCCTCGCGAACGACCGCCTCCCGCTGGGCCGCTCGGCTCTTCGCCAGCCGGGTCTGGGCCTCCAGGGTTCTCGCCCATTCCCGAAGCTGGTCGTCCTCGTCCTCGAGCCGCCCTTTCTCCCGGGCGAGGGCCGCCTGGGCCTGCCGGAAGCCGGAGTAGGCCACGACCATAGCCTCAGACAGGGGGAGAGGCTCCAACGTAGCAGCGGGCCCCTGCCTCCCCACTTCTTCAATGTCGTCCTCCATTTGGAGGACCACTTGGGAGACGGGGACCAGGGCCCCCTCCCCAACGGCAGCACCTGGGGCGGTGGCACCAACCGACGTAGCAGTGTCGGAGGAAACGGCGGCATCGGCCGGCATGGAGTAGCCGGTGGATGCGGAGTCGTTGGCGGGCGTGGCAGCGGTCGCCGGCGCGCGCGGTTGGGCTTCGGCAGTCGCTGCGGGGGTCTCAGACACGGTGGCCTGGGGCACCCCGGTGGCAGTAGCCCGGTGCACCGGAGAAGGGCCCGAGGCTGCGGAAGATCCCCGCGAGCCGGCTGGAGCGGCAAACCCCCAGCAGAAGTGCTCGCGGGTGGTGGAGTAGCTGTGGTGGCGCTGAAATCAAGCAAACCCAGATCATAAGAAAATGGCAGGGTAGGCGCGCAGCAAAGAACACCCGAGGTAAAATCTGAGCAAGCTTACCGGGGGACGCTGAAGTTCCACCGCTTCCCGAAAGGGTCGGGGGGGCTCGGGCCCCCCGAACCCACGCCGGGGGCCCTTGAGTGTGTTGGGGGCCCCTGTGGTGGTGGCGTCGGCGGCACCCCCGGGGTCTAGCGTCCCTCCGAACGGAGAGGGAACGCTGGGGTCCTGTCGGCGTTGAGGAGCCTCCCCCTCTTGCGCGTGGAGGACTCGGGCGGCAAAGTGACGCCGTCAGCGCCCCCTGGCGACGAGCGCGGCGGGGCTCCGGAGTCCTGACGAGGGGCAGAAGGGGCCGGCGGTGGCGACCGGGCGCGCTTCTTGGGGGTTGGGTCCGGCACCGGAACCGGCACCTTCCCCTTGTCGGCAGAGGCGACGACGCCACCCCATGGATGTTGTTGGTGAAAGTTGCCTAGAGGGGGGGTGAATAGGCTAATTGACCTGCAAATGACTCAATAAAACGAGATTAAATTACAGGGGGCGGACTAGTCCGGTCAGGGGGCGGACTAGTCCGGTCAGCCTGCGTGAATAACCCTAAAAAGATGTTTCTAGCAAGTTTTAGGGGATTTTCTCAATGCTACAAGTGAGTGTATGTTTAAGTCAAGTTGAGCAACAACCTAAACAAGAGCAAGTCAAGTTTCCACAAGTTTGTAGCAATGCGGAGTATGAAACGAGACTACCAACTCTAGAACAAAGTAATCAATAGAGTAAATGCGAAGAACACAAGGAGACAAGGATTTTATCCCGAGGTTCGATCCCACACAAGGAATCTACGTCCTCGTTGAGGAGTCCACAAAAGGACCGGGTCCAACAACCCTTCCCTCACCAAGTTTACCGCACGGGCCTAACTTGGTTCTCCACTAATCACAACGGTGATTACAAAGTTCGTTGGGGCTTCTCACAAACTGAGGCTCCCACACCACAAAGATGATCAACACAGTAAAACAAACTCAATACACAGCCCACAAAGACTCAACGAGTGCAAGAGATCAAACCGGGAGCACAAGCGCGATGTTCTTCCTCTTCTCCACCTCACTAAACCCTAATCCACTCAAGAATTAGTTTTAGAGGGAAAGTAGGCAAGAAGGAGGCTTAGGAGTGCTCCAAGTTGGCTGTGGCGGCGCTAGGGTTTGAGTTTTTCCAAGAGTGTTTGAAATGAGGCCGGGGGTCCCCTTTTTATAGAGGTCCCAAGCCCAATCTGCTGACTTCAGCAAAGGGGCGGACTAGTCCGGCCACTGGCCCGGACTAGTCCGGCCTAGGGGACCACTGACCCCTTTTGTCAGGTCCCGACAGCTGACACACTATCGTCACGCTACCCGCCAAACTTCAAATTCAAACGGTCACTTCCAGAACGGACTAGTCCGGTCAACACCGGACTAGTCCGATCTCACACAGAGCCTTTTGCTCCGTGTGAAAACGGACTAGTCTGAGGACCACGGACTAGTCCGGCCCCTAGGGCGGACTAGTCCGGTCCACCCAGACTTAGCCACAGAAGCACCTTTTCTAGCCAACCCGGACTAGTCCGGCCCCACGGGCGGACTAGTCCGTTCTCACTCAGGACCTCTTGGTCCGGTCCAAAACGGACAAGTCCGTGGTTTTGGGACTTCATCCCCAAAACCCACTCACTGCTACCCGGACTAGTCCGGTCACAAACGGACTAGTCCGATCTCAGTCAGACCCTTCTGGTCCGGCCAAAAACGGACTTGGCCGGCCAGGAACGGACTAGTCCGGCCTCCTGCACGGACTAGTCCGGCCCTACGGCCAGACCACTCAACCACTCATTTCTTTCATAGGTTTGACCTCTAAACCACTTTGAGCTCCCAAACTTGATCTCAATGCACTTTACACACACACCCTCCTATTGCTACGGCTAGTCTAACTCAATCACGCTAGAAACCCTAGTTTCTACACTTCGAGTTGACTCCGTTTCCTTCCTTTTCCTTTTTGAGGGTTTGCGTCTCCAATTGAGTCCATACCTGTGCTAAGATCACTTGAGCTCATTAGCGACTTAATTGTCGTCATCAATCATCCAAAACCCACGGGGAACCTAGATGCACTTTCAATCTCCCCCTTTTTGGTGATTGATGACAACACATTAAGTCCTTCACAAATAAGAGTATAGAGTTTGGTTTTCATAACATGTGTGCGTATGAATGACTCCCCCTCAATGTATGCAACATGTAAAAGAGGTGGAGGAGTTCTTTCATACCCACACACGTTATGGTGGGGTGCCTACGTGATGTGCTCAACAGTTTGTGTCAAGACATGAATAACATCAATACATTCATAAGATTGACAATAAGAGCAATATATTGATAGTAAGCAACAATAACGAGTCTTGCACAAATGTAAACATCCAAGAGCATAAATATGTTACATGAAAGTCAAACATCACAACACACACCCACAAAAGATTAATTTCCCCTTAACTCTCCCCCTTTGGCATCAAGGCACCAAAAAGGAAAAGAAGGGAGGAAGCTAAGACCTAAGAGCTAGTCCTCGTCTTCGCCACTTCCACTCTCCGTGGCCTCGGAATCTTCGACGTCGTCCTCATCTTCGACATCGTCGTCGTCGTCGGAGTTCCTTGCCGAGGGAGCAGCCCGAGAGGAGCTTCCATCCTCTTGGAGCTGGGCGAGCTCATCGGCGGTGAAGGTGGGGAAGGGAGTGATTTCCCCATCACTCACCTCCGGAGAGGACATCGGGACCTCCAGCTTGTCGCACACCGCCTTAAGGTACTTCTCTTGGCGCTTGTGTGCCCTCTGAGCGCGAATCTCTTGCTTCCGGCACGAGGTGAAAATGGCCTTGAAGCATTTGAAGAACGCACTCAGGGACTGAGGCGGAGGCGGAGAAGGAGGCGCCACTGGGCGAGACGGAGGATCTGCATTCTTGCGACGAGGAGGAACAGGCAGAGGCGGGGGAATCTGAGGACGCAGTCTCTTATGTGTGACATCCTTCAGGAAGGTAATTCCGGAGACTGTCTCAATTAGGCACATCACATAAGGAGCATAGCCACAAGATCTGTTGGGGGTATGAGATATATTGAAGATATCATCAAAGATGTACTCAGCTAGGTTGAAGCTTTCTTCCCCATCTATCAGCACAAGCAAATGCCTCAAGTTGCCCTGGATGACTCCGGCATCTCCATCCTTCGGGGCAATGGTCTTCCGAAGAAGGCGGTTGAGCACACTGAAAAATGGCTTGATATTTCTTGCCAGTCCTGCCTCATAAGGAAGATGATCTGGATACATGAAGTCAAGGGCATCTCGATCTAGGGCCTTGAGGTTGGAGATGATGATCTCATGCTCAAGGTGTTCTTCCAATCCTAAGATCTTGGCAAAGTCTTCAAATGTGACTGTGTACTGCTCTCCATTGGTCATCCATGACATCCGGCGATTGCCAAAGGAGTGAAAGTAGACGGTCGAGTAGAATTGCACAATCACCTCAATGTTCCAGTCGTACTGGAAACCCATGATATCCTTGATTCCATGTCGTTCTGCTGCATTGATCACAGCATCAAATGCAGCATGCTTCTTCTGAGCCATGTAGTCCCAGTCAACCCACTGGGCATCAGTCACAGGAGTCTTCATCTTCATGTAGACGAGGCGATAGTAATCGCAGTGGAAGTCACACCAGAACCTAGGGTCGGCGGTGGACTTCTCATACTTATAGACATTCTCGTCTCTGAGCCTCCTGGCCTTCTCAGCTCCTTTTCCTTTGAAGGTATTAGCTGAGAGGTTGGGCTGACGGTTTGGATTCCGTGCTGGATTGTGCATCACCAGAGGCTCAGCAGCCTGAGCCTTCCCTTTTTCCCGAATCACCACTCCTCCGGGTGCCTTCTTGGCTGGCACCTTGATGGAGGGCTTCTTCTTTTTCGGCTCAACTGGAGCCGGGGCTTTTCCCTTCTTTGGGTCGCGCTCGACCCTAGGGGCAGCCTCTTCTTGGGCTGGCTCCTTGCCCTTCGCTTTCTCGCCAACAGTGACGAGCTTCTTTCGCTTAGGAGCGCTGGCCTCAGCAGCCCTGGAGTTGTGGGCCTCCCTATCCTCTCTTTTCTTCTTCCTCAGCTCATGGAGGGATTCCGCGGTGGCACGAGCAATGGCTTCATCCTCATTGTAAATGCTCGCAGCCACCTTGGATGCTTCGAGTGCCTTGAGCTTTCTTTCCTCCTTGGCCTTCTGCGCCTCAATTAGCGCAGCCTTAGTCCGAGCCTCGGCAATTTGGGCCTTGGTACGCCCCTCGAGGTGGACACGCGGAGGAGAGCGCTCGGAGTTCGACATTCTGTAAAAAGATGGAGGAAGGAAGATATGAGCCTAGGAAGAAGAAGTATTGCCGAAAAGATCTCGAGAACCAACTAGAGGTAGGGTTTGCCCTGTGCAGACCGGACTTGTCCGCCCCAGGGACGGACTAGTCTGCTGGCCGGACTTGTCCGCCTGGTGGCCGGACTAGTCCGGGTTACACAGGAAGAACCCTAACCCTAATCAATTCATCGAAAAATTTGTGAATCAATGCGCAATACTCCTAGGCTATGATCGCAAGGATGTATGGAACAACATTAACGAAGATGTTCCTATCAAAAACTTGAAGAATCAAGAATGGGGCTAGTTTTTGAGGAACGGTGAAATACCTTCAAAAATCCGCTTGATTCGTCGAAATCGGCGTGGATCTCGAAGGTGGAGCGCGGGGAAGTGATCCCTAACTCCCAAAGGCTTCGATGCGCGGATTGGAGTTGAGTTTTGGTGGTTGGAGCGCAAAATCGCCGATTTGGGGGCGGTTGTGCGCGTGTGGAAGTTTGAGAGGCAAATGAGAGAGAGAGAGAGAGGGGTTTGGGCCGCCTGGGGGTTTAAGTCCCCAAGGGCCGGACTAGTCCGGTTGAGGGGCCGGACTAGTCCGGTTTGCGGACCAGACCCAGACTAGTCCGGGTCCGGACTTGTCCGGTGGGAGGCCGGACTAGTCCGGTGTGCGGACTAGCCGCGGACTAGTCTGACCCGGACTTGTCCGGCCGTAGGGGCGGACTAGTCCGGTTCAGCTGGGCTGAAAAAGAATATGTTTGGGTTTTGCCCATAGAGTTAAGTCCTTTTGTACGAGTATAGCAAGGAAAACATGACAAGCATGATTGTGAGTCAATAAGGAACAACTTATGAACATTTTCATGAGGAAAATAGATTTCTCAAACAAATTTGAGGAGAAATCGACATAGAGAGGAGTTTTTCGAAATGTGGCTCAAAAATATGAGGAATGGTGCTTTAAGCCACGTTTCGAGAGTCCAACACGTTGAGCTCACTTCTTAGCTCACAGAAACGCTTCTCGTCAAGAGGCTTTGTGAAGATGTCCGCAAGTTGATGTTTCGTCCTCACATGCGAGATCTCAATGTCTCCCTTCATTGAGTGATCTCGCAGGAAATGGTGTCGAATGTCTATATGTTTGGTCCTAGAGTGTTCCACCGGATTATGGGCTATCTTGATTGCACTCTCGTTGTCACACAAGAGTGGAATTTTACGCAGGTTAATCCCATAGTCCCTAAGAGTTTGTCGCATCCAAAGAAGTTGTGCACAACAACTTCCGGCCGCAACATATTCCGCTTCGGCGGTGGATAGAGCAATAGAGTTTTGCTTCTTGGAGGACCAAGACACAAGAGATCGACCTAAGAATTGGCACGTACCCGATGTGCTCTTCCTATCAACTTTGCACCCCGCATAGTCCGCATCGGAATATCCAATGAGGTTAAACTTGGATCCTTTGGGGTACCAAAGTCCTAGGGTAGGTGTGTGTACAAGGTATCTCAAGATCCTTTTAACGGCGGTCAAATGACAAGCCTTGGGTGCTGCTTGAAAGCGTGCACACATACACACACTTAGCATGATATCGGGCCTAGATGCACAAAGATAGAGGAGTGATCCAATCATAGACCTATATAGCTTTTGATCCACACTTGGACCGTCCTCATTTAGGTCTAGGTGTCCATTTGTCCCCATAGGGGTTTTGATGGGCTTTGCTTTGTCCATGTCAAACTTTCTTAGAATATCTTGAGTATACTTAGTTTGACTTATGAACGTCCCTTCTTTGAGTTGTTTCACTTGAAATCCTAGAAAGAACTTCAATTCACCCATCATGGACATTTCAAATCTCTCCGTCATTATCTTGGAGAACTCATCACAAAACACCTTATTTGTAGAACCAAATATGATGTCATCCACATATATTTGGCACACAAAAAGATCCTCATTGAAGTGTTTTGTGAAAAGGGTATAATCCGCTTTTCCTATCCTAAAACCATTTTCAACTAGAAAGTCTCTTAGGCACTCATACCAAGCTCTAGGAGCTTGCTTGAGACCATAAAGAGCCTTTCGTAATTTGTAAACATGGTTAGGGTAGTCTTGATCTTCAAACCCTGGAGGTTGCTCTACATAAACTTCTTCCTTGATTGGTCCATTAAGGAACGCACTCTTAACATCCATTTGGTAGAGTTTGAAGTCATGATGAGTAGCAAAGGCTAGTAGTATCCGAATGGACTCAAGCCTAGCTACGGGGGCAAATGTCTCATCAAAGTCCAATCCTTCAACTTGTGAGTATCCTTTTGCCACAAGTCTTGCCTTGTTCCTAGTTACCACTCCATGCTCATCTTGTTTGTTGCGAAACACCCACTTGGTTCCAACAACATTAGCTTGGGGGCGCTTGACAAGCTCCCAAACCTTGTTCCTTTCAAAGTTGTTGAGCTCCTCTTGCATGGCAACTACCCAATCCGGATCCCTTAAGGCATCTTCAACCTTATGTGGTTCCAAGGATGAGACAAAAGAGAAATGCTCACAAAAGTTTGCAACACGTGAGCGTGTTGTTACTCCTTTTGTGATATCTCCTAGAATGTTGTCAACGGGATGGTCCCGTTGAACACTTTGATGAACACGAGGATGCGGGGGTTGACCTCTTGAATTACTTGGTTCATCTTCTTCACTTTGGTCTCCCTCTTGATCCAAGCCTCCCCCTTGATCCAAGCCTCCCCCTTGATCTTCATTCTCATTAACACTTTGGGGAGCTTCTAGTGGATCTTCAACTTGTCCAATGGGGGTTTGACCTACTTCATAGAGAGGATGGTCATTTGGACTTTGAGATGGTTCTTGTGGGCGAACATCTCCAAGTGCCATTCTCCTTAGAGCTTCTAGTGGAGGTTCCTCTTGATCAAGGGCATGTTGATCAACTTGCTCCACTTGAGAGCCATTGGTTTCGTCAAACACCACGTCACGTGCTACTTCAACAATTCCGGAGGATTTGTTGAACACACGGTACGCATGAGTGTTTGAGTCATATCCAAGCAAGAAACCCTCATCGGACTTTGAAGCGAACTTCGAAGTCCTAGGCTTCTTGTTGAGGATATAGCACTTGCTACCAAAGACCCGAAAGTAAGAAACATTGGGTTTCTTACCAATTAGAAGCTCATAAGGGGTCTTCTTGAGGAGGCGATGAAGGTACAATCGATTCACGGCATGGCAAGCGGTGTTAACCGCTTCCGCCCAAAACCGGTCCGATGTTTTGTACTCATCTAGCATCGTCCTTGACATCTCAATGAGCGTCCTATTCTTTCTTTCGGCTATGCCATTTTGTTGTGGAGAATAGGGAGCGGAAAACTCATGCTTGATGCCCTCCTCATCTAGGAACTCTTCTACTTGCATGTTTTTGAATTCGGTGCCATTGTCACTCCTTAGCGCCTTTATCCTTAAGGTGAACTCATTTTGAGCTCTCCTTAAAAATTTCTTGAGGACACCGGGAGTTTTACTTTTATCATGCAAGAAGAACACCCAGGTATATCTAGAGAAGTCATCAACGATAACTAGACCATACTTGCTGCCACCAATGCTAATGTACGCAATGGGGCCAAAAAGATCCATATGGAGCAACTCCAAAGGTCTAGTTGTCGTCATGATATTCTTAGAGGGGTGTTGAGCTCCTACTTGCTTTCCCGCTTGGCAAGCACTACATGGCCTATCCTTTTCGAATACTACATCCTTTAGGCCACGAACATGCTCACCCTTAAGGAGCTTTTGAAGGTTCCTCATTCCAACATGGGCTAGCCTTCTATGCCAAAGCCATCCCATGTTGGCTTTAGCCATTAAGCATGTGTCAAGTTGAGCTTTATCCGCGGTGAAGTCCACAATATAGAGCTTTCCCTTGAGCACTCCCTTAAAGGCTATCGAGTCATTACCTTCTCTAATGACACTCACTCCCTCACTAGTGAACACACATTTATATCCTCTATCACATAATTGTGATATGGATAGGAGATTATAGTCTAGGGAATCAACATGCAGGACATTTGATAAAGTATGTAATGAGGAGATAGAAATTTTACCGGAACCAAGGATTTTCCCTTGGCTATTATCCCCAAAGAAGATTCCTTCACTTGGGTCCTTATTCTCCTCATACTCTATGAACATGCTTCTCTCTCCGGTCATGTGGTTGGTGCATCCGCTATCCAACACCCATTTCGATCCACCGGAGGAGTATGCCTACAAAACAAGTTTATGCCTTCCTTTTAGGTACCCAAGCTGAGTTGGGTCCTTTCACGTTAGTAGTTAGGAATTTGGGCACCCACACGCAAGGCTTGGGGCTCTTGCGGAGTGGCCCAACATATCTAGCAAACACTTTGCCGTGTTTGTTCCTCTTTAGCACATAGGATGCATCAAAATCATGAAATAGAGGATGCAATTCAGATTTAGGCAATTTGTTGCTTGAGGGTGAGTTCTTTTCAATTTTAGTTTGGGATAAACTCCCCTTAACAAAGACAATCATGTCTTTGCCATGCTTGGAGGTTTTGGTGTTATGCCTTGCACCTCTAGTGTAGCCAAGACCATCCTTGACATGGGGTGGTCTTGTGTTGGTGAATGCACTTCGTGCATATGCCACCTTTTCCTTGTCAAAGATGGCACCCTTAGGTGCTTGTTTGCCTTGTGCTAGGTTGAGTTCATCCTTAAGTTTAAGGATCAATTTGGAGCACTTGCAAGGTGATGTTGCCTTGGATGAGGCCTTTGAGGAGGTTGAGCTCTTGAAGGAAGAGGTTACATTGTTCTTGAGTGACTCAACTTGAGTCTCAAGGATCTTGTTAGCTTTTGACAAGCTTCCAAGTTCATCCTTGAGCTCAATCGACTTCTCCTCAAGACTTGAACACGTTTTCTTGCAAAGAGCAAGTTCGTGTTCCAATGCCTTGCTCTTCTCTCTTTCGAGCTCAAGGAGCTCATCAAGCTCTTGACATCTCTCCTTCTCAAGGATGAGCATGTCCTCCTGTCTGTTGATGAGATCTTCCTTCTCAAAGATCTCATCCATAAGCAACTTCATCCTACGCAAGGTGCTTTTGCTTATGTCCTTAAACATATGCTCATTTTCACTAGCACTATCAAAATCATCATGTGAGGAAGTTGGGGAGGAAGGATGAGATGTTACCTTTCTCTTTCCTTCCCTTGCCATAAGACAAGTAGGCTTGTGGTCGTTGTTGAGGTTGGGGAAGAGCTTGCCTCCCTTGGAGTTCCTCCCGATGGCTATGGTGGCCATCTTCTCCTCTTCTTCTTCGGAGGAGGACTCATCGTTAGAGTCCCACTCCTTCCCCAAATGGGATTGTCCGGAGGACCTCTTCTTCTTGAAGAATCTCCTTTCTTGAGGCTTCCCTTCCTTCTTCTTCTTCGTTTCTTCGTGTGGGCAATCAGCGATGAAGTGCCCATACTCGCCACAGTTGTAGCAAGACCTTCTTGATTTGGGTCTTGCTCTTTCCTTTCCCTTGCCTTCATGGTTGTGCCCCCCTTTCTTCCTCCTCATCATTCTCTTGAATTTGTTGATGAAGAAGGCCTCCTCCTCATCGGTGTCGAGGCTCTCCTCATCACTTTCTTCTTGCTCCTTTGAAGAGGGCGTTGCCTTGAGTGCAACGTTCTTCATCTTGGAGGCGGTGAACTTTTGGAGGTCGTTGTAGAAGAGCGCCTCCTTCTCCATGATTTCATGGTTAATGATCCTCCCAAGGACCTCCTCCGGGGTCATTTGAGTGAACCCCGGGCTTTCCCGAATCATGGAGCATAAAGAGACGTTCCTAGGCATGAATGCCCGGATCATCCTCTTCACCACCTCGTGGTCGGTCCACTTGGTGCAGCCATAAGATCGGCTCTTGTTGATCAGCACCTTTAGCCGGTTGTACATGTCTTGGGGGGATTCACCATCCAAGATGGCAAATCTCCCAAGCTCTCCTTCGATGAGCTCGATCTTGGCCTCCTTGACCACTCGGTTTCCCTCATGCGCCGTCTTGAGGGTGTTCCATATGTCTTTGGCCACTTCAAGGCCATCGACACGGTTGAACTCATCTCTAGAGAGAGATGAGATGATCACACCCGCAGCTTGAGCGTTGCGGTGGATGAGGATGGCTTGTTCTTGAGTTATGTTGTCCTCATCCTTTGGAATCTCCACCCCGGTCATGACAATTTGCCACAACGCTGGGTTGAGTGACACGAGGTGGATCTTCATGTTATGTTTCCACATACCGTAGTCCGTTCCATCGAATTGGGGAGGTTTCCCCAATGGGATGGACAGGTAGTGGTTGTTGGCGGCAAGGCGTTCATAGTTGAACCCTTGCCGGTTGTAGTTGACTCCACCACCACCGCTTGATTGGTTTGATGGATCAATCTTGGAAATGTTCAACTTCTCCCGGAGCTTCGCCTTGAGTTGGCGAGTCTCCTCATCATCCGTTGGCTTATCTTGATAAGCCAACGTCTCCTCACGGGTCGCCTCGTAGTTGCTGCTCGATGCATCATCATTCACCACTCCGGCCATCTCTCCGAGTTGTTAGACTCTTTGTGGAGAGTCCTGCTCTGATACCAATTGAAAGTTGCCTAGAGGGGGGGTGAATAGGCTAATTGACCTGCAAATGACTCAATAAAACGAGATTAAATTACAGGGGGCGGACTAGTCCGGTCAGGGGGCGGACTAGTCCGGTCAGCCTGCGTGAATAACCCTAAAAAGATGTTTCTAGCAAGTTTTAGGGGATTTTCTCAATGCTACAAGTGAGTGTATGTTTAAGTCAAGTTGAGCAACAACCTAAACAAGAGCAAGTCAAGTTTCCACAAGTTTGTAGCAATGCGGAGTATGAAACGAGACTACCAACTCTAGAACAAAGTAATCAATAGAGTAAATGCGAAGAACACAAGGAGACAAGGATTTTATCCCGAGGTTCGATCCCACACAAGGAATCTACGTCCTCGTTGAGGAGTCCACAAAAGGACCGGGTCCAACAACCCTTCCCTCACCAAGTTTACCGCACGGGCCTAACTTGGTTCTCCACTAATCACAACGGTGATTACAAAGTTCGTTGGGGCTTCTCACAAACTGAGGCTCCCACACCACAAAGATGATCAACACAGTAAAACAAACTCAATACACAGCCCACAAAGACTCAACGAGTGCAAGAGATCAAACCGGGAGCACAAGCGCGATGTTCTTCCTCTTCTCCACCTCACTAAACCCTAATCCACTCAAGAATTAGTTTTAGAGGGAAAGTAGGCAAGAAGGAGGCTTAGGAGTGCTCCAAGTTGGCTGTGGCGGCGCTAGGGTTTGAGTTTTTCCAAGAGTGTTTGAAATGAGGCCGGGGGTCCCCTTTTTATAGAGGTCCCAAGCCCAATCTGCTGACTTCAGCAAAGGGGCGGACTAGTCCGGCCACTGGCCCGGACTAGTCCGGCCTAGGGGACCACTGACCCCTTTTGTCAGGTCCCGACAGCTGACACACTATCGTCACGCTACCCGCCAAACTTCAAATTCAAACGGTCACTTCCAGAACGGACTAGTCCGGTCAACACCGGACTAGTCCGATCTCACACAGAGCCTTTTGCTCCGTGTGAAAACGGACTAGTCTGAGGACCACGGACTAGTCCGGGCCCTAGGGCGGACTAGTCCGGTCCACCCAGACTTAGCCACAGAAGCACCTTTTCTAGCCAACCCGGACTAGTCCGGCCCCACGGGCGGACTAGTCCGTTCTCACTCAGGACCTCTTGGTCCGGTCCAAAACGGACAAGTCCGTGGTTTTGGGACTTCATCCCCAAAACCCACTCACTGCTACCCGGACTAGTCCGGTCACAAACGGACTAGTCCGATCTCAGTCAGACCCTTCTGGTCCGGCCAAAAACGGACTTGGCCGGCCAGGAACGGACTAGTCCGGCCTCCTGCACGGACTAGTCCGGCCCTACGGCCAGACCACTCAACCACTCATTTCTTTCATAGGTTTGACCTCTAAACCACTTTGAGCTCCCAAACTTGATCTCAATGCACTTTACACACACACCCTCCTATTGCTACGGCTAGTCTAACTCAATCACGCTAGAAACCCTAGTTTCTACGCTTCGAGTTGACTCCGTTTCCTTCCTTTTCCTTTTTGAGGGTTTGCGTCTCCAATTGAGTCCATACCTGTGCTAAGATCACTTGAGCTCATTAGCGACTTAATTGTCGTCATCAATCATCCAAAACCCACGGGGAACCTAGATGCACTTTCAGTTGGGGGCCGCCCGAGGAGTCGTCGCTTGAAGAACCGTCGTCGCTTAAGGGAGCCTCGCCTCCCTCAGCGTCGTCGGCGATGCTGACCCCCCCGGAACGGGTCCCCGATCTGGCGCTGCACCAGCCCAGACTCGTCAAAGATCGGCATCGTCTTCAGCAGCTGCCGCCTCAACTCGGAATCCGAGCACATGGGGCGACAGGCCGACGGAAGAGCCACCACCTCAGGGGAGATGTCGTTGGGGCAGACCCGGGTCAGCATGTCGAGCAGTTGTTGCTCGCCCAGGTTGGAGTCGGGGCCGGTCTCGAGCCGGGTGCAGTCCGACAGGCCGGCGAACATCGATGTCGGACGGCCGCGGTGCTAGAGCGAAGCTATGCGACGGGACATGAAGTCCCTCAGCACCATGGCAGACGACAGCCTGTGGTCCGCCAGCATCTGGATCCTCTCTAGCACCGGGTTGAACGCCTCCTGCAGCTCTGGGCGCTCCTCCCAGAATGACCGCTCGGGGTAGGGGATCCCGGTGGGGAGGCACATCCGGTCGTGGGCCTCGGCCTTGGCGATCACCCAATCCTCACGCCACAGCTCCCACCGTGCAGAGTTGAAGGAAGCAATGTACCTCGTGGGGACCTTTGTCCGGCGCTGGATGTAGTAGGTACCGAGGTGCTCCTTCGAGCTCCTACCGGTGGCCCGCAATACAAAAAAGTACCGGAAGAGCTTCACCGATGGCATCACCCCCACGAACATCTCGCAGAGGTGAGCGAAGACCGCCAGCATGGCGATCGAGTTCGGCGCGAGGTGGTGGAGTTGGAGGCCGAAGGTCTCCAGGAGCATGACCAGGAAGGCAGATGCCGGCGGGACGAAGCCGGCCAGCACGTACAACGAGAAGAGGACCATCTCCCTGGCAGAGAGGCTCAGCGGAAGCCTCTCTGGACGGAGCCACGTCTTCCGCTCAGGAGTATGCCAGCCGAGAAGCCGGCGCATGGGGGCCAGGTCAGCGGACCTGGACAGCTGAGACTTGGGCAAGATGCTCGCCATGAGGGTTGAAGGAGGAGGCTCTGGACGGGGAGATCGGGAGTTAGAGCGCAAGAACTGGGCTTGAGGAAAAAAGCATGAGCGCAGGGGTGCAGAGGCGGGAGAAAGGACCGACAGGGGGAAAGTTCTCTTTTTATGCACCTTTGCAGGCCAACAGGCGCAAAAGTGTAATCATCGCAGCCTCAATAGAAGAGCAATGGTCCCGCGTAAGCAATGACATGAGGGCTCGGGCCGCATGAAAAAGAAGGCCAGCCGGGTGGCTAACTATGCGGGAGGTAACTCAGCGGTTTCCCAAAGGGCAAAAGCAGCGGAAGTGCAGGAGCCACCTTGGGAACCACCGCAGTTAAAGCACGACTGAAGGCAGAAGTCACGTCACGCGGCGCTTGTTCAGCACCTTCACTTACCAGAAGGAGACACGTCGCCTCAACGGCAGGGGCGTGTCACCTGGGGAACTGCCCCGAAGTGGAATCGGAAGAGTTGCGCGGGAAGAAAAGGAAGAAGACCCCACCTGCGGTATCGACGACTCTCCCGAGGTGGGCTCGGGGGCCACTGTCGGTACCCCGCAGACCGGGTACCCCCGCACATAGGGAGGAAACCGCTAAGGACTCCGCCTCTTCTTAAGAGGCTGAATCCGAGACTGCCACGTCGTGGAGGGAAGGACCAGGTCCTACCTCTCCGTCGGAGGAGGCTCCCAAGCTGCCACGTGGCCGGCAGAACTGGACCCTTGCCTCCCCGCTGAGGCGGGCTCCGGAGCTGCCACGTGGCCAATCGGGACCTCGGGGCCAGGCCCGCGTCCTCGCAAGGGAAAGGCACCGGAACTACCACGTGGCCTGCAACGTTGAGCCCCCGCCCCTCCATAGGGGTGGGCTCCGGGTGCGCCACGTGGCCTGCTCCACCAAGTGCCCGACTTCCCACAGAGGCAGGCTCCAGCGCGACCACGTGGCGGACGGCCAACTCAGTGCGGTAGGAAGCCGCAGTAAAGGAACGCGTGCGTTGCTCAGGCAGGCATTAAGTACGCGCGCCTTCCCCAGGCAAGCCGAGTTGCGCATGTGGAGGTCAAGGCTCCAGTGTCTTGTCTTATCCAAGTAGCCGGTACAGACCCACACTGCAAGACGGACGAATGGGCTGCGGGGACAAGATGGACGGGACGTGCACGGCCATCATCACCAACTATGTGTAGCCCTGGCGCACGACGCGGCAGGACGGCGCATTGACACCCCTGACACAGGGAAGTAGATAGCAATTAATCCTAGATCTTGTATAGGATTTGGCTCTCTCCGGGACCACCTGTCGGGTCCTGGGTCTCACCTTGTAACTGCAGAATCCTTGAACTATAAAAGGATTCGGCAGACGACCTTCCCAAAGGATCGGAAAATTAGACCAAGACTCATACACGCTCAAGCAAGGCAATACACAAACACTCCCGTGGACGTAGGGTATTATGCTCCGGCGGCCCGAACCACGTAAATCCTCTGTGTTCATCATCCTGCTGCGTTCGATCTCCTGGGACTAGCCTCGTGAATCCAAAGAACCTCCACGGGCTGCTCTCTAAGCAGGTCCGGGGGAAGCGTCGTTTACGACCTTCGACAGACGTCTAAGTCTTTCCAATACAGTAGCTCCCAAAAAAATTGATTGCTTCTTCCACATGTCATCTTCGCCAGTATTTTTGCCAGTCCTTTTCTGTTTACCAAGGATAACATGGATATCCTTGACCATTTCATAGACTTCATGACCCGTGAGATGAGATGGAGGACGCCTCTTCTCAGTGTCACCATTGAAATTAGCCTTCACACTCTGAAACGGGTGCTTCGTTTGAATGTAGCGTTGATGTCCCATGCACACTATTTTCTGTGACTCGCTCAAGTACTCTGAGTCTGTTTCTCTCAAACAATGTGGACATGTGCAACCTACTTTCTTACTATTTTCAAACAAGTTACGTGCCGCTGGAGAATCACTAACAATCATAAATAAAATGGCTTGAGGCAGAAGTACCCACGCTTGTGGTCATCCTAGGCTTGCACTCCATCGTTGTACCACAACTACTTCAGATCTTCAACCAGAGGCCTGAAATAAGTGTCGATGTCATTCTCAGGTTGTTGTTGTCTGTTGCCCCGGTATCAGTCCTGACATTTAATATATTTCTGTTCGTTGCACAACCAAGGAGGAAGGTTCAAAATTGTTAGCACAATTGGCCATGTGCTATGTGTGCTACTGTTCAAAAAAAAAGATTCATGTCATCGGTGCTCATTGCGATCCTAATATTCCTAAGATCAATGGCAAATTCAGGATTTCGTGAATCAATGTTTCGCCACTGTGTGGCATCAGCAAGATGTTTTATCATTCTAGCATCCTGCTTATACTTCTCTTTGTGCCATCGCAACAATTCCGACTCCTTCTTGTTTGCAAATCAACGCTTCAAACAAGAAATGATAGAAAAGTACCAAAACACCTTTTAGGCCCTCTTTTTCTTCTAGTGCAGTTCTCGTCATCATCGTTGTCTTTCCTACGATTGGATCGGTACACTCCACAAATAGGACATTTCTCGAGATTTTTGTACACAGGTCCACGATATAAATTGCAATCATTCTTGCACGCGTGGATTTTCTCCACCTCCAAACCCATTGGACAAATTATCTGTTTTGCCTCATAAAATGTCGTAGGGACTGTGTTGCCTTGTGGTAATATGTCCTTAAGGAGCATCAACAATTACTTAAAACTACAATCACTCCATCCGTTGCTCGACTTCAACTGAAAAGGTCTTACCATCACAAACAGTCTGGTGTACTTAGCCGCACAACTATGATACAATGGCTTTTTCGAGTCTTCAATCATCTTCTTGTAATTTGCAAGTTCACCAATACTGTACCGATCATCGTCGCCATGTCTCTCGATATTGTGTACTATCTCCTCTATGTTATGCACTTGAAACTCAATGCTATCATCGGTGAACCCTGATATATCTGGCTCGTTCACATCCTCATCGTGATCTTCTTCGATACTGGTAGGGACCTCCCTCTCCAGATATGAATCTCTCATCTCTGCTTCATTAAGCCCCTTCTTCCCATGTTTGTTCCAACATCGATAATCCACCATGAATCCATGCATGATCAAATGTGACCTCAACACTTCATCTGTGCGATATCTCCTCTCGTTCTTGCAGTGTTTGCAAGGACAACAAATTGCCCCTCTAATATTGTCCAACATGTTTTTCTTCGCGAACTCAATAGATGCATCTACCCTTTGGATATATTCATTACAAAGGCGCGATTCATACATTCAACTTCGATCTGACGATATCTACATACACAAAAGAAGATCTAAATCAAAGAAATTTGAAGCCACTGATAATCAAGATCTAAAGGGATAAAAAATAGTAAGAAACAAGAGAAGAGGACTAATCCTTTGTTTTAAGATCCACTGATAATCACCGCAAGACTTTTAGAAGGGCACCTCCAAAGAGGGAAAGAACAGGGCAAGAACACGACAGATCTGGTAGCCACTTGTTGTGCCACAACTGGTAGGTCGTAGAAGGACAACAGAAAAAATCGTTACGAACCAATTTAACGCACGTCTCTCTATAGAGGGAATGGAAGACGAGCACACTTTCATAACAAAAGGAGACGCGCCTGACAGGTGGGTATGGGATACGCGCCGGATTTGATTATGAAAGGAGACATACTACAAGAAAAGACCACCTCAGTTACTAAACAAATATAAGTCGCGTTCAATGAAAGCACGTCTCCCGTTTGTCAAAGAGGAGGGCGCGTCTCGGATACCTGGTTAATTGAGACAGATTTTATTGTAACGCATCTACTTGTACGTTCAACTGAACCATGTTAGATCCTTGCTCAAGCAGACTCATCTCGCTTAAGCTTCTCCTTTTAGCACGTCGCCTATCTTTGTCTCATATTTGGGTTTTTTACGTAGTGAATCAGTCTGCTGGTATGCAATTCAGAATGGCTACCATGATGTGGTCTCTTCATAAAAGTTTTACTGAAGAAAAATACCCGAGTGATGGAAGTGGCACGGCAAAATATGAATGCATTACAAAGCAATTGGTTACTTTTCTCTATTAGCGGTATGTTTTTGATGTTATAACTTGTGGTTCCATCAAATTTATTGGTGATTCGTATCAGTGAACAGTTGTGCAGTTTGATCTTATTTGATTGTCTCATCCTTGTTACTCTTTCACACAACAAATCCTATCATAGTAAGCTAATCGAAAGTGCTCAATACCGACCCATTTAGTCTCTGTCTCCATGCAGTAGCATATCGTTTTAAGGCTGACTCCAAGACCGGCATGCAAAACAGAGAACCAATTCTCTGATTTGGGTTGCGTACTGGCCCGGTACAAAAGGCCCAAATACTACCAGCTCCAACGGGCGGACCGTAAAAGAGATAGGTTTCGGGTCCGGTTGTTTCACGGGACGATATGGAAACCTTGGCGCCACGTCTATTTTTTCCCTGAAAATCTCCCGCCGCTGCCGCCTAGTGTTTTGCCGCCTAATCTTGGATCCAGCACCCGCGACTGGCCTCCGACGACAGTTCGTCACGGCGTTCGGCGACTCCTTACCGCTCACTGCCTCCAAAAACATCATCCGGCAACACCTGACTAGGTTTGTTCCGTTTGGTTTGTTTTACTCCCTCCTTCCTAAATTAAGGCCCTGTTTGGTACGGTTCCAGATTCACACTGAATCAGAAACATTTCCATTTCAACCCAGAAATGGTTTCAGACTATGAAACAGAATCACTTTAGAAACCGTTTGGCTAACATTCATGTTTTAGTTTCAATAGAGAGGAGAGAAAAAATAATTTGACTCATTTACCCATGATTTTTTTTGTTGTTCTTCATTTATGTCTGGTTTTTATGTGGCATGTACTCTGATGTTGACAAGTAAATATTAAAAAGAAAATACATGTTGGATGTTCCCATAATCAGTACATGTGTACTTACCGGTACAAAACATGCACAAGTACAAAAGCTCACTAGTAAAACCGTCATCACTTCCTTCTGGCCATAAACAAAATTAGATGATCACTAGTACTTGTCAGGCAAATACAGGTTGACCATAGATAAATATTGATATTGATAACACAAATTTCAAAATCTGAGTTTTATTAAAAAGAATCAAATATGAATTGACCTAAATGCAGGTGGTGGCAAAATTTCGTAATTTTTCTAGAACTTGGACACGACTTACAATTGACTGGAGTGTTCCAAGGTGTGAAACACCTTTTCAGGTGTTTCACCTCCTTAGTTCAAAAAAACGAATCATTTCAAAGTGTTTCTGCTCCTGAAACGTTTCTCATTTTTACCGTTTGGAACAGTTTTAAGTGATTCTACCTAGAATCAGAAACATTTCTACCATCCAAACGGGGCCTAATTGTCGTTAGGACAAGTTTTCTAGTTCAATTTTAAACTAAAAAGTTTGTCATAATGACAAATAATTTAAGAAGGAGGGAGTATTTATTTCGTATGTTCATCGCCGGCCCCTTCCTGCTCGTGGGGCTTGGTCCTCTTGTAACGTCCTAGCATTTTATATTCACCATAGTATTGATGGGATTCAGAAGAAACATGCAGGTATTGACAATACAATGTTGGGTCTGCAGTACAACTATGATGACCAACTAATTTTGCAGTAAAAGTGTTGTTGATTGTAGACATAAGAAAAATAACTACTATCTGTTTCTCTCTTTTTACACCTAGACAATAGTGTGCTGGTACGTGAAGATGTCAAGTTGTGGGTCTTCGACAATTTCGTCACAGAAGGATGAGGAGTTACGGGCAGCAGCAGTTGTAGTTGCAACTTTGGGCCAGAAAAGACGGTGGGGAGGCTCAGTTTATGGCCATAAAACAAATGACCGACAGCGTGTTGATGGTGACAGACGGTTGAGTGATGATTACTTTGTTGAGAGACCGCTCTATAACCCTGGAAATTTTCGAAAGAGGTAATGACATGCTTAGAAAATATTTGCTAGTTCATTCTGCAACTTTGTTTTTTCTAGAATTCTTAACCTGCAACTTTGTGGTCCTTACCTATTAAATTATATGTGCAGCAGATTTCGTATGCGCAGGAGTTTATTTCTCAAGATTGCTATCAATTGAGCTCAGTAAATGACAAGTTGAAGCAGAAGAGAGATGCATTGGGTAAGCTTGGGTTCTCCTCAAATCAGAAGTGCATTGTTGCCATTAAGATGCTTGCATATGGAGGGATAGCACATGCTCATGATGACGGCATTCGTATGGGTGAGAGTACAATCTTTGAGTGTTTAAGGAGTTTGTTAAGACTATAATATCAGTTTTTAGGCCAGAATATCTTCGTCCACCAAATGAATCAGAAGTTGAACATATCCTTGCCGTGAATGAGGCAAGAGGTTTTCCTGGGATGTTGGAGAGTATAGACTGTATGCATTGGGAGTGGGAAAATTGTCCAACAACTTTGGCTGGTATGTATAAAGGTCATAAAGGTAAACCGACCATAATATTATAGGCGGTTGCAACGCAGGATCTAAGAATATGGCATGCATATTTTGGACTTCCTGGTTCCCACAATGATATTAATATGCTGCAATAATCACCTGTTTTTGATGATTTAGCTAATGGAAAAACACCTCCTATTGAGTTTAGTGTGAATGGGAACACGTACAACTTTGGGTATTATCTGGCAGATGGGATTTATCCTGATTGGGCGACGTTAGTAAAGATCTAAAATACAAGCACGAACACATCAAGATAAAAAATTCAGGAGAAAGGGAGATGACCAACGGTCAAGAGAGAGGCGAAAAGGGCGGAACCGAGGCGTCTACCCTCCCCACCCCCCCGCACCATTTTCCCCACCTCAATCCTTGCAAAATACACCAAGATCTGACTCCAGAACTGCTTCAAGCTAGCACGGATGCAACTGGATTCGCGGAGCGGCCTTTGCCATGGCGGTTTGGAGCGGCTGGTCGGTCAATCAATGGAGAGGCGACTAAAAAAGCTCGTCCGCAGGTACATCCGGCACCTCCCCCGATCCCTTTCATTGGCCCCCCTCCCCCTCGTCCAGAGCCTGGGAACGTCCCCCCCTCCCCGGCAACGGGATCTGCGTTCCTTAGGCAAGAAGTCGAAACTGGAAAACTTTCAACTCCAGTCGTTAGCTCTTTGGGTCAGTTCCCGTGGCCCAAGAGCATCCTTCGTAGGAGCCAAGACATCCCTAAGTTTTCTGATGATCTCGTTTGGGGAAGATTGCCTTCTGAAAACGCCCCCCGGTGGACAAGTTCATCGGCGACGAGCCGGCGTAAGGTGAGCTTCGCGAGCTTCTCGAAGATTATCCTCTTTGACCGTTTCGAGTCGCCAGCCTCGCTAATGGGCCAGAGCAGGAGATTCGCTCAGTCACAAACAAGCAAACCAGCCCAGCCCAACAAACATTCTCCGCCCGGGCGAAACGAGGAGGTGGTTGAATCAGCATTGAAAGCCAAGGAAGCATGCCCCGGCCAGAATTCACTTTCGGCGCCTGCTTGCTTAGCTTCCCAAGATGATGGGACGGAGGGATGGCAGACAGTAAGAGCTAAGAGATGGTGGAGGAAACTTAAACCTCGCGACAGTCTGAGACAAGGTCATATCACAGTTAAGACTGGGCGGCGTTGGTATGATGAAATGGCTGGTAGATGCTTTAACTGTCTGGCAAAAGATCATTTCCGTGCCCAATGCAGAGACCCTCCCCGCTGCTGGAGATGTAGGCGCAGTGGGCATATATCTCATAGATGCCCCACCTTTATTCCCACTCCCTCGCATAAGCGGAACTTTGAGAAAGCAGACTCAACTAGAGCGAGTGCACGGAGGGAGATGGAGAGGAGGCTGTCGTTGGGAAGCTCATCGGCGAACTGGAAGCATCGCCGAGTGGAAGAGCAACCCCGACTGTCGGATGGCCATCGGCAGGAGTTTCATCACCCCCTCCGGGAGGAGGGCGCAGACCAGACCCGTAACCAGCAGCCCCCCTTTCCAGCTAGGCCCCCCTCCCCTGGGCGGGCTCAGGGAGCTGGGTGTGGTCGGGACTGTACTCACTCTCCGGGCAGGGAGAGGCGCGGCCAGCTCCTGGCCGGCCAAGCTCTGGCGCGCTCGGCTCGTCTGCTGGACCCCCGGCGAGTCCCAGTAGGTGCCAGGGCTGCAAGGATCATTGGCTACCCGGGCAACCCGAGACAGAGGCCCCGGGTTGCTGAGACGCTAGTGTGGATGTCGGAGGACATGCAGCTGAAAAAACGGATGCTATCTACCCACGCCCTACTGGTCACAGAGCAGGGACCACTGGGAGTGCTGTCCAAAGAGGAGCTGGCGGAGGTCATATGCCAGAGGTTCCGTTTGAGGAGGTATGAGTTCCATGTCTATCGCTCCTTCCCGGAACCCTTTACCCTCCTGTTCACAGAGAAAGCAACCAGAGACCTCGTATACGACATGCGTTGCCTCGCAGATGGGCCATATCTCTTCCACTTCCATGCGTGGGAGGCCAGCAAGGAGGGACAGAAGGTCAAAATCCCCTACCATATCAAGATTAGCCTGGAAGGTTTACCGCAATTTGCTTGGAACCAAGATGTGGTGGAAAGGATCCTAGGCAACCACTGTGTGATCCATCATGTGGATGTGACCACCCGCCGAAGGGAGGACCATCGGGCCTACGTGTGTTGGGCCTTCAGCCAAGACCCCTCGAGCATCCCACAGGTTGTCTATCTCACTTTGGCAGACCGAGTGGAGCCCCTTGCAACAGCTGATGATATCGCCTTCATGAGGCCTAGAGCCATGCAGGAAGGTCAGACCTTTAAGGTCATAGTCCACATTGACTCTGTGGAGGACCTGTCCTTCTTTCATCATCCACCAGAGGAGTTGGAGGAAAGGGGCAAGGTTCAATACAGACCCCTGACCTGGCAGTTTGGTCACCCGGATGGTGATCTTGAGGAAGACTTGCTCAACCAACAGGAAAGATACTGCAGACCAGGGAATATCCAGCGTCGCCGTCCTTTTGATGGGGATGACGATGACGATGACAGATTGGACAGGGCAAGAAGGCCGCGGCGATTCATGAGCAGAGTCACTCGCTGGATCGACAACAAAGCTAAAGGAAGACACCCTAACGGTGATAGGGGAAACTACAGTGGCTGGTTCAGAGGAGAACCCTCAACAAGGCAGCGTGCAACCTGGGAGAGTCGTTCCCCCCCACCATCAAGATCCAGGAGTCCACCAGAAGAGCGCAGAGCCCTGCACAGCCTGTGGGCAGCGAAGGGGGGCAACGAAAACAAGACGCTGCCTTACATCCAACCTACTGAGCATGCTGAGCAGCTGGAGGTGCCACCGACTGAAGAATCGAGGGGGTCAGATGCAATCCTGATCACTCCAATCCAGTTTGAGGAGCTGATGCAGGGAACCCAGATCACTGAGATTGGGGCGACGAAGGATACATACCAGATCCTGGGGTCTGATTTCTCTCCGGATGTGATTGTGCTCCCCCTCACAGCTATGTTGGAAGATATGCTAGAAGGACTGAGTACCACAGCAACTCAGGGGGAGGAAAGGGAGGTTCAGCCTATCAGCAGGGAGGAAGCATTGATGCCAAAGGTGATCGACCTTACTACAGACATTACTCAGAAAGAGAAAGAGACCCCCCTCCCTCTGGTTCCCCAGGAGATTCATACCCTGCAAGGCAAACCTCAGGGACAAGAGCTTGGACAGATGTTAGTTATGGAGACCACCAAGCCTCTGGACACACCACTCATTGTTGAACCGAGCAACAAAAAGATCACACGAGGGAAGCTGGGGGAACAGCAATCGATGGTGATCAAGAGGACCAGTCCTCGACTCAAGGAAAAAAACAGGAAAACCAAGGGGAGTGTGAAAAAGGCGCAAGAGGTGCTGGCCAAAAAGTGGGGGGCTGCTCGAAGACGACAAGATCATGGATGATCTTACCCTGAACAAGTACCTGAAGATGTACAAGAAACCTCTCCAAAAGACTGCAATTGAGGCAATCAATGCCCTCACTAAAGTGGCGATAGCCAGGAAGAAAGAAAAGAAGAACACAAAGGGGGGAAGGACCAAGAGTCTACGGCAGAAGGAAGTGGATGAGGGGAAGGACAATGTCTTGAAGACGCTGGAGGAGGGACAACTGAATGAGGAAGACTTGACTCCAGGTGAAGCAGCGTCTGTGAAGGAAGCATGATCGGTAGCAGACCGATTTCCAGTAGCTACCTTGTTATCCCCATGATTATTGTAGGATGTTTTATTTTGGTATTTTGGCCCGACCCTCTAGAGCTGGTTGGGTGTGGTCGCGGTGATGTTGGGTGTATTAGCTTGAAGCAATGTTGCGTTTCCGTGGTGCCTGTAATGGCCTGTGTGTTGTTTAGAACCTTTGTATGGGGATGGCCGGATTCTGTATGGTTGTGGAACTTGTTTTATTATGGATAATCCCTCTTGCAATTACTCTATGCTTTCTTGGAATGTCCGTGGTCTAAACAATGTGGCCCGTCGACAAGAGATCCGACAGGTTATTGGCAATGCTAGGCCACATCTGCTATGTCTTCAGGAAACAAAGTTAGAGAGGCTAACAAGGTTCGACATCATCAACATAGCGGGTAGGGAATATGAAGATCAGTTCTGTTTTCTTCCAGCACAAGGGAGTAGAGGCGGAATTCTGATCGCAGCCAACGCTCGATACTACACCTTAGACGAAGTACTCACAAGAGACTACTCAATCTCATCCACAGTGACCGACTCTCGAACAAATTGTAAATGGACTCTCACAGCTGTCTATGGCCCCCAACAAGATCTCGAGAAACGATTGTTCACAAGAGAACTAAAAGACTTGAAACAACTTGTTCGACCGGCATGGCTTGTCATAGGAGATTTCAACATGATTCTTCAGGACCAAGATAAAAACAATAACCAGCTCAACCGAAGAATGATGACCAGGTTCCGAAGAACTATAAACCACCTAGAAGTGAAGGAATTGAATTTGGTTGGCCGGCAATTCACGTGGTCCAACGGGCGCAGCGCCCCTACCCTCACAAGAATAGACCGAGCGTTCGCAACCATAGCATGGGGAGATCTCTTCTCCAATCCGGCGATATTTCCGCTGTCCTCATCCATCTCCGATCATTGCCCGCTATTGCTTAGACCCCTGGAACTCCCCCTTTTCAAAGCTCCCTTCAGATTTGAGGCACACTGGCCTAAAATGGAAGGATTCCTTGACTGCGTGAAACAGGCATGGGACGCCCCAACAACGACACAACACAGTAACTTCCTCACTCTCCACCTGAAGCTGAATCGGACAGCCAAAGCGCTAGCGAAATGGGCTAAAACACTTATCCCATATGGACAGTTAGCCGCTGAAATTTGCAGGGAAGTGATCAATCAATTAGACACTGCACAAGAGACACGTCAACTGGAGGAAGCTGAGGTGACCCTCAAACGCACATTAAAAACCCGACTGCTAGGATTGGCAGCCATCCAAAAATCAAGGGCCCGCCAACAATCGAGATTGGTATGGTTGAGAAAGGGAGACTTCAACACAAAATATTTTCATACTGTAACCAACTCTCGTAAAAATAGAAACTATATTCATACCTTGCGTTCTGAAGAAGGATGGCTCACAGATCAGAGAGACAAGGCCCGATTGATCCATCAGTACTTCCAAGAACACCTTGGAACCCCGACACCTAGAGCTTTACGACTGGACCTAGCTGCCCTGGGGTGGCAGCCTAGAACCTTAGACCACCTGGAGGCCCCCTTCTCAGTGCAAGAAGTTTACAAAGTCATTTCAAGCTGGCCCAAAGAGAAGTCACCTGGTCCTGATGGATTCATAGGAGCCTTTTTCAAAAGTTGTTGGGAAGTGATCTCTGGTGACATTATGGCGGCGGTACATTCTTTCTACACAATGAACCAGCAGGAGTTACACTGGCTCAACCGATCCTACGTAGTGCTCATTCCCAAGAAAGAAAATGCATCTACATTATCAGATTATAGACCGATCAGCCTCACTCACAGCTTCTCCAAGATTATATCCAAATTGTTGGCAAATAGGTTGGCACCTGAACTTCCTGGGCTAGTGTCCATGAACCAGAATGCTTTCATCAAAACAAGATGCATCCATGATAATTTCCTCTTTGTGCAAGAGATGGTAAGACAATTGCACAAGCAGCAGACCCCAGCTCTTCTAATCAAAATTGATATCTCCAAAGCTTTTGACACTGTTAACTGGCCGTACTTACTCGAAACCATGCAGTACTTGGGTTTTGGCCGCAGATGGCGTAATTGGATATCTAATATCTGGGGTACGGCCTCATCCTCAGTCCTCCTGAATGGCGAACCAGGACACTACGTCTCCCACGCTAGAGGGGTGAGACAAGGGGATCCCCTATCACCGATGCTGTTCTTATTGGCAATGGAACCCCTGCACCGCCTCTTCAACTTTGTGCAATCAAAAGGATACATCACACCTCTGCATAAGAACTGTCAACAATTCCGGGTATCTCTTTATGCCGATGATGCTGCCGTTTTCATTAGGCCAAATGAGCAAGAATGGCAGACCACACTGGAACTGTTGGAAATCTTCGGACAAGCAACAGGGCTAAAAACAAACCTGAACAAGACTCAAATCTTCCCGATTCAATGCCAAAATCAGGATCTGATGGCAGTCCTTGGGAATCAAACTGGAGTGGCTCAATTCCCCACCACTTATCTGGGATTGCCTTTACACTATAAGAGACTGCCACGATCTTCCATCCACCCTTTGATAACGAGTATAGCGAGCAAGCTTCCAGGATGGAAGAGGAACCTGTTATCCTATGCCGGGCGTGTGGTGCTCATCAAATCAGTAATGTCGGCCATTCCCACTTACTTCATCACAATTTTCAAACTGCCTCAGTGGGCCATCAGGAAGATAGATGGATTCAGAAGAAGTTTCCTGTGGAGAGGAAGAGGTCCAAACCAGGTGGCCAACGGTCATTGTCTAGTGAAATGGTCCAAGTGCTCAAGGCCTGAAAAATGGGGAGGGCTAGGCATCAAAGACCTGGAACGATTTGGGAGGGCCCTGCGAATGAGATGGTTGTGGTTTTCTTGGACGTCTCCGGAACGACCATGGAGGCCACTTCTCAGAATTCGGAATAGAGCGGACCGAGAGCTGTTTTTCAACTCAACAACTGTCCGGATTGGAAACGGTGCTCTCACACCGTTCTGGGAGGCAAGGTGGTTGAATGGTAAGTCGCCAAGAACCCTTGCTCCCCTGCTGTATCAACAGGCTCGCAGAAAGTATCGCACGGTGCAAGAAGAACTCCGTAATGATAACTGGATATGGAACATTGGAGACTGCGACTCCGAGGGCAAAATCCACGAATATCTTAGACTGTATGACGCACTGGCAGAAATCCACCTTAATGACACTAGTGACCACATAACATGGAGATGGACAAGCAATGGAATTTACTCAGCCAAGACGGCATACGAAGCCCAATTCCTAGGTTCAGTAACCAGCAACTTCTCCAGGATCATTTGGCAAGCTTCGACTGAACCCAAGATCCGCTTCTTTGCATGGCTGGCAGTACAACATAAGGCCCCTACGGCGGACAACCTCCTTAAGAAAAACTGGGATGCTGATCCAGAATGCGCCCTCTGCTTACAAAACCCTGAGGACATCACGCATTTGCTCATAAACTGTGTCTTCACTAAGGAAGTCTGGACAATGGTAAGGCATAAGCTCGGATGGAGCCCAGAACTACCCACCTCCCTACTCCATAATGTTCAACAGACTCTCAAGATTGTATCGAGTCGAGGGACAAGGAAGCAAAGAAGGCAAAAGACTGGCATCCTGCTATTCTTTTGGTGGTACATTTGGAAAGAAAGGAACCAGCGGATCTTCCAACTAAAATCCTCCAGTACCAGATGTGTGGCGCAAATCATCGTCGACAAAATCAGGCTCTTTTTTGGTGAGTGAGTGCTGTTAGAACTGTCTAGCTTCCGTGATTGTATACTAGCTGCGAGGTATGCCTCCTGCTAGGCTCGGGGAGGCGTATGGCCCCCGAGTTAGATGATATCTCCCATTAGGCTGTATCTGTCTTTTATTCACTCTTAATTAATGGAATGGGTAGCCCTCCTACCCTTTTCAAAAAAAAAAAAAAAAGCACGAACACAAGCACCTCACAGCACCTCACAAGATCTGGAACACAAAACGCAAGATCAGGAGGAGGAGGCGGCTCACCTTGGTTCAAGATCTAGCTACCGTTGCCGATTCCAGATCTTGTCGTGCCTCCGTGAGTGACCAGCCAAATGTTGCGGTCCTCCCTCCATGATGTCGAAGGTTGCTTCCTCATCTGCCATCGCTCACCAACCGCCGCCGAACAGAGCTGTCATCGAATCGCCCCTCCCGCTCGCCTTTATCTTCGAGGTGATGGTTACCACACAGTGTTTGGGTGAGGAGAAGAAGACTACCTAAGTTTCGGTTATGGACCACTGACGACCAAAAAAATTTCTCTGGTTTACGTACCCCGTTGGAGACTGTTTTGCCCGTATGTACTACCCATTTGTCATTTCGGTCCTCCGATGGATGACGCGTTGGACTCAGCCTAAGCTTATTCAGAAGATTATGAAATTGTTTCTGAATGGAATATTGGAATGGGAAAACGCGAAGTTAGGGTCCGTTTGGTTTGTTACTATATTTATCTTACTAAAACTTGGTAATACCAAAATGTTGGCGACGCCAATTTGTTAGTAAAAGAACGTTTGAATTGTAGCCTTACCAACGTTTATCATAATTATTTGTATGACATGTGAAGTCCACATGTCATTAATTTCTTTTTTTTTTGCTAAACATACTCAAGTGTGATCTTATTTTGTAGGTTCAAATACAAGGAGTTCAACGGTGCAAACGAAACTTAAATTGAGTTTACGGTTTTTGAAATATTCTTATTTAAACTTTTATAACCTAATAGTCTTGGACCGCATGTAGCGTATGTGCTGCTGTCACCTCATTTCTCTCTCCGTTGGCAACATGGACGACCGTTTTGGTGACCAATATTTTGCCCAACTACTTCTATTGAGGTTACCAAATTTTTGAAGACACAACAAAATTTGGTAGAGAACCAAATGCAAGCTAAATCATGTGGGCACACCAAAAATTAGTAAAGTTTCTATTGGCAACAAACCAAACAGGCCCTTAAGCCTGTGTCGACCTTTCATTTCTTGCACACAAACTTCTTTGTACTCATGAACGGCGAGAGAGCGCGGCCCGTCTCGTCGAGAAGCTTGATGCGAAGAAACGACGGCTGGTTCACAAGATCGAGACGGGCCACTCTACGTCGATGAAGACGATGGCGCGTCGCCGGGGGAGGTGAATAGATGGCCAACGGGATGTGTCGGGTCGGCCCAACATGGGCCTAGAAACCTTAGGCCTGACACGACCCGAAAGAGCGACCGGGCTGGGCTGGCCCAGCTCGACAGGCCGACGCCTCGGCCCAGACACGACCCATGTTGATTTCACTCGTGCCGGGCTGGGTCGGGCCTGAGACGGGCCGACCCGGAGTCTGGTTATAAAAAAATTGGTTAAAAATAGGGAAATATTATATTTTTCGAGCTTATTCGGGCCAGGTCGAGCCCCCGCGGGCTACGCAGGCCACACATCGGGCCAGCCGAGCCGAGCGTTAAACGGGTCGTGTCGGGCTAGCCCAACGGGCCGATGCCTAAGCCCAGGCACGACCTGGGCCAGGCTTCGGGCCGGCCCGAACCCGGTCCCTTCCGTGCCGGACCGATTTGGTCGTGTTTCGAGCCGGTCCATTTGACCCGGCCCATTAGGCCATTTATAGGTAGTTGTAAGTGCGAGTGAGAATTACAACTTCAGCTCCACGCTGACATTTCGAATTTTCTGAACTTCATGCGACAGGTATAGAAAACGGAGGACCTCCAGTCAGTAATATAATTCGGGGCGCCACTACTATGCAATCACAGTTGCTGTGCAAGCGTGCAATCAGAACTTCCGAGCCTTTGGATGAGGTTCCTACGGTGAATTCTCATTTTACACTTAACTTCTCCCACCTAAAACGGAGAATATGCAAAAACAACCCTGTAGCAAGGCCGAGCCCATCGCCCTAACGTGTCCTCGATGGACGTCCCGCCTTATTCATTCGCCTTCGTTCTCGATCGTGAACCATCGCTCGTGCTCGTGCCGCCGCAGACAAGTTTCGCCCTCGCTCGACCGAAGATCCAGCAGGACACATTCATCCTAGCGTGAAGCTCCCGCCGTCGCCCGAGCGCGAGGCTGCCGCCCTCGCCCAATCGACAACCAAGCCGCCCCGATCGTATGCCCCTCATCCCGACAAGCGGCGCACTCCCCTGTTCCGTATTTTTTACGGACTGTTCGATCGACAGCCTCCCGTTCACGTGCTAGGTGCGCTACAGTTACTGATTTCGTTTTGTTTGATTCTTGCCATTCCTAATCACTGGTTCGTCTTCAGTAGATTGTGCCGAAAAGGATCAATGCCCGGAGGCGGCGGCCATGGGTGTTGTGCAAAAAATTTAGGCTGGTAAAAGGTACTAAGCGTACGTACAGTATAGTTTTGTTTCTGAAATCATCAATTTCTTGCACAATTACATATCGGGAGCGTACGACTCCAGTCGATCGGGCAAGGCAGCGTTCTCCAGTCAATCAGACGAGGGCCGCGTTTTGCAAGCGATGGGCGAATGGAGGATTGATTGTCGAGCGGAAGAGGGCGGCAGCCTCGCGCTGGGGCGACGGCGCTACATCTTCGGTCGAGGCGGGGGGGGGGGGGGGGGGGGGGGGGGGGGGGGCGACAACTGCTACAACCGGCGAGGGCGGCAGCCTCTGAACACGTATGAACGGCGGCGGCCGGCGGTAGCCTGGGAGCGAGATGGAACAGGGCGCGCGGTAGGAAACGTACGTGACTTGATTCTATCCGGAAGATGACGGCTCGACTCCAGGTTGTTTTTGCATATTCTCCATTCTAGGTGGAGGAGTTAAGTGTAAACTAAAAAATCATCGTAGGATACTCATCCAAAGGCTCAGACTCGCTGATTGCACGCTTGCTACACAACCGCGATTGCATAGCAGTCACTACCTATAATTCGAGATATACGGTTGGATATGCATGTCTTAAAGTCATCGACGTAGCCCTTGGAGGACCTCTACATATTCCCATAGATTAGCCTCCGAGATACATAAAACACACACGGCACTTGATGCACACGACACGATCGAACGTACCCTTCACTTAATCCACACCATACACCGTCCAAATCAGGCGCAAACAACGCAAAGCGGGAGGCGCGCCTAGCCGCAGCTGGGGATGGCGATGCCGCAGGACTCGAGCGCGTGGCGGGCCTTGGGGCTGCCGATGTATTTCCTGTAACGCGGGTCACGCGCGTACTGGCAGAGGCAACCCTGCTGGTCGCGCAGGCTGGAGCAGCACTTCCCCGACGGCTTCGATCCGAACACGATCGACGGCAGGCATGGCGCCAGCTCCCCCGCGTCGCAGTCGTCGCCCGCCGAGGCCCCGCCCGCGCCCATCGCCGCCGCCACGACGACGACCACGGCCACGGCCACCAGCGTCGCTACCGCCTCCTTCGCCATGACCAACGATCTCGATCCCTCTAGATCTCTTACTTCTCTCCGGCCGGTGCACGAGACACGACTAGTCACACAAGTGAAGTGAGCTGCGGTGTTGAAGCCCCACGCGAAAGCGAGCTCTGTCGTGGTATTTGTACCCACTCTTGCACTTGATTTTGATCGCTCTAACGACACATATGTTTATTGCATCTTCATTCCGTTGTCGCGTGTAATGTTTGGTTATTTCGGTCAAAGCGAAACTTCTTCCATGAAAGCTCGTTCTCAAGAGGAGTAACTCGAGGTGGGTGCATGCGAGCATCACTTTGCTGTAATGACACCTATTTGTGTGTATGGTTATTGCATCTTTATTCCGTTGCATGTACTGTTTGATTATTTCGGTTAAAGCGAAATTTCTTTCGTAAAACGTAACGGGAGTAATTTCAGGTAGGTGTGTTACCGCTCGGAAGACCTCGCCTCGGAGGACGCGCATGACCTGATCGACGAATTGCTCCCACGATGCAGGTCCGGTTCTGTGTACGCCCTCAACCAGCTCCTCCCCCAACCCCCACACACACACTCACCACATCCTCCCATCCACATCCTCTGCAGTTACTGCGGTTGACATGTGGGCCTGTGAGGTATGGGGCCCACATGCCAGCCGCAGTAACTGCAGTACAGTTACTGCAGAGGATATGTGTCCCACATCCTCCTGCTCTGTTAGCATTAGCGACGGCCCCACGTTAGGCTATTTGCACCAGCATGCTCTAAATTATATTCTATACATTCTTCTTCTTCTATTTTTACAGTACGTACTCTAAATTACATTGCGATACAGTGTATACACTATACTTTACAGTGTGCCACTGCGAACAACCGTCTTCCTCTTCAATCGTATGGCCAGAGCGCACTGCGACCCAACTGGCAGGCTGCTAGGTGGCTTGGACCTTCGCTTCGCCAAATCTTAAAGACGGGACGGAAGGTGCACGCCATTGTCGTCACCCATCTGCTTGGGACCTATCCACTTATGTGTTGTCAAGAGCACGAGCGATGCTATGGACATAGCCCCGACGGATGCGGAGCTCGGCTGCACCCCCAATGTCATCTCTTTTAACACCCTGCTCAAAGGGCTCCGCGATGAGTAAGAGTCAAGAGGCTGTCGAGCATCAGATGATGGTGGCAGGTGTGCACCTAGTGTGGTGTCATTATAGATCCTCAAATGGGTTGGGCCCATTCAGCGGTCCGAGGCCCGACACAGAAAATACCGGCCCAAGTACGGGCCCGACACGAGGCAAATAGTGCCGAGCCGGCCCGTGCACTATTATAGGGTCGTGTCTGGGCCGCCTCCTCGGCTCGCTGGACTAGCCCGAGCCCGACATGATTTTTTGGCTGGCCCGATGATGGCCCGGTATCACCTCAAATCTGCATCTGGACCATTGATCCCTGCACTGATTTTCAGCAGTTAGATCTACTTGGACACATATAAATACTCACCTCTATTCTCAAATCCCAGCCACCTCATTTCCAATCCTAGCCGCCAGCCACCAGCCTCCCTCTCCACCTGCGCCGCCCGCATACCTTCCCCACCCTCCGGCCTCCCCAGTCCCCACCCGCGCCGTCGGCCAGCCTTCCCCACCCGCCGGTCGCACCACCACGCCTGTTGCATAGCTCGTCGGCCGCGTCGCGCTATCTAGCCGGCCCCGTCGTGACGCCCACCCAGCCGAGCCGACCGCTCAACCCGGCCACGCTGCCCCGTCCACGGCAGGCTACGCCGCCCAGTCGGTCGCGTCGTATCCCCTGCTGGTCACCCTCGAGCCGTCGGACGCACCGCCCGTCGTGGCACGGAGCCACAAACCTTCTAGTCGCTCAGCCCATCGGGCCACCGTGGCATGGAGCCCGCGCGTGCCGCTGTGCCGGCACGACACGAAAAAATCGTCTCCGTGCCGTGCCTGGGCCGCATGGGGAGCACGACGACATGACCCGGCATTGGTACGGATGACGGACCGGGCTCCATCTTGCTTGGCCCCATCGTGTCGGCTCATATCGGACCCGTGCCGGGCCCGTGCCGGGCGGCCCATTTGGGGATCTATAGGTGTCATATAATATAACACTGTCCTCCATGGCTTGTTTAAAGAGGGTCAGGTGGACAGCCTACAGCCTATTTCATAAAATGCTGGATATAATGGGATTTCCCCTGGTTGTTGTTACTTGCAGCTCGATCATTGATGGCCAATGCAAGGCTCAGGCGGTGGACAAGGCTAGGTCGATCCTAAGACAGATGTTTGATAAAGGTATTGTACCGGATTGTACACCTATAACACAGTCTAGTTCATAGATATTGCTCTGTAGGGGACTGGAAAGAGGCGATTAGAATGCTCAAAGAAATGTCCAGAGTTGATCAAGAGCCAAATGTTGTTACTTATAATATGGTAATAGACCATTTTTGTAAGTATGAAAGATGTAAAAGAAATCTTAGTCTAGCGGTTAAGTAATCTGACTAGCATTTCCTCAGATTTTGGATTTGACTCGTCGTTGTATAAGGGTGGGATATGAGTTCGAGTGTTTTATCGGTCTGTATGAGATCTTAAAAAAAATGTTTGGGAGCTATCTTACCCCGCAGGTCATTTTTTTTTAAGAATGCAAGTTCTCTACTATAATTAAAGTTAGAGCACACTCTTGACTGGAATGTTTGTGCTGCATTTACCTGTACCTGAACATGAAGAGTACTGGCAATTCGATGAACTTGTCATGTGTTCTCTACCCTAAATAAAGAACTTGTTTGCACGTCTTATCCTTGTAAATTTATTGTTCTGACTGATGGGATACCTTTTTTGAATTACACGTATATCTACCTCTTTTAACTTTTATTTAATTTGTTTATAAAAAAATGTGTCTCTTTTTCTACTCCAGAAACAGGTCGAGTCTTTTGAGTGTAACTGGTTCAAAGAAACACACAGCGTGTTAAAATTGAATAGAACTTGCCGGAGCGCGACAGGAGCTTCAGATTTCCATCTTCTGGTCAGTCTGACGAACAAACTGATGGTTATTGGTCAGTCATTTTCATCATACGTGAAAACGGCGAAAGGAGGCACACCCGGACTAACTTTGCTTGTTTTTTCTAGGAGACAGGAACCTAAAACATCACTGCGTTCTTGACCTGACCAAAAACTCCATCATCTATAATACTGACTGCGTGAGGCGAAACAAACCATGGGAACAAACAAGGGTATCAGCACGAGAACCGGCTAAAAATCCTACTCCGCGCTTCTACAGCGTCCCCAAGCCATCAAGAACAAGGAATTTTTTTTTAATATACGATTTTTAATCCAAAATTTTATTAATAACCGTCGATTTAAAAAATTTGCAGATTTGACCCACCGTCGTATGAGTCGCATACGACGTACTGAATGTCGTATGGGGCTCATACGACGGTCCGACGTGTCTGCCACGCGGCCAACGGTCGCCGCGGAAAACGAGGCGGCAGCGAACGTCGTATGAGCCTCATACGACTTGCGGTAACGGGCGAACCGTCGTATGAGGCTCATACGACGGTCTGCCGGTTATAAAGCGCCGCCCCGCCCGCCTGCCTCGCTCCCAGCCCGCCGCCTGCCTCCCTCCCAGCCCGCGCCGCCCGCGACCTCCACCGCTCCCGCACGGCGCCTCCGACGCTCGCTACTCTCACCTTTTTCGTCTCCGATCTGTCGTCCTCGGATCCTCGCGACTTCGGTATTGATTTTGCCACCGTACATTTGTGTTGTTTTGTTGTCAATATAATATGAATGCGTATTATATTATGATATTTGTTTGTATGAATGTATAGTGTTGATAACACACGCGACATAGTCTATTGTATTTAATTTTTGTACACGTTGTTCATGCATATAGTGTATTGTTGTCAATATAATATAATTGCATATTGTTACTCGTTGTGCACGCGATTGTTGTCAATATTATATGAATTTATATGGTTCATGCATATAGTTTAATATGAATTTTGTTAATATTCATGCGAATGTCATGATTACGGTAGAGTACATTATTGCAGCATGTTTTCTTAATGTATTATTCGTTTAATTAAAATGTACTCGTTTTTTGATATGATTTTTCAGTTTATAAATGTGTAATATATATTATATTATGTTTTATTAGTATTTATAAAATATTGTCATACATTATAGAGGAGCGTAAAATTGCTCCTGTAGTTACAAATGTGTGGCAAATATATACGTTTTATAGAGTCAAATTAATTTGGTTAGAGTAGATTATAATACGTTTGTTTATATTGAATACAATAGGAATGTCGGACAAATTAATGTTTCGTATTTTCTACGGAGAAGGCACGCTTGTTTATGGGTCAACTGGGGTTGATATGTCTGCTTGGACGTCGTTGGTGAGGGGGATAGCAAGACCAAATGAGAGGTCATTTGGTAGTCTGGAGAAATGGCTGATTAAAACGTTAAACCTTGATGAACAAGTATATCAAGTGAAACTGAAAGGATTGATTAATCGAGCAAGAGATGGATGTTATTGGGATTTCGTTCCTATTAAGGGGACACAGAATTGGAGGAAATAGGTAGATACAGTTGTGGAGCGGGGTTGGCCGCTGGTGTTTCTTGCGCAAGCAGAAACGAAAGAAGTTGAAGATTCAGCTGAAGCAGACGATATGGAAGATACTGAGGTAGAGGTCGAAGGCGGAGTGAACCAGATGCAAGAAGACCCACTTGGTGTCGCTGATGAAGGAGAGCACATCGAAGATTTAGTTGAACAAATTAGAATTGAGGACATGGAATATGAAAATGTTATTGAAGATGACTCTTCTGATGATGAGAATGATATTATCATTCCTGCAGACTGGAACAATGCAATCCTGAGTAATTTAGCAGCTGCAGAAAAATATTCTGGGTTATCTGGATATCATGAGAACCAGTTAACACAAGGAGATATTTTTAAAGACAAAGATGGTTTGAAAGATGCAGTAAAATATTGGTCTTTGTGTGTGCAGAGATCATTTATAGTTTATAAGTCTAGTCCAAAATTATATGATGTGAAATGTGTGTTCCCAACTTGTCCTTTTCGAGTTCATGGTTTCGAGGAGAAGTGGACGAAGCTTTGGAAAGTTTCAAAAATGGTTGATCACACATGTCAGTTGTAGGAATTGGAGAAGTGCAACGGTGCTTTGACCTCAGATTTCATTGCAAATCATATGTATGCCCGTATAGTGGACAACATACAGTTTGAACCAAAATCAATAATAGCCACTATTGAGGAAGAGTTCAAGTACACCATAAGTTACTCTAAAGCATGGAGGGCCAAACAGAAAGTGATTGAACAAAGATTTGGTACTTTTGAAGCGTCTTATGATAACCTTCCAAAGTTGTTGCAGACCATTCAGGAAAAAATGTTGGTACTTTTTACGACATTATGGACATGCCGCATAGAAGTGTGTCTGGGAAGTTGTATCTGCACCGTGCATTCTTTGCATTAGGCCAATGTATTGCTGCTTTCAGACATTGTCGACCAATACTCTGCATTGATGGTACATTTTTAACTGGAAAGTACAAAGGTCAAATTCTTACTGCTATTGCAGTTGATGGGAACCAACAGGTGTTGCCTGTGGCCTTCGCATTTGTGGAAAGTGAGAACACTGAAAGCTGGTATTGGTTCCTTAGTCGGGTCAAGATGGCTGTAGTTCAAGAACGTCCTGATGTCTGTCTCATACACGATCGTCATGCTAGATTGCTTAAAGCAATATCTGATTTGAAATTTGGATCATCGGATCGGGGACATCAACCTTATTGGATAGACATTCAATCAAGATATTGCATGAGGCATTTAGGTGCCAACTTTTTTAGCCACTTCAAGAACAAGCAACTTATGAATTTGTTCAAGATGTTGTGTAGTCAAAATCAGGAGAGTAAGTTTATTGCTCTTTGGAAACGTCTCGACGAATTGACTTCTGGCAGTGCAGAAGCGTCTTCAAGCACTAGCAATCCTCGTGACATTTCACGCAGAAACTTCTCTCATTGGATTCGGCGCGAAGCGAAAGAGAAGTGGTCCTTGTTATACGACACCAATGGTGCTCGGTATGGTATCATGACAACTAATTTAGCTGAGGTAATATCCATCATTCCTAAGTGTTTTAGTTGTGTTAGTTATGTATTTCATCATGCTAATGAAGTGATACGAAATGCAGATATATAACTGGGTCATTCGCGGTTTAAGAGGGTTACCTTTGGTTGCTATTGTTGAGGGCATTTTATATGGGACATGCAAATATTTTCGTCAACGTTATGCGACTGCTATTTCAGCACTGAATAATGTGAATTTGGCTTATTCACCATACCTGTGCAAATACATGGAGAAGAAGATTGAAAAGGCCTGATTTCATCGCGTCAGACCTATGGGTACCGCAGAGCACAGGTTTGAAATCCTTTGTAGGGATAAGGACCGTCGTGGTGCTAACCGTGTTAGAGTTGTTCAACAGTGCATACTTCATCAGCATGATTGCACGTGCACATGCATGAAGCCACAACTCTTCCATAGACCATGTTCCCATGTGATTGCAGCTTGCTCATTTACTAACCTGACAGTGACCAATTACGTTTCATACTACTTTCAGAAAAGTGTTGTTGTCAGTACATGGAATGCAGAGGTATATGGATTTGGTAATCTGAGCTCATTTACCATGGATTTAGGCCTTGATGCTATGCGAGCACCTGACATCTCGCGGTTGAAGCAGAAAAGAGGTCGACGTCAAACTCGTCGTATCAGAAACGATATGGACGAGTCAGAACTTGCAAGATTCCAAGGAAGATGCAGCAAATGCAACCAAATTGGCCATACGTACAAAAAATGCATTACCAACACAGAGCCAAATGTGGTTGAAGCTGGACCTTCTGGGGATCCGCAGAGTGGACGGTGTCCTCGTGCTAGGAAGACAACTACGTTTAGGGGGTCAGCAGTGCTCGCTGCCACGTATAGAGGACTCTGTGACGTGTGCACTAAGGTAGCAAGCAACGCTGTCCTCACGGGTTGTCCGTTGCTCCTACAGCTGTGGGTTTACGAGCGCTTCATGATTGGACGACCTGAAGTCGTCCCAGAGCCGTATGATGGTGATGAGTACGGTGAGCGTCCGGATGACGGCCCTACTATGGGTACTTTTTGGGTACACCGTGCGGTACGTACATATTTTAAGTTACACTGATAATTTGTACGCTAATTCAATTTGTACGCTTATGTTATACTGACAATATATATGATTTGCAACGTGAGTGGGGTAACAAGCAAATGCACAAGGTGTACGCCGGATTCAGCAAAGAGTTTGATCGGTTACAGGCCGACGAGGACGTCCGATGGACACCGTACGGTATGGACGAGCACGACCAGCGAGCGGACTTTGAGACTACGATGTCCGACTCACAGACGCAGCACGACACTCCTCCGATGACACCTTTCCAGGTCGAGGACTTCCTCGTTGATATAGCGCAGTACGATACACTTCATGGGTCTCAGTTGGCCGGTGCTCCCATTCCGACTCAGCAGACTCAGCAGTTTCAGACACCGGAGCAGGCTGGCCGTCCGCAACGGCAGAGGAGACCGCCACTAGACATTTCATATGACCGGGCTCATGTGAATGCTGCGCGTAGGGCCGACAAGCGTGGTAGACGTTAGTGTTATGTACGACGTATATGTGTGACTTATGATGTAAAAAACTTATGTTCTATTATATTACTTCATTATGTTTCTATTTCTATGGTGTTTCGCATGGAAAGGAAGTATTACATACTACGCGTTACTTAAAAAACTGAAGCAAACGAGTATCTTATTGAAATTGAAGGCATAGGAACATTTAAACGATACATTTGATGGAATAATGAAACATAGTTCGTAACTAGTACATTTTCACTTGTGGTGAGGACATTCACAGGACATATTGTTGCACTTAGGATTAGTATCATCCTCCAATTATTCTAACTCCATATCCGCAATATGACCTACTAATTCTTGGTTTCGATTTTGCAAATATTTTATGTAATCTTGAATAGGCTTGATAGGTACTGGATCAACCCACAATGTGTATCCGCAGTTATCTTCATCGAAATAAGACTACAAAAAACAAATTTAAAGTAAACATAACAAAAAGAAATACGTGAACGTACACAAAAACGATATGAACTTACTGCACGAGCCACAGGGCAACGAAAGAATCGACGACCGCTATCCTCTTTTCCATCCATCATTTGCACCAAACAATCCAGGCCGCAACGACACTTGGGCCATTCTTCTTTGGTACTATCATATGGACGAAGAGGATTAAACACACCAAAATCACTTTTTCCTAATAGAGGGAATTCATCAAGTGGTTCATCGAACCACGAAGGACCGCCAACTAAGTAGTTCTGAGGCACTGGCCTAATGTTTCCTTCTCCTCTCCTTGCACGACCTCTGTTTTCCATTGTGTTACTACTAACTTTAATCGTATACGAAATGTAAGAGGTGCGGACCCTTTTATAGACGAACGTGGATGGGTCTATAGACCAAGTGTACGAAAGTCTATGGACCATGTCAGGCGAATCTCGTAGAAGACACATACGACATTGCACTGGTACATGTCAGGGGAATCTCGTAAAAGACACATACGACAGTTCACTGATACATGTCAGGAGAATGAGCATTTCGTACGTGCCCCATACGACATGAACAGAACAGTCGTATGGGGCACGTACGACATGCGTGCGTGCCCTAACCCTAGCCCGTGTTGAACCACCATCTTGTAATGGATTTTAGTCAAAATTTTTAAAATATTTGTAGACCGATTTGCTAAAAACTTCTAAAGTAGAAAATAGAGAATACATTGTGAAGTTTTGAAATCAATGAACTTTATCTATGTTTAGTATGTAGAAACTAGAGTAATTGTATGTGTTATTAGACAATACGATCACGTTTCTGCAAATTTGTAAAATGTATTCAGTTTTATTTTTTGTTTACAAATATTTGTAGTTAGAATCGACATAAATGTTCATATAGGTTATTGTAATGTAAGTTTTGTGGAGTATAAAAAATAAGTTATGAATATAATATATGAGAGTTTAATGGGAGTATCAATTTTTTTAAATCCTATAGTGATTAGAAATGCATAGTTTGGAAAATGATACAATTAATGTATAAATTTATACAAATGCATAATAATTGAAGATAATTAATTGTAAGCTCGGCGGCGGTTACATAAAATGAAATTACGTAGTTCCGAAAGTATGTGCATGTTGTTTACCAGTCTACTACTACGGTACATGAGGCAAAACATAAGTGCACATATTTCTGGAACAAAATGTAAAATAGGTGATACAAATGGCGTGTGTACGACGCACTAAAGATACGCCAATCTAATTCTAACACACCTTAGTTGAATTACCCAAGTTGCTACTGAGTGCAACAGGGGTATTTTCCCTTACGCAAAGCATCCGGACCGGCTTCTTTTGCGCGACGAGCTCTCTCGCGCATGCGTTCTCGCTCAGCCTCTCGTGCTTGTGCTGCGACGCGTTCCTCCTCTACAGCTTTGCGCTCACACTCTGCTCTCCATTGTCGAATTTCTTCTTGCCTCTTGCGACGACGCTCCTCCTGTGCAGCTCTATTCCTCCTCTCTTACTCTATTCTTTCATCCCACTCTCTTTCTTCTTTGAACTTCCAATATGCAAGTCGAGCCATTCTCTCAACCTCTGCGGCGTCTTCTGCCGATTGTTCCTGGTCGATGTAGTTCCTGAAGTCGCATAGAGGTGGCGGCGACTGCACAAGTGTTTGTCCAAAATATTAGATTTTATAGCATGCATAAAACATAAGTAATGTTGCATATTACCTGTTTCCTACCACCTGGAAGAAATGGGCACGTCCTGTGAGGAGGATCGTACTCGTAGTTGTCGCACATCCAAAGCCGGCAACCATACGAGTAACCAGGTCGAAGATCTCTTACAAACCTACAATCAGTGCCACAGAAACACATTGGAGGTTGCAATCCCTCGGGGATTGGAACCTTTTCTCTATTTGTGGGTGGTGAGTTCTCGTCCATGGTAGTGAAGTATATAGAATGATTATTGGTAGTGCGTGGTGAAGCTGTTACCGGGGTGAGTGTTATATAGACGAGCGGATGATGGTGTATGGACCTAGTCTATAAGAAAATTCACCGCTGACATGTATAAGTGTGAAATGACATTTCACGGGTCTGACACGGAGCAGTGCAATTTTGTATGTCTCTTGTACGAGATTCGCCTGACATGGAGTATGAGATTCGTCTGACACGGAGCAGTGCAATTTCGTATGTCTCTTGTACGAGATTCGCCTGGCATGGAGTATGAGATTCGTCTGACACGGAGCAGTACAATTTCGTATGTCTCTTGTACGAGATTCGCCTGACATGGAGTATGAGATTCGTCTGACATGTAGCAGTGCACTACTTAGTTGTCAGACGAATAATCCAAATAGCCTCCCTGCAAAGTTTCAAGATTTTTGAATCCTTTTTGCTATTTTATTTCAGACGTTCAGGAAATTTCAATGAAATTCAAATCTGAATTTTAAAAATTTTTCAAAAAAACTAAAATAACATCTGACCATACCATTGTGTTCTGCATGTTTCGCTTGACATATCTACAAAGTTTCATATTTTTTGAAAGTCATCATCTATTTTTAATTGAATAAATAAACTGGCTGTTTATGTCGTATGAGGCACATACGACGGTTTTGTGCATGTCGTATGGGCCTCATACGACATGCCACCGTGGCCGGTTTCGGCCCCGCTGGACGGCCCAGCCGACACACGTGGCATGAGCCACCACCAATGTTGTATGGGCCTCATACGACATTTGCATGTCGTATGGGCCTCATACGACATCCATTATGTCGTATGAGACTCATACGACGACCGGTCAGATTTGAAAAAAATTTGAATCGAGGGTTATTAATATAAATTTGGATTAAAATACGTATATTAAAAAAAAGTTCCAAGAACAAGCGAGCAGAGGGAGAGCGACCTGTACCAAGAACACGGGACGGAGCACCTGCTGCTGAACCACCCGAAACAATATATTTCAAAGTGCTTAACGTCATAATTCTAATGTATTTTTCTCAAAAATAATATCCCCATCGATTTCATTTTACTAGTTGTTTTAGGTTTCAAAATTTCTTTCGTAATATGTCATTCTCATTTGTCAATGCATACAACTCGGCTCGCTCATTAACGAAATGAGTTAAAAATCTAGCCCGGCTTCTCCGTAAGCTTGTGAGCATAAAATTATCTACTTAAAAACAGCGATATTATATCTAAACTTCTATGTGAATAATTTTAGTTGTATGTTAAATAATGATAAACGAGGGGAGCCAAGCCGAGAACATTGGTTAAGCCAGCTTGCGAGTTAGGAGTTTCTCGCCCAGCCGTTGCTAGAAACAAAGGGGGGCGTTCAAATCCGGGAAATGGAAAACAGGGCACTGCACGGCGTTGGTCGTATCGCCCACGAAAAACCGTGCGCTCCCTCGGCATTTCCCAAATCCAACGGCCGGAACCGCCCCATCTGGCATGCGTCCGGCAGCAAACCGTCCGTCCGTCCCCATCTGGCATGCGCGCGGCAGCCGCCTGAGGCCCGAAGGTTTTCAACTGTACACATGGCAAAGGCAAGACGTCTCCATGCGGGCCACTTCTGAGGGGCATTCTCAGCGGCCCCACTTGCAGCCACACACACACAGCTCCGGTCCATTCCAATCCCATGGGCGCCTCGGAACAGAGCACAGCGAAGGTAGTATCGCCTTCACCCAGCTATATAGTAGGGGGGCACCTGCTGTCCCGCTCCCATCCCTCGCCACCGCCGATCCGATCCAAATCGCGTCGCCCTCTCCACCGCTTCCCCACTCGACAGATCTAGTTTTCTCCTGGAATCTTCGGCGATGGCGGCCACCATCCAGTCCGTGAAGGCGCGCCAGATCTTCGACAGCCGTGGCAACCCCACCGTCGAGGTACGGGCTCGCTTACCCCTCGCCCCCTCTCTCCCGACCCAGGTTCCGTTCTGATCTGGGTGTTGTCGCGGCATGCCTTGCTGTGATTGCGACTGATTGATCTCGGTTGGCGAGGTAGCGTCGCGTTTTGGCTTGTTTGTATGTGCGAGGTGGCTTTCTTGGGTTGTCGGCGAGCTCGGGGGGATTTCTGGTCTGGTAGAGAAGAGAGGCCGAGTGGCCTACAAGGGTTTTAGACCATTTCGGAGGGTTTTGCGCAGTGTGTACTCGTTTTTCCTGCCGCTAGTGAGATATTGAAGATTTCATGCATGTAATTTAAGTCTTATGCCTACTGCAGCGTTTAGGATTTTTTGACGATTGATTAGGTTGACATCGGTTGGATTGAATGTTTGGGTACACGATGTTTTGTCCACGTGTGCCGATCTGGTTGTTGGGGAACAGATCGGTAGGTCATAAGTTCGCCCTTGGCTGGTTAGATTTTCAAATCATGCGTATAATTTGCCCGGGGGATCTTATTATTGGACTGATATATTGGTTGCCGTTAATGAGGTTTCTTTCCATATTTGGTTACTCGTTACAAGGGCTGGCCCTGCTTGGCCGCTAGCTTTTAATGCGTACCGGTGTTGATTGGTTAAAGATGTTAAAGAGTAATTACATTATAAAGGAACGATTTAATCTTAGAATAGTTTTTTGTCCTGGTTAAGATATCGTGATTCCCAAGGATCTTTGTGGTACATTTGACTCTTTAATTTGTTCCTTTGTCGAATGTTTAAGAAGTTTGGTTTAATCTTTTTATATGCCTCAGGTTGACATATGCTGCTCAGATGGAACCTTCGCAAGGGCGGCTGTTCCCAGCGGTGCATCAACTGGTGGGTTATTTGTTAATAGCCCTACACTGAGTGGTTTTGTTATTGATAGTGTATATTATGCTGTGCATATAAGCTGATCCCACAAGACTTTTGCTCACAGGTGTTTATGAAGCTCTGGAGTTGAGGGATGGTGGATCTGACTACTTGGGCAAGGGAGTTTCAAAGGTTTTCCTTCGAAGCTTGCATACTATTTAACTTCTTTGAGTCTTTCAGGCGACCATGTTTATTTCTTATGAGCTTCAAATCTAGAATAAAGGCTTTAATGTCTTATTTTGCCTGCTATATGGTTTGATAACTCAAGTATGTTTGTATTAATCATGCCATTTTGTTCAACTAGCGCTTGCTGTATATTTTCCTTTTTGAAATGTTTGCTGATTGGGACACACTTTTCTGCATTTCTGACATAGAATGAAGTTTTCTTTTACTTGATAAAATTTTCAATATATCTATTGTTGTTTCTCTTTTCAAGGCGTGTTTTGTTGATGTCCAGCAGGCACGATGCTGCCCAGGCATTGACCTCATTGCTAATAAATTTGTATGTATGCATGGGAGTAGTACTCCTTGGTCTTGGTGAAAATGCTTAGGTGACAGGCGTTGATCAATTTTGGATGAAGGGAGTCATGACTTAATTCACTCCTAAATTCGGTGAATAAACCATGCTCTATTTGTTCCATCACCTATCCTATATGAATATAACATGCTGCATTCGGTGAATAAAACTATGGAACCTCATGTGCACCCAATTTTTTATTAATGCTTCTGTGATTTCAGTTGACATACCTACACCTGCTATTTCACATTCTAATTTGCATTATTTTGCTGTGCTTCAGGCTGTTAACAACGTGAACTCTATCATTGCACCTTCTCTGATTGGCAAGGTTTGTCTGCTCAACTCCCCTCATTTTGTTATGTGACAACTGAGATTAAATGTACTGACTGCTGCTGTCTGTTCTGCAGGACCCTACAGCTCAGACTGAGATTGACAACTTTATGGTTCAGCAGCTTGATGGAACTAAAAATGAGTGGGGATGGTGCAAGCAGAAGGTACTTATTATATGTGGGTTTGTACTGGTAGCAAAGATTCTCATCATTTTGCTTATGTGTCTAACAACTTGATTTGTTTTTTACTATTTGATTTATTCAGCTTGGTGCTAACGCAATCCTGGCAGTGTCACTTGCCATTTGCAAAGCTGGAGCCAGCATCAAGAAAATTCCTCTGTACCAGGTGTGGTTGTTAACTTCATGTTTTAATTTCACTGTTATGCTAAGTTAATTTTCTTTAGTAAATTGAATTTGTTCTTTGTTTTTGCAGCACATCGCAAACCTTGCTGGTAATAAACAATTAGTTTTGCCTGTCCCTGCATTTAATGTCATCAATGGTGGTTCCCATGCTGGAAACAAGCTTGCTATGCAGGCAATGCCCTGAGCCAGATTTCCACTTATCCTTTCTTGGTTTATTGAATTGTTATTTATGTTCCCTGCATCTACATGTATACAGGAGTTCATGATCCTTCCAACTGGAGCTTCTTCATTCAAGGAGGCTATGAAGATGGGTGTCGAAGTTTACCACAACCTCAAGGTAAGCCTTACATGTTTTGTTTCTTGTTGTTTTGTTGCTTTGGAAAACATTAAGTTTGATTTAGCTTTCCTTTTATTGTGCAGTCTGTTATCAAGAAGAAGTATGGTCAAGATGCCACCAATGTTGGTGATGAAGGTGGTTTTGCTCCGAACATTCAGGTCAGTTAATGATATCGATGTTTTGAAATCTTCAAGAGGAGCTATTATTATCCTTGTGGGAACAGCTTTCTTTCTTTATGTACACTATTAAGAAACTCATATTCCTGTTATTCGATCTGTAGGAGAACAAGGAAGGACTCGAGCTCCTGAAGACTGCAATTGAGAAGGCTGGATACACTGGCAAGGTTCGTATGCTTGTATCAAGTTATTAATCACTTGAGTAGTTGTAAACTTCTAATGGTAACTCGTGTATTGACAGGTTGTCATCGGAATGGACGTTGCTGCTTCAGAGTTCTACAATGACAAGGACAAAACCTATGACCTCAACTTCAAGGAGGAGGTAGTCGCACTATTCTCTTTTTTAGGAAGGTCTGACTGTTTTATTAACTTTAGGTTCCCAATTGTAACTGTCTTTTGCTCTTCCAGAATAACGATGGTTCACAGAAGATATCTGGTGACAGCTTGAAGAATGTATACAAGTCATTTGTGAGTGAATACCCCATCGTCTCGATTGAGGATCCATTTGATCAGGATGACTGGGTTCACTATGCCAAGATGACTGAAGAAATCGGAGAGCAAGTGCAGATTGTTGGTGATGACCTTCTTGTCACTAACCCCACTGTAAGCATCTCATTTTTTTGAACAATAAACTTTATTTTACATAGTTTTCAGTTATTAATACATTAGCATAATGATTTACAGAGGGTTTCCAAGGCGATCAAGGAGAAGTCATGCAATGCTCTTCTGCTCAAGGTCTTCTATCACATCCAGCGTGTTTTTGTTAAGTATCCATCTTATCACGTTGTCCTTGATGCAAAATAATAATGTTTGCCATTTTCCTTCTAGGTTAACCAAATTGGATCTGTGACCGAGAGTATTGAGGCTGTGAAGATGTCGAAGCATGCTGGCTGGGGTGTGATGACCAGTCACAGGAGGTATGCATATGATTAACAGCTGCATCAATGTTCATCCCTGACGTTGGTTTGGCATAGCTCCTGATCTGAACTATTATGTTATGTAGTGGTGAGACTGAGGATACATTCATTGCTGATTTGGCTGTCGGTTTGTCCACGGTAAGCCTTACAATATTGTATCTATTTTTTTTAAATACAAGGAGGTTAGGTAATTGCTATCTGAACAAGTTTTGATGTTATCATCTTTTGGTGTAACAGGGTCAGATCAAGACTGGAGCACCCTGCCGATCAGAGCGTCTTGCTAAGTACAACCAGGCAAGTAGCTTTCGAGTGCTGTAACAAATGTTTTCTTGTTGCACTGCCTTTCAATTATAGCAAAGAAATTTGTTCGTCAGATGCAAACTTGAAATTGGTGCACGTTTATGTAATTGGCCACTGCAAATTCCATTCAGTTGCTCATTTATATTTGCGTGCTTCTTGCAACAGCTTCTCAGGATCGAGGAAGAGCTTGGGGCAGCTGCTGTTTACGCAGGTGCCAAGTTCCGCGCACCCGTGGAGCCCTACTAAATCAGCGCGGCCTTTTTCTGCACGAATTTTGTAAGCCCTACTTGGGATGAAACATGCTGAGGTTGTGTGATGGTCGAGCAATAAATGTGACTAGAGGCGGGACATGTAGCTAAACTTGCTCTAGTTAAGGTGGTTTTGAGAACATAAGACCACTACTGAACAAGCACTACTACTAATTTATGTATGCGCAGTTTGTTTTGGTTTTAATGTTTTTCCTCTGCTTTCGTGCTCTGCTTTGACTTCACATTTTCTTCGCGGAATGGATCGTGTTCGTATTGCGTTGCACATCGTGCTGAATGGATTGTGTTCATTTTGCTTTGCGCATTTTCTTTGCACCTTGTACCCGTGCCTCTGCCCTGTGCAGTGGTTTCACGAGCCTGACATTTTCGTGGTTTGATCACAGCATTTAGCAGTTCGACGGAATGAAGGTTCCAATGACTTTAGCGAGAAAACAGACTTTTTTTTAGACCTCTTATAAAAACAGACTGTTAGGAAAGTAGAGCACTTTGCGCAGAATCTCAAAAGACAGGCGGCCAAGTACTACGACTCGCTACCCTTTTAACATGTTATAGCCTTTTAATCTCTGTACGCTATTATCTCAAATTTTTCCTTTGAATGTTTGCCGCAAAAGCCAGCTCATGTTTGGACTGACGCCTCGAAGTTTGTTCTGAAAATGCATGAAACAGGTGAATCGTGCTGGAATTTTACTCCCAAGAAATAAAAAAAACGGTAATTTGGTTAGGATCGCTCCTAGTTCAGTTTCAACCATGCAGTGAATAACTAAGATAAAACTGTGTTGTTTCTTCTAGCACTTCATTACCAAAGTCTACTGCTATGGTTTGGGGAATTTGTTATGAAACTTCCATCTTCGTATGCAGGATCTGCTTGATTTCCGTTAACCATTCTTTTTCAGTAACACTCAATTTTTTGTGTGTCAGCATTGGCCTCAAGGAATACAATTTTGTCTGGATGTCAAAAGATTACCCACACAGGAACTTGGCAAGTTAAGAGATATATTTCCAATAATACACGAGTATCATACAAAGTTACCTACCGCTCTCAAGCAGATAAAAGTAAGTTCAGATGAGGACCAAATCTTCAAGATATCCCGCACAAAGATGATCCTTAATGATAGAAACCCATATATTCACACAACAAGTCTGCAACATCAGAAACACGTAAATTTACAAACATACCAAGAGCTGCCGAGGTTACAAAACGAAGTTCGTCTGACTCTTGAATAACTGAACCTCACACGAGACACGAAACGGGGTAGTCCTGTATAGATAGGGTTTCTCAAAGTTCATAGGCCGGGAACCTTGATTCCAATGGGCTAACCATGTCCAGAAGGAGGTATGCCATTCCAGCTTTCCCTTCAAACAGTGAAAACGGACGATCACCGCCATGCATAGTCCCCTCAGCAATCAACTCATCAGCTTTCTCAAGAAGAAAACAAGCAAAAGCCTTTGCCCGGTAGAGGTACTCAACATTGCCAGTTAGCTTGTATAGTGAGAGGAATACATAGGCATTCCCACTGACGCCATGGCAGATTCCGACTCTCTTCAAAAGCCCTCGATTCCAAACAACTTCAGCAGCCTCCTCAGCAGATTGCTTGAAATGATCATCATGGAAGACCTGAAATAAAAAAGAAGTCACATGGTAACCATATCCAAAGACAACTTGAAAAAACATAACCAAATACAAATAGATTAACTAATTGCCAATTCATTAGCCATCAGTTAAGTATTGCAACAAACTGTCAAAAGGAACAGCAGCATAGTAGAGCAACTGGCAATCACCTCATATGCTTTAGCTAGCGTAAGAGCAACACCTGGGGCTCCATGACACCAATGAACCAAGCGATCGGATTCGTTGTCTTCGCTTGAGGGATAGTTGCCACTAGAGAACCGGTTCTTGATCATGTATTGCAGAGTGTTCTTCACATCATCCTGCTCATCTGGCTTGAGTTCAGTGTGCATGAGTACATGCATTATCCCAGCAAGGCCATGGGCAGCACCCCAGTACTTCTTGCCATGCCACTCAAACATCAGCGGGCTACTCCCCTTGCTTGACAGCTTCCTTCCTTCTTTAATGATGTCCTTTGCCACAAGTTTCTGTAAAGTTGAAGAGGTTCCTTTCATATAATTATCGAAACAAGAACTCTGAAAGAGATTATAACCAAAACTACAGCAGGAACGTACAATGTGCTCGAGAGGGATGGTCTTCTCGCTGATATGCTTGTTCAAGAACAAACAAGCCCATAAATACCCCGCCCTTCCATACAACAACTCATTTGGAACTTTATCAGTGATCGTTATCTATGAAATTACAAACAGATACAGTCAGTCAACAACATTAGGAACACCAAAGGACCATCTCGTTCACACATTGCACATAAAAGTAACAAACAGTTTTGACTCACGATCCCAAATTACACTTACTACTATACAACCTACATACTAGGACCTCACCTCATCAAAGTAGCTCAGATACCTAGTGACCATCATCTGGTCATCGCAATGCTTTGCAATCACCGCTCCCAGTGCGCAGACACCAGCCCTCCCGCATATGAACGTCAAGAACCTGCGCCTTGCAACCATGCCACCCTTTCACATAAAACACTACCAGAAAGATCTAGCCAACACAAGTACCACGAAACGGAGATGGGAAATGGACTCATCAGTCAGTGAATCTTACGGCAGGCCCTTGGACGCCTCGTTGCACGCCCGCACAATGTCAGCCGCCAGGGTGAGGTCCCCGCGGTTGCCGGTGACCTGGAAGGACTTGAACAGCAGCATCGCCGTCCCGAGCGCGCCCGTGTAGAGCGTGTAGTCCGTCACCTGCCGCCCCGCCTTCACCCACGTCTCCTCCACCACCTGCAGGGGAGCCGGTCAATCAGTCGAGCATATGGCGCGCGCGAGAGAGAGGCGCAAGGCGTGCCTTATCCTTGAGCCGGAGCGCGGCGCGTAGGAACCGGTCGGACAGCTTGGGGTAGGGGAGCGAGACCAGGCCGCGGAGGCCCGCGGGGCGGTCGACGCCGCCCTCGCCGTCGGGGACCTCGGCGACGAAGTCGTTGGGGAAGAACCGGTCCGCCATGGCCTCGGCTCGGCGCCGCTTCTAGGCGCGCGAAGAGGAGGAGGAGGAGGAGGAGGGTGTGGCGCGCGGAGGCTCGCGAGCTAGGACTCCTCCCGTCTTCTTCTTCGTCGCCGTCTCGCCTATTCCCGTGTGCGCCGGATCACGGCTTGAGCGTGAACTGGATCTCTCATGCTCTAGGTACGCCCGCACGGCCATCTCCTCGTCGTCATCGAAGATGAGGAACTCATCGTCGATGGCCTCTTCCTCCTCTTGATTTGCACGCGTTCTAAGTGAAGCACTGCCAAAGACTGTTAACCAATTCATTGTGAAGGTGTGGATGAAGAGAAGTGAGTGTGCTAACCATCTAATTATAGCGTCGAGTTCTCTTTGCCAAAGCTATCTTCTAGTGGAAGATAGAACATGAAGAGGAGTGTGCTGTATTGTTAACCTTGACCTGTACCTTCGCCCTGTGCGGTGGTTTCACGAACCTGACTTTGTCGTGGTTTTTTTCTTTCACCCTTCCATTTCATTTTCAGACCAAAACTTGGTTGGAGATCATATGACATACAGAGTTTGCTTCGACAATCTTTGTCTAGAGTTAAGTTTCAACCTACTTTTTAACAAAATATGGCATATGTTTAGCCAAACAAAACCTCAATAAACTTCAGGGATCGAGCCCACAAAATAACCCACACTTTTTAAAACAGACAAGAGACTATAAGATGCTTAAGTTCGCTCCCAGCCATTCTTTTTCCTCTGGAACTGTCTCAACGCTCATTGTCACTTTCCTCCTTTTCATCCTCATTCGCAGCTGGTAGCAACAGGAACATCGGTCCAAGCTGCTGCTCTCTTAGAGCTTTCATTGTTGCCTACGGGATTGTATCAGCATTCATCTGAATCCCCTTCTTTAAATATTCAGGATAGAAGCTTGCTCAATATTTGATAAAAGAAACAACATGACAGATAATGTTAGCAGGATGTTTAATCATCTTATTTTCAAAACACATTTTGTTCCTTGCCTTCCAAATAGCCCAACACACAACACCCAGACCAAAGGTATATATATTATCACCTCCTAGTAAAGCTAGCTTAATCCACTTCTAATATTGAGCAACATTCTTCGGCCTCATCTTACTGTTAAAGCACATAGCCAGGATCTCCCAAACCACCTTAGCAACACTATATTGGAACATTAAATGATCTACATATTCTGAGTTAATACAGAAGGCACATATGTTATTATCTTTCCAATTTTTGCTTCTCATATTATCTTTTCACTACAGGAAACTCGACGATTTGCGACGGCCAGTGCCGTCGCAAATAAGTCAAATACCGTTGCAAATAAGCTATTTGTGACGGCTTTTCTTATTTGCCACGGTTTCTGACCGTCGCAAATAAGTCGTCGCAATTAAGCTTATGTGCGACGACCACCGTCGGAAATAACCTTATTTGCGATGGCTCGCAGCGGCCGTCGCAAGTTATTGCCCGGGCTGGTGGGCCCCGCAACAATATTTGCGACGGCCCGACCGTCACAATTAAAGCTTATTTGCGACGATCTAGCCAAATAAGTTCCGCTATTTGCGACGGCCCCGCCGTCGCAAATAAGTTCAGCCGACAGGGCCCACGTGTCCTCTTCCGGGACTCACACTGCTATTTGCGACGGCACAACCGTCACAATTAATGCTAATTTGCAACGGTCGGGCAGTCGCAAATAGCATAGGCTGAATTGTGACGGCCTGTAACCTTATTTGCGACGGTACTGTATAAAAAACTGTCACAAATAAGGTTTTTTATTCAAAAAAAAACAGAAAATACTACCCGACTCGATGGACAGAATCACAGAACAGAAACTGTATATCACACAATATATCACACACAAACATCATCACAATCGCAAACAGCATTCTCGATACATCTCACATGATCATCAACAAAGCAAACAAGGGCTCACTCGCCCGTCTGACCTCCGTAGCCACCTCCGAAGCCACCTCCGAAGTCGATGTCGTCGTCGTGCCTCATTCCAGGTGGCGGTAGCGACGACAATGGCGTTTGTGCAGCCGTCGCAGATCCCTGCAATTAATAAAACTTAGAGTTAGAATATAAATGTATCAACATCTCTATCCCTCCCTTCCTCTCCCTTTATCTCCATCTAGATCCCCCTCTCTTCCTCTTTTTTTCATTTCTCTCTCTCTCTATCTCAATCTATCTTTTTCTCTCACTCTATCTCTCTATTGCTATCATTTTCCCTTCATCTTCCTCCCTCTATCTCTATCTACATCTCCCTCCCTCTATCCCCATCTACATCTTCCTCTCTCTCTTCATTTCTCTCCCACTCTATCTAACTATCTCCCACTATTTCTTCTATCTCTCTCTTTCTTCTATGTCAATCCTTTTCTTCTATCTAGCTATCTCTCTCTTTCTTCTATGTCAATCCTTTTCTTCTATCTAACTATCTCCCTCTTTCTTCTATCTCAATCTTTTTTCTCTATTTTCCTCTCTCTTCTAACTCCATCTCTCACTCTATGTAACTATCTCTCACTGTCACTCTATTTTCTCGCTTTATTTTTTTTAAATTGAGATAAAATTAGAATTGTTAAGTTAACATAGAAAATTACCTGACCCGTAGAAGAAGGATCGCTTGGAAGGACCGGTGGTAGTAACGGTAGCTGGATCCTCGGACCTTGCGCCCGAGCCATGGCCTGTCATTGCAAACATTAAATGCCATCTATTAGTAAACCATTTATGTTGAATTAATGAGAACTTTAGTTTTTATTTTGTTACCTCTATTGCTTCCCGCATCTGCGCCAACGCTGCTGCCTAGGTTTGGATCGTGGCCTCCATCGCGACCCTTTGGCGTTCCGCCTCCCTCCTTTCCTCCTCCTGTCGCCTGAAGTTGTCTTCTACAGTTTGTCGGAGGGACTGCATCTCAATGTCCCTCTGCGAGACGCGACGACCTGTCGTGCCCACCGAAGAAGCCTGCGTGGAGCTGCCTCTCGCAGGTCTCCCCGCCCTCGAGTCGACAACTCCATCGAATATGACGAGCCTATAAAAAAGAGAGTCAGTAATATCAAATTGAAATATCTTGAATACTTTGAATTGAAAATGATAAAATGACTTATAAACTCACCTTCTGTGTGCTTTTCCACCTCCACTTACATACGCGGCTTGAGGATCGATTGGTTCACGTTCTCAATCGAAATCTTCGTTGTGTATCTTCCTAGCCTTCTCCTCGTACTTAGCCTGCAAAACAAGGAAACCGTGTAAGTTCAACAATACATATAGTTATATTTAATATGAATGATTTCTAAATTTACCAATCACTCGGCTGCAGCCTGACTGCACCCCTGAGGCTGAGAAGGGTCCCTGTGACCTCTCTTCCAAATCTCAGAAGGGGTCAGCGCACCCCCGTCTCGCGCTCCTGTCAATACGTGTTACTACGAACAATATATTATGAATATATAAAAATAAGTTACATACACTTACCATGCGTTTAGCTAAACGCAAGTGATTATCTTGCCCGTGCCCGCTCTCCCCCTCGACCTCTCTGCACTCTTGAGCCTTCTCGGACTTAGCTTCAAACTCATCGCTAGCCCAGTAGCGACAAAGGGCCCGAAATGCATCGGTCCGACCCTGCAACCAACTCACGTGGCCCTGCACATAGCTTTATGTCATATCGACCATAGCTTCTAACATTCACCAATCCATAGATAGCCTCTCGATCTTGTGTAAGGACTGAATGCCCAAGAGGGGGGGGGGGTGAATTGGGCTTCTTTTGAAAAATTCTAAGCAATAAAACTTACTTTCTAAAGCCCAATTCCCTACGCAAATTATCTATGCATTCTAGTAGATAGAAGCTTCACGGAATATAAAATGCATAAAAGTAAGGGAAAGGAGAAGGATGCAAACTCCAAGGAGACACGAGGATTTATCCCGTGGTTCGGCAAAATCGTCAAGATCTTGGTACATCCACGTTGTGGCACCCACCAAAGGGTTTTTCCACACCCAAGTCACCGAGACGAGGGGTCTTCACTATTCCTCTCCGTTTGCCTCCCTTGGCAAGGTGGAGCTCAAGCCTTGTACAACTTCGACCCTCCGGGCTTCCACAAATGCCTTGGCAAGCTCCGGAAGTCTCCTCACAGTTACAAACACCAAGGGCACTCCCTTGAGGCTCTCTCACTATCCTAGAGAGTCCACTCACCCAGAATGGAGGCACACAAGCTCTCTCTCTAGCTAGCTCTAGCCTAACTCTTGGTGTAAAGGTGATCGAAATGATGTGGAGGTGATTGCTCTTGGTCTTGAATGCTTGTGGATGTGTTGATAGTGTCTGGTGATCAAGACTTGACGAAATGACAGGATTAGGGGGTATTTATAGCCAGCCTCCCCGAAATAGCCGTTGGAAAAGTAGGCTGACAGAACTTTACTGTGAACACCGGATGATCCGATGTCTCCCCTTTAGTTATCATCGGTCAAGTTACTTTAGCTGACGTCATTGTATCAGATATGACCGTTGTTAGACCGATGTTGATCCTGTCTTCTCATCGGATGATCCGGTGGCTCTTCCTCCAGAATTGACTCAAACTTGATGCTTACTGGAGTAATTGACCGATGTGTGCTTCTCTGTACATCGGATGATCCAGTGCTACACTTGGTCCAATGATCTTGCAAACTGTACTGATGGACCGATGTTACTGAGCCATTCACATCGGATGATCCGGTGAGTACTTTGTTCTGAGGTCTTCTTCTTCAGCTGAACCAACTCGACCGATGTGTTATTCTGAGGAATCATCGGTTGATCCGGTGAGTTGATTTTGTTTGCTTCGGGTTGTTTCTAAGTGAATTTTTGTGTCTTGCTCAAATGACCTCTTAGACTTTGTTGAACATGTATCTCTGATGATTGTCAAACATCAAGTGTCTTCAATTTTGAGTGACTTTGACATAAGAGCTTTCACTTCTTGTCTTCACATAATTGATTTGATCTCATACATTGATTGTATATGGGTCTCCAATAACATATTTATTTCATTTGATTGAGTGATTATGGGGACCTTGCATTCACAAATTCATTAGTAAAATCCAATGGTTGTCATTAATCACCGAAAGCATACCTCATGGGGGCCTAGATGCTTTCAATCTCCCCCTTTTTGGTGATTGATGACAACACAACAATTAAAGCGCAATAGTAATGAATTTGGTAGAATGAAACTTAAACGGATATGAATATAAGATATCACACTTAACATTTGAAGGCTCAAAATTAATCAATAACTCAAGTGTGAATAAGTGAGTAACACCAAATAAGCTCAATCGATTAATTAACATAAGAGTACTCAATGAACACCAAATGAGTAACAAAAGCATCAAATTACACAAGATAATTAGATAAACTCCAAATACAAAAGATAACTCATAAGAAAGACTCCTCCTGAGACTAAGACACTCCCCCTGAGACTAAGCAGACCTCCCCCTAACTCCTCTAACTCTTCTCCCCCTTTGGCATCAAGACACCAAAAAGGGATCCGAGTGCCTAAGGATCCTGAGTACTAGGCGCGATGACGAACTGGTCACCGTCACTGTCGTCGGAGCTGCTGGCTGGAGTGGCGGTGGAAGGAGCTGCCGGAGCCGTAGGAGCCACCGTCGATGCCTGCTGTGTAGGAGCTGCTGGAACAGGGGCACTGACGACGGAGGCCGGCATCTGCTGAAACAGTGTCGTGACCGGCAGCGGGGAGTGAATTGGAGCACCAGGAGCCAGAAGTGGTGACATGCTGATGGAGGGAATCGGCGTAGACGGCACCGGAGCGGCAGCTGGAGCCAGGACTGGTGGTGGTGGAGCGACTCCTGGCAGCTGCGACAGGAGGGCAATCCCGGTCTGGGTGTAGAGGTTGGTGATCAACCCCAGGATGCCCATCATCGCCTGCTGCGTCTGCTGCTGCTGGTCGAGGGTGCGCTGGTGCATCTGGTCTATGAGTCCAGTCAGCCGGTCAGTGTCCTCACGCCTCTCACGGGCGATCTGACGCTGCATCTCCTGCTGCTGCTGCTGGAGCTCAAGGAGACGGGCAGCCTGCTCCGCTCGGGCCTGCTCAGCTGCCAGCTTGTCCAGACGCTGCTGCTCAACCATCTGCTGGAGGAGCGAAGTCAGCTCTGACGGCTGAGTGACCTGTGCCTCAGTGACGGGAGGTGGAGTAGGTGGTGGCACTGTAGAGCCTCCAGCCTCCGCGTCGTGCTGCCTGGGTGAGGGAGGAGGTGGAAAGTACTCCTCGACACTGTCGTCGGTGTCGCTCTCGGACCATATGTGCTGCAGGTCCTCACCCTGTGCCTCTGCCTCAGCTAGCCTCTCATCCTCCTTCTCCAAGTCCGACCAGTCCTCCTCAGAAAGACGAGCCCTGACCTGACGCTCCACTGGACAGCCAAGGCGGCGGTCTCCAGGAGCTGGAGCATGGTAGTGGCTAAACCGTGTGACGCTCTCGTCAGCGAGGCGGTCATACACGGCGGACTCCTCAGGAACCATCATGGAGAGCAGATAGCTGATCCAGTGTCCATATACGAGCTGCCTCATCATCCCCACTCCATCCGTGATCACGTCCTCCATCTCGCATATGAGGACGTCCACTATGTCGAACTCCATCCCGTTCATGATGTAGAACAGGAGAGTCTGCTGTAGACTGGTGAACCCCTCCAAGTAACCTGACCTCAGCAAGAGCGTGCGGCACAAGGCGAGGTGCACTGTGCGTGCAGCTGGGGTCAACAGAGCCGGTACCCTCGGCTGGTCTGGAGAGAAGGTAGGGCCAAACAGGGAACGGATCTCCTCTAGAGCTGGTGCCACTCCTCCAGTGAGCGGCCTCCTCGGCGGGTCTGCCTGACCATATACTCTCTCATGCACGCACGTGTCGTGCAGGTCCACGCCTAGCAGCTGTGCCAGTGTCTGCCTCGTCAAGTGGTGGTGCTGTCCCATGAACATGAAATCAATCGATCTTCTGCCCTCAGAGACGTAGAGAGTAGCGTAGAACACGCGTAACCAGTCCTCCACATAGGCACTCCTCTCATACGACATCAGGTGCACCAGCCCTCTGTACCTCTCAAAGTAGGGCCATATCTCCGTCTCTGCTGCGAGGGCAAGCTGATGCCAATCCAGAAAGTTGTGCTGGAACAACTTGTGGCCTCGGCGTCTGTAGGTCTCGTAGAGGGACGCCTGCATCACAGTCCAGAAACGACTGTCTACAAGAGCTTCCGGGGCTGCAGGTACCACTCCTCAAGCAGCACACTCCACCTGAGTCTGTGAAGCTGCTTGGCCTTCATCTTCCGGTAGTCGGTCAACCGGACTCCTTCAGCGACATGGATAGTGGTGTCCATCTCGTAGATAGCTCGCTGGGCCTCCCTGTCCTCACGACAATCGGCAGCCGTCGGTCTCGGACGTGGAACTGCCGCGGGATGACCCCCACGGGTCCGGGCTGAGCGCCGGCGGACGAGAGGCTCTAAAGGCTCTTCTTCAGACTCGGAGTCATCGATCACAGGAGGCTGCCTCGGACGAGCCTCACGGATCCTCAGTGATCCCCCTTGGCCACACTCACGCTCCTCGGCGGCGCGAGCGGCCATCAACACCTTCTTCTCCTCCTTTGACAATTTTTGCTTCTTCGCGGCCGGCTCCGCGATGACCTTGCCCTTGTTCTTCTTGTCGCGAGCCATTGCGATTGGGCCATTGAACGGAGTCGGAACGGCGACGCGGAGATCAATGCAGCCGGAAACCCTAGCGGCTACGATCGTGGAGGCACCACGACGGCGAGATGTGCGTGTAGGGCGGCTGGTGGTGTACGGGAGGAAGCGGCGGTGGCACTGTGGTGATGAGGGAGAGCGGCGGTGGCGCTCGGTGGAGCGGCGGCGGCGACTGGTGGAGCGGTGGCGGTGACTGCGGTGGCAGCGGCTGCGATGGAGAGCGGCGGCGCTGGCGAGCGGCAGCGAGCGGCGGCGGCCGGAGGGTGGCGGCGGCGTCCGGCGGTGGCGGTGCGTTAGGCGGCGACTGGAGATCGGCGGGCGGCGACAGGCGGCTGCGGTGGAAGGTGACGGGGTCGGGAAGAGAGAGAGAAGGAGGCGTACGACCGTTTAAATAGTGGGTCCCAAACCCTAGCCGACTTTTTAACACCAGATGGACCGATGATGAACGATGGGAGCATCGGTCGAATGATACAGTAAGGTTTTTCAGAAAGGTGTCATTGACACCGGATGGACCGACGTTGAAGGATGGGAGCATCGGTCGAATGGTACAGTAAGGGTGTTCAAAAATGGAATGTTGACACCGGATGGTCCGCCGTGGGAGGAAGTAGCATCGGTGGAATTTGGCACAGCTCCAGAATTGTGAACACCGGATGGACCGATGTTTTTCAGAATGAACTCGTCGGATGATTTGAGATACTGACTGAATTGGCCCTTGGATATTGAACACCAATTGATCCGATGAGGGATTGACCTAGGCATCGGATAATCCGATGACTACAGAACAATAACATCCCATATATGTCCTTTGACCAAACAAACAAGCAAAGAGAAACACATGTCTTAGGACTTTTGGGGCAACCCCTTACCCCTCAAAAAAGCTAATAGGCCAATAACTTGGCTAATCCTTAAAGCAAATAGAACACTGAAGAAAAATAGGAGGAAATTATCCAAATAAAATGTAAGGCCCATGCTTTGTGAGGTAGAGTATGAAGACTTCTATCCCTTTAGAAGCATGTTCCTCTAGGCATTAACGCACCTAACATTTTGTTCTTTCCACCTTGTATGAGTTGAGATATTGCATTTCAAACAAGTCTCTTTCTCATGAGGTGGGTTCCCCTTTGTGACAATCTACCGTATGCAATGCCAAACATGTTATAATGCAAGAAATTTTAAGTCTATATGGCAGGCATCATGTAAGGCATAAAATAAATCTATCTTACCAAGTTTGAACCTTTCAAAGGCTTCTTCAGGGATAACCAGTCTCCAAACCTTGGGAAAACCCAAAAGAACCTTCATCCCAAGCTAACCCTTGCTCACCCTTATCCTTTGAGAGTTAGGCAAGACCTATATGAAGTGCATTCTTACATGACGTTCGTTGCATCTAGCACATTTAATTTACTTCTTAGCCTAGAAAAAGTTTTCTCATCAAGTGGTTTAGTGAAGATATCTGCCAATTGTTCTTTGGACCTAACACCTCTCAAAGAGATGTCTCCCTTAGCTTCATGGTCCCTTAAGAAATGATGGCGAATATCAATGTGCTTAGTGCGGGAGTGTTGAACGGGGTTTTTAGCTATCTTAACCGCACTTTCATTGTCACAAAGGAGAGGTACACAACTAAGTTTAATACCAAAGTCCAAAAGGGTTTGTTTCATATAAAGAATTTGGGCACAACATGCACCAGTCGCTATATATTCCGCTTCCGCCGTGGACAAGGCGACGAAATTTTGCTTCTTGCTAGACCAAGATACTAGGGAACGCCCAAGCAAGTGGCACCCATCGGAGGTACTCTTGCGATCCACGCGGCATCCGGCAAAGTCCGAATCCGAGTATCCCAAGAGATGGAATTTTGCAATTTTAGGGTACCACAAGCCCACACTAGGGGTATGCTTAAGATACCTAAGTATCCTAAAGACCGACTTCCTATGCGATTCTTTAGGTGCCGCTTGAAAGCGAGCACACAAGCATACACTAAACATGATATCGGGCCTAGATGCGGTAAGATAAAGCAATGAGCCAATCATAGAACGGTAGTTAGATTGGTCAATAGGTTTACCGTCCTTATCCGCGTCGAGATGACAATTTGTTGCCATTGGAGTGCTTCTTGAGCTACAATCTCCCATCTCAAATTTCTTCAAGAGGTCCTTGGTGTACTTCTCTTGATAGACGAAGGTCCCCTCTTGAAGTTGCTTGATTTGAAATCCAAGGAAGAAGTTGAGCTCTCCAATCATTGACATCTCGAATTCCCTAGACATCATTTTGCCAAACTCATGGCTAAGAGCTTCGTTAGTTGAACCAAAAATAATATCATCAACATAAATTTGACAAATGAACAAATCTCCGTTGATGTCCTTGGTGAAGAGTGTAGTGTCCACCCTCCCGATCTTAAATCCTTGCATGATGAGGGAATCACGTAGTCGTTCGTACCATGCCCTAGGTGCTTGCTTGAGCCCGTAGAGCGCCTTGTGCAACCTATACACATGATTAGGATTCCTCGGATCTTCAAACCTGGGAGGTTGTTCAACATAAACAAGCTCGTTAATGTAACCATTAAGAAAGACACTTTTCACATCTATTTGATAAAGTCTAATGCTATGATGTGATGCAAAGGCAAGAAGTATACAGATGGCTTCTAGCCGGGCGACCGGGGCAAATGTCTCCCCAAAGTCTAGTCCTTCAACTTGCGAGAACCCTTTGGCCACAAGTCTAGCCTTGTTGCGGACCACAACGCCATTCTCGTCTTGTTTGTTGCGGTACACCCACTTTGTTCTGATGACGTTCTTGTCCTTGGGTCGCTCCTCCAACACCCAAATTTCATTGCGGATGAAGTTGTTGAGTTCTTCTTGCATGGCCATCACCCAATTTGGGTCTTGGAGTGCTTCCTCAATGTGAGTGGGTTCTACACACGAAACAAACGAGTAGTGCTCACAAAATGAAGCAAAGTGGCGAGAACGTGTGCTTACACCCCTTGACGGACTTCCAATGATTTGGTCTATTGGATGCGCCTTGGAGATGCATCCATGCCTCATAAGTGGTTGTGAAGCACTTGGTGAAGGTGATGCGTGTTGCTCTTCTTGTGGTTGGACTTGATCATGGACTTCTTCTTCCTCTTGATGTTGTTGTGCTTGTGAATCTTGAGTCGGCAATGGATCATCCTTCTCCTCTTCGTCAAATTGAGGCGCCATGGAGGTGTTGATGTTGGGACTTGAAGCTCCCCCTTGATCATGGCTCTCCTCAACTTCCGGCTTGATGTCTCCAATGGTCATGTTCTTCATGGCTTCTCGTAGAGGCTCATCATCTATTTCATCATGACCAAAACTCTCCTCTTGGGAGCCATTAGATTCATCAAACTCAACATCACAACTTTCCTCAACTAAACCGGAGGTTTGGTTGAATACTCGATATGCTTTTGAGTTTGATGCATAACCAAGGAATATACCAACATCACATCTTCTTTCAAACTTACCGAGCCTTTTCTTGCGGTAGATGTAGCACTTGCATCCAAAGACTCGAAAGTAGGAGATGTTGGGCTTTCTCCCAATGAGAAGCTCGTACGGGGTCTTTTGAAGTAGTCGATGGAGATAGACCCTATTTGTGGTATGGCACGCCGTGTTGATTGCTTCGGCCCAAAACTTCTCCGACGTGCCGTAGTCATCAAGCATTGCTCTTGCAAGAGTGATGAGTGTCTTGTTCTTCCTTTCAACAACACCGTTTTGTTGAGGAGTGTATGTGGCCGAAAACTCATGTTTCACTCCTTCACGGTCACACCACTCCCCAATGTTGTAGTTCTTGAATTCGGTGTCGTTGTCACTCCGGACCTTGATGATGGGAAGTTGAAATTCCCTTTGAGCGCGGTTGGCAAAGGTCTTGAACACTTCCGGAGTTTCACTCTTGTCACCTAGAAATAAAGTCCAAGCATAGCGAGAATAATCATCAACAATAACGAGACAATAAAGGTTACCACCAAGGCTTTGATATGTGGACGGTCCAAAGAGGTCCATGTGGAGTAGCTCAAGTGGCTTGGAGGTTGACACCATTGTCTTCATTGGGTGGTGTGAAGCAACTTGCTTCCCGGCTTGACAAGCGCTACAAAGCTTGTTCTTCTCAAATGTGACATCCTTCACGCCGGTCACCATCCCAAGCTTGAATGACTTCTTGAGTTTGCTCATCCCAATGTGTGCTATGCGTCGGTGCCATAGCCAACCCAAGCTTGTCTTAGTGAAAAGACAAGTGGATAAGCTAGCATTCTTGTTGGAGAAATCTACTAAGTAGAGATGTCCATGCCGAAATCCTTTGAAGACTATGTCTTGGCTAGTTTCACTACTCACAACAACATCATTTTTGCTAAATGTGCACGTTAGTCCAAGATCACATAGTTGTGCAATAGAGAGTAAATTAAAGCTAAGTGACTTAACGTACAAAACATTAGAAATGGATAAATCATTTGAAATAGCAATTTTACCTAACCCAATTACCTTTCCCTTAGATTTATCACCAAAGGTGACTTGTTCATGATTGCCAGGGTTTTCTATGGTGGTGAACATACTATCATTGCCGGTCATATGTTGGGTGCACCTGCTATCGAGTACCCAATGCTTTCCTCCGGCTTTGTAGTTCACCTACACACATGAATTCAATTTTTAACTTTAGGCACCCAAGCCAAATTAGGTCCTTGTATGTGTGATACAAGTGTCTTTGGGACCCAAAGTTGCTTGGGGAGCTTCCCCTTCACGCCCTTCATATCCTTGCCAATGAACCTAGCCTTCACCTCGCCATCTACTTTACTTAAGAGATAATAACAATCATTGAAAGTAGATTTGTAATTAGTAGGAAGCTTGGGAGAGGGTCGGTTAGGAAGAGGACACTCCCTTGTGTGGTGACCGGTGACCTCATAATGTTGGCAATAAGAACCAACTTCTTTGATGAAGCTTGTTCTTAGCTCCGGTGAGGGCACCTTTCCTTTGTTGGGCACCGGGAAGGATCCAAGTCCTCTTTTATTGAAGGTCTTTGCTTGTTGGAAGAGGATTTCCTTGTGTTTGACCTCCCCTTTTGAAAGTCTAGCCACACTAGTGCGGAGACTCTCAATTTCTTCCAACAAGTCCTTCTCCCTAGCATTAGCTTTCAAAGGCAAAGACTTGTGCAAAACATTAGTGGCATGAGAAGTAATGGATATGTTATCATTAATAGTTTGCTTCTTCATATTTTTCAACTCTTGATCAAGCATGTCATGAGCAAGGTTAAGTGTTTGATGTTCTTGTGTTAACTTGTTGTGCTCTTCCAAGAGTGTTTGGTGTGCTAAGTTAAGTTCATGATTATCTATCTTGATTTTAGCCTTTTCTTCCTCAATTTGCTTGACATGGGATTTGAGCATGTCATGCTCTTTGAGTATGCTTTCATACTTGACAAGCAAATCAAGGTTAGCACTCTCAAGTCTAGCACGAGTTTCTTCAAGCACTTTAACCTTACTCTTTTCCCTCTTAATGATAGCATGATATTCATTTATAAAAGAAGTTAAATCATCAGGGTAAAGCTCATCATCGCTAGAGTCGTCACATACCTTGGTGTTACCTTTCGCCATGAGGCACATGGGCGGTGGATGAAGAGGTGCATCATCATTGTTGGCGATGGCGAGGCCGGCCAAACTTTCTTCTTCCTCTTCACTCTCTTCATCACTTGTTTCTTCGTCGGTGACCCATTCATTTGCCTCACACATGAACACCTTTTGTGGGCCATTTCTCTTCTTTGGGAAGAGCCTTGCCTTCTTGCCCTTGTCATGTTTCTTCTTCCCAAAGGATCTTGACTTGGGTTTGGCCTCTTCTTCATCATCATCACTTCCTTCAAGCTTGCGATGCTTGCTCTTGTGGTTCTCTCTTCTTTTGTTCGGTTTTGGACAATCATAGGAGATGTGGCCTTGATCACCACAGTTGTAGCAAGTCTTGTGATCATCTCTCCTTGGTAGAAATGCTCTCTTCTTAGGATCAAATGTGTATCCCTTCTTAGTGATCTTGGAGTTCAAGCGTGAGAACTTTCTCATCATCAACACAAGCTCATCATCATCATCTTCACTTGAGGCTTGTTCTTCTTCACTTGATCTAGGCTCAACCACCTTCTTCTTCTTCTTGAAGCTTGTTTTCTTGGTGGAGGCCTTTAGAGCAATTGTCTTTGAAGATGATTGCTCCATCATCCCAAGCACACTCATCTCATGAGCGTGTATTTCTCCAATGAGCTCCGAAACTTCAATGTGGTCAAGCGACTCTTTTTGGAGCATGGAGTTGATGATGTTGTACTTTGGCTTGGGAAGGAGCATGAGGATCTTGCGGTTGATGAGTCCCTTGCCAAGAGAAGCAATGTCAAGAGCATTTATTTCTTCAATAAGCACATTTAAGCGAGAGAACATCTCATTGACATTTTCATGGGGTAGCATCTTAAATTCATCATATTTTGCTTTAAGCATGTGATATTTAAGTTCCTTGACTCTAGAAGAACCCTCATGAATCTCTATTAAGCACGCCCAAATTTCACAAGCTTTTTCCTTGCTAGCAATCCTAGAAAACACATCTTGACTAATACATTCATAGATTGCATTCCTAGCTTTAGCATCCCATTTAATTTGATCACCAACGTAATTGTGTTCTCCAAACCCCGCGTGGATCGCTTCCCATACTTCGGGCGCAATAGCCTCTAGATAAGCGCGCATGCGTGCTTTCCAATAGGCAAAGTTCTTGCCCTCGAAGATAGGAACCGAACCCCCAACCTTGGCCATTTTAGCTCTCTAGCGGTGAAATTAGAATGATCCTATGAGCAACCTCGCTCTGATACCAATTGTAAGGACCGAATGCCCAAGAGGGGGGGTGAATTGGGCTTCTTTTGAAAAATTCTAAGCAATAAAACTTACTTTCTAAAGCCCAATTCCCTACGCAAACTATCTATGCATTCTAGTAGATAGAAGCTTCGCGGAATATAAAATGCATAAAAGTAAGGGAAAGGAGAAGGATGCAAACTCCGAGGAGACACGAGGATTTATCCCGTGGTTCGACAAGATCGTCAAGATCTTCCTACATCCACGTTGTGGCACCCACCAAAGGGTTTTGCCACACCCAAGTCACCGAGACGAGGGGTCTTCACTATTCCTCTCCATTTGCTTCCCTTAGCAAGGTGGAGCTCAAGCCTTGTACAACTTCGACCCTCCGGGCTTCCACAAACGCCTTGGCAAGCTCCGGAAGTCTCCTCACAGTTACAAACACTAAGGGCACTCCCTTGAGGCTCTCTCACTATCCTAGAGAGTCCACTCACCCAGAATGGAGGCACACAAGTTCTCTCTCTAGCTAGCTCTAGCCTAACTCTTGGTGTAAAGGTGATCGAAATGATGTGGAAGTGATTGCTCTTGGTCTTGAATGCTTGTGGATGTGTTGATAGTGTCTGGTGATCAAGACTTGACGAAATGACAGGATTAGGGGGTATTTATAGCCAGCCTCCCCGAAATAGCCGTTGGAAAAGTAGGCTGCCAAAACTTTACTATGAACACCGGATGATCCGATGTCTCCCCTTTAGTTATCATCGGTCAAGTTACTTTAGCTGACGTTATTGTGTCAGATATGACCGTTGTTAGACCGATGTTGATCCCGTCTTCTCATCGAATGATCCGGTGGCTCTTCCTCCAGAATTGACTCAAACTTGATGCTTACTGGAGTAATTGATCGATGTGTGCTTCTCTGTACATCGGATGATCCGGTGCTACACTTGGTCCAATGATCTTGCAAACTGTACTGATGGACCGATGTTACTGTGCCATTCACATCGGATGATCCGGTGAGTACTTTGTTCTGAGGTCTTCTTCTTCAGCTGAACCAACTCGACCGATGTGTTATTCTGAGGAATCATCGGTTGATCTGGTGAGTTGATTTTGTTTGCTTCAGGTTGTTTCTAAGTGAATTTTTGTGTCTTGCTCAAATGACCTCTTAGACTTTGTTGAACATGTATCTCTGATGATTGTCAAACATCAAGTGTCTTCAATTTTGAGTGACTTTGACATAAGAGCTTTCACTTCTTGTCTTCACATAATTGATTTGATCTCATACATTGATTGTATATGGGTCTCCAATAACATATTTATTTCATTTGATTGAGTGATTATGGGGACCTTGCATTCACAAATTCATTAGTAAAATTCAATGGTTGTCATTAATCACTGAAACCATACCTCATGGGGGCCTAGATGCTTTCATCTTGATTTCTTTAGAACAAAGCTGTATATAGAAATAGCTGAGCTCGGCTAAAACCTTCCACACCGCATCATCTAGATAGCCTCGGAACATAACAGGTAAGAGTCTTTCCATTATAATGTGATAATCATGAGTCTTCAGCCCAGTGAGGTTTCCTGTGTTAAAATTTACGGCTCGTTTCAGGCTAGCTGCGTAACCATCTGGGAATTTCAAAATTTTCATCCATATCGTAACTTCTTTCTTTTCTTTCGATCGAAGACAGGAAGAAGCACGTCACTTTCCACCACTTTTAGAGATTTCAAGAGTTGGCCGGTGACAAATGTTTGCCAAACCTAGTCTAGCTTTATAATTGTCTTTCGTTTTGCCAGGCATATTCATGCAAGTGCTTATGATACTTTCGCTCATGTTACGCTCCTGATGCATGACATCAATGTTGTGCATTAGAATCAACGACTTCACATACGGTAGCTCCCAAAGTCCACATATGTGAGTCCAATTGTGTTCCTCTTCATAACCTACAAAATATCCAGGATGACCCTCATCAGGCACCAGTTTGTCTAACATATCAGAAATTTCTGACCCGTTGAGACGCTTCGGTGGTCCTTTAGTGACAACATTGTTCTTTTGAAAGACATGCCTCTGCTGCCTAAATATGTGATTCGAGGGCAGCCAACGTCTGTGATAATCGAAGTAAGATATTTTACCTCCATGAGTTAGTCAAAAGCAATCCGTGTCTGAAGCACATATCGGACACGTCACACGACCGTGAGTGATCCATCCGGAAAACATGTCATATGCTGGAAAATCATGGACGGACCACAAATAAGCAGCTCGAAGGTTGAATTTCTGCTTCTTGTAACTGTCATACACTTCGACTCATGTCCACAAGACTTTCAATTCTTCGATCAGCGGTTTTAACATCACGTTGAGATGTGACCCGGGATGATCAGGTCCAGGTACAATGAGGATGAGAAACATGAACTCGTTCTTCGTACAAAAAGCAGGTGGCAGGTTGTACGGAATGATAAAGACGGTGCAACATGAGTATGACGTGGCATTCGTACTGAACGGTGAGAATCCGTCTGTCGCTAATCCGATGCAAACATTCCTCGCATCAAGAGAAAAGTCTGGATTGAAACGGTCTAGCGCCTTCCATGCATCACCGTCGGACGGATGCGTCAAGAATTCTTTGTTCTCACATTTACCTTCTTTGTGCCATCTCATGTGTCTTGCGGTTCTTTTTGAAAGAAACAACCGCTTCAACCGAGGTTTCACGGGCAAGTAACAAAGCTGCTTATGTGCGACATCTGTCATCACATTATCGCCATCGTCATTAACAACTTCGACATACCTTGATTTACCATATTTTAAGCACATCTTCTCATTGGCGTGCTCTTTCCAGAATAGCATGCAATTGTCTGGGCACACATCGATTTTCTCATACTTCATACCGAGACCAGATATCTTGATCTTTGAATGATACATATCTGGTGGCGCATTGTGAGGTTGTGGAAGGATATCACAGATCAATTTCATGAGATCATTGTAGCAGTTGATGGAAAAAAGTACTTGGACTTAATTGCCATAAATCTGGTCAAGAAAGCAAGTACGGTCACAACCGTATGTTCATGCAACGACTTTTGTGATTTCTTCAGCTCCTCAAAGAACTTCTCTACCTCATTTGTAAGAGGGTCCTCCGCTTCCAGAGCTTCTAGCATCTCATCCATCCTATCAACCTCTGTTATATCATCATCCTCATCCACTTCGGCTATGACTTGAGAATTAGTCTCGCCGTGAAAGGTCCACACTTCATAAATGTGGAGTGAAACCGTTTCGACATAAGTGAAACGAAAGCTCCAATCTTCTCAAAAACTTGGTGTTCCGGCATTTTGTACATGGGCACCACACCATATCTTCTGTTGACAACGAAAATGCTCGATCTAAAAATTGATCTAACTTGATAAATCACTCATCCGAGTGACCATCAATTCTGCTCTTCCAGCCAGTATACATCGAACTGCGGTCTTCGCCCATGTTTGGTGCTACAGTTTAACGCGAAATATTATTAGTTTCATTGTTATGTTATGTCACGACCCTACAACCTAGGCAGATAGATCCTAAACCCACCCAAGAGTGACCGAGCAGAGCGTGCCCATGACGAGACGCATGATCTGGATTCGAACGAAATTTCGGCAGCATAACCCCGCTGTTCTCCACTGCACGCCCAAAAATGGTGCAGCAGAGAACAACAGTATTACGCCACCAAAATCTCGTCCAAATCTGGACCCGCGTCTCGTCACAAGCCACACCCCCTCGGTCACTCTGAGGCTGTCCAAAAAGGAACAATTCCGAACCTGCACGTCTCACATGCCAATGGCATGTGAGACGTGCCAATCAGAAACGGGTAATACATTGCTATAGGTTACGTTGCTCATTTCCATTTTGAGGTCATTTAAGAGAGAGGAAAGAACTATTGAAAGAGTGAGAGGAAAGTTGGTTTTAGATGACAATTCCACATCCATTTCCACCGTCCATGCAATCGCGGGTCATTGACGTCCTTACCAACCCGTTCGCTTCCATGTCGCCTTGACGTATACGGTACCACTAATATGGTCTATACAGCACGATCACACTTATTGCATGTCGTGCCCTTCCTGGTTGGTCCGAGCCGGACCAAAACTCCTTTATTTATATATATTAAGTAGTCACTCAAAAACATTAAATATCAATAAATAATAAGCACCAATAAAATAAATAAATATCAAATAATAGACAATATGTTATATGAGCATATGTATGATCATTGGCAATGAAGTAGCAATAAAGTAGGATCATCTAAACATAACTAGCAATGTATGATCATATATGAGCACACACAATTTAAAACATTGCATCATCTAAACATAACTAGCAATAAAGTAGGATCATCTAAACATTACCACATTGCCACATCTAAACATTGCATCATCTAAACATTGCCACATCTAAACATTGCATCATCTAAACATTACCATATTGCATCATATAAACATTGCATCATCTAAACATTCCATCATTCAAACGTCCATCATGCATTACCAAACAAAACTTGAAAATTTAACTATTGCATCAAACGTCCATCATCTAAACATTGCATCATCTAAACATTCTATCATTCAAACGCATTCCCATACCTAGTCGGCGGAGGCATTGGAGGGACGGCGGTGTTGGAGGAGGTCGGCGGCCGGTGGTGTCGGAGGAACGGCGGCGCTGCTGTCCGGGGCTAGGGCAGGGACGGCGGTGGGGGCAGGGCCGCGGTGGGACGGCGCTGCGGGGGCGACCGGTGGGGCCAGTGGGGGCAGGGTCGGAGGCGCGACCGGAGGGGCGGCGCTGCGGGGGCGGAGCCGGTGGCGCGTGGGCCGGCGACCGGAGGGGCGGCGCAGCAGGGGCGGGGCCGGTGTCGCAGCGGGCCGGTGACGTGAGGCGGCTCGGGGTCGGGGCAGCGCCGCGGGGGCGGGGGTGGGGGTGGCGGTGGCAGCGGGGGCGGCGACGGTGGGCCGACGGCGGGGGCACGACAGGGCGGCAGGGATTCGGATTGTGGAGGTGAATGAACTGTCGGGGTCGGGGGCGGCCGATAAAAGCCCTTATTTGCAACGGCATCCTTACTTGCGACGACCTTAGAATACGACCGTCGCAATTAAGTTTATTTGTGACGGTGTTTTTCGAAGCCGTCGCAAATAAGGATTTATTTACAACAGTTTTCTTATTTGCGACGGCCCTAGGGTTGGCAGTCGCAAATAAGAGGTTATTTGCGACAACCCTAGGGTTGGCCGTCGCAAATAAGCGGTTATTTGCGACGGCTTTTTTATTTGCGACGGCCAACGACAATGTCGTCGCAATTTACTCTATTTGCGATGGTTAGCCGTCGCAAATAAATCCCGCCGTCGCAAATAATCGCCTTTCCTATAGTGTTCGTAAGGATGGCATTATTTTCTAATAGCCACAGAAAAACCTTGATTTTTGATAGAATCTTAGTTTTCCACAACCGGTTATACAATTTACCTGACCCACCTCTAGCCAGTCTGTCATAAACTGACGAAAAATAAAACTTGCCTGATTTATTCCAACACCACTTAGTACAATCATCATTCTCTGATATAGTTTGAGAGTTAAGAAGATTGCTAAGTTGTACCACTGATCATGCAAAAAAGTAGGTAAAAACTGTTTGAAATTTATAACCCAATCTCTGTCAGCACATTGAGCAACAGATAACTCAGTTTCAGTACATAGTTCATAGAGCATGGAAAACTTAAAGCAAAGAGGTTCATCCAACACCCAATTATCTGTCCAAAACTTAATTTTCTTATCATTCTTCAATACAAATTTTCTACCCTTCAGCTATATATTTCTAACCTTCAATAGATCATTCCATACAGGTGAATCAGTGATCCCGTGCTTGATGCAACTAATAGGTTTATCTCGATATATTTTGCTCTATACAATTTTTGAAGGATTTAATCTTCATTTTCTATTTTACACCACCATTTAGTAAGTAGACTAATGTTCATCTTTTGCAATTCTTTAATTCCTACTCACCCCTTATTTTTCATTCTACAAATTTTGTCCCATTTAATCAAATGATATTTCTTCTTTTTCTGCCCACCTTTCCATAGGATTTTTCTTCTAATAACATCCATATTTTCTAAGTTAGTTTTGGGAATGAGAAACATTGACATATGATATATAGGGAAACTAGAAAGAGCAGCATTTATAAGAACTACTCTACCAGCCATAGAGAGGGAGGAACCTTTTCAACCAGCTAATTTTTTCTTCCAACACTTCCCAATCTTTGACCCTTAGTTTGCTAGAGAAACAGGGACCCCTAAGTATTTAATAGGAAGAGCCCCACTTTGCAGTTAAAGTATCTAGCAAATTTGTTTTCAGTTTCTTCATTGCCTCCTATAGGAAACATCTCACTTTTCTCAAAATTGATCTTTAGGGCAGACATTTGCTCATAAAGGGCTAAGAGTAACTTCAGATTCCTAGCACCAGTTACATCCTCTTTTATATAGAGAACGGTATCATCGCATACTGAAGAATAGCAACTCATTTAGAAATAAGATCATCAACCAAACCAACAATCATATTATTTGATTGAGCCTTATAAACCATCCTGGCTAGACAGTTTGCAACAATATTAAATAGGATAGGAGACAGAGGGTCTCCTTGCCTGACCCCCTTATAACTAGTAAAGTAAGGTCCTTCTTCATTGTTAATTTTCACAGATAGAGTACCATCCAAGACTATCTTTCTAATCCATTCACACAAAGTCTTGTTAAACCCTCTGATTTACATACATGCAAAGAGAAAATTTCAATTTACCCTATCATAAGCTTTTTCAAAGTCCAATTTCAAAAGTAATCCTCTACTAGTTTATTGAAATTTCGTATGACAAAGAATCTCATGAAGAGACATCACACCATTCATAGTATTCCTGTTCGGAATAAAAGCAAGTTGTACTTCATGAATTATTTTATCAGACACAATTTCTATTCTCAAAGTAAGTACTTTTGTTATCAGCTTGTACAAGCAATTTAATCAACAAATATGTCTATGTTGTTGTATTTTTTCCGCATCTTTAATTTTAAGTAGAAGAGTAATAATCTCATAATTCAACCTTTTAATGTTAAGTTTACCCTATAAAAGTCCAAGAAAATAGCTAGAATGTATTTTTTTTGGTTATGTCCCAACACTCTTGATAGAACTCAATTGGGATAACGTCAGGGTCTGCTGCTTTATTTTTCTCCATTTGGGATAGAGCACACTTAATTTCCTCTTCCAGGAAAGGTCTGGTCAGATTTTGATTATCCTTGTCAGTGATATTATAAGCATTCTCCCATAAATTTGGATTAAGTTTAGACACATTGCCTTTTTATTTTCCAAACCAACATTTTGTAGTATTCAGTAGCTAAAATTAACAAGTTTTCATTCCCAAAAGCTTGCTTATCACCATTCTTAAGAATATGAATTAGTTTTTTCCTTCTTTTATCATTTGCAATTTTGTGATAGTAGTCAGTGTTTAGATCACCTTTTAGAAGCCAATTTTCTTTGCTTCGACTATACCAACAAACTTCTTCATTTTCTAAAATTTCTAGATTTTCTTTCTGTAGATTGACCTTCATTCTAAATTCAGTTTCTGTTAGGATGGAATTTTCTTCTTTACTCTCCAAAGCTTGTAATTCTTTTTCTATTTCTTGCTTCCTTTTTTTGTTCTTGCCAGCTATATTGAAATTTCAACCTTTCATCTCCTTTTTAATCTTCTTAAGTCTGAATAGGAGTCTACTCAAAGCATCCTTATATTTAGTGGGTTCTTTCCAAATTTTGGTAACCCTGTGCAAAAAGTCCTGGTTTTTTAACCATGATAATTCAAAGTGGAAAGAGAATTTTTTTCTTCTGCATATTCTTATTTAGGACTGTCACAATCAGAAGGCTATGATCAGAAATGTGCCTTGGTTTTTTAACCAAAGAGGTCATAGGGAAGAGGACATTGTCGTGGTTTGATCACAGCATTTAGGTCATGTTTGGAACCTCTAGAGCTAATAGTTAGTTACTAAAAATTAGCTTTAGAGGTTCCAAACCTCTAAGCTAATAGAGCAGCTAATTATTAGCTATCCTCTCTGCTAACTATTATTTCATTAGCTGCTCCAATTTAACTAATTCCCGTTAATTCTTAGCTAAAGTCTATTTTACTCCTGCCCTTATCTCTCCATCTCCTCCCAAACATAACCCTTCGTCCTCAAACCGTCACACGGCTGTAACGCCTCATCCCGTTGCAGCTCCTGTCGCAGCCCTGTCTTTCGCGAGGTAAACTCTCTGCTCACCATCCTCTTTCCCTTTCGTGTGTGCGCGCCATTGCCCCTCCTCCCCGCGCATCCTCACCCCCTCCCTCCTTGCCTCCCTTCTCTCCGTCATCCCGCGACACCCTTCCCACGGCGCCACCTTGCACGCCTGCGCCTCCTCCTCCCGGTCTCCCTCCTTCACCGCCACGGGCACCTCGTCGTCTGCCTCCTCCACCTCCACGCCTCCCTCGGCCTCGTCGCCTACGCGCACCACCTGTTCGATCAATTTAGAGGCAAAATAGTCATTTAGTATCTAGAGATAAAATTAGCTCTAGTGGTTCCAAACAACCTGCAACTAATAATTAGCTAGCTAATAATTAGCTGACCCAATTCAACTAATATATTATTAGCTAATTAATAATTAGCTCTAAAGGTTTCAAACAGAACCTTAGCAGTTCGATGAAATGATGGTTCCAATGACTTCAGCCAGAAAACAGAGTGTTAGGAAAGTAGTAGAGCACTTTGCCCAGAATCTCAAAAGACAGGAGGCTCTACGACTCGCTACCATTTTAATATGTTATATTCCAAATTTTTCCTTTGGATGTTTGCCGCAGAAGCTAGCTCATGTTTGGACTGACGCCTCAAAGTTTGTTCTGAGAATGCATGAAACAGGTGAATCGTGCTGGGATTTTAGGTTCGTTTGGTACGGTTTTAGATTCACATAGAATCAGAAATGTTTCAATTCCAATGCAAAAACGGTTCCAGACTCTGTAATAGAATCACTTTAGAAACCATTTGGGTAGCATATCTGTTTCATTTTCAGAAGAGAGAGGAGAGAAATGCTAAATTGACCCATTTAACCCTGTCTGTTTTGTCGTTGTTCTTCATTTATGTTTGTGATTATGTAATGATGTTGACAATATAAAAAAATAGCCTCCGGTCGTAATGTTGACCCCTAGTGAGAATGTTATAACATTCTTGTAAGTTTTTATTTATTTGTATTATCACGTTGACGAGTTCAAAAAAAGTGAAGATAAAAAATTTTGGCCACTGATCCGAAGCATTCTAAAGTGGTGACAAATCATCATAATTTTTTTAGAACTTGGATCCAAGTTACGATTGACCAAAGCGTTCCAAAGTGTGGAACACCTTTTTAGGTGTTTCACCTTCACAGTTCAAAAAAATGAATCACTTAAGAGTGTTCCTCTCCTGAAACGTTTCTCTTTTTTACCGTTTAGATCAGTTTCAAGTGATTCTACCCAAAATCAGAAACATTTCATCCATCCAAACAGACCCTTACACCCTAGAAATAAAAAAACGGTAAATTGATTAGGATCGCTCCTAGTTCAGTTTCAACCATGCAGTGAATAACTAAGATAAACCTGTGTTGTTTCTTCTAGCACTTGATTACCAAAGTCTACTGCTATGGTTTGGGGAATTCGTTATGAAACTTCGATCTTCGTGTAATACTCAATTTTTTTGTGTGTCAGCATTGGCCGCAAAGAATACAATTTTGTCTGGATGTCTAAAAAGATTACCCACACAGGAACTTGACAAATTAAGAGATATATTTCCAATAATACACGAGTATCATACAAAATTACATACCCCTAAAGCAGGTAAAAGTAAGTTCAGATGAGGACCAAACCTTCATGATATCCCGCGCAAAGATGATCCTTAGTGATAGAAACCCATATATTCACACAACAAGTCTGCAACATCAGAAACACCGAAATTTACAAATATACCAAGAGCTGCCGAGGTTACAAAAGGAAGGTCGTCCGACTCCTGAATATATGAACCTCACACGAGACACGAAACGGGGTAGTCCTGTATAGATAGGGTTTCTCAAACTTCATAGGCCGGGAACCTTGATTCCGATGGGCTAATCATGTCCAGAAGGAGGTATGCCATTCCAGCTTTCCCTTCAAACAGTGAAAACGGACGATCACCACCATGCATAATCCCCTCAGCGATCAACTCATCAGCTTTCTCAAGAAGAAAACAAGCAAAAGCCTTTGCCTGGTAGAGGTACTCAACATTGCCAGTTAGCTTGTATAGTGAGAGGAATACATAGGCATTCCCACTTACACCATGGCAGATTCCGACTCTCTTCAAAAGCCCTCGATTCCAAACAACTTCAGCAGCCTCCACAGCAGATTGCTTAAAATGATCATCATGGAAGACCTGAAATAAAAAAGAAGTCACATGGTAACCATACCCAAAGACAACTTGAGAAAACATAACCAAATACAAATAGACTAACTAATTGATAATTCATCAGCCATCAGTTAAGTATTGCAACAAACTGCCAAAAGGAACAGCAGCATAGCAGAGCAACTGGCAATCACCTCATGTGCTTTAGCTAGCGTAAGAGCAACACCTGGGGCACCATGACACCAATGAACCAAGCGATCGGATTTGTTGCCTTCACTCGAGGGATAGTTGCCACTAGGGAACCGGTTCTTGATCATGTATCGCAGAGTGTTCTTCACATCATCCTGCTCATCTGGCCTGAGTTCAGTGTGCATGAGTACGTGCATTATCCCAGCAAGGCCATGGGCAGCGCCCCAGTACTTCTTGCCATGCCACTCGTACATCAGCGGGCTACTCCCCTTGCTTGACAGCTTTCTTCCTTCCTTAATGATGTCCTTTGCCACAAGTTTCTATAAAGTTGAAGAGGTTTCATCGAATAAGATTTACAATTTCTTTCATATAATTATCGAACAAGAACTCTGAAAGAGATTATAACCAAAACTACAGCAGGAACGTACAATGTGCTCGAGGGGGATGGTCTTCTCGCTGATATGCTTGTTCAAGAACAAACAAGCCCATAAATACCCCGCCCTTCCATACAACAACTCATTTGGAACTTTATCAGTGATCATTATCTATGAAATTACAAACAAATACAGCTCAGTCAGCAACATTAGGAACACCAAAGGACCATCTCGTTTACACATTGCACATAAAAGTAACAAACAGTTTTGACTCACGATCCCCTACTATACTACTACTATACTAGGACCTCACCTCATCAAAGTAGCTCAGATACCGAGTGACCATCATCTGGTCATCGCAGTGCTTCGCGATCACCGCTCCGAGAGCGCAGACACCAGCCCTCCCACATATGAACGTCAGGAACCTGCGTGTTGCAACCATGCCACCCTTTGACATCAAACACTACCAGAAAGACCCAACCAACACAACTACCACGAAACGGAGACGGGAAATGGGCTCATCAGTCGGTGAATCTTACGGTAAGCCCTTGGACGCCTCGTTGCATGCCCGGACAATGTCGGCCGCCAGGGTGAGGTCCCCGCGGTTGCCGGTGACCTGGAAGGACTTGAACAGCAGCATCGCCGTTCCGAGCGCGCCCGTGTAGAGCGTGTAGTCCGTCACCTGCCGCCCCGCCATGATCCACGTCTCCTCCACCACCTGCAGGGGAGCCGGTCAATCAGTCGAGCACAAGGCGCGCGCGCGCGAGAGAGAGAGACACCCGAGACAAGAGAGAGGCGCAAGGCGTGCCTTATCCTTGAGCCGGAGCGCGGCGCGTAGGAACCGGTCGGAGAGCTTGGGGTAGGGGAGCGAGAGCAGGCCGCGGAGGCCCGCGGGCCGGTCGACGCTGCCCTCGCCGTCGGGGACCTCGGTGACGAAGTCGGGGAAGTCGTTGGGGAAGAAGCGGTCCGCCATGGCCTCGGCTCGGCGCCGCTTCGAGGCGTGCGAAGAGGAGGAGGAGGAGGAGGGTATGGTGCGCGGAGGTTCGCGAGCGAGGACTCCTCTCGTCTTCTTCTTCGTCGCCGTCTCGCCTGTTCCCATGTATGGCGCGACCCCGGGTTAAAAAAAATTGCCCGCGAGGACGCTGGACGCAGCGCGCGCTGGCACGTCTGTCGCGCGCTCGGAGCAACGCGTGGAGCGCGCCGCCGATCTCCAGTCCGTGCCTATGCGCGGCTGGGCCCGTCTCAATGGCATTGACGCGGCAAAGTGGTCAGTAAACAACTGCACCACCTTTATTTTTTCTTTCAGCAAAAAGAAAGATCTGGTCCACGGGTTGTTTCTGAAAGTTTGTACAGCGCTGGCACCGCAGCGTTTACGAGCCCGTATTTCTACAGCGTGTTTAAAATTTAACAAAATCAGAGGAAAATGATGCAATGTTTACAAAATACAAGAAATTTAGCAAAATTGAAGTGTCGGGAGAATCAGTAAAGTCCATATACTTTGAACAAGGACACCAGTTCAAATTCCCGAGAGATCCGAAAGGTCATCGATTTCAAAACGGGTCTGTATGGTTCTTCTGCCGAGAAGATTTCAGAATTCCGACTCGTGAGCAGTGTGCTCTCATTTAGCTCTAAAAGGTTTTGTGCTCGGACACATGACTTGAGCTTTAGCTATTTGAATCCAAGCTTAGTTTCCTGGAACTAAAAAAATCATCCAATGTACAGATAGAGCAATTTTATCCGTCAATCTGCATTGGTCAGGCTAATGAACTCGTCCCAAGAACTATAAGCTTCTTCGGTTTTGGCATTTCCATTTTGGACGGAGTAACGTCTCAAAAACAGAATATTCTTTTCAGAAATCAGTCTATCAGACATCCTATCTTGATTTGAATAAATTCAACGACACTTTATACACTCAATACCTTTATCTCCACTGAAGGATCATGGTTCATAAGCCTAAAATGTTAATGTACAACATAGTCCCTAGTCCCTACTAAGATTTTTTGAATCTAACAAGGGAAAGAAAACTGTAAAATTATCCTCTATGGAAAATTGAAGCCCTCAACATGTGCTATAAATGTCCGCAAATTGGAACCGGTGCACTACCTGCGAAGAGTTGAGGGGAGGAAAAGAACTAGTAAAAAATACAACTTCAGTGTTGACATCAGTTATGAATATATGAAGGAATAATACTTCGTGCAGGGTTGAGGCCTAACACTACTCTTGTTGTTTCAGACTACAAGTATATAGGAAAACTGAGTATTACCTCACGTCTGTGTTTCCTCATATCTATATTTTGTACTCATGAACACGCATCCACTTTGCTGATGACCATTTGTTGCCTTTTATCACTGGACAACCACCTATAAAAGGTATGCATTTAAATAAGGGTCAGTGTGTTGTGGAATAACACTTGAACATAGAAGGAAATTCCTCACAAATCACGCCTAGATATTAGAATCTCACCATGCAGACTTGTGGGATCCAAGGATCCATCAGGCCTCATGCTCCAGAAAAGTAATGCGTCTCCCATCTTTGGTTTAACAGATAGACCCCTCTTTGCACATTCAGACAGCTCATTATAAAAAGGCAATGAGCTGCTATTTACTGCTGCCAAAGGGAACACAGTCTCACCACCCTCCTCAACATCCGAACTAGTAGATAACAATTTAATGTCAATTGCATTAACAAAGCAGCATATTTATAAACTCCACAATTTTGATACATACAGATACATAAGAAGAGTTGCTATACGCTGGCCTCCATTTTTGGTGTTGAAGTCATCATGGAAGTAATCAAAGTGAGGCTCATACTTCTGTCCAGCTTCATAGTGGAGAACTTGAAGACCCTCTCCATGCTCTGCAAATTTATGAAGCAACAACAAAGAAAGCTGATGGCATTTAAAGAAAAATTGTAGAGGGAAATAATCAAGAATCTATGGTCCACAAAGGATTACTTGTACTTATTGATTGTTGATGGTTTTCTGTAATGGGTTATTACCATTCTTAAATATATAACATAGTCGTCGAATATTTAAGAATAGAGGTAGTAATTTCCTATTGCAGACATGGGGTTGACAATTCATGCCGTTCTGTACCTCGTTAACTTGTTTGGTATGTACCATATGTATTTCATTTAACTAAAAAGCACATTTACATGTCAAAATATCCATGTTCAGCAAAATGCACATAGCACTGTTCTAAACATTTAAGAATGTTTTGAAGATGTACTAGTGCAGTTTACTAAATTATCTTTTATTTTCAACACCTTGTTACTTTTAGGTTAAAGCAGCTATGAAATGTATCACATTCTGCACGTATTACATTCAAGTCACCAACAGTTTACTAACATATAGTCCAAAAATTGTGGGGGTGAACTCAATGGTATATGAAATCAGAAATCTAGGATAGTGTATAGTTTATTACATCTGTAGATTGTGTTATTATGAATATGACGTTATATTACTGAGAGCGCCGGAGGCTCCAATATATAGAGGTACACGAGATTACAAATATGCAGAAAAACCCTTATGCAAAAGAAAAAATACAAATAACCACTATATCTCTAACACCTCCCTCAAACTCAAAGTGCATCACGAACACTGAGTTTGGAGAGATAAAAACTATGCTGAGCTCGGGTGTGTGCATTCGTGAAGAAATCCGCCAGCTGAAGCTCTGGAGGCACATATTGAAGATCAACAACACCATCCCGTACTTGTGCTCGTATATAAGAAGCATCAACACCAATATGTTTGGTAAGCTCATGTTTGACTGGATCACGAGTAATACTGATAGCGCCTGTACTGTCTGATAAAAGAAGAGTCGACATACCAACAAAAACACCAGTGTCCTCAAGCAACCACCGCAACCAAGTAACCTCTGCACTCACAAGAGCCATAGCACGCAACTCAGCCTCTGCACTCGAACGAGAAACTGCTACCTGTTTCTTAGTCTTCCAAGCAATGAGGGAACCACAAAAAAAACACAATAGGCAGAAAGAGATCGACGATCAGAGGGATCACTAGCCCAAGTAACATCAAAATATGCTTTGAGCTGTAAAAAGCTAGAGCGTGGAAAGAACAAGCGTCTAAAGATAGTTTTATGAAGATAACGCAAGACACAAAGCAAGTGACTATAGTGGATCTGGGTGAGAGTCGAAACAAGCTGACTTAAAATGTGAACAAAGTACAAGATGTCATAACGAGTGTCACCAAGGTACACGAGACTCCCTACAATATGACGGTAACGAGTAGGATCATCAAGAGCCTCACCATCAGTGGCTCGAAGATGAACATTGAGTTCTATAGGAGTCTCAGCAGTCCGGTGATCAGTAAGAGAAGCCCGATCAAGAAGATCCTGAATGTACTTCTCGTGAGACAGATAAATTCCTCAAAGGAAGAGAAAATTTCAATCCCAAGAAAGTAGCGAAGAGGATCAAGATCGGACATAAGAAACTTCTCACTGAGACGGACTTTCACAAAGGCAATGTACTCAGAATCGTCTCCGGTGATGGCCATGTCATCAACATAGAGAAGAAGAAGAGTGTGACCACGAGATGAAGTGTGCACAAAAAGCGCGGGATCATGAGCACTTGCAGAGAAACTAACAGCAGTGACCACAGACGCAAAATGCTAAAACCAAGCACGAGGAGCCTGCTTAAGGCCATAAAGTGAATGACGAAAGCAACAAACCATACACTCAGAAACTGAATACCCAGGTGGTGGTTACATATAAACCTCCTCACGCAGCTCACTATTAAGAAACGCATTCTTCACATCAAGCTGAGAGATGGACCAGTCACGAATAGAGGCCACAACATGCAGAGTGCAAACGGTGGTCATGTGAGCGACGGGAGGCAGAGCAAATGTCTCATCATAGTCACGACCATGTTTCTACTAGAAGCCACGAGCGACTAATCGAGCTTTATATCGCTCAAGTGAACTATTAGAGTGGGTCTTAACCTTATAGACCCACTTACAGGTGATCGGCGAACACGTGGGGGACAGGGCACAAGTTCCCATGTGCCGGTGCGCTCGAGAGCAACAATCTCTTCGGCCATCGCATTCTGACATTCCAAATGAGGGACAACATCACGATACGTAGCCGGCTCATGAAGAGCAGTAGCAGCAAAACTAGAAGGAGAGTACCGGTCAGGAGGCTGGCGAGAACGATGACCACGTCCAAGAGACTGCTCAGGAGAAAAATCGTCAGAAGGAGATGATCTCTCAAGAGAAGAAGGCGTATCCGGAGAGGCAGGCTGAGCTGAAGAACCTGAGACATCAGAAGATGACTCAACTGGAGTAGACGGCTCATAAGAATAAGATGGCACATCTGAAGGGGTCACAACTCGTCGAGTGTAGACCTGCATTACTGGAGCCTTCAAAGTGTAATTAGGAACCAAAGAACAAGGCTCCGATGAAGAAGTGGAGACTATCAATCGTGACATGGAGTGTGAAGAGGGTACACTAGCAACGAGAGCATCTGGAAAGAACAGGAACGAAATAGGATCAACTACAGATGCAGAAGAAGCATCAAAAAAAATGATAAGGATAGAAAGGATGTGTCTCATAAAAAACAACATCACGTGAAATCCTCATCCGTCGACCAAACAGATCCCAACAACGATAACCCTTATGCCCCGAACTGTACCCTAAGAAAACACACTCAACCGAGTGAGCAGTCAGCTTAGTACGCTCACGAGCTGCGAGCAGCACGTAGCACACACAACCAAAAAGACAAAGGCTAGTGTAATCAGGCGTCTTGCCCGTAAGACGGTCAAAAGGAATCTCGCCTTTAAGAGCAGATGAGGGCTGAATGTTAATCAAGTAAGTGGCAGTGGAGACAGCCTCGACCGAAAAATGATGAGGCAGAACAGAGGAAGCAATGAGAAGTGTACTTGCTGTCTCAAGTAGATGACAATGTTTTCGCTCAGCGACGCCATTCTGAACATGAGCACCAGGACAAGAATATTGAGCAAGGGTACCTTGCTCAGAAGGAAAGTCTTGAAGAGCATCAGAAAGGTACTCACCAGCAGAGTCAGCACAAAAGACACGAATAGGAGTGTCAAAATGAGTGTGAACCATAGCCGAAAAAGACTTATAGATAAACAATGCCTCATTACTATATTTCATAAAGTACACCCATGCGTGGTGAGAAAAATCATCTATAAGAATGATAAAGTACTGATGCCCTCCTTTGGAAACAAAAGGAGCAGGACCCCAAACATCTGAATGAACAGGGTCAAAAGGATGCTGGGAGGATAGGAAAGTTGAATCTGCTTCCCTAATCGACAACCCTGACACTGAGCTAACGACTGAGATCTTAAAACCGATTCTAAGACACCACGGCGAATCAAGGTAGATAGACGAGAGCCACAAATATGTCCTAAACGATGGTGCCACTGAGCAAAAGACAAGATAGACAGAGCAGCAAAAGCGGAGCTAACACGACTAGCAGGCACAGCGAAAGGAAGACGAAACCAATCAAGCTCCAAAGACGTTGTGAATCGCGACGATGTGGACCAGGACTAACAAGCTGACCCGTACGATGATCCACAACAGAACAAGAATCAGAATCAAGAATCACTCAACAACACATGGTCAGTGAGTTGACCTATAGACATAAGCTGCATGGTCAGGTTAGGAACATAGGAGATATCAGAAATATTAAAAGAGTGCCATGTCCAAGAATCGGAAGTGAAGAACCATCAGCAGTATAAACAGTGAGGGAACGAGACGGATAACTCAGAGATGACAAACAGATGGAATATGGAGTCATATGAAAAGAATCTCCAGAATCAAGAATCCATGAGCGAGTACCTGAACGAGAAGTGGAAGGTGGTCCCTCGGAGTTAGACGGAGAAGCAGCAGCAAAACCTAAAGGTGTAGAAAGCTGAGTCACAATACCAACAACTCCTGATAATGCAGAGGCAACAAGGCGACGAAGAAGCATAAACAACTGGGCATCTGTGGTAGCAGAACTCCCCTGAGATCCTCCAGTACCAGCACCACGAGCACCCTGTGAAGAATGGCAAGCCTAAACACCAGCACTGGGTCGAGAAGTGGAATAACGAGCAACGAGCAGACAAAACGGTAGAGTTCCGCAACAAGTCAACATCACAAGTCTCCTCTGTTGGAGTGTATAAGTGAATTTCCCACCCTTCCCCATCAGCTTAAGCTTTTGGGTGCAACCGGTCAGCGCATAGTAGCTTAATTTGGTATCAGATTCCCCTCTCTCTCCTCTTCCGATGTTGGGTCTTCCCGCATCCACAGACGCCACCGCCACCGGCGCGCCGCGACCGCCGCCGCCGGCTCCGTTCCACCTCTCCCCCTGCGCGCCTCCCCTGCGCCCCGCCGCCGCCTCCCCTGCGCGCGCCGCTGCCGGATCCGGTGCGGTCGGCCCCGTCGCCGCCTCCCCTGCGCGCGCCGCCGCCGGATCCGGCGCGGCCGACCCCGTCGCCGCCTCCCCTGCGCGCGCCGCCGCCAGATCCGGCGCGGCCGGCCTCGCTGCCGCCTTCCCTGCGCGCGCCGCCGCCGGCCACGCCCCTGCCTCCCCTGCGCACGCTCCCGGATCTGGCGCCGCCGGCCACGCCGCCGCCTCCCCTGGTCGCGCCGCCGCCGTGCTGCTCGGTCCTGGCTCGGGTGCCGCCAGCCACGCCGCCGTCGGGCTCCCCGGCACCAGATCGGGTGCCGCCGCCCGACGCTCTCGGCCCGCACCGACCTTTGTCCGACCTCGTTCCGACCGCCGCTGCCTCGGCACCGCCATTCTTGCCGACGTGGGCCCCGACAGTGCCACTCCTGGCCGTCACTATGCAGGATGTTGCCGAGCCGCCGCCACGTTCTTACGCGCCGCCGCCGCAGTCGTGCCCTTGCGCGCCGCCCCAGGCCTCTATGCTCCCTTGCTACCAGGCTCCGCGTGGCCCGTTGCTGGATCCGCACTACCGACCGACAGAGGCGCGTCGCTGGTCGCCGAACCTGCGGGAACTCATCCTATCGTCGTCAGGTCGGCTGCTGCAGGGTCGAGGCCCAGTGCCACCTGGCCCGATTCCAGATCCCCACCGCCGCTTGCTGGAGTCACTACGCTAGTCGTGACCACGACCTCTCACGGGCTGAGCCACCATGCCCCCCGCCCCCCCGCTCTGGCCTACTGGGTTTCGTGGAACCCAGCCGCTGGTCCGAGTGTCCCGCCGTCTGGACCTGACTGGGTGGTGGACTCTGGCGCCTCGTACCACACCACTTCTGACGCCGGTATACTCTCTTCTAACCGTCCTTCCCACCCCTCTCATCCTTCATCTATCGTTGTTGGGAATGGGTCGGTTCTTCCGGTCACCTCAGTAGGTGACTTGGGTTCGTCGGGTTCTTTTCAGCTCCGTGATGTTCTTGTTGCTCCTGACATCATTCAGCACCTTCTTTCCGTTCGCCGTTTCACTACTTACAACCGTGTTTCCATCGAGTTCGATCCTTTTTGTTTATCTGTGAAGGATCTTACTACTCAGCGTGTTCTTTTTCACTGTGAGAGTTCGGGACCTCTGTACACGATGCGTCTTCCAGCTTCCGCTCCGCCTCTTGCCCTGACTACAACAACCTCTTCGACCATCTGGCATCGTCGGCTTGGTCACCCCGACATTGATGCTATGTCGAAGTTGTCTAGTAGTTCAGTGATTTCGTGTACTCGGGGTACTCACGAGTCTCTTTGCCATGCTTGTCAGTTGGGTCGTCACGTTCGTCTTCCTTTTTCGCACTCTGTCACTCGTGTCGAGCACATCTTTGATCTGATTCACTGTGATCTTTGGACATCTCCTATTATCAGTGTTTCTGGCCTTAAGTATTACTTGGTCGTCGTTGATGATTTCTCACACTATTCGTGGACTTTTCCCTTGCGACAGAAGTCTGATACTTTTGGCACTCTCTCTCACTTCTTCGCTTAGGTGTCCACCCAGTTTGGACGCACGATCAGAGCGGTCCAGTGCGACAACGGGCGCGAGTTTGACAACTTTGCGTTCCGTGACTTCCTTCTTTCTCACGGTGTTCACGGTGTTCAGTTGCGCATGTCTTGCCCGTACACCTCTCCCCAGAACGGCAAGGCTGAGCGCATGATTCGGACAACAAACAATGTCATGCGCTCTCTAATGTTCCAGGCTTCTACTCCTGCTCGCTACTGGGCGGAGGCGCTTCACACCGTCACCTACCTCATTAATCGCCTTCCTACTAAGGCGATTAGTGCTCCCACTCATTTCGCTTTGTTCGTCACCCCTCCTCTTTACGACCACCTTCGAGTTTCCGGGTGCGCTTGCTACCCTAATCTCTCTGCTACTGCCCCTCATAAGTTCGCGCCTCGTTCGACTCGGTGTGTCTTCCTTGGGTACTCCCCCGATCATAAGGGGTACCGGTGTCTCGACCTTACCACTCGCCGCATCTTGGTCTCCCGACACGTCGTGTTCGACGAGTCCTCCTTTCCTTTCGCTGGGTCCTCCTCTGACTCGGTCTCCGAGTTGGATTCTCTTTTTTCCACTGACCCTGAGGCCGCTCCTGTTCAGTGACCTTGTTTTTTACCTTCTGCAGGTCTTCCCCTAGCTGCGCCGGACACGACCACGGTGTCTCAGACACCACCTGTCGTGCCTCCCGCGGCTCTGGCGTACTTGCTGCCACTAGCCGTTCCTCCGACGGCCCCGACGTCATCCATAGCGCCACGCGCGGCCCCGACGTTCCCGACGCCGCCCGTCGTGCCACGCGCGGCCCCGGCGTCCCCGACGCCGCCTGCCGTGCCACGCGCGGCCCCGGCGTCCCCGACGCCGCCTGCCGTGCCACGCGCGGCCCCGGCATCCCCGACGCCGCCTGCCGTGCCACGCGCGGCCCCGGCGTCCCTGACGCCGCCTCCCGCGGCCCCAGCGGCCTAGACGTCGCCTGCCGTGCCACGCGCGGCCCCGGTGTCTCCGACGTCGTCCACCACGCCCCGCGCAGCCCCGGCGTCTCTGACGTCGTCCGCCGCGCCTCGTGCGGCCCCGATGTCCACGATGGCATCCCCGACGTCGTCAGCCGCACCACCCGCGGCCCCTGGACCCCGGTACACGGAGCCCGTTCTCGTCTATCAGCGACGAGCGCGCCTTGGTGCACCGACTTCTTCTCGCACCGAGCCTCCGGTGTACCACCCTCCGCTGCTCCACCGGGACCCTCGTCACATTCACCCCATGGTGACTCGACGGACCGCCGATGTTCTTCAACCGGTGGAGCGCTTCTCCGGGGTTGTTCTATCGTCCTCGACTTCCCTGCCACCTGCCTCATCACCCATCTCGCCTATCCCCTCTTCTGTCCGTAGCGCCCTCGCCGATCCTCACTGGCATCTGGCTATGGAAGAAGAGTATGCGGCCCTGCTTGCCAACCGGACCTGGTTCCCCGTCCTGGTTGTGGCAATGTTGTCACGGGCAAGTGGGTGTTCACGCATAAGAGGAAGGCGGATGGGTCTCTTGAGAGGTATAAGGCACGGTGGGTGCTTCGCGGTTTCACGCAGCGCCCCGACGTCGACTACGACGAGACCTTCAGCCCGGTGGTGAAGCCGGCGATGGTTTGCACCGTTCTGTCGCTGGCTGTCCACCAGCTGGACGTCAAGAACGCCTTCCTCCACAGGACGCTGACGGAGACTTTGTACTGCAGTCAGCCAACAGGGTTCGTTGATTCAGCCCGTCCAGACTTGGTCTGCCGGCTGAACAAGTCCCTATACGGGCTGAAGCAGGCGCCTTGGGCTTGGTACAGCCGGTTTGCCTCCTTCCTGGCCTCGCTCGGCTTCGTCAAGGCCAGGTCAGACACCTCGCTCTTCATCTACAGGCGTGAGGGTGACACTGTCTACCTCCTCCTGTACGTGGACGATATTGTCCTCACGGCGTCTAGCCCGACTCTTCTTCAGCGCACGATCTCCACCCTGCAGTGCAAGTTCGCGATGAAGGATCTCGGCCAGCTCCACCACTTCCTGGGCATTGGGCATTGCGGTCGAGCACCGCCCGGGCGCTCTGTTCCTCCACCAGCGCCAGTACTGCCTGAATATCCTTGAGCGAGCGGGCATGGATGATTGCAAGTCGTGCTCCACTCCCGTGGACACCCAGGCGAAGCTGTCTTCGGCCAACGGCGCCCCAATCACCGACCCCACCTCTTACAGGAGCCTTGCAGGTGCCCTGCAGTACCTCACCTTCACCAGGCCGGACATCTCCTACGTGGTTCAGCAGGTGTGTCTCCACATGCATGATCCGCGGGAGCCGCATCTCACGGCGGTGAAGCGGATCCTTCGATACCTGCATGGCACCCACGACTACGGCCTTCTCCTGCGGCGCGACTCTGCCTCCGAGCTGGTCGTCTACACCGACGCTGACTGGGCGGGTTGCCCAGACACCCGCCGGTCCACCTCCGGCTACGCCGTCTTCCTGGGCGGCAACCTCGTCTCCTAGTCCTCGAAGCGGCACCCCGTGGTGTCCCGCTCGAGTGCCGAGGCGGAGTACCGCGCCGTGGCCAATGGCGTGGCTGAGTCCTCCTGGCTTCAGCAGCTGCTTCAGGAGCTCCACTCCCCCCTCGCCCGGAGTACGTTGGTCTACTGCGACAACGTCAGCGCCGTCTACCTCTCCACCAACCCGGTACAACATCAGCGCACGAAGCACGTGGAGATTGATCTTCACTTCGTTCGCGAGCGGGTGGCTCTCGGGGAGGTGCGAGTCCTGCACGTTCCGACGTCGTCGCAGTTCACCGACATCTTCACGAAGGGACTACCTTCAACGGTGTTCACCGAGTTTCGGTCCAGTCTCAACATCTGCCGTGGCTAGATGTTGGGACTGCGGGGGGGGGGGGGGGGGGGGGGTGGGTTAGACTGCACTTGTATTAGGGTACTATAGGGGCAGTTTAGTCCTTTTGTGTTAGGTTCCTTGGCCCTTAAGTTTTGTACCCATATATATGTACCCCTTGGCTGTTTAATGGAATTAATCTTTTCCCTTCTAACATGGTATCTTCGAATCCTGGCGGACGCAAGTCCACTCCTATTTTCCACGTTAGAGACCCAAGGGAGCCTCACGTGAGGGGGAGTGTTGGAGTGTATAAGTGAATTGCCTACCCTTCCCCATCAGCTTAAGCTTTTGGGTGCAACCGGTCAGCGCATAGTAGCTTAACATCCTCCATCTGATCAACGAACTCCTTGACTGTGGCATCTCTCTGTCGTAACAGCTGCTCGTGATGAAAAGCAGCAAAAGAGGTAGACTGACCAGTAGTCTCGTAATGATAATGCAGAAAAGCCCACATCTGATGTGTATGCTCAAATTTCACTATATCAGCAGACAGACGATCTTCCATACTAGCAGCAAGAATAGCACCTGTCCGAGCATCCTCATCCAACCACATCCTATACACACTGAATTGAGACTCATAGGAAGCCAGACGAGTCTCATAATCTTCAAGTAACTTCTGCTTCTCATCATGAATAACCTTCTCTCAAATGATAGACTTTGAAAGAGCAGCAGCACAGGGCAGGCATTTGAGATCACCCGTGAGAAACTCTCAAAGACACAGACCACGCATATGTAGACGCATGCGGAGAACCTAGTCACAATATTTGGTGCCACTGAAAAGCACCAGAAACCGCGAGACTGGAACTCCATCCGAAGAAGTCATCTTAATGAGATGACAGGAGACGGCTAGAGCGCAAAATAAGCAGCGACAAGCGACAGCGAGAGCGGAAGAATAAGCGGCGCGAGCTGCATTTTTTTTTGCTCAACTCATAAAGATCACAAGTCACTGAAGGCACAACACATCAGACGCACATGAATGCCACGAGAGGCTTCCAGATCGGGATCAGAGATAGATCACGTGAACACTAGGGAAGCTTCCAGGCAAATTGGGATCGGACTGCTTATTTCTTCACGGGAACCACGGCGTTGACGCACGCAGCCTGGACGAGCAGCCAACAGAGCGAACTACAGCAGCGCTAGCTGGATCTTCCGGTGACGGTTTCAAACGCCGGGTGGAGCGGCAGTTAGATTGGAGCGCCAGATCAACGACGTCGTGGCAAGCACTGCCCCTGATTTCGGCGGCAGATGAGCGAAGATCCATGACGAGCAGATCCACGACGGCCACAACGGAAAAGAGCCGATCAGCGTATAACGAGACGCCGAACCGACGGGGAAGGGGCAAAGAAAACGCCGAAACCTACTAGAGCAGTAGACAAACCCTAGTTTATGGCTCTGTGTTACCATGTTATGAATATGACGTTATATTACAGAGAGGGCCAGAGGCTCCAATATATAGAGGTACAAGGGCATGTGTCATAATCTAGGGTACTACGTCCCCTGAACGATCGATGACTCGATGAAGTAAAGAAAAGTACAACGATTTTGGAATCACTGTGAAATAGACTATTTGAACGAAGTAATATCAAATGTTGTGGTTGAAAATCGGTTGTTACAAACTTTAAGAGAATGTCAGGAAAACACTTTAAACAATCTATGGTACATATTGCATACCTGCAGGTATGAAGGTGTAATCTGCTATCCTTTTCTCGATTGTGCGGATAATTGTGTCCTGCCCTCTTCTAAGAAACATTCCTGAACTTGTCCGCACCCTGAATATGCCACCATTAAGCCGAAATGAGCACCACAAGTGAGGTAAGATTTTCCCCAATGAAAAAAATGAATTGTTTGCACTGTCCAAACCTGCTATGTTTACTCCCTCCAGTAGCTGAATCAACAACAGTCGACTTCCTCATATGAGGCGTTGCAAGAGTGATCAAATGCTCACATTCCTCCTTGGACTGGGAACAGCACGAAAAGGTCAGTTATCTCCTGAAGGCCATGCAAAGCAAAAAAGAGCACTGAGAACGGTTGCAGTAAAAACATAGTGAATTTCAATTTAATTCTATCGGAGACATAGGCCAATGATATTTTTTTACTAATAAAATAGTTATATTGGTTGAGGTGTGGGCACCCAGGCCATCGTTAATTCATGTCCTCTTCAGCGCAAATATGGGTGCCTATTTCTCTTACCATGAAAGCCACCTAGTTCAGCAAGGTTGACCAAGTTTTACAACTACCCGCAATTTTTTTTACAGCTCCATTAACATCCTCCGGTGTACAAAATATTGTCGTTCTACACTAGAGCCAAGATTGCACAAAAAATTGTCGTTTTACACTGCATGCCATAAAAAATGGTGTAAAAAAATGGGGTAGTGTGTACCTAGGAATCGAACCTGCATCAGTTTGGCTGGAAAAACGTGAAGAAGACCACTCAAACCACTAAGGAGAGTTGTATAGTAAAAAAAATAAATGTATTTAATGCTTCCTTGATATGCGAGAACATGTCCAAAACAACAATTTTTTGTACACTGGAGGGAGTAAGTCAAGAAAAAAATACAACAGGTCCCAACACTAGCAACTCAAACTCTACATGATTCTATGACGTGAGGAGTGCATGTTAGAAAACAATGCACTTTAGAGACAAAATTAATTCCTAAAATTACAACAGTACGCATGACAGATAGTCCACAAACAAATCACACGCACGCGCGCGCGTATTCGCGTATTTTCGCGTGAGTTAACGCGTGACTTGTGACTATAGCCATCCTTCTCTCACATATTCCACACATAGAAAATAGCTTCCCTTATAAATAAGTGCTACTCTCCTCAAATAGTCAATATGAGATTAATGCCTCCTTTACACCTTTGGAATTCAATAGAGAATAGTTGGGCCTAGGCCCAAATATTCCAACAGTGCATTCTACATTGCAGTATTGTACACCTAGTTTTAGGCTCTTCATAAAGCTCAATGGCAGCTGCATCCCAATGTACAGTAGTAATTTTAAGTAAACTGCCAGTAGAACTACCATTCCGATCTGGAACAGAGTCATGAAAACCACATTTTCCGCATCTCATTCACAGCATAACAGAATATATCTGTATTACGACCATTTCTGGGACAGGTGACGCAGAGCACCCGCAAATGCATACAAATAGGAGCAGTGAATCTTGCAGAGGTAGAAAGATGATCCGGCCGTTGTTGAGACTTTGCTCAAGAACGTTTTGGAACAGAATCAATATAAACTAGATCTCCTGATCAAAAGCATGGAACAAGACATCGTATCGTATACTAGCATGTGGTCCTTTACCAAACCCAAACGAACGAGAGGATGGACTCACGAGGAAATTGTGGTACACGAACGCACGAGGCTCCCACGACAGCACCTCCGTCCACGGCTCCCCTTTCTCCCCGCTCGTTTCCAGCCTTCTGCAGCACGCGACGCAAGCACCAAGCAGCCATCCACGCGTCAGCATCTGATAGGAGACGACGATGAGAGCAAACGCGCGGAAGATGGCATTCGAGGAGAGGAGGAGGAGAAAAAAAAACGCACGACTCGAAGGCGGATCTGCGGAGGCGCGGGCGCGGAAGCGCGAGCCCCGCGCCGTCGGAGGCTCCCGGCAGCGAGAGCGTGCCGAGAGCCAAGAGGAGGAGCAGCGCGGCGAACGTCAGCAGAAGCGCCGCCACGATCGCCCTCGACGGCCGCCCGCCCCGCTTCCCGCCACTGCCTCCGCCGCTGCCCAGCAGTGGCCTCCCGCCCCGCCCCGCCGCGCGACCCGCCATGTCCGCCGCCGCGTCACGCCCGCGCGTTCGGCTCTCTCGCCGACTCTCTGCCCTCCCTCCGGTGATTCTAGTGCCGTCTCTCCTGAGTCTGTCTGACCGGTCGCCCGTTTTTCTTTAAATGGCAAAAGGAGGTGCTGCTCCGCTGCGTTGGTCTTCGGTAAGATGAGACGAGGCGCGGTTACGTTGCGTTTGGGACGTGACGTATTGACGTGTCAGACGGGGAAGCGGTGGGGCCGTGCAGTATCGGCACGTTCACCTAAGCTGCGGTATGCCGCCAGTGCAAGATGTCCAGTCCACGTGGTGGTGGACCGGCTTAATTGGTACAGCGATGGCCGTGATCCAGATGATGTAAAGGGTGGTTCTTTGAATTCGTACTTTATTAAATTAGTCTCATTCATTATATTTTTATAAAGACATTTTTCTTTATTTTATGTTTTTCACGACAGTAATCATCTACTATCATAAATCAATTACCATCTATATTTTATTCATTTTAAAAATGTCGCATTTTTGAAAATTATGAAAATAACTATATTAACTTGTCATTAGTTGTGTAAAGCCATAAAAAATGTGGCTCAATCAAAGTGCTTGTGCCTAGCTTATGGTGGATAGAGATGAGGGTTCACGTCGGTTGGAGCAAAAATTCGCTTGAAATGAGAGATTCCGGTAAAATTTTTGAGATATGCATTCACGAGGAGATTGACACCCACACTTGCACCTGGATCTGGAGCGGGTTTTGTATGCAGGTCGAGTTTGACATTTTTTTGAACATATTACAACGTTTAACAAACAAATATAACAAAAACCGTCCACTTTAAATGATAATGAAGTAAAAAATATTGAGTTATTTATAGATATGTAAATATAGATTCCGATTAAATTATGGAACAAATAATTATGAAAATAATTGACTTTGAACTTAAAGTTAAACACATCATAATGAATCAACTTCTACGTTATTTTGGGTACCCGGTGGGCACCTGACATTGCAAAACGAAACCCCCGCACACACGGGTGAAAAATCTCATTGCGTTCGACCCTATTGGTTATCCAGATACACAGATGAAATTACGGGTTTACTTGTCATCTCTAATAGTGCAAGAGAGGTAAAGTGACTTGCGTAGGAAGCCACTCGAGTAGCTTGCAAATGAACCTCCACCTTCCGAATTGAAGCCCATGATTTGTCTTACATGAGAAACAACATTAGGCTATATATAGTTGTGTTGTTGGGGCATGAAGCAACAGACTTGCCTTCGATACTCATCTCTATTCAAGTCTTTCCACTCATCCATGTTGCAATGAATTGGTTTAATGTGTTGAAAAGCACCACGACCAAAGCGTAGATGCTGCAAGCCCAAGGTTGGGTGAGGTCCCGTCCCTATACGTGGTGTATCGGGAGCCCATCACACCAAAGAGGCCAAGTCCCATCTTCAAGGCTTACGTGACAGCGCCGCAACCCGATCTTGAGGGAGGCAAAGACCTTAGCACCTATAGGACACGTGGCGGCTTCAGACGTGCCTCAGTGTCTTCATCCTGTGTGCGAGGGTACCCCGTCTGCAGGGTACCGGCAGCGGCCCCTGGGTCCACCTTGGGGCATGGTGAAGAGCCCAAAGGTGGAGATCTTTCCATGTCTTCTCGCACTCTGCTTTGAATTTTGTCTTGGACAGCCGAAGCGGTGGGCGCTTCTGCCAATCGTTGCCACACCATCGACGCTGTTGCTGCAGCCCAGTCCATCTTGCGCTAGACGCAGGCTGCTTTCGCTCGAGAGTGGGACCAGCTTGCGGAGGAGCGACACCTGGTGAAGCTGGTCGATGCCAAGAACAAGGAGCTTGAGGTGAAGGCTTTGAAGGTCCATGCTGCCGCTGACGCCCGCCTGAAGTTGTGCGAGGACCAGCGGCTGGAGTTGGTACGCCTCGAAGTCGCCGTTGCTGACGCGGAATGGGACTTGGCGGCGAAGGAGGAGGAAATCTCCCAGAGCCTGGAGGAGAAACGCTGGCATTGCAAGACTTGGAGCTGGTCATCCAGCGCCGAGAGGACGACCTGGAGCGTCATGCTCGAGAGCTCGCCGACCGGGAGGAGACTGCTCAGAGGGAGGCGGAGAGCCTCCAGGCCTCCCGCACGCCCGAGGCCCAAGGGGTTCGAGACTTCTTGGACCATGCTGGGGCGGTGCTGGAACCCCTCGGCCTTGGTCCCGTGCCACGCGGGGAACCATCTCAGGAGGTGGCCCAGCTACTTCTCGCCTTGGACTCCCTCTGCTCGTCGTTGGGGTCGGTGAACACCGTCCTCGCAAGGTGGATGGAGGTCGAAGGAAAGGAGCTAACTGAGCTGGTGCCCTGTCACATCTTGGTATGCTTCCAAAGATGGTACCCAAAGATCCCGCTGGAGGCGGTGGAGAAAGGTCCCTTTGATGAGCGGGAGGATGAGGCTAGGGCTGAAGTCCAAGACCTTGCCAAGGAGGTCGCTTCTTTGTTCCAGCGGAGTTGAGGCCGACAGCACCTAGGTGCAATGTTTTTGTATCCGGGGTTGACTCCCTTGTGTAAATAATTGTTTATGAATTTGGATTCATGTTGTTTTGCTTGTTGGCTTGTCGCGTGCTTTCAAATTGTTGCCCCAATTCCTTCTCTTGTGTAAGTTCTTTAAGAGCCTTTGTTGATGCCATTAGCCTTTTAGGGACCAACTCTTGCACAATCGACGCGGCCGGTTTGTCGCTAGATGACGTCTTGCCTATGGAACCCCCCTCAGAGGCCCCTTGGTAGGCGTGGACAGATTGTTGGGTACGCCTGCCACTTGAACGCATGATGTCTTAGACTGGCCCCCAACGGAGTGGGGGAGCATGAGTGACTGGTTTCGGTGTGCCCCTTTCAGGAGCGTCGGGCTTTTCCTGAGTGTTGTCATTGATGGCAGGACCCCTGGGAGGTCCCAGAGTTGGCTGCTCCGGCGCGGCCCTCCGTCGTTGTGAAGTCGTCGACGGCAGGCCCTCTGGGAGGTGCCGAGGCTGGGTGCTCCGGTGTCATCCACCATCGTTGTGAAGTCATCTACGGCAGGCCCCTGGTGCATAGGATAACACAAGCGAACTTTGTTAGCAGCAAGAGCAGGGCAGAAGAGTGTACTTGACTTGTCTACGCTTGTTGTTGTCGTTGACGTGCTGGGACGTCGACATCAGGCCCCTTGGGAGGTGCTGGAGGTGGATGCTCCGACGTCGCCCACCATCTTCATAGAAACGTCGATGGCAGGCCCCCTCGGAGGTGATGGAGCTGTATACTCTAGCGTCGCCCACCATCTTTGTAGGTACGTCGACGGCAGGCCCCCTGGGAGGTGCTGGAGCTGTATACTCTAGCGTCGCCCACCATCTTTGTAGGTACGTCGACGGCAGGCCCCTTGGGAGGTGCTGGAGTTGGATGCTCCGGCGTCGTCCACCATCATTGTAGAGTCATCGACGGCGGGCCCCTGGTGCACAGGCTATCGCAAGAGAATTCTGTTAGCGATAAGGGCGAGGTAAGAGAGTTTACTCATTTGTCCACGCTTGTTGCTGGTGTTAATGTGTTGGGACATCGACGGCAGGCCCTCTTCGAGGTGCCAGAGCTGAATGCTCTGACGTCATCTACCATCGTCATTGAGTCATCGACGGCAGGCCCCTTGGGGGGTGCCAAAGCTGGGTGCTCCAGCGTCTCCCATCATCTTCATAGAAATGTCGACGACAGCCCCCTGGGGGGTGCCGGAGCTGTATGCTCCGACATCGCCCACCATCTTCGTAGAAACATCGATGGCAGGCCCCCTATGAGGTGTCAGAGTTGGATGCTCCGGCGTTGTCCACCATCCTTGTAGAGTCGTCGACGGCGGGCCCCTAGTGCACATGCTATCGCAAGAAAATCCTGTTAGTGACAAGGGCGAGGTAGGAGAGTTTAGTCATTTGTCCGCGCTTGTTGCTGTTGTGGACGTGTTGGGATGTCGACGGCAGTCCCCCTGGGAGGTGCTGGAGCTGGATACTTCATCGTTGCCCACCATCTTTGTAGAAACGTCGACGGCAGGCCCCCTGGGAGGTGCCGAAGATGTATACTCCAGCGTCTCCCATCGTCTTTGTAGAAATGTCGACGACAGGCCCCCTGGGAGGTGCCGGGGCTAGGTGCTCCAGCGTCGTTAATCATCATCGTTGAGATGTTGATAGCAGGCCCCTTGGGAGGTGCTGGAGATGGGTGCTCCGACGTCGTTCACCATCGTCGTTGAGACGTCGACGACAGGCCCCTTGGGAGGTGCTTAAGCTGGATGCTCCAACATCGTCCACCATCATCGTAGAGTCGTCGACGGCAAACCCCTGGTGTGCAGGATATCGCAAGAGAACCCCGTTAGAAACAAGAGAGGGGCAGGAGAGTTTAATCACTTATCCGCGCTTGGTGTTGTCGTTAACGTGTTGGGGCGTCGACGGCAGGCCCCTTGCGAGGTGCCGGAGTTGGATGCTCTGGCGTCGCCAACCACCGTCGTGGAGACGTCGATGGCAGGTCCCTTGGGAGGTGCCGGAGCTGGGTGCTCCAGCATCGTCGATCATCATCGTTGAGACGTCGACGGCAGGCCCCTTGGGAGGTGTCGGAGCTGGGTGCTCCGGCGTCGTCAACCATCATCGTTGAGACTTCGAAGGCAGACCCCTTGGGGGTGCTGAAGCTGGATGCTCTGGCGTCTCCCATCGCCTTCATAGAAACGTCGACGGCAGACCCCTTGGGAGGTGCCGGAGCTGATCGTTCCGTCGCAACCTGCTTTGTATGTCCTACACACATAATAGAGGTGCATATTGTTTTGCTCGCTGGTGATCGTTTCCTATTCTTGAGTATTATCATGTCTTACAGTCCTGAGCTGGTACGCGAGATTTGGGTAATTCAGTGCATTGGCGCTCGGGGTCTGGCTTCCTTCTTATTCGGTGTGTGAATGTCCTGGCCCCCGGTACTTAGCCGCAACACTAGGAGGCAAAGCTCACACGCTTAGGGTACATGACCAGGCTAAGCAGGCAATGCACTCTAGACCTCCAGCTCAGCATTGGCCTTCCGCAGGGGACCATTTGGCACCACAGGACCCCAATTAAGAGGGCAACCGTGAGGTTCCAAGACACCTTGCAGGTACCTCAAACACATCCGCCTGCAGCAGGGTTGCATAACTCTACTAGGGGCGATATAGAAAAAATTTCACCAAGTATATGAAGACAATATACGAAAGACGAGAGTAGCTTGATTGATCACAAAATTAACAGGTAATTTTAAGTGACCATAAGAGAAAGCATATGGTAAGACAGTGAATTCTTCTCGTTGGTGTTCACAGGAGTGAATTGGCTTTACAATAAGGCAACGACCCACTCCAGATGGCTCGGGAGGCAGAGTGTTCATGCTTAGGGTACGAGACCAAGCTAAACGGTTGAACACTCTGGACCTCCCCCCCCCCCCCCCCCCCCACCCAGAGTTTGGTTGTCCTAAGTGCCGTTCCCTGGTACCATGACACCCTACACTATCCTACAATTTATGCTTAGGGATAGATCTTACGGAGGTGCTCTATGTTCCAAGGGTTGGGGAGGGGCTCTCCTTCTTCTGTGGCTAGGCGAACACACCTGGGGCGGGATACTTGCGTTACTCGGAAGGGGCCCTCCCAGTTGGGGGAGAGTTTGTGCAACCCTTCTCGAGAAAGTATGCGCCACAACACAATTTCACCTGTCCGGAGATCTCTACTCCACACGAACCGCTCCTGGTAGCGCCTTAGCGCATGTCAGTAGCGTGCATTTCGGATGGTGGCGTTCCACCTTGCTTCGTCGACGAGGTCGACATCTTCTCGTCGGAGTTGGTCCTGTGAGGCTTCATCGAACGTTCGGACTCGTAATGAGCCTACTGTGATCTCTGAGGGGAGGACGACCTTGGCCCCGTACACCAGGAAGAAAGGTGTTTCCCCAGTGGCGCGACTAGGTGATGTCCGGCTTGCCCAAAGTGCGCAGGGGAGTTCGTCAACCCACTTTCACCATGCTTGTCCAGGTTGTTATACGTGCGTGTTGTGAGGCCCCTGAGGATCTCAGCGTTGGCCCTTTCGACTTGGCCTTTGATCTTTAGATGAGCCATGGATGCATAACAAATTTGGACGCTGAGGTCTTCACAATAGTCCTGGAAAGCTGCACTGGTGAACTGGGTTCCGTTGTCGGTGATGATTCTGTTCGGGACCCTAGACCTGCAGACGATTGACTTGATGAACTTGATTGCGGACTCCTTGTTGATGTTAATCACTAGGGCTTCCTTGGGCCACTTGGTGCACTTGTCTACAGCAATGTAGAGGAACCGATACCCTCTGTCTTCCTTGGGAAAGGGTCCCAGGATATCCAGCACCTAGACCGAAAAAGGCCAGGAGGGCGGGATCATTTGCAGCGCCTGCGCTGGAGTGTGAATTTGCTTGGCGTGGAACTGGCACGCCTTGCATTTCTTGACTAGCTTGACAGCGTCTTGTAGTGCTATTGGCCAGTAGAAGTCATGTCAGAAGGCTTTTGTCGGAGTGTTATTCCGGCAATTCTCCCGGTACTACCGTTAGCAGCCCGCGGAGTTTGTAGTTCGGTTGTGGGCGCGCAGAGATTCAGAACAAGATGGCAAGTTGACACGAGGATTTACATGGTTCGGGACACCTGAGCGTAATACCCTACTCCACGGGTGTGTGTTGTTGTTGTATTGAGCGTCTGAGCGCTTGAGTGTGAAAGACTAGAGTCACTCGTCTCAACGTGCGTGCCTCCTCCCTGTGTATCGCTCGGCCAGTCCTTTTATAGTATAAGGACTGACCATTACACCATCAGCCTGGCACGACATGTGGCCCTGGCGGTTACTGATGTCTAATACTCGGTTACTGTACTTAATTCCTCTTAATAGTGCAGTAACGTCCCTTAATGGTGGCGTTACTGGTATTAAGGGTCATCCGATCGTGTGTCATTAAGATAGCATTAATGACACTTAATCGGGTCTTGAAGTCTTTAATTGTTCCTTGAAGGTCCGAGCTGTTAGAGGTTCACCAATCTGCTTGTTGAGGTTGAAGGTCCGGCGGTTGGACGCGTGGCAGCTCCGGAGCTTACTGTCTTGGACAAGTAGGTCCGGAGCTGTTGTACACGTGTCGGTATTAGAGCTTCCCTCTGTCAGGGGTTAGGTCCGGGGGTGCCACACAGGTATCTAGCCCGGAGCTTTCCCCATGTAGGGAATGTAGCTCCGGTTTTATAATACACGTGGCAACACTGGGACTAACCATAGAAGGGAGGCGGGTCCGGTTCCGAGTGACATGTGGGGCCTTCGGAGGTCTTCAACACTGATAGGCAGAGTTCCTTTGCTCTCTTTGTAGTCCCAAGGGGTACCCGGTATGCAGGGTACCGACAGTGGCCCCCTGGGCCCACCTCTGGGAGAGACCTTTTGGATTAAGTCATTCTGCCAGATGTGGGTCCATTTTTCGATTTCTGCGTCGTGTCTTCAAGGGTTTTTGGATGTGCCGTTGGGGTGGTGGTTCGCAGTTAAACCATCACCGCGTGGCATATCGAGGATGCGGCAGGTGAGATCTGAGCGTGCAGATCTCACGTAATTTAAGGTCGCCGGTTCCCAATACGAAAACCGTATCGGTTCCGCGCGCCCTGTCAGACTGCCGCCCTCGGGTTTCCCGCCTTTCATCATGACAACTGTTCGCCTGGGGTAAGGACCTTTACTTGATCATCGGGGTGGCCCCGACCCTCTTGTCATTGGCAGGGTGAAGTTTTTGAACTGTATCCTTGGTCCTTCAGCGGTTTCCATCCAAGTGTTACAGGGGCTTACTTAAGAGGGAAAGTGCGCACGGTTTGAGGGTTTCTACCGCTTTCATTTGAACTTGCACTCGAATCCTCCAAACTTTTGCTTGCTTTTCCTCTCTCACCCCGCCGTGCTGCGATGAAGTTGGGACTTCCCAAGAGCCGCATTGGGAACAAGAAGGAGTTTTCTAGGGTCCGGACCTACATGGGTTGGTCCAGTGACTCCTTCGACAATGACATTTGTTGCGGGAAGCTTCCCTTCTAGAAGGAGCGAGCCAGAGATATGGTGTACTTCCTTGGGTACGCCATGGCGGGTTTGATCCCGCCTTTCTCCACTTTCTTTCTGATGCTGCTAGATTTCTATGGTCTGCAGCTCCACCATCTTGGCCCCCACTCAATCTTGCTGGTGGCGACTTTCGTCCACTTTTGCAAGATGTGGGTGGGTGTGCCCCCTTGCATGGAGTTGTTCCAGACTTTCTTCACTGTCCACCCCACCGGGAAGAGTGATGAGTTCATCGGCTAATACTACTTCATGAAGCGGAAAAACTCCCCCCTCAAGTACTTGAGGTCCTTTCCTTTCGGCAAGTGGGACGACTGGAAGAAAGACTGGGTGGTCATCACCGTGGAGGGACACGAGAGGCTGGAACTGCCTGAAGGCCTCCCCCGCGTCGACACCGACACTTGGAGTGACATGTCGGAGCTGTCAAGGGAGTGCAGGACCATTCTGGACAGAATCCAGGAGTGTCTAAGGTGGGGTGACCCCCCACATGGTCTTCAGCAACTTCTTGACGAACAGGTGGGCCCCGCTGAGGGCTAGGGGGCGGCCTGCCTGGACCTTCAACAGTGAGATGGATACCAACTGCATTGAGGTTGGTTTGGGAACCAACTTGAATGATGAAGCCTTGAAGACCCATCTCAAGAAGTTCCAGCATGGGAACATCGGCCCTGGCGACGTGTCTCCACCTGCAACCTTCCTTCCTCTGAATATGATACCAGAGTAGTGCAAAGAGCTTCGGAGGAAGATGCCGTTGTTGTACGACTTGGGACTGATGGACAGGCGATCAACCTCCGGGTTGGTGATCCTCGAAGCTTCAAAGGGTGGCTCCGCTCCCGCCCCGAAGCCAAGGGCCGAAGTCGTAGGCAAGGGCAAAGAGTTGGTGGAGCCCTCCAGCCGAAAGAGGAAGTTAAAGCACTCTGACGGGAGGTCCATCAGACTTGATCCTTCCACGACAGCCCTTTCTCCCCGGCGGGTGAGGTCTTCGACGACGACAATCACTCCAACATTGGCGTCTCCCCGGAACACTAGCTCCGCCTAGGTGACTCCGGCGCCAGAGCCTACAGAGGGCTCTAGGTTCTTCTCAGTCGAGGGGGGCCTCAACCAAGACGTCGCTGACGGCGGCAGCAAGCTCCGGAGAACCTTCCGGAGCTACTACGCCAGTTGCGATGGGGTCGGGCTCTGAGCGTCCGATGAAGAGGTTTCGCGCTAGCTGGATCGGGAGTATTCCAAGGTAAATTTGATTTTTTACCTCAGTTGATTATTTTTTGTTGTAATCATATTTTGAGTTTCTTCGTCTTCCATCCACAGGGTACCCAAGAAAGGGGCTGAAGCTCCAGTTCCTGCAACAGTGGCTGATGCTGTGCAGGCAGAGGCTCCAACTCCAATCCCAGCGCCGCCCGAGGTGGTGGCTGAGGTCGCGGCAGCTCCAGCGCCAGCTGTCGTGGTTCTGGACCTCGACTCATCTCCCGATGCACCCGTGGTAGCGCCGGATCACGGGAATGAAGATGTACCAGCGGCACCAGCTCCGGAGGTTGAAGCTCCGGTTTTGGATATTGTGATGACGAACGCTCCGGCCATAGAGCCAGAGGTAGCTACAGTTCCGGCCCTAGAGCCGGATGTTGTTGAAGCCCTGACGGTGGAGCCAGTGGTTGATGAAGTTTCGGCGCCTGAGCCGGTTGTCGCGGAGGTGTCGGCCCCCGAACCGGTAGAGGTCGAAGCGTCGGCGCCTGAACCAGTGGCAGAGAAGGCACCAGCACCGGAGCCGGAAGTGGCCTAAGCTCCGACCGAATCTTCAACGCCTGCCCCTGAGGTGGTGGTTCTGGAGGTATCCGTGTCCGAGCCAGGGTGCCCAAACGAAGTGACTGGTCCTTTACCAGAGGGACCAGTTGCTGATGACCTGGCGGCGGGACCTTCGGAGCTGACTCCGGAGGTAGGAACTTCCGTTGCAGGACCTTCCTCAGCGGCGACCGAGGCTATCCCGGAGGGCGGCCCTAGTGTTGCGAAAGCTCAGGGGACCACTCTTGTAGAGTGGGACCCGATTTTTGTTGTGGAGAACCTGCTGGAGCCAGCGGAGAGGACCCCAGCAGGTCCGGAGCCGATCCCTTTGTCGTCATCCATCGACAATGCCTACTCCAGCCTTCGTCAGGTTCAACTGGCTTTTTACCACGACAGCAAGGCTCTCGAGGAGGAGTGCCAAACCCTTAGGAGGTGGCGCAACCGGCTCCAATTCGAGACCAAGCTGGCGCAGACGAGGCTGACCGATGACAAGGAGTGGGTGAAAAGGGAGAAGGCCCGAATGAAGTATTGGGGCCAGCTGCTGGACGAGAGGGAAAGCATGGTACGATCCCTTGACAACCAGTCCTGGGCCATCCACGAACAGGCCATAGCTTGTAAGACCTATGTGTGCTGAATACATTGGCTTGTAGTGAATACACTTGCTTTGACGATAAAAGTTTTGAATATCACCAAAACACCTTTTTATCAAGGTCCGACTCTAGCACTAGGTTGTACTAGCTTTTGTTAGCTCCGGCTCAAGGTCCGAGTTACTCTGGCAAGGTCCGGAACTTGACCGCAATGTTTCTGTTTTTCATTTGCAATGTTTCGTACTTGCTTTACATCTCTGAAAAGATTGCTTAGTATTCATTTGCTAAGTCTTTGGTGCGTTTTTGGTTGACATGGATGATATCGTGTTACTGTGGTTTTGCAACATGCTTATGTGAGGTTCTCACGTAAGGTGTTGTGTTCGGAACTAACTTGAGTCAAGTCGAGGACTTGGGCTCGTATGGATTGGTTGTTTATTCATGTGCAGGTGTTGCTTGAGTTCAAGACATGGCTGGTGATGGGATCCATTGGACTAGTCTCAGGTAGGAGATGAGGTTCCAACAACCAAATTCAGGAGGAATTGTGGTTGAGCTGATCAGGAGGTTGCGCAACATGATTGAATCAAGAACAATGCATGTGAAGGTATCGTGGACGTCATTGGAAGATGCTTGCATGTGTGCAATGATGAGGACATCACAACAGCAGAGACGCGCATTGAACTGCAAGGACCAATCACAAGAGCACGGGCACGGTTATTAAATCAGCAGGTGAATTCGTTCTTAACTTCTTTTGCATGTGAGTTTGAGAATAGATTGCTATGTGATGATTTAATTGTTATTAGGAATAATGGAGAAGATCAACAAGTGAAGGAAGGAGGCCTTGGGAGCGTGGACAACCACCTGGGACGTCCACAAGTAGATGGAAATAGTTTACAACTCGGACTCGAGTTCAACTCGGAGTCCAGGAGCAGTCCACCTTAAAACAGATGCCCAGGAGGCATACGGACTCCGTTTTCGACGTTCTACATATGCACGGAAAGAGGAGAAGATAAACTTTCCAATGGTTCTGGTCCCACCTCAAAATTCCTCCGGAGTCATTGGGAATCGTCGAAACAAGTCGAGTCCAGATTTCTGTCCGGTGCTGCGCCACCGAATCGGGCCTTTGGGCCTTGTATCCCGTAAGAGTCCATTAGGGACGCGTCTAATCGTGTTTTGGTCGAACCCTAGCCTATAAATACTGCAGCCGCCGGTCATATTCGGTGGGTTTTGCTTAGATCAATAAAATCGCCGTTCTACGGTTTGTGAGACCCCAATTTCGCGATTTCCGATCGTGTCTTCTACGTTCTTGCTCGTGTTCTCGATTGCACTTGCAGGGATTAGCCTTCTTGGCGAGGTCAAGCGTGTGCAGCACGGTTGATAACCAACGGAGCCGTGGTGTAGTGATTGCAGGGGTACTCGAACCGCTCGAGTGCCGCGGATCATCAACGTCGAGTTCTCCACCCCAATCGACATACCTTTCGGAAGATCGGAACTCATCAATTCACTCATCAATTGGTATCAGATTTCCAGGTTGCCCGTGAGGTATCTTTGTTTTCCTTCCTTCCATTAGATCGATTTTGTTTCGTACCTAGAGTCCACAAAAAAGCCACAAAAAAAAATTAGATCGTTTTTACCGCTTCCCAGACTATAGTGCCTGCAGTTTCGTTTTTCAGTTTGCATTGTTGAGTTTGCATTCGTGTGGTTGAGTCTTGTTGCTGGTTTAGCTTTGTGTTTTTGGTCCTAGTTATCGTGTTTCGTCCTTGTTTTCTTGCTATTCGACACCTATTCCACAATCCCTAAATAACAAACCGATCCGCCACGTTCATCGGTTTGCCCTAGCTAGCCGCCTTGCGTGAACTCCCGCATCGCCAGCCCTAGATTAGGTGACAAATATTTGTGCCATTCATCCTTGAATCATCACACACCACCCCATTAGTTGCTGTGCAAATTCCCGATCGTTTTCGTATCCGTTTGCGAGTTCTGTTCTCAAACCGAGTTGGAATCAACATCCAAAAAACGTAACTCGGACAGCCTACCTTAAAACGGCCATAACTTTCGCATACGAACTCGAAATCGGGCGAATTTTTTTTTCAAATTCATCTACGCGAAATTTCGCATCTGATTTTCCGCAGCATAGCTGCGTTCGGCGAAATTAGATTGCCCAAATTCCCCTCGGAAGATAGGCTATCCGGCCTCCGAAGTTTCAGCACGAATTTTAAAGAACCTTCTTGATTTTCTATAGGCCGCATATTACATCCAATTGAGCTGCAAATTTGTGTGCTTCCTATATTTTTGCTACTGAGTAAAGAAAAAATATTAAAAAAATATTACAAAAAAGAAAAAAAAATAGTGAAGAGCACGCATATTAAAGCAATTGGCCTATACCACTTGGTGCTGTTTGTTTGGTTATATCATTCTGTCTTTCTTTTGCCTTGATACTTCCTTGTGTTGTGCTAGGCTCTAGGGCACTCAGTTGACCAGCAACAGTTTCCTACATTGAATACTTATTCAACTTTGTTTAGCTGTTAACGATTTTCTGCTTATTAGCCACCATATTATACCATCCAAGCTCCACCTTTCTCTTGAGCATAACAGGTACCTTTGCAATCACCCCACGCTTCATTGGTTCATCTCACCGTCCACACCACCTGCTGTGTCGGTAAGAACACTTGTAAGAGCGTGGTAAGACGCTTGAGCGAGAGAGATTCTTTTCTTCCACCTTCCACATTGTCACTGTAGTTGATAGGGATAACATTTTTTTGTTGTCTTTTGTTTCTTACTAACAATGGCAGGAGAAGAAAATAATGACGAATGTGTTCAACATGTTGAGTTACGTGATATGTTCGCCAAATACAACGCATCAACGGAGGAGTCATTGGCGAACTTGACTCGCAAACTGGATGACCTTGCTCTTCGGATGAATACTTTTGAGGCTCGGTTGCCTCTCGCTGGAAGACAAGAAGACAATGCTTATGATGAACTGGAAGATCACAGTAATCAGCCAAGACTGCCACTTTATCGTCGAGGTATGGGAGGTAATAATCATAACAATTATAACCGCCCTCCTGATGATCCTTTTGCTAAAGTGAAATTTACTATACCCTCTTTTTCTGGTGCTTATGATGCTGAGGCTTATCTTGATTGGGAGATGACAGTAGAGCAAAAATTTAATTCCCATCTTGTTCCTGAACAACATAGAGTTCGTCAAGCCACTAGTGAGTTTAAGGACTTTGCTATCATATGGTGGAATGAACTTGTTAAAACTAGAACTGATCCTCCAACATGGGATAGATTAAAGGAAGCTATGCGTGTTCGATTTGTTCCTCCATCTTTTCAGCGGGACCTTCGCAAAAAATTGCAGCGTTTAGACCAAGGTAACATGTCCGTAGAGGAGTATTATCAAGAGTTACAAAAGGGTATGCTGCGTTGTGGGGTAGTGGAGGACATGGATGATAAAATAGCTCGTTTTTATGGGGGGTTGAGGCGTGAAATTCAGGACATTGTTGATTACAAAGAATATGATACTGTTAACAGATTGTTTCAGCTTGCTATGTTGGCAGAAAAAGAATTGCAGGGCCGACAACAACAGCAACAACGCACGAGGAGCAACTTCACGCCGCGTGCAGCAACTACACCATCCAAAACAGCACCATCTTCGGCCCCCCGTGCAGCGACTACACCACCCAATGGCGGCCAACGAACTATACCTGCTGCTCCATCTTCTCGCGTGCCGGAAGGCAGCAAGGCGACATCATTCAAGCCTTCGTCGTCCACTCCTTCTACGGGTCGTACTTCCGACATTAAGTGTCACCGCTGCCAGGGACTTGGTCATATGATGAGAGATTGCCCGAGCAAACGAGCATACATAGCACGCGACGATGGCGGGTATGATAGTACTTCGGATGTTGAAGATGAATATTCTCTTGCTACTGACTTCACAGATCCAAATGACGAACACACCGAAGAAGAGGTACTTGGTGCAGCGGCGACGGAGAACTATAGGAGCATCATTGTGCAGCGTGCCTTGAGCTCCAAAGTGGAGACCGACGACAAGCTACAACGACACAACCTCTTCCACATGTTTCTCGTCGTCAAAGACTGCCGTGTACACACTATAATTGATGGAGGTAGCTGCAATAACTTGGTAAACACGGACGTCGTCAAGAAACTCGGTTTGACAACAAGAGCACACCCTCATCCGTACCACATTCAATGGTTCAACAACAGCGGTAAGGTTCGGGTAACACAAACAGCGAGAATCCATTTTTCAATTGGTTCATACCATGATTTTGCTGATTTTGATGTTGTTCCTATGGATGCTTGTTCTCTTTTATTGGGTCGTCCTTGGGAATTTGATACAGATGCTATTCATCATGGTAGAACCAATAAATATACTCTCATGCATAAGGGAAAGAAAATCACTTTGCTCCCCATGACTCCTGCTGAAATTGTGCATTTTGAGAAGAGTAAAATTCGTGAGGGCAACGCAACTAAATTAGAATCTGAAAAACAGCAAGTTATTAAGTTAAAATCACCATCATTGCTCGCAACTAAATCTGAACTTGCTGATTTATTCGATGCTAAGGGGATGTGCTATGCTTTAGTTTGCAAAGAAGCCATGTTTTCACTTCATGAATTGTCTATTGCATTGCCCCCTGCTGTTGCTAACCTTTTGCAGGAGTTTGAGGATGTGTTTCCCTCCGAGATACCCCCTGGTTTACCACCGATGAGAGGCATTGAACACAAGATCGATTTGATTCCAGGAGCAAGTTTGCCAAATCGTGCAGCTTACAGGGCGAATCCACAAGAAACTAAGGAAATTCAGCGACAAGTCCAAGATCTTTTGGACCGCGGGTACATTCGTGAAAGCCTTAGCCCTTGTTCCGTTCCTGTTCTTTTGGTTCCTAAGAAAGATGGTAGTTGGCGCATGTGTGTTGATTGTCGAGCGATTAATAACATCACCATTCGATATCGTTATCCTATTCCTCGATTAGATGACATGCTTGATGAATTGAGTGGTGCTATCATCTTCACAAAAATTGACTTGCGTAGTGGTTACCACCAAATTAGAATGGCACTAGGAGATGAATGGAAAACTGCATTTAAAACCAAGTTTGGACTTTATGAGTGGTTAGTCATGCCTTTTGGTTTAACTAATGCACCCAGCACCTTTATGCGATTAATGAACGAGGTTTTACGTGCTTTCATTGGACAATTTGTGGTGGTTTACTTTGATGATATCCTCATTTACAGCAAGTCATATGATGAACATCTTGATCATTTACGTGCTGTTTTTACTGTTTTGAGAGATGCACGTTTGTTTGGTAACCTCGAAAAGTGCGTTTTTTGCACCAATCGAGTCTCGTTTCTTGGCTATGTCGTTTCCTCGCAGGGAATTGAGATGGATGAGGCAAAAATTGAAGCAATCACCAGCTGGCCAGCCCCAACTACCGTCACACAGGTTCGTAGTTTTCTTGGTCTTGCAGGATTTTATCGGCGCTTTGTGCGGGATTTCAGCACCATTGCAGCACCTCTACATGAGCTAACGAAGAAGGGAGTTCCATTTCGATGGGGCGAACAGCAGCAACAAGCTTTTGATGCTCTCAAATCGAAGCTTACACAAGCACCATTACTACAACTTCCTGATTTTGACAAGACCTTTGAGCTAGAATGCGATGCAAGCGGCATTGGTATTGGAGGCGTTCTCATACAAGGAGGTAAACCCGTTGCTTTCTTTAGTGAAAAACTTCATGGTCCTTCTCTGAATTACTCCACTTATGATAAGGAATTGTATGCCTTAGTCCGTGTATTACAAACTTGGCAACATTATCTTTGGTCTAAAGAGTTTGTCATACATTCCGATCATGAATCATTGAAGTATCTTAAGTGTCAAACCAATCTGAATAAACGACATGCTAAATGGATTGAGTTCATAGAGTCGTTTCCATACATCATTAAGCATAAGAAAGGGAAGGAAAATATCATTGCCGATGCATTATCTAGGCGTTATACCATGCTGTCCCAACTTGATCATAAAATCTTTGGTTTGGAAACAATTAAAGCATTATATCCTACTGATTTGGACTTCAAAGTTGCTTTTGAAAATTGTAGAGAAGGAAGAACTTGGAATAAATATGTGCTGCGAGAGGGTCTCCTCTATCGTGCTAACAAGCTATGCGTTCCAGCTAGCTCCGTTCGTCTATTGCTTTTGCAGGAAGCACATGGAGGAGGTTTGATGGGACATTTTGGAGTGAAGAAAACTGAAGACGTGCTGTCCACACACTTCTTTTGGCCAAAGATGAGGCGTGATGTCGAGCGCTACGTGTCACGATGCACTACTTGCAACAAAGCTAAGTCTCGTCTTAACCCACATGGTCTTTATATGCCTCTTCCTGTTCCTAGTGTACCTTGGGAGGATATTTCTATGGACTTTGTTTTGGGATTGCCTAGGACTAAGAGGGGGAGGGATAGTATTTTTGTAGTTGTTGATCGTTTTTCCAAAATGGCACACTTTATACCTTGTCATAAGAATGATAATGCCTCACACATTGCTGATTTATTTATGACGGAAATTGTTCGTTTACATGGTGTGCCAAATACCATTGTTTCTGATCGTGATGCAAAATTTTTAAGTCATTTTTGGAGAACTTTGTGGTATAAATTGGGAACCAAGTTGCTGTTTTCAACTACATGTCACCCACAAACGGATGGACAGACCGAGGTAGTTAATCGTACTTTATCCACTATGTTACGGGCTGTCTTGAAAACAAATTTGAAGTTGTGGGAGGAGTGTTTACCACATATAGAATTTGCTTACAACAGATCCGTTCACTCCACGACAAAGGTAAGTCCATTCCAGGTAGTGTATGGTTTCAATCCCCGTGCTCCTATTGATTTACTACCTTTGCCTCCTTCTGAAACTATAAATTTGGATGCTACACAACGATCTGAATTCATTCTTAAGATGCATGAAACTACAAAGAAAAATATTGAAATGATGAATGAGAAGTATAGGATTGCAGGTAGTAAAGGTAGAAAAGAAGTAAAACTTGAACCGGGCGATTTGGTGTGGTTACATTTGAGAAAAGAGCGATTTCCCGACTTGAGAAAATCTAAACTTATGCCACGAGCTGCTGGTCCTTTTAAGATCGTTGAAAAGATTAATGATAATGCATATAAGCTTGAATTGCCTCCCGATTTTGGGGTTAGTCCTACATTTAACATTTCAGATTTGCGACCGTACTTGGGAGAAGAAGATGAACTTGAGTCGAGGACGACTCCAATTCAAGAGGGGGAGAATGATGAGGACATCACAACAGCAGAGACGCGCATTGAACTGCAAGGACCAATCACAAGAGCACGGGCACGGTTATTAAATCAGCAGGTGAATTCGTTCTTAACTTCTTTTGCATGTGAGTTTGAGAATAGATTGCTATGTGATGATTTAATTGTTATTAGGAATAATGGAGAAGATCAACAAGTGAAGGAAGGAGGCCTTGGGAGCGTGGACAACCACCTGGGACGTCCACAAGTAGATGGAAATAGTTTACAACTCGGACTCGAGTTCAACTCGGAGTCCAGGAGCAGTCCACCTTAAAACAGACGCCTAGGAGGCATACGGACTCCGTTTTTGACGTTCTACATATGCACGGAAAGAGGAGAATATAAACTTTCCAATGGTTCTGGTCCCACCTCAAAATTCCTCCGGAGTCATTGGGAATCGTCGAAACAAGTCGAGTCCAGATTTCTGTCCGGTGCTGCGCCACCGAATCGGGCCTTTGGGCCTTGTATCCCGTAAGAGTCCATTAGGGACGCGTCTAATCGTGTTTTGGTCGAACCCTAGCCTATAAATACTGCAGCCGCCGGTCATATTCGGTGGGTTTTGCTTAGATCAATAAAATCGCCGTTCTACGGTTTGTGAGACCCCAATTTCGCGATTTCCGATCGTGTCTTCTACGTTCTTGCTCGTGTTCTCGATTGCACTTGCAGGGATTAGCCTTCTTGGCGAGGTCAAGCGTGTGCAGCACGGTTGATAACCAACGGAGCCGTGGTGTAGTGATTGCAGGGGTACTCGAACCGCTCGAGTGCCGCGGATCATCAACGTCGAGTTCTCCACCCCAATCGACATACCTTTCGGAAGATCGGAACTCATCAATTCACTCATCATGCAAGGAGTTCATGGACATGGCTACATGGTTCCGAGACGTGATGAAGAGATGTGGACGTAAAGAGTTGGTCGGAAAGGTCCAACTGACTAGGTTATGGACTCAGGCTGCGGCTGAGTCGTGTTTGACTTAAATATGGAAAGATTTGAGTTGGTTATGTTAGGATATCATGTGGGACATGAATTTGAGTTGTTTAGGAATATGGGATACATTCCTAAGGTGTTTTGAAGTCTTAAGATTGCTTCTATCTGCGTATAGAAGAATCCTAAGCAGTTATGGAAAGTTACGATTCGTGAACAGAGTAGGATTAGGTTCCTGATCTGAGTTGAGTTGGCTTTCGAGCTGGTTATACAAGCAAGGGAGCCCAGAGCTCGTGGTGTAAGACTTTGGGGTTGTTCCTCTTGTGTTCTATTGAATAAAGTTCGTAGTTTGAAGGAACTTTTGTGCCTTGTTCGTCTGACTTGTTCCAGACAAGTTTTACTCGTCGAGTTTCTGGACAGCACTACCTTTCGTCGGTGGTTTTATCATAACTCGAGTTTTACAGATCCAATTGACGTGATTATTTTTGGGTTGTCTTCAAAACTTGATTATTATCATTTGTCAAAATTTCACGGTCATTGGATTTGTGGTCTATGATCTACACGAGTTTCTTTGCAGTGTTCCAGAACTGTTTTTTTCTCGGGTAGGGCAGATTGATCTTTGTTTGATCTTTCGATCATAACTTGAGTTTTTCTCGACGGATTTGAGTTATTCTTGTTGTGTTGTCTTCGTGACTTGATTCTCTCTGCTATCTATCACTTTTTTCACGGTGAAACACGTTTAGATTAGTCTCACACACGATTTCTTTTAACAGATCGTTTTTCTGCCAAAGGGGTTGGGGTTTAATTGTTTCCACTGTGTAAGATTTTTAAATCTACCATTCACCCCCGTCTGGTAGATTTTCACGTGCTCTTCGATACTACAATTGGTATCAGAGCCACAGTGCTCTAATCTTTATGATTTGCGTGTGTTTTTGACTAATCATCATGGAGAAGTACTCTGCCAAACCTTGTGTGTTCGCTGGTATTGATTTTCAGGTTTGGAAGGCACGCATGGAGGCTTTCATCCAGGCACAAGGCTTTGCAATATGGGAGAAGGTATACAAGCCTTACGCAGTGCCATCAAACGATCAAGTTACAACAACAAATCTGAGAGATGTCGACAACAACAACAACAAGGCTCGGAACTTGATCATACAAGGATTAACACAAAGCGACTTCGACCGTGTTGCACACCTCCGATCTGCATACGATGTGTGGAAAGCACTTTGTGACTACCACAAAGGATCCAACACGATCAAAGAGGTAAGGCAAGACATGTTCAAGAAAGAATACATGCGCTTCGAGATACAACCTGGTGAGTCTATTGATGACCTTTTTGTCCGCTTTAATAAGATTCTCAGCAACTTGCGTAGTGTCAATGTTAATTTTTCAGATGCTGAAAATGCTAGGCAATTGCTAAGTGCATTAGATATGTCAATTTGGGAGATAAAAGTCACATCTATTCGTGAATCTACTGTCATGAGTTCACTTACTTTAGATGTGCTATATTCCAAGTTAAAAACTCATGAAATTGACATAATCTCACGTAAGAACCCCAACAAGACTATTGCCTTTGTTTCTCAACGTGACATGCCTAGTTCCGATCAAACATCATTTGTGGTACACTTGCTTTGCTGTCCTCTCTAACCCTTGAACAGATTGAGGAGTTTCCAGAGGAGGAGCTAGCGCTCATCTCTACCCGGTTCTCAAAAGCATTGCAAAATGTGAGAACTAGAAGGAGAGGAAGCTTCGGACCTCAACGATGCTTTGAATGTGGTAAGACAGGACATTTTCATTCAGATTTCCCTAACCTTTCAGGTCCTACTTCCCCGGATGAAAAGAAAACAAGAACGAAGCACTCCTCTGCAAAAGATACGAAGAAAAAAGAAGGGTTTTACAGGATGTCAATTGGTGGGCGATTTATCTCAGCACTCCAGGAACTTGGCTCAAGCGACGTGGACATTGGAAGTGATGAAGATGAAGATGATTTGGCAAACTTGTGCTTCATGGCGGGCAAGTCAAGATCAAGTATGAATGAGGCAGAACACAACAGCGACAATAAAGAGGTATGTCCTACTTGCGAAGAAATGTGTGATGCTATTTCTCGTGTCACTGTTATTGTTAAGAATAAGGACAAAAAGATTAGGGACAATGCTGTTAAAATTGAGTCACTAGAATCTGAAATTAATCATTTGAAATCCTTGATTCCTAGTAATGATTCTTTTTCCTCATGTGACTTAATATATGAACAATTGTCCTCCCTAAGAAGTGCACATACCTCCACAATTGATAAACTTGAACTTGAAATTAAAAAGAACAAAAAGCTTGCTGCACTTAATATTGGAAACTTAAAAGATGCTTCTTGTTCTACCATTGAGTTGCATTGTTCTAGTTGCGATAATCTTGATAAAAAACTGCAAGATGCTATGAATGAAATCTCTATATTGAACAATACTTTACGTTGTCATGAAGTTAAATATTGTTCCAATTGCAAACTAAAAGGAAAAACTTCATGTGAAAATTGCCTTGATCTGTCCAATAAACTTGATAACATGCATAAGACATTTGATCGGTTTTGTAATGGGAATAAGAACCTAAACTTGCTGCTGAATTTATCCAAGTCTTGCAATGATAAAACTGGTTTAGGTTTTGATTCTCATGCTCATGCTAAGGCACATCCACCTAAAATTGTAAAGTCATTATGAAGTGGTTTGATTCAAACAGTTCCTAAACAAAAAGAAGTGGTTTTTAAATCTGCAGGAGTATTGTCTCATTCGGTTTCAAATAAAAATGTTGTTTGCTCATCTAGACATGAACACAAAGTTAAATTTCATTGTACCTACTGTGGTAGAGATGGTCATGTCATAGATTTTTGTTATAGACTAGCTAAACAACAGAAAAGGAAAGAATGGTTGCTAGATCTCATAACTTTCATACAAAATTTGCTGCACATATTGAACCGAATGTACAACCTGCTGTTTTGAGTCAAAAACATTTAAAGTTTACCTCCGGACCTTCTGTTTTTGCCTTCGGAGCTACTGATTTTTGTGCTACACAAGTAACACCTTATAGGTCAGTAGTTAAGAATAAAAAATCTCAAACTTTGACTCATAAACCTGCTGTTTTATCTCAGCTTTCGCGTGTTTTTCCTGCTGCACGTCGTGTGACTCAGTACTGGATTCCTAAATGCCTTTTGACTAACCCCAGTATTGAGTCATCGACGTATTGTGCTTCTATGTAGGTTACACATTTGAGGAAGGAGAACATATGGATTGTGGATTCAGGTTGCTCACGCCACATGACCGGTAACAAAGATTGGTTCTCCTCCCTCTCTTTTGTGTCACGTGTAGAGAATGTTACTTTTGCCGATAATTCTTCAACTCCTATAATTGCTAAGGGTTCGGTCGGACTAAATGATCACTACACTTTGAAGGATGTGGCACTTGTCAAAAATTTGAAATACAACTTGCTTTCTGTTTCACAATTACTAGATGAAAATCTGGAAATTATTTTCAATAAAAACTGCTACAAAGTTGTAAGTTCAAATAGTGAGCTTATTTTTAACATGTCTCGGTTTGGAAGAGTTTTTAAAGCTGATTTTGATATGTCTTCCTCTAAGCATAGGTGTATAGTTGCTAATGATTCAAAGGACTTATTTTTTTGGCATCGTAGACTTGGTCACGTAGGTTTTGATCACCTAACGCGTGTTAGTGCTCTTGATCGCATACGTGGGCTGCCTAAGCTTAAAGGGGACAAAGAAATTGTGTGCTCTTCTTGTAGACATGCTAATATGGTTGCAGGTTCACATACTCCTCTCACAATGATCATGACAACTGAACCGTGTCAACTTTTGCACCTTGACACCGTAGGACCTTCACGTGTTCAATCCTTCGGAGGTAAATGGTATGTACTTGTGATTGTTGATGATTATTCTAGATACTCTTGGGTTTACTTTATGGCGTCTAAGAATTAAGTTTTTAGTCACTTTAGAACTTTATTTCTTAGATTATCAATTGATTACCCAGGATCTTTAAAAGCAATTAGAAGTGATAATGGAACTGAATTTAACAATCAATCTTTTGATCACTTTTGTGCTAAAATAGAATAGATCATCAATTTTCTTCACCATATGTACCTCAACAAAAAGGTGTTGTAGAAAGAAAGAACAGAACCTTAGTTGAGATGGCTAGGACTATGCTTGATGAATATCAAACTCCTAGGAAATTTTGGGCTGATGCGTTAGCAACCGCTTGTTATGTCTTAAATCATGTTTTCTTGCGTGCTAAGCTAGGTAAAACACCATATGAGCTCCGTTTTGGACATAGGCCTAGCGTTACACACTTTTGGGTCTTTGGTTGCAAATGCTTTGTTAAGAAACATGGTAATCTTGATAAATTTGAACCTAGATCCATTGATGGCATGTTTCTTGGTTATCCATCTCATACTAGAGGCTACTGTGTGCTTTTACTTGACACTAACAAAATTGTGGAGACTTGTGAAGTGTCTTTTGATGCAGCTAGCCCAGGTACTAGCTCAAACATTGCAGGTCTAGATCCATATCCGCAGGGGGGAGCATTTTCGTTGAAGATGAGGAAGAATTGGAGCTGCTGCCCGAAAATTCAGCAGCTAAAGACTTTGGTTCAGCTCCGGATGTTAATTCTCAACCAGCACCAACAACCATCAATGCTGATTCAAATCATCCTCAAGTCATAAGCTCATCGATTTGTGATGAACATGAAGAAGAAGAAGCTTGTGAGACATCTGTTCCCCTACGGTTTTACAAAGATCATCCCCCATAACAGATGATTGGAAACTTGCACGAACGAGTCACACGGTCCAGGTTTTGCGATCCAAATTCTCATGCTCATTCTGCTTTTGTTGCTTCTTTTGAACCCAAAGATACATCACACACACTCACTAATGAATCTTGGATTATTGCCATGCAAGAAGAGTTAGAAAATTTTGAAAGAAATAATGTTTGGAAACTTGTACCTCCACCTCAAGGTCACACTTTAATTGGAACTAAATGGGTATTTAAAAATAAACAAAGTGAGGATGGGGTTGTGGTTAGGAATAAGGCTAGGTTGGTTGCTCAAAGTTTCACTCAAGTTGAAGGTCTAGATTTTGATGAAACTTTTGCTCCTGTTGCTAGATTAGAAGCCATAAGAATTTTCTTAGATTTTGTTGCATCTAAAGGTTTTAAGCTATATCAAATGGATGTTAAAAGTGCTTTTCTTAATGTCTACATAGATGAGGAGGTTTATGTGAAACAACCACCAGGTTTTGAAAATCCAGATTTTCCTAATCATGTTTACAAACTGTCCAAAGCCTTGTACGGTCTCAAACAAGCCCCTAGAGCATGGTATGATAGGTTAAAAACATTCTTACTTGAAAAAGGGTTTACCATGGGCAAGGTTGATAAAACTCTTTTTGTGCTTAAGCATGGCAATGACTCATTATTCGTTCAAGTGTATGTGGATGATATTATCTTTGGTTGTGCTTCTCATGATCTTGTGTCCAAGTTTTCAGCAATAATGAGTTCTGAATTTGAAATGAGTACGATAGGTGAACTCACTTACTTTTTGGGGCTGCAAATCAAGCAAACTAAGGAGGGTACCTTTGTGCATCAAACGAAGTATACAAAAGATCTCCTAAGGTGCTTCCACTTGGACAAAAGCAAGCCTCTTCGGACACCAATGGGAACAACAACAACACTTGGACTTGATGAAGATGGTGAACCCGTGGATCAAAAAGAATATAGAAGCATGATCGGATCACTTTTGTACCTCATGGCATCAAGACCAGACATACAATTCAGCGTATGTCTTTGTGCACGGTTTCAAGCCTCCCCACGTGCTTCACATCGTCAAGCCGTCAAAAGGATTCTCAGGTACTTACATGTAACTCAAGAATTTGGAATTTTTCTTCCTTCTCCCTCAACCGTTACTTTGAAAGCTTTTTTTGGATGATGATTTTGGGGGTTGTAGGATTGATAGGAAAAGTACTTCCGGTGCTTGTCATTTTCTTGGTAATTCTCTTGTTGCTTGGTCCTCTAGAAAACAAAATTCAGTTGCACAATCCACAGCTGAATCTGAATATGTAGCTACTGCTAGTGCTTGCTCAAGAATTCTTTGGATTGTTCAAATACTTAAGGACTATGGGGTTGATCTAGATAGTGTTCCACTATTCTGTGATAACACTAGTGCCATTTGCATTGCTAAAAACCCCGTGCAACATTCTAGAACTAAGCACATTGACATTAGGTATCACTTTCTCCGAGATAATGTTGAAAAAGGAAACATTGTGCTCACCATGTAGATACCGAACAATAATTGAATGACATTTTTACAAACCTTTGGATTTCACTCGTTTTTGTTACATTCGTAGTGAAATAGGGGTTATGCATCCTCATGGCTTAAATTGAGGGGGAGTTTTGAAATTTGGGAAGTCTATGTGTGAATTTGAAATTAAAATAATATGAGCATAGTGTTTCATACATCTATGACTTTGTGATTCCTTTTACATGCTGAAAGTTCTTACTACATTACTCATGTTATACATTTTGTAGTTTTTGCCATGTCTAGTAATTGGAATAATTACTTACACTAAAACTGGTCATGGTCAAACTTTCTTGCTGTTTTGGACTTGTTACATGTTCACAAGTGCTTTAAATCATTAAGAATTAATCAAGTAATCAACTCACATGTTGAGTTTTTATGAACAAATATACATTGAGAAAATATCAAGAGAATATGCATGCATCGCACTTCTTCTTTTGAGATGGCTTATCATTGCACTTAGATATGAACTTGGAAGAAGTTGTGTATGACTAAAACCATGTCCTTAAGCTTCTGATTGTCAAATGACATAGGCTTGGCTTGGTTGGTTAGAATAAGGCAGATGCGCATATAATCTCTTGCAAATATCATATGATCTAAATTTATGCTTTGAAAAATAATAAATTGCAGCAACTAGTGTCATGCTTTCATGTTTTGAAATAGTTAAGTTTGTGAGATCATGACTTGCTTAAATTGAAAATTACATTTGATCTCTAGCATTGCTTACACTACTTTATGTATCTCATTGATGTGATAATGTAAGGTACTTGATAGTATGACTTGGATGAGCTTTGTTTATATGTATATGTTATAATATGCTCATAACAACTAAAGTTGGAGAGATAATTTGTTTATATGCTCATGACTTGCTGAATAAATTGTCAAAGAGGGAGAGATAAGCATGAAGAAAAAAAGAATATGTGCATAAGGAGAGATAATAAAAGGGGGAGAGATAATATGGGATAAATTTTTGGATTTTCTTCTCATTTTACTTTTGATTTACAAAGGGGGAGAAATTGCCTTCAAAACTTTTATGTGAATAAGCCAATGTTCGGATTTTAAATGGTATTGCCAATGCATTCATCAAGGGGGAGATTGTAAGACCTATGTGTGCTGAATACATTGGCTTGTAGTGAATACACTTGCTTTGACGATAAAAGTTTTGAATATCACCAAAACACCTTTTTATCAAGGTCCGACTCTAGCACTAGGTTCTACTAGCTTTTGTTAGCTCCGGCTCAAGGTCCGGGTTGCTCTGGCAAGGTCCGGAACTTGACCGCAATGCTTCTGTTTTTTATTTGCAATGTTTCGTACTTGCTTTACATATCTGGAAAGATTGCTTAGTATTCATTTGCTAAGTCTTTGGTGCGTTTTTGGTTGACATGAATGATATCGTGTTACTGTGGTTTTGCAACATGCTTATGTGAGGTTCTCACGCAAGGTGTTGTGTTCGGAACTAACTTGAGTCAAGTCGAGGACTTGGGCTCGTATGGATTGGTTGTTTATTCATGTGTAGGTATTGATTGAGTTCAAGACATGGCTGGTGATGGGATCCATTGGACTAGTCTCAGAGAGGAGATGAGGTTCCAATAACCAAATTCAGGAGGAATTGTGGTTGAGCTGATCAGGAGGTTGCGCAGCATGATTGAATCAAGAACAATGCATGTGAAGGTATCGTGGACGTCATTGGAAGATGTTTGCACGTGTGCAAGGAGTGCATGGACATGGATACATGGTTCCGAGACATGATGAAGAGATGTGGACGTAAAGAGTTGGTCGGAAAGGTCCAACCGACTAGGTTATGGACTCAGGTTGCGGCTGAGTCGTGTTTGACTCAAATATGGAAAGATTTGAGTTGGTTATGTTAGGATTTTGTGTGGGACACGAAGTTGAGTTGTTTAGGAATGTGGGATAAGTTACTAGGGTGTTTGGAAGTCTTAAGATTGCTTCTATCTGCGTATAGAAGAATCCTAAGCAATTATAGAAAGTTACGATTCGTGAACAGAGTAGGATTAGGTTCCTGATCTGAGTCGAGTTGGCTTTCGAGCTGGTTATATAAGCAAGGGAGCCCAGAGCTCGTGGTGTACGACTTTGGGGCTGTTCCTCTTGTGTTCTATTGAAAAAATTTTGTAGTTTGAAGGAACTTTTTTGCCTTGTTCGTCCGACTTGTTCCAGACAAGTTTTACTCGTCGAGTTTTTGGACAGCACTACCTTTCGTTGGTGGTTTTATCATAACTCGAGTTTTACAGATCCAATTGACATGATTTTTTTGGGTTGTCTTCACAACTTGATTATCTATCATCTGTCAAAATTTCACGGTCATTGGATTTGTGGTCTATGGTCTACACGAGTTTCTTTGCAGCGTTCCAGAACTGCTTTTTTCTCGGGTAGGGCAGATTGACCTTTGTTTGATCTTTCGATCATAACTTGAGTTTTTCTCGACGGATTTGAGTGATTATTGTTGTGTTGTCTTCGTGACTTGATTATCTCTGATAATCACTTTTGTCATGGTGAAACACGTTTAGATTAGTCTCACACACGATTTCTTTTAACAGATCATTTTTCTATCGAAGGGGTTGGGGTTTAATTGTTTCCGCTGTATAAGATTTTCAAATCTACCATTCACCCCCCTCTGGTAGCTTTTCACGTGCTCTTCGATCCTACATAGCTGCTAATGAAGCAGCAAATGATCACCAAGAGAAGCTTAGCGCCATCCACGACAACCTCGTCAAGTGTCGGGAGGCTCTTGAGGAGCGGGAGAAAAAACTCGAAGATGAAGAGCAAAAACTCCTAGAGCTGCTGGATGACCTCTTGAAGAGGGAGGAGGAGCTTAATCAGAGGCTGACTCTGGGTGACAAGAGCCTCGCGGAGCACACCAAGAAGCTGGAGGAGCGCTGCGAGAGCGAGGAGAAGAAGGCTTGGCAGCGGGGACAGGACCTCACCAAGAGGGATAATGAAGTTACTGCCAGGGAGAAGAAAGTGCGGGGCCGGGAGAGAGACCTGGTCGACTGCCAGAACAAGATCCACGTCCGGGAAGAGGATTCAACAGCATGCCAAAGAGGTCGAGCACCTTGCCCGGGAGGATTCGGAGCTTGCGGCGACCAAGAGGTCCTTGGAAGAGGTGCGAGGCTCGAGGGCTGCAGAGTCCCAACAAGTATGGGACTTCTTGGGCAAAGCCAATGACGCGCTGACGCCACTGGGCTTTAGTCCCGTGCGTCCGGATGATCCAGAGTCGGAGTTGGACCAGGCGTTGAAGGCGTTGAGCTCGGCGGGCAACAAGCACAACAAGATGGGCGATGTCATCGTGGAACACTTGGAAATTGAAGGACAATCCCTGGCAAAGAACGTCGTAGAGTACATGCTGACGTGCTACACAAGCCGGGATCCTCACTTCCCGCTAGACCCGGTGCTTGAAGGTCCCATCGACGGAGAGGGAGATGCCGCCAAGGCCAGCGTGTCGGAGGTTGCCCAGAAGGTTGCCTCATTCTTCTGTAGGATCTAGGACTTTCTCCTTGTAGCTCCCACTTGTATCTCTTCTTTTCTCCAATTTTGTAATCTCTTGTCCTCAGATGAATGAAATCCAAATTTATGAATTTCATTTTTTGTCTTCAACCTTTGTCTCACTTGGCCCCCCGGTAGATGTGCACAATTTGATTGCAGACATATACCAAGAGGATGTAACATTTTGTTGAAGACATGAGTGCTTCGAACTTGTAGAGTGTAGGTCCAAAGTCTTTGACAGCAGGGGCCCCCTGAGGTTGTTGGAGCTTAGTAGCTCCGGCAGTGACCACTATCAACACACGGAGCGTTGCCAGCAGACCCCATTGGGGTGTCCTCCCACCATCTTTTCTTCACGTTGACGGCTGGCCCCCTGTGTTTGTCGAAACTTGATAGCTCCGGTGACGCCTGCTATCAATGTTTTAAAACATCGACGACGGGCCACCTTAGGGGATATCGAGGCTTTGATAGCTCCGGCATGATCCACCATCATCATGGGATTTTTATTTTTTCTGCACACTGAAGTCAAGAGAAACAGTAAAATCCGTTTCTTATCTATAACTCATTTGCGGCTTACTATTCCCGGAAGAAACTTTTAGATCGATAGGATTTCTATATACAATCAAATGCATTTGTTTATTTTCTCCAGGTCCGATCATTTCCTGGACTCACCTTACTCAGGCCTGCCGGGGTGTAGGTAGAGTGGCGTACTTAGGGTGCAGGACCAGGCTAAGTCAATAGCACACTCCGGACCTAGATTGGCTTGGCGTTCAGGTGAGTAGGCCATGCAACAATGTTAAGACCCGAAAGAATTAACAATGCAACTTGAATCATACATGAATTGTTCGAGCTAAAGTTTCTTGAGAATTGTTATAGATAAGAAAGAGAAAAATAAAAATAATGAGCCTGTATAAAATAAATGCACGTGGAGTCTGTTTTCACATAATGATGTCTTTCATTATAGGTTTGGGGTACAGGGGAAACAAGTACACTCTTAGGGTACGGAACCAGGCTAAGTGTGTTACATTTCTTGTTTGACCGAGGGTAACTAGCTACACTTTTAGTTCTGAGACTGTGTCAAGTGTTGCTTGAACTTTGCGGACCTTCCGGGAAGGGTCCGACTGTTCCCCCGAAGGGGCTACCCGACTCTGTACAATGATGCTATAACATACATTATAAGTAATTACAGACTCACCTCCGTGATATTAAGCGTAGAACTTACGGAGGTGCTCAACGTTCCAAGGATTAGGGAGTGATGTCCCATCCTCGGTAGCCAAGCGAACGCATCCGGGACGGGATACTTTGATCACTCGAAAGGGTCCTTCCCAGCTGGGGGAAAGTTTGTTTAACCCTTCTCGAGTTTGTATTCTCCGTAGCACCAGATCGCCTTCCTCGAGCTGTCGGTTATGCGCATGCCTTTGGTGATAGCGCCGGAGTGCTTGGTGGTATCGTGCATTTCGAACATCTGCTCGGCACCTTCCCTCTTCAACGAGGTCAAGGTCTTCATGCCAGAGCTGGTCCTGTGTGGCTTCGTTGAATGTCCGGACCCAGAGTGACCCCAAGGTGATTTTCGTAGGAAGGACTGCTTCAGCTCCGTACACCAGGAAGAAGGGTGTCTCTCCAGTTGACCGGTTTAGAGTTGTCCTGTTTGCCCACAAGGTGGGCGGAAGCTCTTCAATCCAGTTGGCTCCATGTTTTTTTCAGGCGCTCATATGTGCGCGTCTTGAGTCCTTTTAGGAATTTTGCATTTGCTCTCTCAGCTTGGCCATTGCTTGCTGGGTGAGCTAGAGAAGCGTAGCTGACCTGAATGCTGAGGTATTCCCAATATCCTTGAAATGCAGAGCTTGTGAATTGGGTCCCATTGTCAGTTATGATCTTGTTTGGGACTCCGAATCTGCATACAATGGACTGCAAGAAATTGATAGCTGATTGCTTGTTTATTGTCACAATTGGATTTGCTTCTGGCCACTTGGTGAACTTGTCGATGGCGACATACAAGAACTTGTAACCTCCGACGGCTTTTGGGAAAGGTCCCAAGATATCCATCCCCCACACAGCGAATGGCCATGTAGGAGGTATCATTTGTAGAGGTTGAGTTGGTGTGTGAATTTGCTTTGAATGGAACTGGCATGCTTCACATTTCTTCACTAGCTCAGTTGCATCATGGAGTGCTGTAGGCCAGAAAAAACCACGCCGAAAGGCTTTACCGACCAACATGCGGGAAGACGCGTTGTTCCCACACTCGGCTTTATGGATTTCCGCGAGGAGCTCGCGACCTTCTTCCCTTGTAATGCACCGCATTAGGACGACGTTGGCACCACGCCGGTAGAGACCCCCTTCTACCAGTGTGTATCTTTTAGCCAATCTGACTATCCGGTCAGCAGATATATTATCTTCAGGAAGGATGTTGTCTTTCAAGTAGCTCTGGATCTTTGAGATCCATGCATTGGAGCTAACTTGAGCATCTGAGTCTTGCGTGTTGGGTTGCTCGGAGCTTCCTGCAGCACCTACGACCCTTGATGGACGCCATGGTAACAGGGCCATCGGGACCGCCAGCTTAGAGGTGCTGGTCTCGCCCCCTTCGCTCAGTTCGGCAGGCTGAGCTGTTGGTCTTGACAATCTCTGGACAAAGGTTCCATCGGGAGATGGAGCTCCGGTTGAAGCTTTCATCGAGAGTTCGTCAACTTCAACGTTATTGAGACGCTGGATATGGTAGAGATCAAGGACTTCAAAGTCCTTCTGAAGCTTCTGGACTTCAAGTAGATATGCAGCTAGTTGGGGGTTGTTGCAGAAGCATTCACCTTTGACTTGTTTTATAATGAGCTGCGAATCACCCTTTACCAGCAGCTGCTTGACACCATATGATAGTGCCACCTTGAGCCCATAGATTAGTGCTTCATACTCCACCATGTTGTTGGTCGCCTTGAAGTCAAGGTGAACCATGTATTTGACCTTCTCCCCGGCCGGAGCGAGGAGAAGGATTCCAGCTCTGGCCCTCTACTTCTGCACGGAGCCGTCGAAGTAGAGAGTCCAGTGAGGCTCGGTGAAGCCCGAAACCTTAGGTTCTGGCTTCTGCTCACTGGGGCCCCCAGGATTTGATGGAGAGGGGGTCTATTTCGATATGAAGTCCGCCAATGCTTGAGTCTTGATCGCTTGTCTTGGACGAATTCAAGATCGAACTCGGCCAATTCCGCTGCCCACTTTGCAATGTTCCTGTAGAGTTGGGGTTATGCAAGATTGCACGCATTTGATAAGAAGTTACCACTGAAATCTTGTGAGCTTGGAAGTAGTGTTGAAGCTTCCTAGAGGCAATAAGAACTACGTAGAGCAACTTATACACCTCCAGGTACTGAGTCTTGGCGTCATGGAGTACTTCACTGATGAATTACACTGGGCGTTGGACTGTCCGGACCCTCCCAGAGGGGCCCGGAGCTTCCTCCTCATCAACCCGGACCCTCCCGGAGGGATCCGGACCTTCTTCGAGGACTTCCAGGTTCTTGCTGGATGAACCCGGAGCTTCTTCTGAAGTGACCCGGACCTTCCTGGAAAGGTCCAGATCTTCTTGCTCAGAAACAGTTACTCCTTCATTTGAAGGAGGTTGATCCTCTGGCGTCTCACCTCGAGGATCAGGGTCTAGGGGCTGGGACCCAGACTCGCCTTCTGGTAGTTCTGGACCCTCTCGGAAGGGTCTAGATTCCTAAACTGGGGATGGTTGTGGTCTTTCCGCAACCAGGACCATGCTAACAACTTTGTCAGTTGCTGAAATATAAAGCAAAAGTGACTCACCAGGGTTTGGAGCTACCAAAGTTGGTAGGGTGGTGAGGAGCTGCTTTAGCTCTTGGAAAGCCTTTTTTGCTTCTTCAGACCATTGAAATGGTCCGGACTTCCTCAATAATTTGAAGAAGGGTAGCGTCCATTCCGCCAGTCTTGAGATGAACCAGCTGAAGGCAGCTAGACATCCAGTCAACTTCTGGATGTCCTTGATGCGGGCTGGTGGCCGCATGTCTTCAATAGCTTTAATCTTCGCCGGATTCGCTTCTATTCCTCGGTGGTTCACCAAGAATCTAAGAAGCTTTCCAGAGCTAACCCCGAAGACACACTTGTCCGGTTTCAACTTCGTGCGTGTGATTCGCAACTTGTCAAATATAGCTTGCAAGGTGTCAAGGAATGACTCCTTATTCTTGATCTTGATGACGATGTCATCGACGTACACTTCCACTACATCTCTAATGAGCTCTCCAAAAGTTTTGTACATAGCTCGTACAAACGTTGAAGCAACATTTTTGAGACCGAATGACATGGCAGTGTAACAATATAATCCATCTACTGTGACAAAGGAAGTATGCTCTTCATCTTCCCTAGACATTCTGATTTGGTGATACCCAGAATATGCGTCTAAGAAACACAGTAATTCACACTCGAAGGTGGAATCCACTATCTGATCTATTCTAGGTAGTGGAAATGGATCCTTTGGACATGCCTTATTCAGTGTAGTGTAGTCGATGCACATCCGAAGCTTCCCGCTGGCCTTAGGTACAATGACTGGGTTTGCCAACCATTTTGGGTGGAAGACTTCCCGGATGAATCCAGCTTCGAGCAACTTCTTCACTTCTTGACGTATGAAGTTTTGTCGCTCTACTGATTGCTTTTGGGGCTTCTGATGTACAGGACGAGCATGGAGATAAATCTTCAGATTGTGCTCAATCACTTCCCTAGGGATCCCAGGAATTTGTGACAGTTGCTAGGCAAACACGTCAACATTAGCCCGGAGGAAAGTGATAAGCGCGAGTTCCTATTTGTCGTTTAGACCTCCCGATATACGGGTGGTCTGAGCGGCATCGGAACCAATTTGGATGACTTTGACGGGAATGTCGGTGTCGCCGCTTGGTTGCACGCGAGGTGCGGAGGTTGAGCCTCGATGACGAATGCTCGGAGGCTTCGGAGCTTGCTCTATTCTGAATTCTTCCTCTTGCGCTTTAGCAAGCGCGTGGAGTTCTTCTAGAGCAGTAACTCCGGCGGTGCGATCTCTGCAGATCCGGAGAACGCCTGAGGGTGTTGGTATTTTCAACACCAAGTAGCCATAATGAGCAGCAGCCATGAATTTGTGCAAGGTTGGCCTGCCGAGGATGGCGTTGAATGGTAAGTTGATTTGCGCCACGTCGAAGACCAACTTCTCGGTCCTGTAATTCTCTCGAGTCCCAAAGATCATCGGGAGAGTAATGGCACTGAGTGGAGTGCTGGCCCCTGGACCTACTCCAGAGAAAGGTCGGGAGGGGCGAAGATCCGAAGGTCAGAGCTGAAGCTTGACGAAGGCTTCAAAGCTTATGAGGTTCAGCCCCGAACCTCCGTCCACCATCACGTGGTGGAGCTGGATGTTGTTGATGGTCGGAGATACCATCAGAGGAAGTTGACCAGCTTCGATCATGTTCTGCGGGCAGTCCGAAGCATCGAAGGTGGTGGATGTGTCCATCCACTTCCGATGAGGCTCCACCTTGGTGGTGGGAGCTACAGAGGCCATGTTCCTCCGCATGGTCTTGAGGACACGGCGGGAGGTGATGTCCCACGAACCATCAAAGATGGTGTTCATGGTCTTCCGGCGCTCGTTGTCAGAGACGTCGGAGTCGTCATCAACGGAGGTGTTAATAGCCTTCAAGACCTTTTTGGGGTCCTGAAAGCCTAACACCTCTTCAGCCGGAGCTTTGTCGACTTTTTGTTTTCCTTCCCTTTGACGGAAAGGAGCTTCTTCTCGACGCTTATTGTAGCACTCGACGAGGTTCTAGACCTCTCGGCAGCCTTCTAGGTTGTGGCTGTTCGTCTTGTGTATGGGACACCCACATCTTGGAGCTGCCACCGTTTTCAGACAACAGCCGAGGTCGCTTCTCAGGGCATGGCCCCTGACCACCCGGAGCTGCAGCACCTGTAGCAGTAGGTGTGCCGGCCGATGACTTCTTCTTGCCGTTGGACTTTTTCTTCTTCTTGCCACTCCCGGAGGTAGTGGCTTCACCCTTGGAGGACTTTTTGTTGGCCTCCGGAGGTGGTTGGGAGTGCATTTCACGGCCCTCAGTAGCCTTGCCACACTTGTCTGCCAAGCTGAAGAGTTCCGTGACGCTGGTGACTTCCTTGGTCACCAGCTTCTCCAGCATCTTCTTGTCTCGAACGCCCTGCCTGAATGCTACAATAACAGAAGCGCTTGAGATAGAAGGAATGGTATTTCGTACCTGGGAGAACCTCTGGATGAAAGATTGCAGGGAATCTCCCCCCTTCTGCTTGACAGCAAAAAGGTCCAGTTCCGTGCCTGGTCGGGTGTATGAGCTCCCGAAGTTGGCAGTGAGCTGTTGGCACAGCTCCGCCCAACTATTGATGGATTCAGGTGAAAGGCTCATGAACCAAGACCTGGTAGTCCCAATTAAATCCACAGGAAAATAATTGGCCATCACGGCCTCGTTGCTTCCACCCGCAAGGATTGCGGTGGAGTAGATTTGGAGAAATTCAGCGGGATTAACAGTCCCGTCAAATTTCTCCGGCAGGTGAGGCTGGAACTTCTGCGGCCATCTGACCATGCGTAGGTTCATGACCAAGGCGGAACAGTCTCCTCCTACTCCCTCAAGTGCAGGGCTGTCCCTAGCCTCTCGTCTCTCGCGAGCACGCTCGATGTGGACGCGACCGTCCTGTTGTCGATAACGACGATCGAGCTCAGCCCGGAGGTCATGAGTCGAAAACCTCGTTATCGTATGAGTACGTCGCGCCACAGAAGGCAGCAATGTTGCCTGCTGAGATGCAGCAGGCCTCCTGTGCTGTGAAGCGTGCAGACCGAGTCTACCCGACAAGGTCTGATGCTGTGATTGGGCCCGCCCCAAGGGGGGAGGACCTTGATTGCCGATGCGATCGGCTGCTACTGCAACCAAATGATCCACATCAGCTCTCTACTGCTCTATTGCGCCCTGGGATGCTCCTGGAGGTGGTGGATGTTGGAGAAGAGCACGCGCAGCATGAAGCGCGTGTTCAGGGTTGTTGTTCGCTGATGCAGTGACCGACGCGGACGCCCATCTCGCTGTACAGCTTGATTCACTGGTGTAGATGGTGGCGGTGGTGGCATGACTCCTGCTGGAGTCACAACACCTGCTGGCTGCTATATGTTGGAGGGGTTGCCTCCAGCAGGTTGCTCAATGTGGTTACCGTTAGATGATCAAGTAGCAGAGTTCACCATCTTTGAATCTCGGGCGCCCCTACCTGGCGCACCAACTGTCAGAGTGTGATTCCGGCAATTCTCCCGGTACTACCGTTAGCAGCCCGCGAAGTTTGTAGTTCGGTGGTAGGCGCGCAGAGATTCAGAACAAGATGGCAAGTTGACACGAGGATTTACGTGGTTCGGGCCGCCTGAGCGTAACACCCTACTCCACGGGTGTGTGTTGTTGTTGTATTGAGCGTCTGAGCGCTTGAGTGTGAAATACTAGAGTCACTCGTCTCAGCGTGTGTGCCTCCTCCCTTTGTATCACTCGGCCAATCCTTTTATAGTATAAGGACTGGCCGTTAAACCATCAGCCTGGCCCGACATGTGGCCCTGGCTGTTACTGATGTCTAATACACGGTTAATGTACTTAATTCCTCTTAATAGCACAATAACGTCCCTTAATGGTGTCGTTACTGGTATTAAGGGTCATCCTATCGTGTGTCATTAAGATATCATTAATGACACTTAATCGGGTCTTGAAGTCTTTAATTGTTCATTGAAGGTCTGAGCCGTTAGAGGTTCACCAATCTGCCTGTTGAGGTTGAAGGTCCGGCGGTTCGACGCGTGGCAGCTCTGGAGCTTACTGTCTTGGACGAGTGGGTCCGGAGCTTTTGTACATGTGTCGGCATCGGAGCTTCCCTCTGTCGAGGGTTAGGTCCGGGGGTGACACACAAGTATCTAGCCCGGAGCTTTCCCATGTAGGGAATGTAGCTCCAGTTTTATAATACACGTGGCGGCACTGGGACTAACTATAGAAGGGAGGCAGGTCCAGTTCCGAGTGACACGTGGGGTCTTCGGAGGTCTTCAACACTGATAGGCGGAGTTCCTTTGCTCTCTTTGCAGTCCCAAGGGGTATCTGGTACGCAGGGTACTGACAGCTTTGCCAACCAGCATGCGGGAGGCTGCACGACTCCCGCACTCTCCTTCATGGATCTCTATGAGCAAGTCGCAGCCTTCCTCCCGGGTTATGCACCGTATCAGCACGCTGTTGGCGCCACGCCGGCAGAGGTCACCTTCTACTAGCGTGTAGCGCTTCACCATTCTCACGATCCCCTCAGCGGATACTGAATCCTCCAAGAGGATGTTGTCCTTCAGATAGTCCCGAATCTTCGTGATCTTGGGCTCCAGGTAATATGGGGTCCCCGGTGATGCACAAGATCCTTAGGGGGCCCCATGGTAACAGGGCCGCCGTGGTCGCCAGCTCTATGGTGCTGGGATTGCCTTCTTCGTTAGGCCCCGCAGGCCTTGCAGTTGGCCGCACCAACCTCCTGCCGAAGACCCCTTCAGGGATCGGGGCTCCCGTGGACGCCATAGTTGACAAGCGTCAACGATGGAGTTGTTAGCGCGTGGTACATGGCAGAGGTCCAAAGCCTTGAAGCTAAGTTCCAACTTCTTGATGTGTAGTAGGTATGCCGCGAGCTGTGGGTCGTTGCATAAGCACTCTCCCCGGACTTGCTTGATGATCAGCTGGGAGTCTCCCTTGACCAGCATCTGCCGAACACCGAGACTCTGCACAACCATGAGTCCAAAGATGAGGGCCTCGTACTCCGCCATGTTGTTGGTCACCTTGAAGTCGAAGCGCACCGTGTACTTGGACTGCTCCCCTGTTAGAGAGGTGAGGAGTACACTGGATCCATCCCCTTGCTTCCGTGAGGATCCGTCGAAGAAGAGTGTCTAGTGAGGCCCGGTAAGCACCGGTGCTCTGGGCTCCGGCTTGCTGATATCCCGGCCCCCTTGATTGCTTGGTGAAGGAGTCCACACAACAACGAAGTTCGCCAGAGCCTGACTCTTGATTGCATGTCGTGATATGAAGTCAAGCTCGAACTCCACCAGTTCGGCAGACCATTTGGTGATATTGCCTGTTGTGTTGGGGCTGCGCAGCACCGCCCCCAGTGGGAATGAAGTCACCATTGAGACTGTGTGTGCCTGAAAGTAATGGCGAAGCTTCCTCGACGCGATTAGTACCGCATAGAGCAGCTTGTGCACCTCAAGTTACCTTGTTTTTGCTTCATGTAGGACTTCGCTGATGAAGTAGACCGGGTGTTGGTTGGTCTGGGATCTCCTTGGACAAAGCGGTGTATCCTCTTCCATTTGCTCCGGTCCTGGTGACTCCACATCTCCAGGGCCCGGCGCGTCTTTTGGGGGCTTGGACCCAAAGGATCCTTGATCTTCGGGGCCCTCTAGGGGGACTCGATCATCCTCTGGGGACTGGAACCCAGAGGCTCCTTGCTCTCTGGGGCCCCCTAGGGGGACCCGTACCTCCACTAGGGGCTGGGACCTAGAGGCTTCTTTTCCTTAGGGGCCCTCTAGGGGGACCCGAACCTCCTCTGGGGGTTGGGACCCAGAGGATTCTTGCTCTCTGGCCCCCTAGGGGGACTTGGAACTCCTTTGAGGGCTGGGACCCAGAGGCTTCTTGTCCTTCGAGGCCCCATAGGGGGACCCGAACCTCCTCTGGGGGATGGGACCCAAAGGCTTCTTGTCCTCCGGGGCACCCTAGGGGGACGGAGACCTCCTCTTGGGGTTGGGACCCAGAGTCTTCTTCGTTGTCGGGGCTCCCTGCAAACTCCAAGCCGTAGGGCTCAGAATCAGTGGCAGGGGCCCCTCCCGTCCATCGAGGCTGTTGGGGACTAGCCCGCTCTGCAACCAAAACCATGCTCACCACCTCTGTTGTGGCGGCGATGTAGAGGTACAGGGGATCCTTGGGCTCTGGTGCCACCATTATCGGCAGCGTCGTCAGCTACTGCTTCATCTCGTGAAACGCCTTCTCCGCTTCCTCGGTCCAGACGAATGGTTCGGACTGGCGCAGGAGCTTGAAGAACGGGAGGGCCCGCTCAGCCAGCCTAGAGATAAACCGACTGAGCGCTGCCAAGCACCCTGCAAGCTTCTGTACATCCTTGATGCGGGATGGAAGTCGCATCAGTTTCACCGCCTTGATCTTCTATGGGTTGGTCTCAATCCCTCGGTGTGAGACCAAGAAACCGAGGAGCTTCCCAACTTTGACCCTGAACACACACTTGTCGGGATTGAGCTTCGTGCGTGTGGTTCGCAGTCTATTAAAGACTAGGGCAAGGTTTTCAAGCAATGATGTATGGGTCTATATCTTAACTACAATGTCATCGAAATACACCTCTACCAGGTCCCGAATGAGGTCTCCAAATATTTTATGCATGGCGCGAACAAAGGTAGGGAGGGCATTCTTAAGACTGTAAGACATGGAGACATAGCAGTAAAGGCCATCTACGGTTATAAATGAGGTATGTTCTTCGTCCTCTCTAAACATTAGGATTTGGTGAAACCTTGAGTAGGCATCTATAAAGCACATCATATCGCATCCCGAGGTTGAATCTATGATTTGATCTAATCTAGGGAGAGGGAAAGGATCTTTAGGACATGCCTTGTTGAGGTTGGTGTAGTTGATGCACATCCGGAGCTTACCGTCGGCCTTGGGGACAACAACAGGATTGGCCATCCATCTGGGGACCTACCGTGTGAAGCCAACATCGAGTAGCTTCTTGATCTCTTCACGGATGAAGTTTTGCCGCTCGATGGACTGCTTACGAGGCCTCTGTTGTTGTGGCCATGCGTCAGGGTAGATCTTAAGATGATGCTCGATCACTTCCGTGGGGATGCCTGACACCTGCGATAGTTGCCAGGCGAAGACATCAACATTAACTCGTAGGAATGCAGTGAACGCTAATTCCTGCTTGCTGTCCAGACTCCCCGCGATACGGGTGGTATGAGCAGCATCAGAGCCAATCTGGATTGTCTTGATGGGCATGTCGTCGTCGTCGGAGGGCTGCACTCGTGGTGTAGCATCGTGACTGCGCGCGCGTGGGTCTGGCGAAGGCTTATTCAACCCAGCATCACTCAGGACAGGCGCTGGGGCCGTTGCCAGCGCTCAGAGCTTCCCCAAATCCGTCACCGCAGTAGCACGATCTCCGCAGATCTTGCGGACGCTAGAGGATGTCGACATATTGAGGACAAGGTAGCCGTAATGGGACACAACCATAAACCGGTACAGGGCTGGCCTGCCGATAATGGTGGTAGGGGAGGCTAACCTCCGTGATGTCGAATAGGATATTCTCCGTCCTGAAGTTCTCGGGTGTCCTGAGGGTCATCCAAAGGTGGATGCGGCCATACGGGATAACACTCTCCGGTCCTATCCCCGAGAAAGGTCTCGACGGGGCGAGCTTGGACACGGGGATCTTCAGCTTGTCGAAGGCTGCACGACTGATGAGGTTGAGGTCGGCTCCACCATCTACCAGGACGTGGTAGAACTTTACATTGGCGATGGTGGGGGCAATGAGGAGGGGCAGCTGCCCGGCTCCCGCCATGTTCTCGGGGCAGTTGGAGGCATCGAAGCTGATCGGTGTCTCCATCCATCTGTGATGCGATGCCAGGGCATGTGTAGAGACTATCGAAGCCATTGCCCGACACAGGGTCTTGACCGCATTCCTGGATGCGGTTTCCCAAGATCCTCCACATATGACGTGGAGTGCTTTGCGACGCTCGTGGTCGCTGTTGAGGTCGAAGTTCACAACCTAGTGGACCGTTTCCACGGCGCGTTCCGGCCTTTGGAACTCCATCTCCACATCTTTGTTGACACGCTGGTCGACCTCTTGTGGCTCGGTCTTGCCTCTACTCAAAGGCTTGATGAACACCATGATTGGTGAAAGCGCTACCACTTTTTTTAGGGAAAAAGCCCCTACGTGGCGCGCCAAATATCAAAGTGTTAGAGCGACACTTACCTTGGATCTGCTAAGGAGCAGCCCGCAGAGGTTCTTTGTTCGGCAGGGCTTAGGCCTCAATCAAGAGTTCTAGCGGATGGAAGTATGAGACAGTGGTTTTTATGTGGTTCGGGTCGCAAGGAGCGTAACACCCTACTCCACGGTGAGTGGTATTGCTAGTATGTGTGTGTGTGATGTTCGATGTGGGGATTCTTGTAACGGTGGCGGTCCGAGCCTTTTATAGTCAAGGTCGTACGCCTTACAAGTGGGGTCCTGGGGCCTGACAGGTGGTCCCGGGGCGATCTTATTCTAAAGATCTATGGCTTCTCGCACAAGCTTGCCTGACTGAGGCAGTGAAGACTCGCCGACTTGCCTCCTCTCTTGTCAGTAGCCCACGCGCCGTTGCTGACGGTGCCAGAAGGTGTCCCGTCAACCTGTCTTGTTGCCGCAAGCTACCCACTTGGCTAAGTGGGATAGACTTGCGACGCCTTCACTGTGACGCAATTGGTCATAGCGGTCCCTAACCGCTGGCGTGCTCCGCGTTGGGCGTTGGAGGTGGGTGCGTGTCTTCAATGCAGAGCGCTCCATATTTTGTCTCTATATCTTAACGCTCGAGGCGAGCTGTGGGACTCGTGGCAGCGTCGAGGCTGATCTCCTCTGGGGAGGTCAGACCTGGTCCTCTATGATGCGTTGCAGCTCCGGGGCTCATCTGGGGATGTGGCAACTCCAGACCCTTTCCCTTGGGGGGTGCTGGTCCTTGCGCTCCGTGCCACGTGGCTGTTCCGGGGGCGCTCCCGTAAGGTTGGGTGAGGTCCCGTCCCTATACGTGGTGTCTCGGGAGCCTGTCACACCAAAGGGGCCAAGTCCCATCTTCAAGGCTTACGTGGTAGTGCCGCAACCCGATCATGACGGAGGCAAAGGCCTTGGTGCCTACAGGACATGTGGCGGCTCCGGACGTGCCCAGTGTCTTCATCCTGTGTGCGAGGGTACCCCGTCTGCAGAGTACCGACAACAGCTAAGGTACACTAGTAAGATATCCATAACTAATGGTGCCAATCTATGTTTACTAATGTATTTTAGGGTCAATACAGTATGATATCCACAAGTGTATAGAAAATACCGTTGTAACATTTAACCCATAAGCATTCCTAAGAGTATCGTATTTGTTTATCCCAAAGATAGGTAGTGGAAAGGAAGTGGATATGGTATAACAACATGTGTCACTACAGGAATTTCGACGATAAACGACAACCAAGATTATGGGCGACGTGATCATTGTTAATTAATTAATTGGTGACGGTTGGATCTAGTCGTCGTTTACAAATCATTAATTTGCGAAGGTTAATCTAGCACTTTTGCCAATTACTTACGAGCAATGGTCCACCGTCGGCAATAAGAGTCATCCTCAATATGGGACAAGTATCAGGCCCACTCGATACGTAATTGGCGACGGTAGATCTAAACTGTCGCCAAGACGACCCATAATTGGCGACGGTGGGACCAACCGTCGCCAATTAAGGGCTTATTGGCAATGGTAGACCTAACCATCGTTCATTATTCCTTATTAGCCAGCCCAATGCGACTTCCTCCTCATTTTGCGCTTTGTCCACCTTTTCACCGCCACGCTCCGCGCCTCCACCTTTTCGTCCACTAGTCGCACCGCCGTCGCCCGCCATCGCGCCCACCGCTCAAGTAAGCTCCCCCCTCTCTCCCTCCCACCTCCTTCCATTGCCGCCCCACTCGAGCCCCCTATCCCCTCCAAGGCTGACGGCCATTGCTGCCCGACCGCCTCCCAACCGAGCCCCCCCCCCCCCACCCCCCACACGAGCTCCCCCCCACCTGAGCCCCCCATCCGAGCTCTCCCCACCCCCACTGTGACACCCAGTTCCGAATATAAATCAAGTGTGACACAAATGTGTCTCGAGGGATGTTCAACACACATACATGAAAACATCACAAACGATATAAAGAAAATTACCACAGCACGAACTAGTAAATAATTACTTTTATTACAATATTCAAATAATCCTCAAATTACAAACTCTAATGATTAATACTAATAATACTATGTTAGTGGAAATAATCTAAACTAAGCAAACTAAGTAAAAGGGATAGCGCGACTCTAAGCATAACCACAGGCAAGTCGACGGCAACACACGACCTAGTACTCCGCATTATCCTAAGGGTACTCCGAAACATAACCTAAAACTATTGGTGCTGGAATTGCAAGGGTGAGCACATATCATACTCAACAAGTGTGAGAAAACAATGACATGTAGCTTAAATAAGGAATGATAATAAATATGGCTATTTGCTGAAAAGTACATTTAAAACATATGAAAAACATCCTACAATGTATCCCATCATATCCCAAATAATTACCAACTATGAGTCCAACACCATCATTTACCATCATATCCCATCCATCAATAATTATCCATACACATACCAAATTCTTACCATCATCAACATGTCCACTTATCACAACTCATACCATAACCAATACCATAACCATCCCAATTCCCAAGTTCCACTCTAATCATGTGAGGGTCCAAGTCACTCATAACTGGGAGCACGACTATCATGATAGTTTCTAACACTCTGCAGAGGTTGTACCACTTTACCCACAAGTTTGTGATTTCGTCGCCTTTCGGTGACTAAGGAACCTCCATCATGCCCATGACTCGTTGGTCATATTACACACTTCCAACGGTGTGTGGCCAAGAGATCACAAATAACCTTTACAAAGGGACTACCTGCATATTCAAACCCACTAAAGTTTCACCGGTGGTGATGCCTTCAACTAAGCACATCCAACCAAGGGCTCTCTCTTGTGCCGTTCAGATCCCAGGGCAGTCCCGCCACTATTGCAAACATAACCGACTCCCATTCCTCACTCCACCAAATGATCCGAACAATGCTGGCAATACACCTAATTAATTGGCTAAGCCGCACCCATACTTAGCCTTGTGGTGTCACTGTAAAACCTCGATTGTCGCTCCACGAACCGATCCTTAGATCTAAATCAAGCAAAACCACCATAACATCCAACCCAATCCACAATCCATGCTTGCTTAGATCTCCCATGTTACCAATCAACCATATTCATTGATTCACATTATTCATGAGTGCATTAATTCATAGTAAAGCCATTTGGTTGTTTTCCTATCCCAATTAATTAGAGCGAAGCAAAAAGGTAAAACACCCTTCCTGACTCTCTACAACATATTTTAAGCGACAAGGATGGTCAAACAAGACTAGTAAACAACTATCATGGGTTTCCCATCAATTTGATACAAGCATGCAATTTTGCAAACAAAAAATTTAAAAATAGAATCAAAATGAACAAGGACACTTGCCTTGCTCTTGAGATTGGTTAGGATCAAAAGCTTCAAAGTTCTGGTGTTGGAGGTCCTCGGCAGGACCCTCTAGAGCAAAACCTTCTATTCCGCGCAATAACATACAAAACAAACATTACAATCAATAAATGCTCATATATTACTCAATATGCCATGATATGCATGATTGATGCAATTATGTGGTAATGCATGTTATCAAGTTGTAATCAATTCTAACTAACTAGTTAAAATTAAGTATTACATGTTAGAACAATTTTTAAGTCATTTTGAAGAATATTAAAGAAGTTCCAAGAATTTTCAAAACTGGCAGACCGAGGGTCGGACATGTCCATTCTGAAACAGAAAGGAAATTGGACAAGTCTGCACTGGGCTGGACAAGTCCGTATGGCTAGGGTTTTGGCTAATTTTCAACTAAAGCATAGTTTAAGTTAATATAGAACCATAATTTACGTAGAAAAGATGGATCTATGGTATTTACCGTGAATCCTAGGGCTTCAAAGGTCGAGATTTGGGTGAAACACTTGGATCTTGACGTCTAGGATTGATGGTGAAGAGTTGGTGGAGAATTGACGATGATGTCGATGAGTTGACGAAGATCGATCTTGCTTGATCCTCCTATCCTCCTCCTCCTTCACCTGGCTGTGAGCTCCCCTCTCCTCGATGGCGGCTCCCACATGAACAAGGGTTAGAGTTTTCTTCAGTTGTGACAAAGGGATGAAAGGGTGGGTGGTGGGGTGTTTATATAGAGTGGAGGTGGTAAGGTTTGGGTGGAATCTAAGTATAAGGCGGTGGAGACCTTGGTGGGGTCCCCTATGGGCTCCACAGGGTTGGTCACGATATTCTTTGGCTCACTTAAGGCAAATACCCAATAATTTGTCGTGGAGAAAAAATTGAATCCGAGTTGGGCACACCGGACTAGTCCGCTAGGGGATGAACAAGTCTGATCGCGTACAGAGACTAGAACGGACAAGTCCGGTGACCGGACTTGTCCGGTGACCATACGGACAAGTCCGATCTGGTCCAGAAAGCAAAATGGACAAGTCTGGTATGGGGCCGGACAAGTCCAGAGGTTTGTATAATTTTTCAAAAACTGGACCAAATTGAGGAATTCCTAAACAACTCCAAAAAGTTCCAGTAGGGAAGATCGAACTAGTCCATACATGAGAAGGGACAAGTTCAGAGATCAACAGAAACAATTTCGTACTAATCCATAGAAAAGTGGATGCGTCTAGAAAACAACAGCGGCTAAACCGAACTAGTCCAGGGTCCAGCCCGAACAAGTCCGCGCTGACACAGGCTTTTAACTGCTGTTTTGGTTCTAATTCATTTTAAACTTGTTCCTTTTTACGTCGCTTAATGTTAACCATGTATAAGAATGTATGCAATGCATGATTGATGAAAATGAGGGTGTTACACCCACCCTCCCTAGCCGACGGACATGGCTCCCCGCCGCCCCACCCGAGGTCCCCCACCCGAGCCCTTTTGAATGCAATTTAGATTGAAATTGTGAATGAAATTTTGGCAATGTGAATGAAATTTGAATGCAATTTTGAATATGCAATAGAATTGTGATTATGCATTTTTTATTATGAATATTTGATTATGCAATTTTGAATTTGCACAAACATAGCCAAATGTAGCTTGTAATAAGCAAATTGTGTCAAATATGCATTTTGAAACTTATAACTTTTCTAACTACAATTGCGCATCACAGAAATCGGCGAGGTTCCGATGATTGGACGACGACTCGAGGATGACTTCGTGGGCTCCGGAGGCAGCGGAAGGAGTAGTGTTTATATGCATGTGTAAATTTTTTTATATGCTTGTGTGAGCTTTCCATCGAGCCAGGACTGACCTCGAAGCCAGGCCAACATTTTCTGCTTTTTAAAAAAATTGCCTTCCTTATTGGCGATAGTTTCTGGTACTTGGCCGGCGCCAATAAGCCATAATAATTGGCGATGACCGGGTCCACCGTCGCCAATAAGCCTCACTTATTTGTGACGGCCAGTAGTACCGTCGTCAATTAGTCTCACTTGCCACCACGTGGCGCGGTGAAATAATTGGCGACACGCTATTGTGGCTGTCGCCAATTATATTATAGACGATGGTTCTCGTCATCAATAGTGTTGTAAACGACAAATTATTGGCGACGGCCGGAAACCGTCGCCAATAAACGAATACCATCATCTGTAAGTTGTAAACGACGGTAGGATCCTTGTAAATGACAGTTTCCTGCCGTCATTTATGGTTGGAATTCTTGTAGTCTGTGGGTAGTGTAGGAGTTTTCTAATAGGCGTCTAAGTACGGAGGTAAATGATGATAGTGGAGTAGTGTTTCACATACCTAAGCATCTACTCATATTAAGATAATTAGTCCTAGTGAGAGTTAGATTAAGGAGGAGTTGTACTAATGTGCTTCCTATATACACATGCATAGCATAATAGTGTTTATGTGTTGGTACCCTGCATACCGGGTACCCCATGATACCGCAAGAAGTGCAAGGGAGTTCCACCTATCAAAGTTGAAGACCTCCGTAGGCCCCACGTGTCACACGGCATTGGACCCACCTCCTTCATATGGGTAGCTCCGGCACTGCCACATGTAATATAAGACCGGAGCCAAACTCCCTACACAGGGGAGTTCCATATTTGACACGTGTATAGTGACCCCAAACCTAACCCCCATTAGAAGGAAGCTCCGATGCCTCCACATGTATAGTAGCTTTGGACCTACCGCCCATGAGGGAAAGCTCCGAAGCCGCCACGTGTCGAGCCTCTGGACCTACGCTACCAACGGGAATACAGAAGGATCTCCAACGGCATAAGCATTCAGGGGACACTTATCGCTACCGTTACAAGGCCTGATTATATGCCAATAATACAATATTAATGGCACACGATTAGAGGACCGTTAATACTGGTAACGTTGCCATTAAGGCGCATTATCACACTATTAGGATGCTTAAACACACTTAATTGTGTAATAGGCAATAATAACCGCCGGGGCCACATGTCGGGTCAGGCAACTCATGTAACAACCATCCCTTAGACTATAAAAGGGATGTACTACACGATACTAGACAAGCAATTTCATACGCACGCAAGCACTAGAAAATCTTCAATACAACAACACACACCCCGTGGAGTAGGGTATTACGCTCAAGCGGCCCAAACCACGTAAATCATATGTGTCATCATCATGTCTAAGATCTCCGTGCGCCCAAACCGATACAAGAACCTCCGCGGGCTACAATTTAGTAGTACTGGGAAAAGTGTCGTTTGTACGCTTCGACATTTGGCGCGCCAGTTAGGGGGACGCTTGAGATCACAAGATGGTGAACTCCGCCGTAGGATCATCTAACGGCAACAAAGCTGCACAACCTGCTAGAGGGAATCCCTCCAACATTCAACAACCAGCAGTTGTCGTTATTCCGGTGGGTGTCATGCTACCACCACCACCATCTGCTCTGGCAAACAATGCTGGACAGCAGGATGGGATACTCGTGTCGGTCACAGCATCGGCGAACGACAACCCTGAGAACGCGTTGATTGCTACCCGTACTCTGCTGGAGCGCCCACCAGTGCCTGGAGCACCTCAGGGTGCAATGGAGCAGTGGCACACTGATGTGCAGCATCTGGTTGCAGACGCAACTGATGCCATTAGCAACCAAGGTCCCCCCCTTCGGGGCAGGCACCAACTCAATGTAGGACCTTGTCTAGAAGACTTGGTCCTCACGTGTCACATCACCGGAAGCGTGCTGTATCTCAACAGGTGACCTCGCTGCCTTCTGGGGCGTGTCACACCCATATCGTGTCGATACTCTCGATGCACGATTTATGGTTAGAGCTTGACCGCCGCTACAGACAACAAGACGGCCGTGTCCACATCGAGCGTGCTCGCGAGAGGCAAGAGGCTCGGGACAACCCTTCTCCAGTGGGAGTAGGAGGAGGCTATTCTGCCCTGGCTATGCATCTGCGCATGGTTAGGTGGGCTCAGAAGTTCCAACCTCATTTGCGGGAAAAATTCGATGGGACTGTCAACCCCGCCGAATTCCTTCAAATATACTCCACCGCTATACTTGCGACGGGACGCAATGAGGCCGTGATGGCCAATTATTTTCCAGTGGCTCTGACTGGGACCGCTAGGTCCTGGTTCATGAGTCTTCCGCCTGACTCCATCAATAGTTGGGCGGAGCTATGTCAACAGTTCAATGCCAACTTCGGGAGCTCTTACACCCGACCAGACACCGAACTGGACCTGTTTGCTGTTAAACAAACAACGGGGGAATCGCTGTGATCCTTCATCCAGCGATTTTCTTAGGTACACAATACAATCCCTTCTATCCCGAACGCTTCTGTTATTGTCACTGTCGGTATCTAGCATATCGGGTACCCTCGCGCACAAGCTAGAGCTGCCTAGGTACCTCGTCTCCCAACAGGGAAAGGGTCTGAGGGCGCCATGTTTTCAAAGGAACCTGGACCCGCTGGCCTCAGATGGGAAGTACGGGTGCCCAAGAGACATCCAAAAGGGGGAGCTCAGCTCCACCTTGACGACAAGCTCCCAGGTAGCCACGTGGCCAGCAGGACGGGACCTGACCTCATCCGCAGAGGTGAGCTCCCAAGATGCCACGTGGCCCACGAAGTCGAGACCCGATCTCCCCAGCAGAGGCGAGCACCCGAGCTACCACGTGGCCCGCGGGGCGAGACCTGGCCTTCCCCACGGAGGTGAGTTCCCGAGCTGCCACGTGGCCCACAAGACGGGTGTGGCCTCCACCATGGCAGAGAGCTCCCCAGCGGTCGCATGGTCAGTCCACTTGCCCTGAGCAGATAGTGGGTAAGTTAAGAGGGTGGTGCGCCTTGTCTCCATCAAGCCTTGAAGATACGCCTCTTCCCTAGACGTGTGGTGCCGTGCACGCCTAATGTCAAGTACCGCTACGACTAATCACATCACAGTGAAGGCGCCGCAGGCCTATCCAACTCTGCCAAGTGGGTATCTTACGGTGCCAGAGACAGTTGGATGGGACATTCCCTGCCGATGTCAGCAACAGTGCGTGGGCTACTGACGACCCGGGCAGCAAGACGATGAGTCCTCATGTCCTCGGTCAGAGCAAGCTTACAGAAGAAGACTTAGATCTTTAGGATAAGATCACCCCGGGACCACCTGTCGGGCCCCAGGACCACACTTGTAAGGTGTCCGTCCTTGACTATAAAAGGCCCAGACCAGCATCGATACAAAAACAAGACTCTGAATCCCCGATACACACACACTCGCATACACACTCACCAAGCAATACAATCCACCGTAGAGTAGGGTGTTATGCTCCTTGCGGCCCAAACCATGTAAAAACTTAACTGTCTCATACTCTTCCGCTAGAACACTGATATGAGGCCTAATCCCCGCCGAACAAGAACCTCTGCAGGCTGCTCCTTAGCATATCCAGGGGAAGTGTCGCATTGACCTTTCGACATTTGGTGCACCAGGTTGGGGCTTTTTCCCTCAAAAAGTGGTAGCACTTTCACCACCATGGTGTTCATCAGGCCCGTGGAAGGCGGTTTTTGCGGCCGTCGTCTGGTGACCAGGTCCGTCGCTCGAGCGGTGCTCTCTGGTCTGTCTTGACCTGTGCAAGTATGGCTGGCCAAAATGGCATGTCGGGACACGCCCCAACTCGGTCGGCTCCACCAGCACCCACAACAGCGAGCCCGGAGAGCTCTTTGGCGGCGGCTAGAGCTCTCCTCCACCACCCACCATCGCTGAACGCCTCTCAGGGGTCGGCTCAACAGTGGGTCCAAGACATCGACCACCTCGTCGTCACAGCCATCAACTCCCCCAACAGGGGAAGGCGCCTCGTGTCGCTGTCATGCACGCCGCCCATTGACCGTCACTCCGCCAACTCCCGCTCCTCCAAGCCTGCAAGTGTTGGCTGGCTCCCCACGGAGGACCTCAGGGCTGAGTTTGACCATTGTCAAGCTCACATGGACAGCCGTGTCATCATCGAGCGGCAGCGAGAGAGGCGACGCAACCTCGACAACGAATATGGCCCTCAATGCCTTGTCGACGACGTGTCCTCCGTCCAAGGTGCGCTGCAGGTAAACCCTCCGCCACCTGACCAGGAGTATATCGGTTCGACAACTCCCCTACAGTACTCGGTCCAGCAGCAGTACTTGGCGCAACCAGTACCATTGCAGCAACGCATGGCACAACCAGTGCCACTACCGCAAGTCCAACAAGTGCCGCACGTCGTGCAGCAGGCCCCTTGGGGTACGCTGTCCCATCTGACTCTCCGACGAGGCCCGTGGGAGGATGCTCGACATTGGCTCAGCACCCCCGCTTCGCAATGTGGCCACGCAAGTTCCGGCCACATATCCCGGAGAGATTCGACGGAAGCATCAACCCGGCGAAGTTCCTGTAGATCTACTCTACGACGCTCCTTGCTGCAGGAGCGGATGAGACCACCCACACGAACTACTTCCCAGTCGCCCTAACTGGATCAACCCGCTCGTGGCTGATGAACCTTCCCGAGGGGTTTATAACCTCTTGGGATGAGCTGTGCCGACAGTTCACGGCGAACTTCGGCAGCTCCTACACGCGCCCTGACACCAAGCTTGACCTCCATGCCGTGCGACAACAACCCAAGGAGACGCTACGATCATTCATCTAGCGTTTCTCCCAGGTACGCAACTCCATTCCCAACATCCCAAATGCCTCTGTCATAGTGGCATTTTGCCAGGGGGTACATGACCGCAAGATGCTCGAGAAGTTAGCTACGCACAACATGCAAGACGTCTCCGAGCTCTTCTCCATCACTGATCGATGCGCCAGGGCGGCAGAAGGCCGCGATCGGCATGCTCCGCCTACCCCCGGAGCGGGCTAGGCCGGCTAGACTAAAGAAGGAGCCGCTACCCCTGGTAGCGGCAAAAAGAAGATCAAGAACCGGGATGGCGGACAAAATAAGCCTCTGCATGGATCCCTTGTCTCGGCAGCAGCTGTAGTCGGAGGAGGCAAGCCCCCACGCCCAGAGAAACACCCTCGTCATCCACCTGCCACTCATGAAGATGTCTAGCCCTGCCTGGTGCATAGACTCACGAACTCACCGCGAGCGAGTGCCGGGAGATAAAAAGGTGTGCCGAACGCTACCAAGAACGGGCGCATCAACGCCCCGACAGTGCCCCCTTCCGCCAACATGAGGTCAAGCAGAAGGTTGAACCCAAGGTCGACAATGACGAGGAGCTGGAGTACCAGAAGCAAGAGCGGGCTGTCAAAGTGGTCCACCAAGATGACGACTTTGACGCCAGCAGCAACAACGAGCATCGCAAGACCCTCCACGTCAATCTTCAGAGGGTCTTGGGATCCCGCGTCCTGGAACGCGGTCAAGACCCTTCATCGTTCGGTGGCTTCGATAGCCCCTCTACCCACTCCGCGCAACACCACCACTGGAAGGAGACGCCGATCAGCTTCGACACCTCTGACTGCCTCAAGAACATGGCCGGGGCAGGGGTCCTACCTCTCCTAGTATCCCCCACCATAGCCAACGTCAAGCTCCACTACGTCTTGATAGATGGTGGGGCCAGCCTCAACCTACTCAACCATGCAGCCTTCGAGCAGCTGCAGATCCCGGTGTCCAAGCTAGCCCCCTCGAGCCCGTTTTCGGGGGTGGGACTTGGGAGCATCATCTCGTACGGCAACATCCACCTGCGGGTGACCTTCGGGACACCCGACAACTACAGGATGAAGAGCATCCTCTTCGACGTTGCCGATGTCAGCCTCCCCTTCAACGCCATATTTGGCAGGCCTGCCCTGTACCAGTTCATGGCTGTAGCCCACTACGACTACCTCGTCCTGAAGATGCCAACCCCCTCCGGCGTCCTCAGGATCCGCGGAGATTGCACCGCTGCAGTGTTAGCCTTGGAGCAGCTCCAAGCACTCACAGCGGACCCAGCACTAGTCCCGATCAGCGCTGGATCAAGTCGACCTCCGCCAAGCTCACGACAGCACAGAGCACCCGCCACACCTCAGTTGCAGCCCTCCGGCAGCATCGACACCTCCGCCAAAGCTGCCAAGCCCAGTCCCGGCTCTGCTCGGACCACTTGCAAGATGGGCGGTCAAGGAAGGAAATAGGGATGCTCGCTCATCACCCCTCTAAGTAGCTATTGACAACAAGGTTTCCCGCCAACCATCGCAGCTACTCATGGATCTGTGGGCACCCCTATTGTAAATACTAGTCTTAGTAGAACAGTGTAAAGGATTTCGTAGGACTTAGGAGCAGCACTAAGGGCAACCGAGCACCGAGGGGGGGGGTGTCAGGCCCAAAGTGTGCAACCAGCTTAGCTTGGTTCTAAACTCTAAGCTTGTGCACCCTGCCTCCCCCATCACCCGAAGGCAAGCCATTGCCCTCTTTTGTAAAAGCCTGTCTCTCCCTATGAACTCCTATAAAAAAATCATTGTTTTACTTAAAGGCTTCTTAAAAACTTTGTCCATTTACTTATGCATTAAGTTTATGAACATGCCACACTAAGACTCGTTTATTGCGTATTAGTTTATATGTGTGATTGTACACTCTGTAACTCACTCATGCAGGAGTCATGCAGTCCTAATGAAGGCGGGTCTGCTTGAGATACCTACGGTGTATGAGGGGTTCTTCTGGCCCCTCTCGTCATTAGGGACCTGTGACGCCAGAAGGTTCCCCAGGAAAGGCCTGTGCCGAGTAGGAGGTCCAGTGGATGTAAACTGTTTAGCCTGGACCTGTACCCTAAGCGTACACACCCTGCCTCCCAGCACTACAGCCAAGTACTGAGAGCCAGAAAGCTCACACCCCGAGGACGACAGGAGCCGGGCCCCGGAGCACCAACACTTTGAATTACCCAGGTCCCGCAAATCAGCCCACGACAGTAACACATGACAGAGCTAAGGGAGAGCTACAAGTAAATCAATGAGCAAACTAGTCCACCTTGCTTCTATCATATGTGCAGAACAACCCGCTCTAGCACCACTTCGGCACCACCCAAGGGAACTGCCACCAACGACTCTACCACGATGGTGGACGATGTCGGAGCATCTAGCTCCGGCACCTCCCAAGGGGCCTGCCGTCGACGTCTACACGATGATGGTGGACGACGCTGGAGCATCCAACTCCGACTCCACCCAATGGGCCTGCTGTCGATGTCCCAGAATGTCAACGACAGCACCAAGCGCGGATAAGTGAGTAAACTCGCCTGCCCAGCTCTTGTTGCTAATAGGATTCCCTTGCAATGGCATGTAAACCAGGGGCCTGCCGTCGGCGTCTACATGAAGATGGTGGATGACACCGGAGCATCTAGCTCCGACACCTCCCAAGGGGCCTGCCGTCGACGTCTACACGAAGATGGTGGATGACGTCGGAGCATCCAGCTCTGGCACCACCCAAGGGGCCTGCCATCGATGACTCTACGATGATGGTGGAGGATGCCGGATCATCTATCTCCGGCACCTCACAAGGGGCATGCCGTCGACGTCCCAGAATGTCAACGATAGCAGCAAGTGCGGATAAGTGAGTAAACTCTCTTGCCAAGCTCTTGTTGCTAATAGGGTTCCCTTGCGATGGCCTATAAACCAGGGGCCTGTGAATGTGGCCTAGAGGGGGGGTGAATAGGCCTTTTGATTTTCTGTCGGAACCTACAACACTTAACAACCAGATCAAATCTCGAGATATCGGACTAGTCCAGTCGAGTGCAGACTAGTCTGGTGTATACGGACTAGGTTGATCGAATTGGATTGATTGTCTTCATCCTAGTATGTATGCAGCGGAAATATACTTGTAATTGAAGTGTTACAATTATGAACTAGGATGAACCACAAGTTAGTTTTATATTCAATGTTTCAACATAAAGTGAACAAGATTGATTGAAACCCTAGATTGATATAAAAAGTAAGAACGATTTGCGCAAGACAAGAACACAAACACTTTATCCTGTGGTTCGGTTCCCACAGAGGCAACCTACATCCACGTTGAGGAGTCAACAAAAGGACTGGGTCTTCTCCAACCCTACCCTCGTCAGATCGCCAGAGAGACCAATCCTCTTCACTAATCACAAAGGGCAAATAACCAAATTTAAGTGGCCTTCTCACACGTTGAGGGCTCCCAAGATTACAATATGAACACCACCAAGAACACACTCTTAAGATCATAATGAAAATCACAGGAGTGTGTTAGGGAATCAAACCAAGAGCTCAATGAGTGATGAACCATGTCTCTCCAATGATCTAAAGTGTATCCTCAAGGGATTGATCTTTCTTGTGTTTGATTTCGTGGAGAGAGGTGTTTTCTAGGCTCTTGGGAGGTGTGACGGCGCAGGGGGTCGAGAGATATGAAAGATGGGCCGTGTACACCTATTTATACGGGGTTCCCAAAAGTTACCGTTAGGGTTTAGAAAGATCGGACTAGTCCGTGATGGACACCGGACTAGTTCGATGTGCTGCGCGTAGCAAACCCTAGGTGTCCCGAAATATCGGACTTGTCCGGCTGAGAGCGGACTTGTCCAATTTTTGTTCTGGAAATCTTCGGATTGAAACCCTAAGTGAATTTGGGAACAAGTCCGCACTTGGAGGACTTGTCCGATTTAGGTCAGAGGGTTTTTTTTTCGGACTAGTCCGTGCTAATATCAGACTTGTCCGATTGACATCAGAAAGATATCGTACTAGTCCATTGTGTTATCGGACTTGTCCGATTTTGTGCAACTTGTGAAGTGTTTGGGGACTAGTCCGCACTGGGAGGACTAGTTTGATTCTAGTCAGAGAGATATTGGACTATTCCGTGGTGATATCAGACTAGTCCGGTCAGTGAAAAACTGGACTGTGAGGACAAGTCTGCATTGTGAGGACTTGTCCGATCTTGTGCAGAAAGATATCGAACTAGTCTGGAGTCAGCCGGACTAGTCTGGTCCTGTAGGAATCTGTGCAATGTGTGAGAATAATTGTGCTTGAGCTCTTGGGGTGTGTTTCCTTAACACACTCCATACACAATGATCTACTACACTTGTTTCTTGAGCTCTTTTCCACATTGCTCCTCATTCTCCTTTCTTTTTGGCACTTTGCTCATTTTCTTATTAGAACCTGTGCTCATCTCAACAAAGTGGTTAGGATCTTGTGCTTGTCATAAATCATCCAAAACCCACAAGGGATTCCTAGATGCACTTTCAATCTCCCGCTTTTTGGTGATTGATGACAAGCAATTGAGATTTCACAAAATATGATAAAAGGTTGAGATTTCATAAAGTGTGCACATATGAGTTTAAGACAAATTAAGCAATGAAGACATGATCCATATGTGCACTCTTTATGGTGGGATGCAGAACTAAGTGTATAGAAACAATGCTCATGATGAGAATGACATAATTGACAACAACATGTTAACAACAAGCATATATGCCATTCTTAGAGCAAAATCACAAATTTCATTAATATCTTCACAAACAGTTCAAAACATTGCATCACGGGACCAATAGTACTAAAAGAAGCATATTATAAGTTTTACAACCCAAAAATAGACAAAAGGCACAAAAAGAGAGCTCTCCTCGCATCCTACAGCTAAAACCTAAGACTCTAAGACTCCTACTCAATCTCTACCCCTTTGGCATCAAGACACCAAAAAGAAGGAGAGGAGGGACCTAAGGTCTTCAAGCCTCGCCGTCGGTCCTCTCATTGTCTTCACCTTCATTCTCGGGCTGATGAGGAGGAGGAGGAGGAGGAACGGAGCCACTCGAGTTCCCAATGCTAAAATAGGCAAGCTCGGAGGGAGTCAAGGGCCCGAGCTCGGTGAAGTCAGAACCAGAATCATTAGAAATGACTGGAGACCCAATGGGCTCGATCTCCAGCTTTTGGCAAATATGCTTCACATTGTCTTTGACATATCTCATGTCGGCCTTTCTCCTCTTGTTCAGCTTGTGGGCTTTTACTTCAGCCTTTTAGCAAGAGGCGAAGATGGCTGACAGATACTTCAAGATTCCACTTGGGGACCCCTTTTGAGGAGGGGCCCTAGGGGCGGGAGCAGCCTTAGCATCTCCACTGGCTCTCACTAGAGCCTCAAGGCTGGATGCTGGAGAGGGAGCTGCTTGAATATTTGGCGGTTGAGGCTTCTGGGGTCTCAAGGGAAGATGCTCCACATCCTTGACAAATTCTATGCCTGTGACCTTCTCAATCATGAACATGAGGTAAGGTGCGTAACCACAGGACCTGTTCGGCGTGCAGGACCATTTTGCGAGGGTCTTCCCTTTACAAAGGCAATGCTCTCCTTGTTATTGTTATGGCTTCTAGCATGTTGCTTTTCACCATAAGAGTAACCAATGCCATATTTGAAATTTGGAGATCTTGTGACCAAGTATGCACTACGTGCATATTTGATCTTATCCTTGTCAAATATGCTATTTTGTGAGTAATGCTTTTCCTTGGTAGAGGTTGACTTGTCTTTCAAGCTGGTGTCAACTTTACCACATGAACAAGTAATGATAGCTTCACTTTTAAGTGGTTGAGAAGGTGAGCTTGAAGATGATGAAGGGTCACCTTGCTTGAGTGACTTAACTTGTACTTCAAGGATCTTGTTAACCTTGATTAGGTTAGTAAGTTCATCCTTGATTGTAGCATTTGAGTCGCTTAACTCCAAGCAAGCTTCCTTACTTGAAGCTAACTCAAGCTCTAGTGACTTGCTTCGCTCCTTTTCAAGTTCTAGAAGCTTCTCAAGTTCAACATATTTCTACTTTTGGGAGATAATCATGTCTTCTTGACGATGTATCAACTTCTCCTTCTCAACAAGTTGATCAAGTAAAAATTTCATTTTTGCAGTTGTTTTCTTATCTAAGCCGATGAGCATATCTTCATTATCACTAGCAATTTCACTATCACTAGAATAGGAATGTACGGAAGGGGTTTGGTTGTTACCTTTCGTTTACCTTCCTTTGCCATGAGGCAAGTGCCGTTCCCCTTCCATGCGCCGAGAGCAGGAAAGAGAGTGGACTTCTTGGATGTCTTCTCGATGGCTATGCTAGCCATCTCTTCTTCTTCGGATGAGGACTTATCATTTGAGTCCCACTCTTTCCCTATATGCGCTTGTTCGGCTTGCTTCTTCTTCTTGAAGAATTTCTTAGGTTGAGGCTTCGTTTCCTTGGTCTTCTTTTTGTTCTCTTCATATGGGAAATCAACTATAAAGCGGCTATACTCACCACAGTTATAGCATGTCCGCCTCAACTTCGGTCTTGATTTTTCCTTGTATTTCCCTTCACTCGATTTAGCACCTTGTCTTTTCTTCATCATTCTTTTGAATTTCTTCATGAATAGTATCATGTCATCTTCATCCAAGTCGCTACTCTCATCGTCACCATCTTCTTCTAATTGAGCTTCTCGAGCTTCTTTAGATAAGGGCTTGAGGGTGGACTTCAAAGCGACCCCTTTCTTTGCCGAGGTGTGATCGGCAATCTCCTTAACATACTTGGCCTACTTTTTCATCATCTCAAAGTTGATGATTTTCCCAAGTAGCTCATCCGGAGTCATCTTCTTGTACCTGGGGCTTTCTCGTATCATTGAGCACAAGGTGACATTGCGAGGCATGAAATCTCTAAGAATGAGCTTCACCACCTCGTGGTCGTTCCACTTCTTGCTTCCGTATGCTCGCACCTTGTTGATGAGTGTCTTTAGTTGGTTGTACATATCTTGTGGCGACTTGTCTTCTTCGATGGCGAATCTTCCCAACTCGCCTTCAATCATCTCGATTTTTGCTTCTCGCACATGACGATTGCCTTCATGTGCGGTTTGCAATGTATCCCATATCTCCTTTGCGATCTCGAGTCCATCCACCTTTGTGAACTCATCCTGACTGAGTGATGAGGTGATGACTGCAGCAGCTTGGGCATTTCGATGGATTGCTTGCTCTTGGCTAGGTGTGAGCTCCTCATCATCATCCGGGATATCTATTCCTGTGTATACTATGTGCCACAAACTTGGATTGAGAGAAATCAAATGCATTTTCATGTTTTGCCTCCACATTGAGTAGTCATTGCCGTCGAAGTGTGGGGCTTTTCCAAGTGGAATAGATAGATAATGATTGTTATTAGAATTAGGCGATCATAATTAAAAGGATATCGTGAGTAGTCGGTGTGACTACTCCCCGTCTTCTTCTTTTTGTCTTCAATCTTCACTTTTCCGTTGGAGAGGGTTTGCTTTCTTAGGAGCGCCTTGAGTTCCACCGTGTCCTCATTGTCATCCTCGAAGTCTTGAATGGCCTCTAGGAGCCTCTCCAAATTTTGGTTCTTTTCTTCTTCAACCTTCTCTTGGTTGACGCTCTTGTGTACGTCCTTCATGTCCGACATGATCTCTTCGAGCGATTAGTCTCCTTTTGAAGAGTCCTGGTCTGATACCAATTGAATGTGGCCTAGAGGGGGGGGTGAATAGGCCTTTTGATTTTCTGTCGGAACCTACAACACTTAACAACCAGATCAAATCTCGAGATATCAGACTCGTCCGGTCGAGTGCGGACTAGTCCGGTGTATACCGACTAGGTTGATCGAATTGGATTGATTGTCTTGATCCGAGGATGTATGCAGCGGAAATATACTTGTAATTGAAGTGTTACACAATTATGAACTAGGATGAACCACAAGTTAGTTTTATATTCAATGTTTCAACGTAAAGTGAACAAGATTGATTGAAACCCTAGATTGATACGAAAAGTAAGAACGATGTGCGCAAGACAAGAACACAAACACTTTATCCCGTGGTTCGGTTCCCACAGAGGCAACCTACATCCACGTTGAGGAGTCCACAAAAGGACCGGGTCTTCTCCAACCCTACCCTCGTTGGATCGCCACGGAGGACAATCCTCTTCACTAATCACAAAGGGCAAATAACCAAATTCAAGGTGCCTTCTCACACGTTGAGGGCTCTCCAAGATTACAATATGAACAACACCAAGAACACACTCTTAAGATCACAATGAAAACCACAAGAGTGTGTTAGGGAATCAAACCAAGAGCTCAATGAGTGATGAACCATGTCTCTCCAATGATCTAAAGTGTATCCTCAAGGGATTGATCTTTCTTGTGTTTGATTTCGTGGAGAGAGGTGTTTTCTAGGCTCTTGGGGGGTGTGACGGCGCAGGGGGTCGAGAGATTTGAAAGATGGGCCATGTACACCTATTTATATGGGGTTCCCAAAAGTTACCGTTAGGGTTTAGAAAGATCGAACTAGTCCGTGGTGGACACCGGACTAGTCTGGTGTGCTGCGCGCAGCAAACCCTAGGTGTCCCGAAATATCGCACTTGTCCGACTGAGAGCGGAGTTGCCTGATTTTGGTTCTGGAAATCTTCGGACCAGTCTGATAAATATCAGACTTGTCCAGATATGTGAAACCCTAAGTGAATTTGGGAACAAGTCCACACTTGGAGAACTTGTCCGATTTAGGTCAGAGGGTTTTTTTCGGACAAGTCCGTGCTAATATCGAACTTGTCCGATTGACATCAGAAAGATATCGGACTAGTCCATTGTGTTATCGGACTTGTCCGATTTTGTGCAACTTGTGAAGTGTTTGGGGACTAGTCCGCACTAGGGAGGACTAGTCCGATTCTAGTCAGGGAGATATCGGACTAGTCCATGGTGATATCGGACTAGTCCGGTCAGTGAAAAACTGGACTGTGAGAACAAGTCCGCATTGTGAGGACTTGTACGATCTTGTGCAGAAAGATATAGGACTAGTCCGGAGTCAGTTTGACTAGTCCAGTCCTCTATGAATTTGTGCAATGTGTGAGAATAATTGTGCTTGAGCTCTTGGGGTGTGTTTCCTTAACACACTCCATACACAATGATCTACTACACTTGTTCCTTGAGCTCTTTTCCACATTGCTCCTCATTCTCCTTTCTTTTTGTCACATTGCTCATTTTCTCATTATAACCTGTGCTCATCTCAACAAAGTGGTTAGGATCTCATTTGCTTGTCATAAATCATCCAAAACCCACAAGGGATTCCTAAATGCACTTTCAACCTTCCTACGACGTCTACACAAAGATGGTGGATGACGCCGGAGCCTCCAGCTCTGGCACCTCCCAAGGGGCCTGCCGTCGACGTCTACACAAAGATGGTGGACGACGCCGGAGCATCCAGCTCCAACACCTCACAAGGGGTCTGCCGTCAATGTCCCAAAACATCAACGACAACACCAAGCGCGGATAAGTGAGTAAACCCTCGTGCCCCACTCTTGTTGCTAACAAGGTTCCCTTGCGATAGCCTGTAAACTTTGGTCCTGCCGTCGACGTCTACACGAATATGGTGGACGACGCTGGAGCATCTAGCTACGGCACCTCCCAAGGGGCCTGCCGTTGATGTCTACATGAAGATGGTGGACGACGCCGAAGCATCCAGCTCCGGCACCTCACAAGGGGCCTGCCGTCGATGTCCCAGAACGTCAACGAAAACACCAAGCGCGGATAAGTTAGTAAACCCTCCTTCCCCACTCTTGTTGCTAACAAGGTTCCCTTGCGATAGACTGTAAACCAGGGGCCTGCCGTCGACGACTTGAATGTGGCCTAGAGGGGGGTGAATAGGCGTTTTTGAAATTTGTCGGAACCTGCAACACTTAATAACCAGTTCAAAACGAGAGATATCGGACTAGTTCAGTAAAGGGCGGACTAGTCCGGTGTGTACCGACTAGGTTGATTAAGTTTGATCGATTAATTTGATTCTTCGATGTATGCAACAGAAATATATAGTCAAATGAAGTATTGCAAGATTATGGACTAGGTTATATCACAATTCAGTCTTATATTTAATGATTGAATGTAAAGTATGCAATAATGATTGAAACCCTAGATTGTTGTGATGAATAAGAACAATGAACACAAAGCAAGACACAAGGGTTTATCCCGTGGTTCGGCTCCCACAGAGGCAACCTACGTCCACGTTGAGGAGTCCACAAAAGGACCGAGTCTTCTCCAACCCCACCCTCGTTGGATCGCCACGAAGGCCAATCCTCTTCCACTTATCACAAAGGGGTGAATAACCGAATTCAAAGGGGCCTTCTCACACGTTGAGGGCTCCCTTAGATTGCAACACGAAATACCACCAAGAACACACTCAAAATATTACAATGAAATCACAGGAGTGTGTTAGAGAATCAAACCAAGAGCTCAATGAGTGTTGAACGTGTCTCTCCAATGATCTAGAGTATATACTCAAAGGATTGATCTTTGTTGCACTTAATTTCGTGGAGAGATGTGTTTTTGAGGCTCTTGGGAGGTGTGATGGCGCTAGGGTTCAAGAGTTATTTAAGTTGGGTCGTGCACCTCTATTTATATGGGGTTTCTAAAAGTGACTGTTAGGGTTTAGAAAGATCGGACTAGTCCGTGGTGGACACCGGACTAGTCCGTTGTGCTGTGTGTAGCAAACCTTAAGTGTCCCGAATATCGGACTAGTCCGGCTAGGAGCGGACTTGTTCGATTTCGCTTCTGGAAATCTTCGGACTAGTCCGATGGACATCGAACTTGTCCGTGTAGTGAAACCTTAAGTGGTTATGGGGACAAGTCCGCACTTGGAGGACTTTTCCGATTTAGGTCAGAGAGTTTTTCGGACTAGTCCGTGCTAAGATCGGACTTGTCTGATTTAGATCAGAATGAATATCAGACTAGTCCGATGGTGATCGGACTTGTCCGATTTTGTGTGACTTGTGAAGTGTTTTGAGGACTAGTCTGCACTGGGAGGACTAGTCCGATTCTAGTCAGAGAGATATTGGACTAGTCCGATGGATATTGGACTTGTCCGATTTTGTGCAGAGAGGATATCAGACTAGTCCGGTGACATTCGGACTAGTCCGGTCCTGTATAACTTTGTGCAATGTGTGTGTTTAATTGTGATTGAGCTCTTGGGGTGTGTTTCCTTAACACACTCCATACACAATGATATACTATTTTTCTTCCTTGAGCTCATTTCCACTTTGCTCCTCATTCTCCCTTCTTTTTGGCACTTTGCTTATTTTGCTATTGAAACCTGTGCTCATCTCAACAAAGAGGTTAGGATCTCATTTGCTTGTCATAAATCATCCAAAACCCACAAGGGATTCCTAGATGCACTTTCAATCTCCCCCTTTTTGGTGATTGATGACAACCAATTGAGATTTCACAAAATATGATAAAAATTGAGATTTTCATAAAGTATGCACATATGAGTCTAAAATACATCAAGCAATGAAAACATAATCCACATGTGCATTATTTATGGTGGGATGCATAACTAAGTACATTGAAACAATGAGAATGACATAATTGACATTAATCAACCATAACCAAGCATATATGTCATTCTAGGAGCAAAAATCACATAACTCAACAATTACTTCTTAAAAGATCATAACATTGCATCACAGAACCATAATTAACTTAAGAACATAGTTAAAGCCGCAAAATAGTCAAAAAACCTAATAGAGAGCTCTCTCGTCGCATCCTACAGCTAAGACTAAGACTCCCCCTCAATCTCCCCCCCTTTGGCATCAAGACACCAAAAAGAAGGAGAGGAGGGTCCTAAAGTCTTCACTCCTCGCTGTCGGTCCACTCATCTTCTTCATCGTCGTCTTCGGGCTGATGATGAGGAGGAGGAGGTGCGGAGCCACTCGAGCCCCCAATGCCAAAGTAGGCAAGCTCGGAGGGGGTCAAGTGCCTGAGCTCGGTGAAGTCTGAATCGGAATCATCAGAAATTACTGGAGATCCAATGGGGTCGATCTCCAGCTTCTGGCAAATCTACTTCACATTTTCCTTGACATACTTCATGTCTTCCTTTCTCTTCTTGTTCAACTTGTGGGCCCTCACTTCGACCTTTTTGCAGGAAGCAAATATAGCAGCCAAGACTTGAAGATCCCACTAGCAGATCCCCTTTGAGGAGCTGCTCTACTGGCAGGAGCAGCTCTTGCATCTTCACTTCTTGCCGGAGCCTCAGGACTGGAGGCCGGCGAGGGAGCAGCCTGGACATTTGCTTGTTGAGGCTTCTGAGGCCTTAATGGTGTGTGCTCCATATCCTTGACAAACTCAATCCCTGTGACTTTCTCAATCATGAACATGAGATAAGGGGCATAACCACAGGATCGGTTCGGAGTACTAGAGATGTTGATCATATCGTTCCAAATGTAGTCGACCACATCAAACTGACGATCCTTGCTTATCACTCTCATCAAGGTCCGAAGATAACCCTGCACACTCACATCATCTCCATCCTTGGGAGCAATCGTCTTCCTCAAGACTCTATTCAGGACCACAAAGAAGGGCTTCATGTTCTTTGTGGAGGGAGGGATGAACTTTGAGTTTGGCTCATAAAGGAATTTCATCCTATCCTTCTCAATGACACCAACATTGTGGATGATCACATTGTCATTGCTCGAGGTGTCAAGATGCAACATCGTTGCAAAATCCTCATATGTGATAGTGTACTTGGATCCATGAGTCATCCAAGTCACTCTTTCTTCTTCATTGCTTGCAAAGTGACAAGTGGCATAGAACTTGGCCACCACTTCATCATTCCAATTGTATTTGAAGGCAAAGAGGTCCTTCAAGCCATGTCTTTCAGCTGCCGCAATCACTTCATCAAATGCGAAGCATATCTTCTTCTCAAGATGTGCCCAATCAATCCACTGACTGCGCACCACCGTTGTCTTCACCTGCAGGTATACAACCCTGTAATAGTTAGCATGAAAATTGCTCCAGAATCTTCCATCTGCAGCTTGCTTTGGATGACTGTTAGCAATCCACACCGCGTAATTTGACCGCTGAGTCACTGCCCTCTCCATTAAACTTCTCTTCAGTGGGGTCCCAGACCCCTTCCCTTGGAGCATGCAGCTTCAACGGGCCAACTGGACCCGTTGATACTCCTTTGCCCTTGCCCTTGGCTAGGCGGGCACTTGCCGAGCTAGGGCCACCACCGGTGGTAGCCCTAGAAGCTGGCACCTTGGAGGCCGGCTTCTTTGCTAGCACTTTCCTCCGAGCCTGTGGAGGAGACGGAGTTGGCTCGGAAGAACGCTCTTGGCGTTTCTTGCCAAGGCTCATTGAGGGTCGAGGTGCCACCTCGTGGTCCATCTCGGCCTCGAAATCGGAAATCTCATCATTTGTGCTCGACATATCCTAAGGATGAATTGTGTAAGTCGTGAATGAGTATGGATGATACAAGGCATGGTTGAGAAATAATAACAAGGAATTGCATTGAGGAATTGATAGGTTAGGTTTTGAGTTCAAAAAAATCGGAATTGTCCGGTGTACAGGCACGGACTAGTCCGGGGTGACCGGACTTGTCCATGCATGGACCGGACTAGTCCGGTATTCATCCTCAAAAACCTAAGCAACTAGACAAATGTTGATTCCTAATGCAGAGCTAGCTTAGCATAGACATAATACATCAAGGAGGCATGTATATAGTGAAAGATGCTAGACTATTCGTTCAACAATGAAGAAATTTGGGATTTCTAGGGTTAGGGTGAAAATTACCGAGGAATTTGCTTGAATCTCGACGAAGGAGTTGTTGAAGTCCGGACTTGTCCGAGAACTTCAATCCGGGAGCAAGGGAGCTTGATTTCCACTAAAATGTGGAACTTTTTGATGGATGGGGTGCAAAATTGCCTTGGGAGCTCGAGCGCAAAGAGAGAGAATGCGTGAGGCAAGAGTGGATGTGAAGAAATTAGGGTTTTGCGGCGGCTAGGGTTATAGACACGAAAAATCGGACAAGTCCGGAGATGACCGGACTAGTCCGAACTTTTCCAAAGGCTATATCGTACTAGTCCGTTGTCTACCGGACTAATCCGGCCTAACTGGCACTCTGTGGACTAGTCTGCATGGGCGGACTAGTCTGAGTAACCACGGACTAGTCCATGGTCACCAGGCAAGAATATTTAGCATATTCATATATATTTGAAGGTACATATTTAGAAAATAGGGAGGCAAATCAAATCAAATAATCTTGATGAATATGATCATTAAGCATACAACAATCAAGCAATGATCATAATTCACCAAGGTCTAATAATTAACATAGTTTTCGGAAGAAAATTGTGAGAGATGATTTTCACAATCCCATCAACATATTTTGAAGAATACAAACAGGTATCCAACATTTCAAGCCACACTCCGAGCATCAAGGATGTTTAGTTCATTTCGGAGTTCACAAAAGCGCTTTTCATCAAGTGGCTTGGTGAATATGTCGGCCGATTGCTTTTGGGTGTTGACATGGGAAATGGCTATATCTCCTTTCATGGAGTGGTCTCTCAAGAAGTGATGCCTTATGTCTATGTGTTTGGTTCTAGAGTGCTCAATGGGATTATGGGCAATTTTAATGGAACTCTAATTGTCACAAAGGAGCGGAATACAGTTCATATAGTAATCGTAATCCCTTAGAGTTTGTCGCATCCAAAGGAGTTGTGCACAATAACTCCCGGCTGTAACATACTCCGCTTCGGCTGTGGATAAGGCAAAGCAATTTTGTTTCTTGGAGGACCAAGAAACTAAAGATCTCCCTAGGAATTGGCATGTACCGGAGGTACTCTTTCTATCTACTTTGCATCCGCCATAATCTGCATCGGAGTAACCAATGAGATTGAATTTTGAGCCTTTTGGGTACCAAAGACCAAGGTTGGGTGAATGAACTAAATATCTCAAGATCCTTTTTATGGCTGTCAAATGACATTCCTTAGGATTGGCTTGAAACCTTGCACACAAACATACATTCAACATAATGTCTGGCCTAGATGCACATAAATAGAGTAGAGATCCAATCATGGAGTGATATACCTTTTGATCGACGCTAGGTCCATCTTCGTTGAGATCCAAATGGCCATTTGTTGCCATGGGAGTCTTTATAGGCTTTGCCTTGTCCATACCAAACTTCTTGAGTATGTCTTGTGTGTACTTGGTTTGGCTTATGAACGTCCCTTCCTTTTGTTGCCGCACTTGGAATCCCAAGAAGTACTTTAGTTCTCCCATCATTGATATTTCAAACCTATCTGTCATGATTTTACTAAATTCCCCACAAAAAGATTGATTAGTTGACCCAAAGATTATATCATCAACATAAATTTGACAAATAAAAAGATCATTGTCAAAATTCTTTGTAAATAGTGTATAATCTACTTTGCCAATATTAAAGTCATTTTCAATTAAGAAATCTCTAAGACACTCATACCAAGCTCTAGGAGCTTGTTTGAGGCTGTAGAGAGCCTTACACAATTTAAATACGTGGTCGGGGAACTCTTCGTCTTCAAACCCATGGGGTTGCTCCACATACACCTCCTCCTTGATTGGTCCATTGAGGAAGGCGCTTTTCACATCCATTTGATACAGCTTGAAATCATGGTGAGTAGCATATGAAAGTAATATTCTAATGGATTCAAGTCTAGCTACGGGAGCAAAGGTCTCATCGAAATCCAAACCTTCGACTTGTGAATACCCTTTGGCCACAAGTCGTGCCGTGTTCCTTGTCACCACCCCGTGTTCATCTTGTTTGTTGCGGAAGACCCACTTGGTGCCGACAATGTTCGCATTGGGTCTTGCCACAAGTTCCCACACCTTGTTCCGCTTGAAGTTGTTCAATTCTTCTTGCATTGCCACCACCCAGTCCGGATCATTCAATGCATCCTCAACCCTGTGTGGTTTCAAAAAGGATACAAACGAATAGTGCTCACAAAAGTTAGCTATGCGAGATCTAGTGGTTACTCCCTTTTGGATGTCACCGATGATATTGTCGATTGTGTGATCCCTTTGGATGCATTGGTGTACTCTTGGGTGTGGCAATTGAGGCGTTGTATCTTCATGATCATCTTCTACTCCCCCTAAATGGTTGTCCTCATTGATTTGTTGATTATCTTCATATTCTTGTGGTTGATCTTGTGTGGAAGCTCCCCCTTGATTGTTGACCTCCTCTTGTGGTTCATCTTCCTCATACACGTGTAGAGGTGACTCTTGTGGTCGAACTTCACCTAAGGCCATTCTTTTCAATGCTTGACAAGGAGCTTCTTCTTTACCTAGAACACATGGATCAACTTGCTCCTTTTGGGAGCCATTAGTTTCATCGAACACTACATCACGTGCTACTTCAACAAGTCTGTAGGTCTTGTTGAAAACACGATAGGCGTAAGTGTTCGAATCATAACCAAGCAAGAAACCTTCATCAGACTTTAAAGCGAACTTTGAAGTCATGGGATTCTTGTTTAAAATATAACATGGAGAACCGAAAACTCAAAAATATGAAATATTAGGCTTGTTACCGGTGAGTAGCTCATAGGATGTCTTCTTGAGTAGTCAATGAAGATAAAGTCGATTTATTGCGTGGCAAGCGGTGTTAATCGCTTCCGCCCAAAATCGATCTGAGGTCTTGTACTCATCGATCATTGTTCTTGCCATCTCTATGAGAGTTCAGTTCTTCCTTTCGGCAACTCCGTTTTGTTGAGGGGAGTACAGAGCTGAAAACTCGTGCTTTATGCCCTCTTCATCAATGTACTCCTCCACTTGTGTGTTCTTGAACTCCGTGCCGTTGTCGCTTCGAATGTTCTTGATTGTCAATGAGAATTCGTTTTGAGCTCGCTTGAAGAACTTCTTGAGTATTCCTTGTGTTTCTGACTTATCATGCAAAAAGAAAACCCAAGTGAAGCGAGAAAAATCATCAACAACTACTAAACCATATTTGTTACCACTGATGCTTATGTAGGCAATTGGACCAAATAAGTCCATGTAATGTAGCTCGAGCGGTCTTGTTGTAGTCATGACGTTCTTGGCGGGGTGAGGTGCTCCAACTTGCTTCCCGGCTTGGCACGCTCTACAAGGCCTGTCTTTCTCAAACACAACATCCTTTAAACCTCGGATGTGATCGCCCTTGAGTAGTTTTTGAAGGTTCCTCATACCAACATGCACTAGCCGTCTATGCCACAGCCAACCCATGTTGGTTTTTGCAATCAAGCATGTGTCAAGTTCAGCTTTATCCTTGTTGAGGTCAACAAGATAAAGCTTTCCCTTTAACATACCCTTGAATGCAATGGAACCATCACTCCTCCTAGAGACGGTCACACCCTCGTTAGTGAACAAGCAATTATAACCTTTGTCACATAATTGAGATATAGACAGCAGGTTATAATCTAAGGATTCAACATGTAATACATGAGAAAGTGTGTATTTAGATGATATGGCAATTTTACCAGTACCGAGCATCTTTCCTTGGCTATTATCTCCAAAATAGATGCCCTCATTTGGATCCTCATTTTCTTCATATTCTACAAACATTCTTCTTTCTCCGGTCATATGGTTGGTGCAGCCACTGTCTAGCACCCATTTAGATCCACCGGAGAAATAAGCTTGCAAAACCAAATTATGCTTTGGTTTTAGGTACCCAAGCTTGCTTGGGTCCTTGGAGGTTAGTTACAAGACATTTGGGCACCCACACATGAGACTTGGTGTTCTCATGGCGTGGCCCAACATAATGAGCATAAACTTTGCCAAAATTATTTCTCATTAAGACATACGAGGCATCGAAGATTCTAAACAATAACTGTTGTTGTTTATGTACAGGACTAGTTTGGGAGGTCGGACTTGTCTGGCGGACCGGACTTGTCCGGACACCGACCGGACTAGTCCGGTGTTCATGTGTGATTAATGTTTTAATCTTTGACTTTCCAGTTTGAGAGGGTCTTCCGTTTACAAAGGTAATCCTCTCCTTGTTATTCTTATGGCTTCTAGCATGTTGCTTTTCACCATAAGAGTAACCAATGCCATATTTGACATTTGGAGGTCTTTTGACCAAGTATGCACTACGTGCATATTTGATCTTCTCCTTGTCAAATATGCCACTTTGGGCAGAATGTTTATCCTTTGTGGAGGTTGGCTTGTCCTTCAAACTGGTGTCAACTTTATTACATGTACAAGCATAAGCAACCTCAGTTTTAGTGGGTCGAGAAGGTGAACTTGAAGAGGATGAAGGTTCACCTTGCTTGAGTGACTCAACTTGCACTTCAAGGATCTTGTTAACCTTGATCAGGTCAGCAAGTTGGTCCTTGATTGTAGCATTTGAGTCGGTTAACTCCAAGCAAGTTTTCATGCTTGAAGCTAACTCAATCTCTAGTGAATTGCTTCGTTCCTTTTCAAGTTCTATAAGTTTGTCAAGTTCGACATATTCCTCCTTTTGGGAGATGATCATGTCCTCTTGACGATGTATCAACCTCTCCTTCTCAACAAGTTGATCAAGTAAAAACTTCATTTTTGTGGCAGTTTTCCTATCTAGTCCAACAAGCATATCCTCATTATCACTATAGATTTCATCATCACTAGAATAGGAATGCACGAAAGGGGGTTTAATGGTTACCTTGCATTTACCTTCCTTTGCCATGAGGCAAGTTCCATTTCCCTTCCATGCATTGAGTGTAGGGAAGAGAGTAGACTTCTTGGATGTCTTCTCGATGGCTATGCTTGCCATCTCTTCTTATTTGGACGATGAGGACTCATCATTTGAGTCCCACTCTTTCCCTATGTGAGATTGTTCGGCTTGTTTCTTCTTCTTGAAGAATTTCTTAGGTTGAGGCTTGGCTTCTTTGGTCTTTTTCTTGTTCTCTTCATATGGGCAATCAACTATAAAGTGGCTATACTCACAACAATTATAGCATGCCCGCCTCAACTTTGGCTTTGTTCTTTCCTTGTACTTTCCTTCGCTTGATTTAGCACCTTGTCTCTTCTTCATTATTCTCTTGAATTTCTTCATGAAAAATATCATGTCTTCTTCATCTAATTCACTACTCTCATCATCACTGTCTTCTTCTAGCTGAGCTTCTTGAGCTTCTTTAGATAGGGGCTTGAGGGTGGACTTCAAAGCAACCCCTTTCTTCTCTGCCAAGGTGAGGTCGGCAATTTCCTTGACATGCTTTGCTTGTTTTTCCATCATCTCGAAATTAATGATTTTTCCAAGCAATTCATCCGGAGTCATTTTCTTGTATCCGGGGCTTTCTCTAATCATTGAGCATAGGGTGACGTTGCGAGGCATGAAAGCTCTAAGGATGAGCTTCACCACCTCGGGGTCATTCCACTTCTTGCTTCCATAAGATCAAACCTTGTTGACGAGTGTCTTTAATCGGTTGTACATATCTTGAGGTGACTCATCTTCTTCGATTGCGAATCTTCCTAATTCGCCTTCGATCATTTTGATCTTTGCTTCATGCACATATCGGTCACCTTCATGTGCAGTTTGCAGTGTGTCCCATATCTCCTTAGCAATCTCGAGTCCATCCACCTTGGTGAACTCGTCCCGACTGAGCGAAGAGGTAATTACTGCTGCGGCTTGAGCATTTCGATGAATAGCCTGCTCTTGGCTTGGTGTGTGCTCTTCGTCGTCGTCTGGGATATCTATCCCTGTGCACAATATGCCATAAACTTGGATTGAGGGAAATTAGATGCATTTTCATATTTTGCCTCCACATTAAGTAATCACTTCCATCGAAGTGTGGGGCTTTTCCAAGTGGGATAGACAAATAATGATTATTGTTGGAATTAAGACGATCATAGTTGAAAGGATATCGGGAGTAGTCAGTGTGACTACTCCCCTTCTTCTTTTCTTCAATCTTCACTTTCCCTTTGGAAAGTGTCTTCTTTCTTAGGAGCGCCTTTAGTTCTAGTGTCTCCTCATCTTCGTCCTCGAAGTCTTGAATGGCTTCGAGGAGCTTCTCCACCTTTAGGTTCTTTCCATCATCAACCTTTTCTTGGTTGTTGCTCTTGTGGATGTCCTTTATGTCCGACATGATCTTCTTCGAGCGGTTAGTCTCTTTCTTGAAGAACCTGCTCTGATAGCAATTGAATGTGGCCTAGAGGGGGGGGGGGTAAATAGGCCTTTTTGAAAATTGTCGGAACCTGCAACACTTAACAACCAGTTCAAAACCAGAGATATCGGACTAGTCCAGTAAAGTGCGGACTAGTCTGGTGTGTACCGACTAGGTTGATTATGTTTGATCGATTAATTTGATTCTTCGATGTATGCAGCGGAAATATACAATCAAATGAAGTGTTGCAAGATTATGGACTTGGGTATATCACAACTCAGTCTTATATTTAATGATTCAACGTAAAGTATGCAATAATGATTGAAACCCAAGATTGTTGTGATGAATAAGAATGATGAACACAAAGCAAGACACAAGGGTTTATCCCGTGGTTCGGCTCCCGCAGAGGCAACCTACGTCCACGTTGAGGAGTCCACAAAAGGACCGGGTCTTCTCCAACCCTACCCTCGTCGGATCGCCACGATGGCCAATCCTCTTCCACTTATCACAAAGGGGTGAACCGAATTCAAAGGGGCCTTCTCACACGTCGAGGGCTCCCTTAGATTGCAACACGAAATACCACCAAGAACACACTCAAAAGATTACAATGAAATCACAGGAGTGTGTTAGAGAATCAAACCAAGAGCTCAATGAGTGTTGAATGTGTCTCTCCAATGATCTAGAGTATATCCTCAAAGCATTGATCTTTTTTGCACTTAATTTCGTGGAGAGATGTGTTTTTGAGGCTCTTGGGAGGTGTGACGGCGCTAGGGTTCAAGAGTTATTTAAGTTGGGCCGTGCACCTCTATTTATATGGAGTCTCAAAAAGTGACCGTTAGGGTTTAGAAAGATCGGACTAGTCCGTGGTGGACACCGGACTAGTCCGGTGTGCTGTGTGTAACAAACCCTAAGTGTCCCGAAGTATCAGACTAGTCCGGCTAGGAGCGGACTTGTCTGATTTTGCTTCTGGAAATCTTCGGACTAGTCCGATGGACATCGGACTTGTCCGTGCAGTGAAACCTTAAGTGGTTATGGGGACAAGTCCGCACTTGGAGGACTTGTCCGATTTAGATCTGAGAGTTTTTCAGACTAGTCCGTGCTAAGATCGGACGTGTCCGATTTTGTATGACTTGTGAAGTGTTTTGAGGACTAGTCCGCACTGGGGAGGACTAGTCCGATTCTAGTCAGAGAGATATCGGACTAGTCCGATGGATATCGGACTTGTCCGATTTTGTGCAGAGAGGATATCAGACTAGTCCGGTGACACTTGGACTAGTCCGGTCCTGTATAACTTTGTGCAATGTGTGTGTTTAATTGTGATTGAGATCTTGGGGTGTGTTTCCTTAACACACTCCATACACAATGATCTACTATTCTTCTTCCCTGAGCTCATTTCCACTTTGCTCCTCATTCTCCCTTCTTTTTGGCACATTGCTTATTTTGCTATTGAAACCTGTGCTCATCTCAACAAAGAGGTTACGATCTCATTTGCTTGTCATAAATCATCCAAAATCCACAAGGGATTCCTAGATGCAATTTCACGACTCTACGACGATGGTGGACGACACCAGAGCATCCAGCTCCGACACCTCCGAAGGGGCCTCCTGCTGACGTCTACACGAAGATGGTGGACGACGCCGAAGCATACAGCTCCGGCACCTCACAAGGGGCCTGCCGTCGACATCTCTATGGCGATGGTAGACGACGCCATCCAGCTCCGGCACCTCGCAAGGGGCCTGCCTTCGACGTCTCTATGACGATGGTGGACGACGCCAGAGCATCCAGCTCTGGCACCTCAGAAGGGGCCTCTCGTCGACGTCTCTATGACGATGGTGGACGACGTCAGAGCATCCAGCTCCGGCACCTCACAAGGGGCCTACCGTCGACGTCCCAGAACGTCAATGACAACACCAAGCGCATATAAGTGAGTAAACTCTCCTGCTCCGCTCTTGTTGCTAACAAGGTTCCCTTGCGATAACCTATAAACCAGGGGCCTACCATTGACGACTCTACGACGATAGTGGATGACGTCGGAGCATCCATATCCGGCACCTCCCAAGGGGCCTGCTGTCGACGACTCCACGATGATGGTGGACAACGCCAGAGCATCCAGCTCCGGTGCCTCCCAAGGGGTCTGCCATTGATGACTCCGCGACGATGGTGGACGACGCCGGAGCATCTAGCTCCAGCAAATGGTGGTGCTACGACACTCCAAAATCCCCACTCTACTGGGGGCCAGTTCAAGAAATTCTGCGATCAAGTGGTAGATGTGCTTAGCCAACTAACCACATCTACCAAGGGGCCTCTAAGGGGATCCACATGCAGAAAATTAACGGACGACGCTTTGGCCATGTCAATTATGCAAATTGTTGGTCCCAAGAAGCCAACGAGCTCAACAAAGGTTCTGCAAATCCTTACGTAGCTAAGGACTCAGAGCAACACTTGAGAAGCACATAGACAATGCAAGAAGCCAAACACAAATTCGAATTCATTAAGGAATTCTTTACAGGGGGGGGTGAACCCCGAATACAAAAAACAAGCTACCAGCCTCAGCCCCGACTGAACTGCACTACGACATGTTTGGCGGCTTCCTTAACCTCCGCCGCTGCTGTCGCCTCACGTTCCTCAATAGGGCCTTCAAAAACTGGCTCTAATGGCAGATCAAGGTACCGGCTCCGATAGAACACCAAGACATGGGATGCCACCGTCTCCGCCACCGCCCTACCCTCGGCTTCCAGACGCTGAGCCAGCTGACGCTCCCGCAGATCAAGATCCCGGCCATGACACTCTGCTGCCTGCTCTCGGGCTTGAACATCAAGATCGTGCAGGAGGAGTTCCTGACGCACAACTAGGTGTTGCGCTCGATCCCGCGCCAAATTGCTCTCCCGAAGCTCAAGATCTTCGAGGCGGGACTGCAGTCTGTCCCGATCGGCCTCAGCACGGTCCATCATTGCCTGCACTGCCACCTCTTGTTTGGCGACAGTAGCCTCCCTCTTGGCAATGGCGGCTTCTTGGCGACTCAAGGCCTCTCGACCGGCAGCAAGAGCATGTAGGTGGGCGTCAGCAGCATCATTGGCTACCTTTCCGTCAGCCAGAATCTTCTGGGTCAAGGCGTCTGAGGCCCTCACCAAGCGGTGCCTCACCTCCAGTTCCTTGCTCTCCTTCTGGTACTTCGCCTTCGCCTCAACGATCCTGGAACTCAGGGGACCCTCCCAGCCTCGGAGGCGCTCGCCCTCGGCACGCAGCTTCTCCCACTCCGCAACATGAGCCTCTTGTTCCCGATGGAGGTTAGATTGCACCTGAAGGATGCTAGATTGCGTCAAGTCCATGACGTCGGAAAGTCGCTACGGCTGCGCTGAAGTCAGGGAAGGCCGTCCGGTGATCATCTCAGGGACCCCTTCCTCCCATAGTGGTGAAGGCGAGGCCACCAACACTATGGATCTTGCCCCCGGAGTCTGAGCAGGAGTTGTGGTGCCACCTGACACAGCAGGGCCACCATCGCTCAGAGAGCCGCCCGCTGAATCAGCAACTGTGGAGGTCAGACTCCCAGCCCCCAGAGTCAGCTCCGACATGGCCTCTGCCATGACGGCTGGAGGTGCCTCTGGCGTGACAGTTGGAGATGCAACTGTAGATGCTTCACTACCCATGCCGGGCACAGACACCGGATCAACGCTCCCCTGAACAAGCTTGGCAGGCTGCCCCGCCAGCACATCCATAGCATCCTCGGCCGCCTTCAAAGCACTTCCGGGCACTACCCCGGTTGTAGGGGCCTCACAACAGCTAACGTAACCCTACAAATCAAGATCAAGCCCTGACCAATCAACATAGGCAGGCGAGATAATAGAGCAAGCGTTGGTAAGAATGCCTTACTGACGTCCCAGGAAGCTCCAGCGAGTGATGAGGACATCACTTCTATGGATACTGTCGGTACCCTGGGTACCATATACCCCTTGGGATTGCAAAGATCTCAAGGGAAAGCCACCCACTTGATTTGAAGACCTTCGGAGGCTCACATGTCAGACATGTCCGGACCCGCTTCTCCAACATGGTTAGTCCCAGGGTCGCCACGTGTACTATCAAACCGGAGCTACCACCCGCAAAGGGGGAAGCTCCGGGCTATGTACCGAAGTGGCACCCCCGGACCTAATCCCAGACTGAGGGAAGCTCTGGTGCTGACACGTGTCGGCTAACACTGGAGCCATATGTTCTTTACAGTGTGCTCCGGTGTTAGCCACGTGTCCAACCGTCGGATCTCCAGCCTCTAACCTCCGGAAGACTCCACAATGGCTCCAGATCTTCAAAGGGGAATCAAGGACTTCAAGACCCGACCAAGTTTCATTGATACTGCATTAATGACACACGATTGGATGACCTTAATTACCAGTAACGATGCTGTCAAAGCCCATAACTCAGTCATTAAGGGTAATGAAACATGTTGAATGTATATCAATATCAGTAACCGCCGAGGCCACATGTCGGGCCAGGCTAACTTGTAACGGCCTGCCCTTGTACTATAAAAGGACAGGCCGACGATACATAGGACACGTCTACACACGCGCTCTACAGACTCTCCACGCTCTAGACATACATCCAATACAACATCAACACACCCCGTGGAGTAGGGTATTACGCTCAGGCGGCCCAAACCATGTAAATTCCTGTGTCTCCTGCGTCATTTACAATTCACCTTCTTGAATCTCCGCGCGCCCACACCGAACCTCAAACTCCTCTAACACTTTAGTAGTGTCGGGAGATCTGCCGGATCCAAACCACTGACAGTTGGCGCGCCAGGTAGGGGGCGCCTGAGATTTCGAGAATGGTGAACTCAGCTGCTGGATCATCCAACGGTCAACCTGCTGCTCAAGCTGTTGGGGGCAATCCCTCCAATATGTAGCTACCAGCAGGAGCCTCAGCGCCAGCAGGAGTCACACTCCCACCACCACCGCCTCCACCAGCAAATCAAGCTGGGCAACACGATGGTGCACCGGCGTCAATCACTGCGTCGGCAAATCATTACAACCCGGAACACGCGCTCCATGCAGCGCGTGCTCTTCTCCAACGCCCACCACCTCCGGATTCATCCCGGGATGCGCTGGAGCAGTGGAGGGCCGATGTGGAACATTTGGTTGCAGCAGCAGCCGAACGCATCAGCAATCAGGGTCCTCCTCCTTCAGGACGGGCCCCATCGCAGCGGCGGACCTTGTCTGGCAGACTTGGTCCGCACGTTTCCAACAACAGGAGACGTGCTGCATCACAACAAGTGACATCATTGCCCTCCGGGGCACGACGCACTCACACGGTATCCAGGCTTTCAACTCATGACCTCCGGGCGGAGCTTGATCGCCGATACCGCCAACAGGATGGCTGAGTCCATATTGAGCGTGCTCGTGAAAGACGAGAAGCTCAAGACGTTCATGCTCCTGAAGGAGTAGGAGGCAGCTGTTCAGCTCTGGCTTTGCATCTGCGTATGGTCAGGTGGCCACAGAAGTTCCGGCCTCACCTACCAGAGAAGTTCGACGGGACCGTCAATCCTGTCGAATTCCTTCAGATTTACTCCACTGCTATTTTGGCAGCCGGAGGAAATGAGGCCGTAATGGCCAATTATTTCCCAGTGGCTTTAACTGGGACCGCCAGGTCTTGGTTTATGAGCCTTCCAACCAACTCCATCAACAGTTGGGAGGAGCTGTGCCGGCAGTTCACCGCCAACTTCGGGAGTTCATACACCCGACCAGGCACTGAACATGACCTTTTTGCAGTCATGCAAAAAGGGGGAGAATCTCTACGATCATTCATCCAGAGGTTCTCTCAGGTACGAAACACTATCCCTTCGATCTCTAGCGCCTCTGTCATTGTGGAATTCAGACAGGGTGTACGGGACAAGAAGATGCTGGAGAAACTGGCGATCAAGGAGATCACCAGTGTCACGGAACTCTTCAATTTGGCCGACAAATGTGCCAGAGCTGCGGAGGGCCATGAGATGCACTCCAAACCAACTCCGGAGGGTCACAAGAAATCCTCCAAAGAAGAAGCCGCTACCTCAGGGAACGGCAAGAAGAAGAAAAAGACCAACGGTAAGAAGAAGCCGTCGGCCGGTACATCCATTGTTGCAGCTGCTGCAGCTCCAGGTGGCCGGGGGCGACGCCCCGAGAAGCGACCTCGACCGTCTTCTGAAGACGGTGGCAAGCACAAGGTGTGGTGCTTAATTCACAAAACGATCAGCCACAGTTTGGAAGACTGTCGGGAGGTTCAAAACCTTGCCGAGCGCTACAGCAAGCGTCGGGAAGAATCTCCTTTCCGACAGAGGGAAGGAAAGCAAAAAGTCGACGAAGCTCCGGCTGAAGAGGAGTTAGGTTTCCAGGATCCCAAAAAGGTCCTGAAGGCCGTCTACACCTCCGTCGACGATGATTCCGATGTCTCTGACAACGAGCGTCTGAAGACCATGAACACCATTTTTGGTGGATCATGGGACATCACCTCCTGCCGCGTCATCAAAACTATGCGTCGGTATATGGCTGCTGTAGCTCCTACAGCCAGGCCGGAGCCTCATCGGAAGTGGATGGACACAGCCATCACTTTTGATGCTTCGGACTGCCCTTGGAGCATGGTTGGAGCAGGTCAGTTACCTTTGATGGTATCTCCTACCATCAATAACATCCAGCTCCACCATGTCATGGTAGACGGAGGTTCAGGACTTAACCTCATAAGCTTCGAAGCTTTTACCAAGCTTCAGCTCCGACCTTCGGATCTCCACCCATCTCGACCTTTCTCCGGAGTAGGTCCGAGAGCCATTACCCCACTCGGAGCTATTACTCTCCCCGTTACCTTCGGGACACGGGAGAAGTACTGCACCAAGAAGTTGGTGTTCGACGTCGCTCAGATCAACTTACCCTTCAATGCCATCTTGGGTAGGCCTGCCCTGTACAAATTCATGGCAGCTACTCATTATGGATACCTGGTGTTAAAGATGACAACACCAGTGGGCGTTCTCCGGATCCGCGGAGATCTACTGCCGGAGTAACTGCTCTGGAAGAACCTCCAAAACCCCCGAGCATTCGTCAACGAGGCTCGACTTCTGCACCTCGTGTGCAGCCAAGCGGCGACACTGACATTAAGTCGTTCAAATTGGTTCCGATGCCGCTCAAACCACCTGTATATCGGGGGGGGTTGAACGACAAATAGGAACTCGCGCTCATCACTTTCCTCCGAGCTAATGTCGACGTGTTTGCCTGGAAACCGTCACAAATGCCTGGGATCCCCAAGGAAGTGATTGAGCACAATCTGAAGATCTACCCCGACGCCTGGCCTATGCATCAGAAGCCTCGGAAGCAATCCGTAGAGCGACATAACTTCATTCGGCAAGAAGTAAAGAAGTTGCTCGAAGCCAAATTCATCCGAGAAGTCTTCTATCCAAAATGGCTGGCAAACCCACTTGTTGTGCCTAAGGCCGGCGGGAAGCTTCGAATGTGTATCGACTACACCATACTAAATAAGGCATGTCCAAAAGATCCATTCCCACTACCTAGAATAGATCAGATAGTGGATTCCACCTCCGGGTGTGAATTATTGTGTTTCTTAGACGCATATTCTGGGTATCATCAAATCAGAATGTCTAGGGAAGATGAAGAGCATACCTCATTCATCACAGTAGATGGATTGTACTGTTATACAGCCATGCCATTTGGTCTCAAGAATGCAACTTCAACTTTTGTACGAGCTATGTACAAAACCTTTGAAGAACTTATTAGAGACATAGTGGAAGTGTACGTCGATGACATCGTGGTCAAGGTCAAGAACAAGGAGTCACTTCTCGACACCTTGCAGACTGTCTTCGACAAGCTGCGGGCCACCCGCACAAAGCTAAACCCAGACAAGTGTGTATTCGGCGATAGCTCCGGAAAACTTCTTGGTTTCCTGGTAAGTCACCGGGGCATAGAAGCTAATCCGGCGAAGATCAATGCCATTGAAGACATGCGGCCACCAACCCGCATCAAAGATGTCCAAAAGCTAACTGGATGTCTAGCAGCCCTCAGCCAGTTCATTTCAAGACTGGCGGAACAGGCACTCCCCTTCTTCAAGTTATTGAGGAAGTCCGGACCATTCCAATGGTCTGAAGAAGCAGAGAAGGCATTCCAGGAGCTGAAACAGTTCCTCACCACCCTACCAATTCTGGTAGCTCTGAACCCTGGTGAGCCTTTATTGCTTTACATTTCAGCAACTGACGAAGTCGTCAGTATGGTTCTGGTTGCGGAGAGACCAGAACTACCCCATACTCAGGAATCCAGACCCCTTCAGGAGGGTCCGGAGGTTCCTGAAAGCGAGTTTGGGTCCCAGCTCCCAGACTCGAATCCACAAAGAGTTACTTCAGAAGACCCAGACCCCTCCGGGAGGGTCCAGGTCGCTTCTGAAGAAGCTCCAGGTTCCTCCAGCCAGGACCCAGAGGTCCCCGAAGAAAATCCGGATCCCTCTGGGAGGATCCGGGTCAGTGGAGGGGAAGCTCCGGGCCCCTCCGGGAAGGTCCGGACCATTCAGCGCCCGGTGTACTTCATCAGTGAAGTACTACATGATGCCAAGACTCGATACCTAGAGGTGCATAAGCTGCTCTATGCAGTTCTTATTGCCTCCAGGAAGCTTCGCCATTATTTCCAAGCTCACAAGATCTCAGTGGTGACTTCTTACCCACTTCGAGCAATCTTGCATAATCCCAATTCGACTGGGAATATTGCAAAGTGGGCAGCGGAATTGGCCGAATTTGATCTTGAATTCATTTCAAGGCAAGCAGTCAAGAGTCAAGCATTGGCAGACTTCGTGGCGGAATGGACTCCCTCTCCATCAAACCCTGGGGGCACCAGCGAGCAGAAGCCGGAACACAAGGCTCCGGTCTTCACCGAGCCTCACTGGACCCTCTACTTCGACGGCTCCATGCAAAAGCAGGGGGCCGGAACTGGAATCCTTCTCCTCGCACCAACCAGGGAGAAGGTAAAATACATGGTACACCTTGACTTCAAGGTGACCAACAACATGTCGGAGTACGAAGCACTCATCTACGGACTAAAGGTGGCACTGTCATATGGTGTCCAGCAACTGCTGGTCAAGGGAGATTCGCAGCTCATCATTAAGCAAGTGAAGGGTGAATGCTCCTGCAACAATCTCCAGCTAGCTGCTTACCTCCTTGAAGTCCAGAGGCTTTAGAAGGACTTCGAAGTCCTAGATCTCCACCATGTTCAGCGTGCCCATAACACTGAAGCTGGCGAACTCTCGACGAAAGCATCAACCGGAGCTCCAGCTCCTGACGGAACTTTTGTCCGGAGGTTGTCAAAACCAATAGCTCAGCCTACCGAACTGAGCGAATGGGGCGAGATCAGCACCCCGAAGCTGACGGTCCCGATGGCCCTATTACAATGGCAGCCATCAAGGGTCGTAGGTGCTGCCGGAAGCTCCGAGCAACCCAGCATGCAAGACTCAAATGCTCAAGCTAGTTCCGATGCATGGATCTCGGAGATCCGGAGCTACTTGAAAGACAACATCCTTCCTCATGATGATGTATCTGCTGACCGGGTAGTCAGATTGGCTAAAAGATACACATTGGTAGAAGGGGATCTCTATCGGCGCGGTGCCAATGGCATCCTAATGCGGTGCATCACAAGGGAAGAAGGTTGCGAACTCCTCGCAGAAATCCATGGAGGCGAGTGTGGGAACCACGCGTCTTCCCGCACGCTGGTTGGTAAAGCCATTCGGCATGGTTTCTACTGGCCTACATCACTCCAGGAAGCAACTGAGCTGGTGAAGAAATGCGAAGCATGTCAATTTCATGCAAAGCAAATTCACACACCAGCTCAGCCCCTACAAAAGATACCTCCTACATGGCCCTTTGCTGTGTGGGGGATGGACATCTTGGGACCTTTCCCAAGAGCCGTCGGAGGTTACAAGTTCCTGTACGTCGCCATTGACAAGTTCACCAAGTGGCCGGAAGCAACTCCAGTTGTGACAATTAACAAGCAATCTGCTATCAACTTTTTGCAGTCCATTGTTTGCAGATTTGGAGTCCCAAACAAAATCATTACTGATAATGGGACCCAATTCACAAGCTCTGCATTTCAAGGATATTACGAAGACCTCGGCATACAAGTTTGCTACGCATTCGTAGCTCACCCAGCAAGCAATGGCCAAGCCGAGAGAGCAAATGCTGAAATCCTTAAAGGACTCAAAACGCGCACTTATGAGCGCTTGAAAAAACATGGAGCCAACTGGATTTAAGAACTTCCGCCCACTTTATGGGCCAACAGGACATCTCCAAACCGGTCAACTAGAGAGACACCCTTCTTCCTGGTGTACGGAGCTGAAGCAATCCTTCCTCCGGAAATCACCTTGGGTTCACTCCGGGTCCGAACCTTCGACGAAGCCACGCAGGACCAGCTCTGGCGTGAAGACCTAGACCTCCTTGAGGAGGGAAGGTGCCAAGCAGCTGTTCGGAATGCCCGATATCGCCAAGCCCTACGGCGCTATCATCAGCGGCATGTACACAACCGAGAGCTCGAGGAAGGCGATCTGGTGCTACGGAGAATACAATCCAGAGAAGGGTTAAACAAACTCTCCCCCAGCTGGGAGGGACCCTTTCGAGTGATTAAAGTATCCCGTCCCGGAAGCATTCGCTTGGCTACCGAGGATGGGACACCTATCCCAAATCCTTAGAACATTGAGCACCTCCGTAAGTTCTACACTTGATATCACGGAGGTGAGTCTGTAGTAACTGGAGGTGTATGTTATAGAGTCATTGTACAGAGTCGGGTAGTTCCTCCGGGAGAACAGCCGGACCTTCCCTGGAAGGTCCGCAAAGTTCATGCAACACTTGTCACAGTCTCAGAACTAAAAGTGTGGCTAGCTACCCTGGGTCAAACGAGGAATTAAACATGCTTAGCCTGGTTCCGTACCCTAAGAGTGTACTTGTTTCCCCTTTACCCCGAACCTATAATGAAAGACATCTTCATATGAAACAGACTCCACGTGCATTTATTTTGTACAGGTTCAATATTCTTTTTCTCTTTCTTGTCTATAACAAAGACGTGCAATTCTTAAGAAATTTTAGTTCGACCGGTTCATATACGATTCGAGTTGTATTGTCGATTCTTTTGGATTCAAATATTGTTCATGGCCCACTCGCGTGAATGCCACCAAGCCAATCTAGGGCCAGAGTGTGCTATCGACTTAGCCTGGTCAAGCACCCTAAGTACGCCACTCTACCTACACCCAGGCAGGCCGAAGTAAGGTGGGTCCAAGTACAATTGGATCTGGAAGAAAAGGCAACGCATTCGATTGTCTTTAGAATCGCGTTCGACCTAAAATTTTCTCGAGAATCGTAAGCCGCGACGAAGTTATAAGCAAGAAACGAATTTTACTATTTTTCTTGGCTTCAGTGTGCAGGAAAAATAAAATCTGCGTTGATGGAGAAAAACCGGAGCTAACAAAGCACCGACTCCCCTAGATGGCTTGTAATTAATGTTAAGCATTGAAAACGAGCATCACCGGAGCAACCAAGCTCCGGTAAAGCTAGGGGGGCCAGCCGTCGACGTAAAATAAAAGATGGTGAGAAGACCCCATAAATGGAGTCTGCTGCCGACAAGTTACGTGTTGGCAAAGGTCAGTGCCGGAGCTACTAAGCTCCGACACCCCGGAGGGCTAACTATCGATGCTCTATGCGTTGATAGGGACTATTGCCGGAGCTACTAAGCTCCGATGGTAGTCAGTTTGACCTCAGGGGGCCTTCACTATCGAAGACTTCGGACCTACACTCTACAAGTTCGAAGCAAATGAGTCTTCAACAAAACACAATATCCTCTTGGTACATGTTCACAATCAAATCGTGTACATCTACCAGGGGGCCAAGTGAAGACAAAAGTGTTGAAGACAAAAAGTGAAATTCACAAAAATTTGGGGATTTCATTCATCTAGAGACAAGGGATTACAAAATTGAGGAAGAAGAAGAGAGAATGTAAGTGGGAACTACGGAGATGGTCCTAGACCCTATGGAAGAATTGAGCGACCTTCTGGGCAACCTCCGACACGTTGGCTCGGGGAGCTTCCCCTTCTCCTTCAACGGGACCTTCAAGCACCGGGTCCAGAGGAAATTGGGAGTTCCGGCTGGTGTAGCACGTCAGCACATACTCTGCGACGTTCTCCGCCAGGGATTGCCCTCAACCTCCAGTTGGTCCGCGATGACGTCGCCCACCTTGGAGAGTTTGCTACATGCCGAGCTCAACGCCTGCAACGCCAGGTCCGGCTCCGGCTCTGGATCATCCGGACGTATGGGACTGAAGCCCATCGGTGTCTATGTGTCGTTAGCCTTGCCTTGGAACTCCCAAATCTGTAGGGAGTCCGCAGTCCTCAAGCCCTTTAATTCCTCCAGGGATCTTCTGGCCGCCACCAGTTCAGAATTCTTGCGGGCGAGGCGCTCAACTTCTTGGCGTTTTGCTGAATCTTCTCAGCAACCCGCTTCTCGTGTTTTCCGAGCTCCTCCTCCCGGAGGTGAATCTTGTTCCGGCAGTCAATCAGGTCCTTCTCCCTGACGCTCACTTTCTTTTCCCTGGCAACAAGGGCACACTCCCGCTCGTGGAGCTCCTGCCCTCGCACCCAGGCGTTTTTCTCCTCCTCAATGCAGCGCTCTTCCAATTTCTTAGCGCGCTCCTCGAGGCCCTTGTCAGCCAGAGCCACCTTTTCGTTGAGCTCCTCCTCCCTCCTCAGGACATCATCCCGCAGCTCTAGGAGTTTCTGGTCTTCATCTTCGAGCCGTTTCTCCCTCTCTTCAAGTGCCTCTCGGCACTTGATGAGTGTAGTGTTAATGGCCTCAAGCCTTTCGTGGCGTTCATCGACCGCACTGTTAGCTGCTTTGGGCTGCTCATAGATCTCCCGGGATTGAGCGTCGAGGGCGCGAGTCATACTCTCCCTGTCATCCAATAATTTACCCCAGTATTCCAGGTAGACCTTCTCCCGCTTGATCCACTCTTTGTCATCCGCTAGCCTCGACTGCGCCAGCTTGGTCTCGAAGTAGAGCCGGTTACGCCACCTCCTAAGGGTTTGGCGCTCCTCTTCAAGAGCCTTGCTGTCGTGGAAGAAGGCCAGTTGAACTTGACGTAGACTGGAATAGGCGTTCTCAATAGACAATGACAACGGGATAGGTTCCGCACCTGCTGGGGTCTCCTCCGCTGGTTCCAGCGGATTTTCAGATACAAAAATTGGGTCCCACTCCACAAGAGTGGTCCCCTGGGTCTCCATGGCACTAGGGCCGTCCTCCGGGATGGCCTCAGTCGCCATCGAGGAAGGACTCGCCGCCAGGTCTTCATTCACCTCCTCAGGCAGGGGGCCAGCGACTTCACCAGGGCACTCCGGCTCAGCCGCGGGTACCTCTGATGTCGTCACTTCCGGAGCAGGGGCTGCTTCTGGCTCCGGCCTGGGCACCTCCTCCGATGGGGTTCGAGCTCCGACGCCTCTGCAACAACCGGGTCGGGAGCCGGAAGATCTTCATCCTCAATCGGCCCTGCGGCCGGAGCTCCAACAACGACCGACTCTGCGGCTGGTGCTTTTGAGGTAGCCGGCCCAACCGCCGGGACTTCCTCAACATCCGGCGTGCACGCCGGGACTTCAATCACCTCCGGCTCGACCGCCGGAGCTTTGACAATTTCCGGCTCTGGGGCCGGAATTACAGCTTCCTCCGTCTCAACGGTCGGAGCTTCCAACATCTCAGCACCAGGACCCGGAGCTTCAACCTCCGGGATAGGTGCCGCTGGCGCATCTTCTCTCCTGCGGTCCGGCGCTACCACAGGAGTCTCTGGGGATGAGTCGAGGTCCATGACCACGACAACTGGCGCCGGAGCTGTCGCAGCTTCAGCCACCACTTCGGGCGGCACCGGGACAGGAGCAGAAGCTTCCGCCCTCATAGCTTCAGCTGCTTTGGCTGAGGGTGGAGCCTCACTCCTCTTCTTGGGAATGCTGCAGATGATGGACGAAGAAACTTAAAAAATAGTTACTACAATTAAACAACTATCCAAGGTAAAGATTAAAAATTACCTTGGGAGGCTTCCGCACCAGCTTGCGCGGAACCTTTTTCCCCGGCATTCTGGGCTGGTCATAACCGGCGTGCCCCCCCCCCCCCCCCCCCGGAACTCGTTACGGCCACGGGCGTTTCCCTAGTCGAGGCCCCCCTCGATCGGGAAGAACCTCCAGACCTAGAGGCCTCCACCGGCCCCGGTGCTGGAGTCGCATGCCCGGAGCTAGCACCCCGGGAGGACCCCGCTGCGGGTACAGTCGCCGCGGTTGTAGAAGACCTCCCCCTCCGGGGAGAAGGAGCTGATGCAGAGGTGGCAGACCTGACGGACCTTCCGTCGGCATGCTGCAGCTTCCTCTTCCGGCTCAAGGGTTCTTCCGCCAGCTCCTTACCCTTGCCAACGACCTCAGCCCTTGGCTTCGGGGCAGGGTCGGAGCCACCCTCGGAAGCTCCAGGGATCGCCACCCTAGTGGTTGATCTTCTCTCGACGACACCAAGGTCGTCAAGCACAGGCATCTTCCGCTGGAGCTCCCTGTTGAACTCTACTTCCACGTTCAGTGGGAGAAGAGCTGATGGCGGAGTCAAGTCATCACCCGTGACGTCGATGTCGTGCTGGAACTTCTTGAAGTGGAACTCCAAGGTTGTCCCCACCATGTTGGACTTCAGCCCAGTCTCGACCCGGTCGTCGTCCATCACGCTGTTGAGGGCCCAAGCGAGTTTTTCTCTCCTCTTCAGCGGTGCCCACCTGTTGACCAGGAAGTTGCAAAACACCGCCTGAGGAGTCAATCCTCCCTCCATGCATTGGCGGATCCTGGTCAAAGCAGGGTTGAAGGCTTCCGCCAGCACTGGAGCTTCACTCCAGATTGTCGTGTCGATGTTGGGGAGGCCTTTGGGCAGCTCCAGCCTCTCGTGCTCCTCCACCCGGACGACTATACAGTCCTTCTTCCAGTCATCCCACTTCCCAGAGGGAAACGACCGGAGGTACTTGAATGGGCACTTCTTGCGCTTCACGAAGTAGTAGAAGCCAAGGTACTCATTGCTCCTGCCGGTGGTATGGACGGTGAAGAAGGTCCGTAAGAGTTCAATGCAGTGGGGATGCCCACCCACATCTCACATAAGTGGACGAAGATAGACACAAGAAGAATGGAGTGGGGGCCAAGGTGATACAACTGCAGACCATAGAAGTCTAGCAGCATCAAGAAAAAGGAGGAAAAAGGTGGGATCAACCCCACCATGGCGTACGAGGAGAAGTACACCATTTTGCCGACATGCTCCTTCTCAAACGGGAGCTCTCCACCGGCACGGACCGAGCGGTTGAAGAAGTCCGAGGACCATCCCATGAGGGCCTGGACCTTCTTCAGGTCGCCATCGGTCTTCAAACGACTCTCGCGGAGACCCAACTCCATCGCGGCACGGCAAGGCAAGAGAAGAAAAGCGAAGCACAAGTTGGGAGTTTGAGCGCAGATCAGATGAGAGGCGTAAAGAACCCCAAACGGTGCACACTTTCCTTCTTAAGTAAGCCCTTGCGACGCTTGGATGGAAACCGCAAGGAAGTCGAAGATACCACTCAAAAAATCCACCCAGCCGATGACAAGAGGGCCCGGGACTACCCCGACGATCAAGTCGAGGTTCTTACCCAGGCGAACGGTTACCATCATGAGGCGGGAAGCCCGAAGGTGACGTCCTGACAAGGCGCGCGGAACCGATACGATTTTCGTATCGGGAACTGGCGACCTTCAATTGCGTGAGATCCGCACGCCAAAGATCTCACCTGCCGCACACGGGATACGCCATGCGGCGAGGATTTAACTCCAAACCATCGCCAACGGCACATCTGAAGACCTTTGAAGACTCAGTTCAAAAGTCGAAGGATGGACCCACCTCCGGTGGAATGACTTCATCCAAGGGGTCTTCCCCGGAGATGGGCCCAGGGGGCACTGTCGGTACCCTGGGTATCATATACCCCTTGGGATTGCAAAGATCTCAAGGGAAAGTCACTCACTTGATTTGAAGACCTTCGGAGGCCCACATGTCAGACATGTCCGGACCCGCTTCTCCAACATGGTTAGTCCCAGGGTCACCACGTGTACTATCAAACCGGAGCTACCACCCGCAAGGGGGGAAGCTCCGGGCTATGTACCGAAGTGGCACCCCCGGACCTAATCCCAGACCGAGGGAAGCTCCGGTGCCGACACGTGTCGGCTAACACCGGAGCCATATGTTCTCCACAGTGTGCTCCGGTGTTAGCCACGTGTCCAACCGTCGGATCTCCAGCCTCTAACCTCCGAAAGACTCCACAACGGCTCCGGATCTTCAAAGGGGAATCAAGGACTTAAGACCCGACCAAGTGTCATTAATACTGCATTAATGACACACGATCGGATGACCTTAATTACCAGTAACGGTGCTGTCAAAGCCCATAACTCGGTCATTAAGGGTAATCAAACGTGTTGAATGTATATCAATATCAGTAACCGCCGAGGCCACATGTCGGTCCAGGCTAACTTGTAACGGCCTGCCCTTGTACTATAAAATGACAGGCTGACGATACATAGGACACATCTACACACGTGCTCTACAGACTCTCTACGCTCTAGACATACATCCAATACAACATCAACACACCCCGTGGAGTAGGGTATTATGCTCAGGCGGCCCGAACCACGTAAATTCCTGTGTCTCCTGCGTCATTTACAATTCACCTTCTTGAATCTCTGCGCGCCCACACCAAACCTCAAACTCCTCTAACACTTTAGTAGTGTCGGGAGATCTGTCGGATCCAAACCACCGACAGATACAAACAACACTCCAATGAATATACAAGATGCAATCAATAGAGTTCATACACAACAATTAATTTTAGAGGTGAGCTCGTTCTTATATGTTTCCTTATATGTTTTTGAGCATAGATTGCTACCTAATGATTTAATTGTGATTAGGATCCATGGAGAGGTTCAAGGAGTACTTGGAGGAAGTATTAGGGACGTGGAAGACCAGAGAATTCGTTCAAAGAAGATGGAAACCGAACCAAACTCCAAATCGTATCCAACTCGGAGTCCAGGAGCAGTATGCACTAAAACGGAAGCCCAGGATGCATACGAACTCCATTTTGGACTTTCTACATATGCACGGAAAGGGGAGAGGATAAACTTTCCAATTGCGCCGGTATCATGTCAAAATACTTTTGGAGTCGACGGGAATCGTCGAAACAAAATCAAGAACAGAATTTGTCAGGGTGCTGCGCCACCGTATTAGGCCATTGGGCCTTGTATCAAGTCTAAGTCCATTATTTCCGTGTCTTAGGGTTAGGTCACGACCCTAACACCCCTTTGGACGTCCTCCCACCTATATATACTCCATGCTAGCCGCCATAGACAATTGGGTTTTGCTTAGATCAATAATATCGCCGTTCTTCGGTTTGTGAGACCCCAACTTTGCGATTTCAGATCGTGTCTACCTTGTTCTTGCTTGTGTTCTCGGTTGCACTTGCAGGGATTAGCCTTATTGGCGAGGTCAATCGTGTGAAGCACGATTGATAACCAACGAAGCGGTGATGTAGTGATTGCAGGGGTTTTTCGTGTTCTACTCGAGAGCCTCGCATCATCAACATCGAGATCTCCACATCAATCGACTTATCCATTACCTTTCGGAAGATCGGGACCAATTATCTCATCAAGTGGTATTAGAGCCAGGTTGCCCGTTAGGTAATTCATCTATCCATTACATTAGTTTTGTTTTTCATACCTAGAGTCCACAAAAAGTCACAAAAGAACTTCCAGTTTAGTAGATCTGTTCATTACTTTGTCCAAACCACGTTTGAGCCTTTGCAACTTTGTTATTCAGTTTGGTTTTGTTGAGTTTGTGTCCGTGGTTGAGTCATATTGCTGGTTTAGAACGTGTTTTTGGTCTTAGTTTGAGTTTTTCATTGTGTGATTCATCCTTTTGAATCACATCATCACGTCTAGATTAGATTCACCTCTGTCCAGTTTGGTATTTTCATCATATCTCGCACATACAAACTCGGATTTTGGTGTTCTTGTACTTTCTGGAAATCTTAAGAAGTGCTCTATAACTTTTATATTCATCATTTTCCCAGAAAATATAGTTATCGATGTCTAAATTGTATTAGATCCGAATCTGTTATTGACCTAAAAATTCTGAACAGTCTGTATTTCGGGGGCAATATCTCCTATTGTTCTTTGCCAAAATAGGTCTTCCATATATTGAAATTAAAGAGGAGAGATATATCTACAATCTTTCTGTTGTTAGTTTTTCTATTTGGAGCCTCTAACTATGCCTATTTGTCCTTGGACGATTGATCAGAAAATCTGTGACAGAGCCACGAGATATCTTTGATTGATTTTCATTGTGTTCTTCCCTTGCAGCACATTCTGAAAAAAAAGAAGAAAAAAAAAAGAAAAAGACAAGTGCAAAACAAGAAACAAAAGACACACAAAAAAAAGAAAAAAAATAACAAAAAAACAGAAGTGCTTGCATTCTTTGTGTCATCTAGTTTTGTTTCATGTCTTGCTAGCTTGAACTACTAGGAACACATTTAGGCCAGCAATTTTGACAAGTACTTTGGACACTTATTCAACTTTACTATCTAATTTCATTATTGCTAATCCTTCCTACATATAAAGTTCCATCCAAACTACACTTTACTCTTGAGCAGAATCGATACACCTTTGCAATCATCCCACGCTTCATTGGTTTCTTCATACCGGCCACCGTTTGCCACCTGCAGTGTCGGTAAGAACACTTGTAAGAGTGTGGTAAGATGCTTGAGAGTGTGTGATTCCACTTCCACTTTGCCATTATCCTTTGTAGTTGATAGAGATAACATATTTTTTTGTTGTCTTCTGTTTGCTACTAACAATGTCAGGTAAAAGCAAGAATCATACATTATATGCTGAGATGATGGACATGATGAAGAAGGCGATGGAGTTGCTCACTAAAAATCAAACATCAACCAAGGTTTCACATGACATTCAGACCACCTTTACAACACCTTCCATAAGAAGTAATTACATTCTCCCATCTCTTCCTTCTTATGATGGTTTTGGTTATGATGAATATATTACTTGGGAAATAGAGGTGGATAATTTTTTTGGACAATGTCATATGTGTGAGAGGAGAAAGATTAGAAATATTGCAAGTGCATTAGTAGATTGTGAATTAACTTGGTGGAACAATTTAAATGAATTAGAAAAACATCGAACATGGAAAGAAACGAAAATTCTTATGCGAGAAACTTTTGCTAATGTATCTATGTGCAAAGAAGAAATTCAGCAATTTGAGAAGAAATTTCTTGTTGTACCTCCTTTTGTGTCTAACGTTTTGCAGGACAATATAGAAAATAATATAGATGATGCAAAAGAGAACGAGACTTTCGACAACACTTGTAAAATTTTAGATGGGTCAACTCATAATGCACTCGAAATAACTGCTGAAAATGGTAAGGCAAAACATTCTACAAATACAGAAGGTGAGAAGTTTTTGGATGTTCTGAATTTTTCCACCAATCATGCTATTTTCGAGGAGCAACTATTAGAATCGTTTATTTAGACACCATTGTCACATTTTGATTCTCCTGCTGATCGTTGCGCTAAGAAAGAGTTGTGTGCTGATAACTCTATTATACCTATGCAAAAACAAGTTAATGTACAAGATGATTGTGTTTTGGATTCACCTACTTGTGCTGAAATTCATAATTTGATCACCGCTAATGCTGAAAATGATGAGCTGAAATTTTTGTCTTCTCTAAATACTTTGGGTTATATTGAATTTGACACTCTTTGTGATCTAAATATTGTAGAGAAGAGAATATTTTCACAATATGAATTGCCTTTATTAGGTAGAAATATTTTTCATGCTATAGGCAACTATGAAGATAGTGGTGAATTTATGGTGCATAAAGTTTACATATGTTCAAATGTGCAAGCTCCTTTTGTGCTGCAACAACATGGTGAAATGAATGGATGCACTAACACTAATAATGTATTGCCAAGTTTTTCTATCATTTTTTTATTGCAGCAAGGACAACAAATAAAAAAGAAGCATTGTGCGTTGCGGTTGTGCAATATGGATAGTGTTCATTCTACCCCCAAAGCAATCCTTTTTCCTGGACATACGAGCAAGCCGAGGACGGCTTGTCATAAAGAAGGGGAGAATGATGAGATCATGCATATTATTATTGCACCTACAAAAATGACACAATGTTTATTTGTTTGGGATCCTGGCTCAAGTGAATGTGCACTCTTATTTGGTGGACAAGATCAAGATGGCGCACTATGTCGTCCACCACCTTGGCCTCCTCCATTCATGCATACAAGAAGATTTGATGGCGTTGCACATTTGGACCAACACATGAGAGGAGATGAACATGAGTCGAGGACGACTCCAATTCAAGAAGGGGAGGATGATGAGGGAATCACTTCTATGGATACAAACAACACTCCAATGAATATACAAGATGCAATCAATAGAGTTCATACACAACAATTAATTTTAGAGGTGAGCTCGTTCTTATATGTTTCCTTATATGTTTTTGAGCATAGATTGCTACTTAATGATTTAATTGTGATTAGGATCCATGGAGAGTTTCAAGTAGTACTTGGAGGAAGTATTAGGGACGTGGAAGACCAGAGAGTTCATTCAAAGAAGATGGAAACCGAACCAAACTCCAAAGCGTATCCAACTCGGAGTCCAGGAGCAGTACGCACTAAAACGGAAGCCCAGGATGCATACGAACTCCGTTTTGGACGTTCTACATATGCACGGAAAGGGGAGAGGATAACCTTTCCAATGGCGCCGGTCCAATGTCAAAATACCTTCGGAGTAGACAGGAATCGTCGAAACAAAATCAAGTACAGAATCTGTCAGGGTGCTGCGCCACCGTATTGGGCCATTGGGCCTTGTATCAAGTCTAAGTCCATTATTTTCGTGTCTTAGGGTTATGTCACGACCCTAACACCCCCTTGGACGTCCTCCCACCTATATATACTCCATTCTAGCCGTCATAGACAATTGGGTTTTGCTTAGATCAATAATATCGCCGTTCTTCGGTTTGTGAGACCCCAACTTCGCGATTTCAGATCGTGTCTACCTTGTTCTTGCTTGTGTTCTCGGTTGCACTTGCAGGGATTAGCCTTCTTGGCGAGGTCAATCGTGTGAAGCACGTTTGATAACCAACGGAGCGGTGGTGTAGTGATTGCAGGGGTTTTTCGTGTTCTACTCGAGATCCTCGGATCATCAACGTCGAGATCTCCACATCAATCGACTTATCCATTACCTTTCGGAAGATCGGGACCAATTCTCTCATCAGCAAGCCTCTGCTTTCGGCGACCCTAAAGCCGCAGGCCTTGGCGATGGCATAACAGGCGATGCCATTCCGGCAGGGCCTCTGCCAAAACCACTAGCAGTGCCGTCGCACTGCGCCGGTGTGCTTCCACCAACCCTGACAGAGCCACCTCCCGAGCTGCCGACGACGTTGGCTTGAGGCCTTTTTGCCTGAGGCTCCATAGGTGTGATGATGCCGGAGTCCCCTATGACACCCTTGACCGCGCAGGTGATGGGGATGCTGGATGACATGCCGATCGCCTACAACGGTGGAGCCGTCGCTTGACGGACCAAACCTCCCCCCGAAGAACCGCCGACGCCAGGTACTAAAGAGGGGCGCACCGCTAGATGCTGACTTGGAGCGAAGGCCACTTGAGGCAGCACCCTCGATGGCGACCGAGGGCATTTCTCCTTCATGACCTCGACCACCAGGGCTTTCCCTTTGCCTACGTCGGGACCGGTGCCTTCCCCTTACCTACGCCGGGGGCCATCGCCTTGCCTTTCCCCCCAAAAGCGGGTGCCTCCTCCGCCCTAGAGGCTTCGGAGCCTAAAGAAGGTGTAGATTCCTCCGAAGAGTCGACGATGGCCAGGCCCCGGCTCTCATTGGCAACCTGCCGCGACACTAGACCAATCGCATCCAAGTTGGGCATCTCTTTCAGAACCTTCGTCCGAAGGTCCCGATCCATGCAAAGCGGTGGGCAAGCTTGCAAAAGGTTGAAGACGTCGTCCGACAGCAGGTCGTCGCACGCCTTGGACATTGCTTCAAACACCTCCTGCGGGGTCTTCTCCGTGTCATGACCCCTCAGCAATCTGGTACCATCTTGGAGCCCGAAGTAGAGCCATGCAGGGCGGCAATGGTGCTGGAGAGGGGCCAGACGGCGGTGAACGAAGTCGGCCATCACCGACAGCTTTGACAGGCTGTGGTCCACCAGAAATTGGATCCTCTCCATCATCGGTGTGTACGTTGCCTCATGCTCCGGGCGTTCCTCCCAGGTCGCCTTCCTAATCGCCAGCCAGCCGGTGGGCAGGACCATGCGATCGTGGGCGGTTGCATGTACGACCACCCAGTCGCTCCTCCAGCTAGGCCACTTCACCGAGGAGAGCGGAGTAATGTACTTAAAGGGGTTGTTGGCCCGATGTTGGAAGTAGAAGCCGTCGAGGAATTTGGCTTTGTTCTTCTTCCCGGTCTGCCTCAGCACAAAGAACTGCCTGAACACCGGCACACATGGGCACACCCCGACGAACATCTCGCAGAAATGCGAGAACACCACCGCTACCACCAGAGAGTTCGGCGACATGTGATGGAGCTGGAGCCCAAGGACTTCCAGGAGTGTCAGCAGGAAGGAGGAAACAGGAGGGACGAACTCGGAGTATGCGTACGCCTAGAAGAAGACGATCTCCTTCTCCCCCAACTCCAGTGGCAAGGAGCCGGGACGGATCAGATCCCACCATTCCTTGTCCTCCCACCCGAAAAGCCGCCTCACAGGTGAGACATCCTCCATCCGTGAAGGAGGCAGAGCTGAGTCCATTTGAGAGGGGGTTGAGAACCTCAAGGATGGGCAGACACACAAGGAGGGAGTCGAAGGCTCGAATGCTTGGGACGTACGGAAGAAAGGAAACTCCATTGCCCACAAAGGTACCTATTTAAAATACCCTAGTGGCGTTTGCGCGCACCGTGCAAATTTGAGCAGGCTCCAAATCAACGGATCATAACACGACATCCATGACGAGCGGGCCCAGGTCGCTCGTCAGAAAAGGCGGCCCGAGCAGTTCCCCGTCGGAGAAGGCAACCCGAAGGTTCCCATAAAGACGGTAGTGAAAGCAGCAGAAGTGTAGCAGGCGCATTGGGAACCGTCGCGATAATGTCGCATCAAGCAAAGATCCCGTCGCCACGGCCCCTCAACCAGAGAGGGACGCGTGGTCACAGCAGCAGAAGAGTGCACCGCTTCGACTGATCAAGACAAAATTAAAACACCACATGGGAAAACAGTATAAGGCCCCACCCTCGGGCTCGTCGCCTCACCCCAAGGTGGACCTAGGGGCCACTGTCGGTACCCAGCATACCGGGTACCCTCGCGCACAAGCTAGAGCCGCCTAGGTACCTCGCCTCCCAATAGGGACAGGGTTCGAGGGCACCACGTGTTCAAAGAAACCTGGACTCGCCAGCCTCAGCTGGGAAGTCCGGGGTGCCCATAAGACATACATAAGGGAGAGCTCAGCTCCACCTTGACGACAAGCTCCCAGGCAGCCAAGTGGCCAGCAGGACGGGACCTGACCTCCTCCGCAGAGGTGAGCTCCCAAGCTGCCACGTGGCCCACAAAGTCGAGACCCGATCTCCCCAGCGGAGGTGAGCACCCGAGCTACCACGTGGCCCGCGGGGCGAGACCTGGCCTCCCCCACAGAGGTGAGCTCCCGAGCTGCCACGTGGCCCACAAGACGGGCATGGCCTCCACCATGGCGGAGAGCTCCCCAGCGGCCGCATGGTCAGTCCACTTGCCCTGAGCAGAGAGTGGGGAAGTTAAGAGAGCGGTGCGCCTTGTCTCCATCAAGCCTTGAAGATACGCGTCTTCCCCAGACGCATGGTGTGGTGCATGCCTAATGTCAGGTACCGCTACGAGTAATTGCATCACAGTGAAGGTGCCGCAGGCCTATCCAACTCCACCAAGTGGGTAGCTTACGACGCCAGAGATAGTTTGATGGGACATTCCCTGCCGATGTCAGCAACGGCGCTTGGGCTACTAATGACCCGGGCGGCAAGACGGTGAGTCCTCACGTCCACGGTCAGAGCAATCTTATAGAAGAAGCCTTAGATCTTTAGGATAAGATCATCCAGGGACCACCTGTCGGTCTCCTGGACCCCACTTGTAAGGCGTCCGTCCTTGACTATAAAAGGCCCAGACCGCCACCGATACAAATACAAGACTCAGAATCTCCGATACACACACACACTCATATACACACTCACCAAGCAACACAATCCACCGTGGAGTAGGGTGTTACGCTCCTTGCGACTTGAACCACGTAAAAACTTGACTGTCTCAAACTCTTCCGCTAGAACACTAGTTTGAGGCCTAAGCCCCGCTGAACAAGAACCTGTATGGGCTGCTCCTTAGTAGATCCGGGGGAAGTGTCGCATTGACCCTTCGACAATCGTATTCAGACAGGGCGTCTGGGACAAGAAAATGCTAGAGAAGCTGACAACAAAAGAAGTCACCAACATCACGGAGTTGTTCAGCCTGGCTGACAGGTGCACCCGGGCCGCAGAGGGCCAGGAAATGTACTCAAAGCCAGCTCCGGAGGCAAACAAAAAGTACTCCAAAGATGAAGCCACTACCTCTGATGGTGGAAAAAGAATAAGAAGTCCAACAGCAAGAAGAAACTGTCGGCCGGCACACCTACTGCTGTGGATGCTGCAGTTCCGGGTGGCCGGGAGCCACGCCCCGAAAAACGACCTCGTCCTTCATTAGAAGACGGCAACAGCTCCAAGATGTGGTGTCCGATCCAAAAGATGGACAAGCACAGTCTAGAGGAATGCTGAGAGGTCCAGAACCTTGATGAGAGCTACAACAAGCGCCGAGAAGAAGCTCCTTTTCGTCAGTGGGAAGGAAAGCAAAAAGTTGATGAAGCTCCGGCTGAAACAGAGCTAGGCTTCCAGGACCCCAAGAAGCTCCTAAAGGTTGTGTACAACACAGGCGATGATGACTCTAACGTCTCTAACAACGAGCGTCAAAAGACCCTCAACACCATCTACGGAGGGTCCTGGGACATCACCTCTTGCCGCATCCTCAAGACAATGTGGCGGGAAATGGCTGCCGTAGCTCCAACTGCCAGGGCGGAACCACATCGGAAGTGGATGGATACGCCCATCACTTTTGATGCAATGGACTGCCCCAGAAAAATGGTCAGAGCTGCCCAACTCCCGTTGATGGTGTCTCCGATCATCAACAACGTTCAGCTCTACCACGTTGTGGTAGACGGAGGTGCAACACTCAATCTCTTGAGCTTTGAAGCGTTCATGAAGATCCAACTGCAACTCTTGGACCTTCGCCCCTCAAGACCTTTCTCTGGGGTAGGTCCGGGGGCCAGTAGTCCCCTCGGATCCATTACTCTTCCGGTTACCTTCGGGATTGGGAGAAATACAGGACTGAGAAGCTGGTTTTTCATGTTGCTCACATCAGTCCACCCTTCAACGCCATCCTGGGCAGTCCTGCCTTGTACAGGTTCATGGCCGCAGCTCACTATGGCTATCTCGTGTTGAAGATGTTGACACCTTTAGGCGTTCTTTGGGTCCGTGGAGACTGCACTGCAGGAGTCACCGCGCTAGAGGAACTCCATGTGCTTGCCACGGTGCAGGAAGGAACCTCCGGCAAAGAGGTTATTGCTCAACCCCTGAGCACTCGTCAACGAGGCTCAACGTCTGCACCACGTGTGCAACCAAGCGGCGACACAGACGTTCCCGTCAAAGTTGTCCAAATCGGTTCTGATGCTGCTCAGACCACCCATATATTGGGAGGTCTGAACAACAAATAGGAATTCGCGCCCACCACTTTCCTCTGGGCGAATGTTGACGTATTTGCCTGGCAACCGTCACAAATGCCTGGGATCCCTAGGGAGGTGATTGAGCACAATCTGAAGATTTATCCCGACGCACGACCTGTACACCAGAAGCCCCGACAATAATCAATTGAGCGGCAAAACTTCATCCAACAGGAGATCAAGAAGCTGCTCGAAGCTGGTTTCATCCGGAAAGTTTTTCATACAAAATGGCTGGCAAACCCAGTCGTTGTACCCAAGGCCGGCGGGAAGCTTCAGATGTGTATCGACTACACCACCTTAAATAAGGCATGTCCAAAAGATCCATTTCCACTATCTAGGATAGATCAGATAGTGGACTCCACCTTTGGGTGTAAGCTATTGTGTTTCCTAGATGCATACTTCGGATATCATCAAATCCAAATGTCTAGGGAAGATGAAGAGCATACTGCCTTCATAACAGTAGATGGATTGTATTGTTATACTGCTATGCCCTTTGGTCTCAAAAATGCTGCTTCAACCTTTGTGCGAGTTATGTACACAACTTTTGGAGAACTCAATAGAGACTTAGTGGAAGTGTATGTCGATGACATCATTGTGAAGATCAAGAATAAGGAGTCACTCCTTGACAACTTGCAAACTGTCTTCGACAAGCTGCGCATCACACGCACCAAGCTAAACCCGAACAAGTGTGTCTTTGGGGTTTGCTCCGAGAAGCTCCTTGGTTTTTGGGTAACACACCAAGGAATTGAGGCAAACCCGGTGAAGATCAAGGCTATAGAAGACATGAGGCCTCCAGCACAAATCAAGGATGTACAGAAGTTGACCGGGTGTCTGGCCGCGCTCTGCCGGTTCATCTCAAGACTGGCTGAACGGGCGCTACCCTTCTTAAAACTCTTGAGGAAGTCTGGACCATTTCATTGGTCTGAAGAAGAAGAAAAGGCGTTTCAAGAGCTCAAGCAGCTCCTCACCACCCTACCAATCTTGGTAGCTCCAAATCCTTGTGAGCCTCTACTGCTTTACATTTCTGCAACTTCAGAAGTTGTCAGCATGGTACTGATCGTGGAAAGACCGGAGCTACATCCAGTTCAGGAGCCTAGACCCCTCTGGGAGGGTCCAGAGCTACCTGAAGGTGAGTTTGGGTCTAAGCCCCCAGGCACGGATCTTCAATGCGGAATGCTAGATGATCAACCTCTCTCATATGAGGGAGTTCTCACGGCTGTTTAAGAAGATCCGGACCCCTCAGGGAGGGTCCGGGTTGAACATTAAGAAGTTCCAAACCCCTCCCGGAGGGTCTGGGAAGCTCAACAAAAAGCGTCGGACCCGTCCGGGAGGGTGCAGATCGATGGAGAGGAAGCTTCGGGCCCCTCCGAAATGGTCTGGACCATCCAGTGCCCGGTGTACTTCATTAGTGAAGTACTCCATGATGCCAATACCAGATACATCGAGGTGCATAAGCTGCTTTACGCAGTTCTTATTGCCTCAAGGAAGCTTCGTCATTATTTCCAAGCCCACAAGATATAAGTGGTAACTTCTTATCCATTATGTGCTATATTGCATAACCCTAATTCTACTGGGAATATCGCCAAGTGGGCAGCGGAGCTGGGTGAGTTTGATCTTGAATTCGTGCTGCGACAAGCAATCAAAAGTCAGGCTTTGGCTGACTTCGTGGTGGAGTGGACTCCCTCCCCATCAAACCCTGGGGGCCCTAGTGAGCAGAAGCCGGAACCCAAGGTCCCGGTCTTCACCGAGCCTCACTGGACTCTCTTCTTCGACTAATCTGTGCAGAAGCAGGTGGCCGGAGTTGGAATCCTCCTCCTCGCTCCGACCAGAGAGAAGGTCAAATACATGGTTCACCTTGACTTCAAGGCGACCAATAGTATGGCGGAGTATGAAGCTCTCATATACGGGCTCAAGGTGGCACTATCCTATGGTGTCAAACAGCTGTTGGTGAAGGGCGATTCGTAGCTAATCATAAAGCAAGTTAGAGGTGAATGCTGCTGCAACAACCCCCAACTAGCTGCATATGTCCTTGAAGTCCAGAGGCTCCAGAAGGACTTTGAAGTCCTGGATGTCCACCATGTTCTACGTCTCCATAACGATGAAGCTGACAAACTCTCAACGAAGGCCTAATCCGGAGCTCCGACTCCCGATGGAATTTTTGTCCGGAGGTTGTCAAGACCAACAGCTTAGTCTGCCGAACTGAGTGAAGGGGGCGAGACCGACACCTGAAGCTGGCGGTCCTAGTGGCCCTGTTACCATGGCATCCACCAAGGGTCGTAGGTGCTGCAGGAAGTTCCGAGCAACCCACACGCAAGACTCAGAAGCTCAAGTTAGCTCCGATGCATGGATCTCAGAGATCCAGAGCTACTTGAAGGACAACATCCTTCCTGAAGACAATGTATCTGCTGACCGGATTGTCAGATTGGTTAAAAGATACACGCTGGTAGAAGGGGATCTCTATCGGCGGGGTGCCAACAACGTCCTAATGCGGTGCATTGCAAGGGAAGAAGGCCGCGAGCACCTCGCGGAGATCCATGGAGGCGAGTGTTGGAACCATGCGTCTTCCAGTACGTTGGTCGGCTTCGGCACGGCTTCTACTGGCCTACAACACTCCAGGACGCAGTGGAGTTGGTGAAAAAGTGTGAAGCGTGCCAATTCCACACAAAAAAAATTCACACACCAGCTCAATCACTGCAAATGATACCTCCGACATGGCCATTTGTTGCGTGGGGTATGGATATCTTGGGACCTTTCCCAAAAGCCATCGGAGGTTACAGGTTCCTATACGTCGCCATCGACAAGTTCACCAAGTGGCCAGAAGCAACTCCAGTTGTGACAATTAACAAGCAATCAGCTATCAAGTTCTTGAAGTCCATTGTATGTAGATTTGGAGTTCCAAACAAAGTCATAACTGACAATGGAACCCAATTTACAAGTGTTGCATTTCAAGAATATTGTGAAGACCTCGACATTCAAGTCAGCTACGCCTCAGTAGCTCACCCAACAAGTAATGACCAAACTGAGAGAGCAAATGTAGAAATCCTAAAAGGACTCAATATGCGCACATATGAGCCCTTAAAAAAGCACGAAGCCAACTGGATTGAAGAGCTTTCGTCTACATTGTGGGCTAACAGGACAACACCTAACCGGTCAACTCGAGAGAGACCCTTTTTCCTAGTGTACGGAGCTGAAGCAGTTCTTCCTCCGGAGATCACCATGGGGTCGCTCTGGGTCCACACCTTCGACGAAGCCACGCAGGACTAGATCCGGCGTGAAGACCTTGACCTCGTCAACGAGGGAAGGTGCAAAGCAGCTGTTCGAAATGCACGATATCGCCAAGCACTCCAGTGCTATCATCAAAGGCATGTGCGTAACTGACAGATCGAAGAAGGTGATCTGGTGCTGCGGAAAATACTAACTCGCAAAGGGATGAACAAACTTTCCCCCAGCTGGGAAGGTCCCTTCTGAGTAATCAAAGTATCCCATCCCAGATGCGTTCGCTTGGCAACTGAGGATGGGACTCCGATTCCTAATCCTTGGAACATCGAGCACCTCCGTAAGTTTTATGCTTAGAGTCACGGAGGTGAGTCTGTAATTATATGCAATGTAAATTATAGAGTTTATAAATAGAGTCGGGTAGGACCTCTGGGAGAACATCTGGATCGCTCTGGGAGGGTCCGAGAAGTTGAAGCAACACTTGACATAGTCGCAACAATAAAAGTGTAGCTACATGCCCTGGGTTAGTACAAGATGTGTAACACACTTAGCCTGGTTCCGTACCCTAAGTGTGTCCTTGTCTCCCCTGTAATCCGGATCTATAATAAAAGACATTGTTGTGTAAGAGCAGACTCCATGTGCATTAATTTTGTACAGGCTCATTCACTTTTATTTATCCTTCTCCTTCTTGTCTATAACAAGTTGCACAATTTTTTTGAGTTTTATTCCAAGATATTCATATGTTGTACAAGTTATACTCGTGGTCTTTTCGGATCATAACATTGATGCATGGTCTACTCGCCTGAACGCCAAGCCAACACAGGTCTGGAGTGTGCTATCGACTTAGCCTGGTCCCGCATCCTAAGTACGCCACTCTACCTACATTCTGGCAAGCCTCAGTAAGGCGAGTCCTAAAAGCATTCGGATCTGCAAAAGATTATAACAATTTGGTTGTCATCATATTGACTTTCTTTGGATCTAAAATTCAAATGAGAACAGTAACTCGCAAAATAGTTATAGATGAGAGGATGGATTTTACATTTTTTCCCTTGTCTTTGATGCACAGGAAAAATGAAAATTCATGGCGATGGTGGAAGATGCCAGAGCTATGAAGCTCCGACATCCTCCAAGGGGGCCCGCCATCAACGTTCTCGGACGTTGAAAGTGGGTGCCACCAGAGCTAACAAGCTCCAGCAACTCCCATGGGGGTCGGCCGTTGACCTGAAGTATAATTCAAGTGAAGATGGAATAACCACCCCAGGGGGCCCGCCGTCGACTTTCTACACGTCGACAGTGGGTGCCGTCGGACCTACCAAGCTCCGACAACCCAGGGGGCCCGCCGTCGACGTTCTACGCGTTGACAGTGGGTGTCATCAGACCTATCAAGCTCCGACAACCCCAAGGGGCCCGCCGTCGATGCTACAAAAGTTCCCTGGAGAAGTCGGAAATAAATTTTGGACCTAAAAGCTACAAGTTCGAAGTGTCCAAGTCATCAACACATCGTCAAATCCTTTTGGTACATGTTCGCAATCAAATTGTGTACATATACCAGGGGGCAAACAAGATAAAGGATAGTGTATTGAAGACAAGGACAACAAAATGGAATTATTTGCAAAAACATACGATTTCATTCATTCAAATTACCGGATTACAAAATCAGGATTATAGCAAAAGGCAAAAAGGAAAAGGTCCTAGCTACTGGAGGATCTAATTCCTGCAGAAAAATGAGGCAACCTTCTCAGCAGCTTCTTGGATGCTAGCCCTGGCGGCATCCTCCTATTCGACAATGAGTCCTTCAAAGACCGGATTGAGAGAAAATTGAGGGTCTCGGCTTTTGTAACATGCCAAGACATATTCGTCGACATTCTTGGCCAGAGATTTTCCCTCTGTCTCCAGCTAGTCGGCAATGACATCGCCCATTGCATCGAGTTTGCTGCCAGTAGAGCCAAGTGCCACCAGCGTCTGGTCTAGCTCCAGCGCTAGATTCTCCAGACGTACTGGACTGAAGCCAAGAGGCACCCGAGATCTGTCCGCTCGCCCCAGAAAATCCCATATCAGCATAGATTCAGTTGCCTTTGAGCTCTGTAGCTCCTCTAGTGACCTCCTGGCGGCTGCTAGCTCCGAACCTTCCTGATCGAGGTGCTGAACCACTTTGGCATGTTGCTGCATACTCTCAGCTACTTGCTTTTCACGGCCGGCTAGCTCTGTCTCTTGGAGGTGTATGCGGTTCCGCCGTTCAGCCAGGTCCTTCTCCCTACCTCTTACTTTTCCTTCTCTTGTGGCAACATCAGCTTCTCTTTTCAAGAGCTCGTGCCCCAGTTTCCAGTACTGTCAGTACCCTATGTACCGAGTACCCCGCGATACCGCAAAAAATGCAAAAAAGTTCCACCCGTCAGAGTAGAAGGCCCCTACAGGTCCCACATGTCACAATGTACAGGACCCGCTCCCCTCACATGGTTGGCTCCCGGGTTAACACGTATAAAATAAGACTGGAACTAAACTCCCAACCAATGGAAGCTCCAACAACTACACGTGTACAACAGCCCCGGACCTAGCCCCCGTCACAGAGGAGCTCTGGTGCCGACACATATACAGCGACCCCGGACCTACCCTCCCGCAAGGGAAAGCTCCGGATCTGCCTCGTGTGGAGCCTCCGGACTTTCATCACCAACAGAAATACAAGCAGATCATGTCCATTACAAACATTCAAGGACTGTTAAAGCGGCAGTTACAAGGTCTGATAATGTGTCATTAATGACACACAATCAATGCACTGTTAATAGGGATTACACTACCATGAAGGCATGTTATCACACTATTAATTATACTTAATACTCTCTAGATAGTGTATTAGGTCATTAAGAACGCTAGGGACACATGTCGAGCCATGCAAGCTTTGTAACGGTCAGTCCTTAGAACTATAAAAGGGATGTACCGCACGAAATCGGGGACAATCTGATTCGAACTGATCCCAGTGAACATACTCGCTCAATACAACTACACAAACTCCATGGAGTAGGGTGTTACGCTCAGGCGACCCGAACCACGTAAATCTCTGAGGTCACCATCTTGATCTTGATCTCTGCGTGCCCCAACCACAAAAGAACCTCAGCGGGCTGCTTCTCAGTGGGTCTGGGGGAAGTGTCGTATCAAACACTTCGACATTTGGCACGCTAGGTAGGGGCGCAAAATCTCAAGATCACAAGATGGTGAATTCAGCTGCTAGATCCTCCAATGGCAACCACGCTGGACAACTTGCTGGAGGCAATCCCTCCAACGTTCAACAACCAGCAGGTGCCATTGTTCCAGCAGGCACTGTGACACCACAGCCACCATCTGTTCCAGCAAACAATGCTGGTCAACAAGATGGAGCATCCGCGTCGATCATTGCATCGACAAACAATAACCACGAGAACGTGCTCATTGCTGCGCGAGCTCTTCTACAACACCCACCGCCTCCAGGTCCACCCCAGGGTGCTATGGAGTAGTGGAGAGCTAATGTAGATCACCTGGTCGCAGTTGCGGTTGCAGGCCTTAGCAACCAAGGACCTCCTCCTTCAGGGCGAGCACCTTCACAACGACAGACCTTGTTCGGGCGACTTGGTCCGCAAGTCTCACAACAAATCGGAGACGTGCTGCATCTTAGCAGGTGACTTCGTTGCCTCCCGGGGTATGACGCACCCACACAATTACTAGGATTCTGACTCATGACATGCAGTCGGAACTGGATCGCCGTTACCGGCAGTAGGGCGACCGTGTCCACATTGAGCCCACCCGTGAGAGATGAGAAGCTCGGGACAACCCTGCTCCTCAAGGAGCAGGAGGAGGTTGTTCTGCCCTGGCCATGCACTTACGTATGGTCTAGTGGCCACAGAAGTTTCGGCCCCACTTACCAGAGAAATTCGACGGGACTGTCAACCCTGCTGAATTTCTTCAAATCTACTCTATTACCATACTGGCAGCGGGAGGTGATGAGACTTTAATGGTCAATTACTTCCTGGTGGCTTTAACTAGGACTGCAAGGTCCTGGTTCATGAGTCTTCCACTCGAGTCCATTAATAGTTGGGCGGAGATATACCAACAATTCACTGCCAACTTCGGGAGCTTCTACACCCAGCCCGGCACTGAATTGGACCTGTTTGCTGTAAAGCAAACATCGGGGGAATCCCTATGGTCCTTCATCCAGCGATTCTTTTAGGTACGAAATAACATTCCTTTAATATCGAGCTCCTCTATTATCATTGCATTCAGACAGGGTGTTCGAGATAAGAAGATGCTATAGAAGCTGGCTATTAAAGAAGTTACCAACGTCACAGAACTGTTCAGCCTAGCCGACAAATGTGCTAGAGCTGCGGAGGGCCATGAAATGCACTATAAGCCATCTCCGGAGGTAAACCAGAAGTCCTCCAAAACTGAAGCCGCTACCTCCGCTAGTGGCAAAAAGAAAAAGAAGCTCAATGACAAAAATAAGCCGTCGGCCGGCGCTCCAGCTGCTGCTCCTGTAGCTCCTGGAAGCTGGGGGACATGCCCCGAGAAGTGACCTCGTCCTTCATCAGAGGACGGCAACAGTTCCAAAGCATGGTGTCCGATTCACAAGATGAACCGACACGGCCTGGAAGAATGTCGGGAGGTTCAGAACCTTGCCGAGCGCTAGAACAAGCGCCGGGAAGAAGCTCCTTTCCGTCAAAGGGAAGGAAAACAAAACGTCGACGAAGCTCCAGCCGAAGAGGAGCTAGGTTTTCAGGACCCCAAAAAGGTCCTGAAAGCCGTTTACAACACTATCGACAATGATTCCGACGTCTGTGACAATGAACGTCGAAAGACCTTGAACATCATCTATGGTGGTTCTTGGGACATCACCTCTCGCCGCATCCTCAAAACAATGCGGTGTGACAGGGCCATGGTAGCTCCCGCTGCTAAGGCAGAACCGCATCGGAAGTGGATGGATACACCCATCATTTTTTATGCTTCCGACTGCCCTCGAAATATGATCGGGGCTGGTCAACTCCCATTGATGGTGTCACCCACCATTAACAACATCCAAATCCACCATGTAATGGTCGACGGAGGTTCTGGGCTAAACCTCATAAGCTTCAAAGCTTTCGTTAAGCTTCAGCTCCGACCTTCGGACCTTCGCCCATCTCGACCTTTCTCTGGAGTAGGTACGGGAACCATTACTCCTCTTGGTTTCATTACACTCCCAGTGACCTTCGGGACCTGGGAGAACTACAAAATCAAGAAATTGATCTTCGACGTCACGCAGATCAGTCTGCCTTTCAATGCCATTTTGGGCAGACCAGCTTTATAAAAGTTTATGGCTGCTGCCCATTATGGTTATTTGGTGTTGAAAATGCCAACACCCACGGGCGTTCTCCGGATCCGCGGAGACCGTACCGCAGGAGTTACTGCACTAGAAGAACTCTATGCGCTTACCACAGCGCAAGAGGAAGCATCTGGTAAGGAGCCAACTTCGAATCCTCCAAGCATTCATCACAAAGGATCTACCTCCGCACCTCGTGTGCAACGAAGCGGTGACGCCGACATTCCCATCAAAGTCATCCAAATTGGTTTCGATGCTGCTCAGACTACCTGTATATCGAGAGGTTTGAATAACAAATAGGAACTCGCGCTCATCACTTTCCTCCGGGCCAATGTCGACGTTTTTGCCTGGCAACCGTCACAAATGCCTGGGATCCCTAGGGAGGTGATTGAGCACAATCTGAAGATTTATCCAGACGCTCGGCCTGTATACCAGAAGCCCCGAAAGCAATCAATAGAGCGACAAAACTTCATCCGACAGGAAATCAAGAAGTTGCTCGAAGCTGGATTCATCCGAAAAGTCTTCCATCCAAAATGGTTGGCAAACCCAGTTGTTGTACCCAAGGCCGGTGGGAAGCTTTGGATGTGTATCGACTACACCACCTTAAATAAGGCATGTCCAAAAGATCTATTTCCACTACCTAGAATAGATCAGATAGTGGACTCCACCTCCGGATGTGAGCTGCTGTGTTTCTTAGATGCATATTCTGGATATCATCAAATCCAAATGTCTAAGGAAGATGAAGAGCATACTGCCTTCATAACAGTAGATGGATTGTATTGTTATACTGCCATGCCTTTCGGTCTTAAAAATGCTGCTTCAACATTTGTGCGAGCTATGTACAAAACATTTGGAGAGCTAATTAAAGACTTGGTGGAGGTGTATGTTGATGACATCGTTGTAAAGATAAAAAACAAGGAGTCACTCCTTGACAACTTACAAGCCGTCTTCAACAAGCTGTGCACTATGCGCACCAAGCTGAACCCGAACAAGTGGGTCTTCGGGGTTAGCTCTGGAAAGCTTCTAGGGTTCCTGGTGACTCACCGAGGAATCAAAGCAAATCCGGCAAAGATCAAGGCTATAGAATAAATGCGGCCCCTAGCCTGTATTAAAGATGTCAAAAAGTTGACTGGATGTCTAGCTGCGCTAAGCCGGTTTATATCAAGACTGGCAGAACGGATGCTACCCTTCTTCAAACTCTTGAGGAAGTCTGAACCTTTTCATTGGTCTGAAGAAGCAGAAAAGGCGTTCCAAGAGTTGAAACAACTCCTCACCACACTACCAATATTGGTAGCTCCTAATCCTGGTGAGCCTTTACTGCTTTACATTTCGGCACTACCGAAGTTGTCAGTATGGTCCTGGTCGCAAAAAGACCAGAGCCACATCCAATTCAGACGTCCGGACCCCTCCGGGAGGGTCCAGAATCACCTGAAGACGTGACTGAGTCCCAGATCCCAGGCATGGAAACTCAAAACGAAATGCTAGGAGATCAACCTCATTCGTCTGAGGAGGTTCACCAGGCCAAGCAAGATAATCTGGATCCTCCTAGTGAGAATTGGGTTGAACAAGAAGAAGTTTTGGACCCCTCCGGGAGGTCCAAAAAGCACAAACCAAAGGACCGGGACCTTCCAGTAGGGTCCAGGACGAAGGAGAGGAAGCTTCGGGTCCTTCTGAAAGGGTTCGGACCATCCAACACCCTGTGTACTTCATCAGTGAAGTACTCCATGATGCCAAGACAAGATACATTGCGGTGCATAAACTGCTTTACGCGTTTCTTATTGCCACAAGGAAGCTTCATCACTACTTCCAAGCCCACAAAATATCAGCGGTAACTTCTTTTCCACTACGTGCAATTTTGCATAACCCTAATTCTACTGGGAATATTGCAAAGTGGGTAGCCGAACTAACCGAATTCGATCTAGAATTAGTGTCAAGACAAGCAATCAAAAGTCAAGCCTTGGTTGACTTTGTGGCAGAATGGACCCCCTCTCCATCAAACCCTGGGGGCCATAGTGAGCAGAAACCAGAGCTCAAAGTTCCGGTATTCACCGAACCTTACTGGACCCTCTACTTCGACAGATCCGTGCAGAAGCAGGGGGCCAGAGCTGGAATCCTTCTCCTAGCTCCAACTGGGGAGAAGGTCAAATATATGGTACACCTTGATTTCAAGGCACCCAACAATATGGCGGAGTATGAAGCCCTCATCTATGGACTCAAGGTGGCACTATTCTATGGTGTCAAACAATTGTTGGTGAAGGGAGATTCACAACTCATCATCAAACAAGTGAAAGGTGAATGTTCTTGCAACAAATCTCAATTAGTTGCTTTTCTCCTTGAAGTCCAGAGGCTTCAGAAGGACTTCGAAGTCCTAGATCTCCATCATGTTCAACATCTTCACAACTCTGAAGCCGACGAACTCTTGATGAAAGCCTCAACCAAAGCTCCGGCTCCTGAAGGAATCTTCGTCCGGAGGTTGTCAAAACCAACAGCTCAGCCTACCGAACTGAGCGAACGGGGCGAGACCAGCACCTCGAAGCTGGCTGTCCCGGTGGCCCTGCTACCATGGCGTCCACCAAGGGTCATAGGTGCTGTCGGAAGCTCCGAGCAACCCAACACGCAAGACTCAGAAGCTCAAGTTAGCTCTGATGCATGGATCTCGGAGATCCAGAGCTACTTGAAAGACAATATCCTTCTTGAAGACAGTGTATCCGCTGATTGGATTATCAGATTGGCTAAAAGATACACGTTGGTAGAAGGGGATCTCTACCGACGCGGTGCCAATGGCATCCTAATGCGGTGCATTGCAAGGGAAGAAGGCTGCGAGCTCCTCGCGGAAATCCATGGAGGCGAGTGTGGGAACCATGCTTTTTCTCGCACGCTGGTCGGTAAAGCCTTCCGGCATGGCTTTTATTGGCCTACAGCACTCCAGGATGCGATTGAGCTAGTGAAAAAAATGTGAAGCGTGTCAATTCCATGCAAACCAGATTCACACACCAGCTCAATCACTACAAATTATACCTCCTACATGGCCATTCATTGTGTGGGGCATGGACATCTTGGGACCTTTCCCAAAAGCCGTGGGAGGTTACAGGTTCCTGTATGTCGCCATCGACAAGTTCACTAAGTGGCCGGAAGCAACTCGAGTAGTAACAATCAACAAACAATCAGCAATCAAGTTCTTGAAGTCCATTATATGCAGATTTGGAGTTCCAAACAAAGTCATAACTGACAACGGAACTCAATTTACAAGTGCTGCATTCCAAGAATATTGCGAAGACCTCGGCATTCAACTTAGCTACGCCTCAGTAGCTCATCCAGCAAGCAATGGCCAAGCCGAGAGAGCAAATGCAGAAATCCTAAAAGGAGTCAAGACGCGCACATATGAGTGCTTGAAAAAGCACGGAGCTAACTAGATTGAGGAGCTTCCGTCCATGTTATGGGCGAACAAGACAACACCCAACCGGTCAACTGGGGAGACTCCATTCTTCCTGGTTGTACGGAGTTGAAGCAGTCCTTCCTCCGGAGATTACCTTGGGGTCCCTACGGGTCCGAACCTTCGACGAAGCCATGCAGGACCAGCTCCAGCGTGAAGACCTTGACCTCATCGACGAGGGAAGGGGCCAAGCAGCTGTTCGGAATGCACATTATCGACAACTTGAAGAAGGCGACCTGGTGCTTCGGAAGATACTAAGCCATGTAGGGATGAACAAACTTTCCCCCAGCTGGGAGGGTACCTTCCGAGTAATTAAAGTATCCTGACCAGGATGCGTTCGCTTGACAACTGAGGATGGGATCCCGCTTCCCAATCCTTGGAACATCGAGCACCTCTGTAAGTTTTATTCTTAGAATCATGGAGGTGAGTCTGTAATTACACACAATGCCTGTCATAGAGTCATTATACAGAGACGGGCAAGTCCTCCGGGAGAACATCCAGACCCCTCTAGGAGGGTTTGGGAAGTTCAAGTAACACTTGAGACAATCACAGTACTAAAAGTGTAATTACTTGCTCTGGGCTAGCACAAGATGTATAGCACATTTAGCTTGGTCCAGCACCCTAAGTGTGTCCTTGTCTCCCCTGTAATCTGGACCTATAATGAAAGACATTGCTGTGTGAAAACAGACTCCACGTGCATTTACCTTTTGTGCAAGGCTCAATATATCAAATTATTTTTACCCCACTTGTCTATAATGAAGTTGTGCAAATATTTTTGAGCTTTGTTCCAAGTAATTCACATGCATTACAATCCTTATTGATAGTCTTTTTTATCTTAACATTGCTACATAGTCTACTTGCATGAACGCCAAGCCAACATTGGTCCGGAGTGTGCTATCGGCTTTGCCTAGTCTGCACCCTAAGTACGCCGCTCTACCTACAACCTGGCAGGCCACAGTAGGGTGAGTACTAAAAAGCCATGCAGATCTAGAAAGGTTATATCAAAATGCTTGTTATCATGTTGAGTTTCTTCGGATCTAAAGTCCAAATAAGAACGATAAGTCACAACCAATTTATAGACAAGAGGACGAATTTTTACTTTTTCTCTTGCCGTTTAATGTGTAGGAAAAGCAAAAATTCATAGCGATGGTGGATGACTCCGGAGCTACTAAGCTCCGACATCCTCCGAGGGGGTCCGCCGTTAACATCTAATATGTTGACAGTGGAAGACATAGGAGCTACCAAGCTCCGACTATCTCAGGGGGCCTGTCTCCGACGCCTCAAAATTGAAGACTTCGGACCTAAAATCTACAAGTGTGAAGTATTCAAGTCGTCAACATACTGCCACAACCTTTGGTACATGTACACATTTAAATTGTACACATGTACCAGGGGGCCAACATGATACGACACAATATATTGAAGACAAATTGAAATTGAAGGCAGGAAAGGAGGATCTCATTAATTTGAGATACTGGATTACAAAATGGGGAGAGTACATCATAAGGCAAAAGAAAGAAAGTTCTAAGCTACTGGAGAACCTAAGACCTGCGAAATAATGAAGCTACTTTTTGGGCAACTTCTTGGACGCTGGCTTTGGCGGCGTCTTCCTCTCCAGCGATGGGACCTTCAAGCACCGTGTCTAGTGGGAATGGGGGATCTCGGCTCACATAACACGTCAGCATGTATTCTGCGACGTTTGTAGCCAAAGACTTCCCATCTGTCTCCAGCTGATGCGCAATGACGTCACTCATTGCGTCAAGTTTGCTGCCAGCACCATTGAGGGCCACCAGTGCTCGTCCAAGTCCAATTCCAGGTTGTCCGGGCGTACAGGACTGAAGCCCAGCGGTGTCAGCGCATCATACGCCCGCCCTAAGAAGTCCCACACTTGAATAGCTTCGGTCTCCTTCAGGCTCCGCAGCTCCTCCAACGACTTCCAGGCAGCCACAAGCTTCAAACCTTCACGGGCAAGGCGCTCAACCAACTTAGCACGCTGCTGCATGCTCTCAGCAACTTGCTTTTCCCGGTCGACCAGCTCCGTCTCCTGAAGGTGAATGCGGTTTCGCCTTTCAGCAAGGTCTTTCTCCCTGCCTTTAGCTCTCTCCCCCCTAGCGCCAACGTCAGACTCTCTTTTCGAGAGCTCTTGCCCCACTTTCCAGTTCTTCTTCCTCTCTTCCTCCTGCCATAGATCAAGCTTTTTGTTGCAATCTGCCAAATTTTTCTCACCCAGAGTCAACTTCTGGGTGACCTCCGCCTCTCGTCTCACCACATCCTCCTGCTGCCCCATGAGCTTTTTGTCCCTCGCCTCTAGGTCCGCTCGATGCTTCAGGAGAGTTTCATTCAATTCAGCAAGCTTTTTGTAATGCTCGTCAGCAGCGTCATGTCTCTCCTTGGCTTTCTCCAAAATTTCCCTGGAGTTAGCATTGAGCGCCCGAATGGCGGCTTCCTTCTCCTCCATTAGCTTATCCCAGTACTCTAACCGGGCTTTCTCCCCGTGATCCATTCCTTCTGGTCAGCCAACCTCGTCTCAGCAAGCCTGGTCTCAAAATGGAGTCTGTTGCGCCAACGCCTCAAGGTGTTGCGCTCCTCCTCCAAGGCTTTGCTCTCATGATCAAAGGCAAGCTGGACCTCCCGGAGGCTTGAACAAGCGTTGTCTATGGACAATGCCAAAGGGATAGGTTTTGGGCCTGTTGGGACCATTTGCGCAGGCTCAAAAGGGTTTTCCATCACAAAAATTGGGTCCCACTCTACAATAGTGGTCCCCTGGACTTCTGCAACGCTAGGGCCGCTCTCTTGGAGCCCTTTAGCGATAGCAGAAGAACCCACTGGGGGAGCCTCCACTTCTAGAGCAATTGAAGGTGCCGCTTCAGGGTCTTCAGTTGCTGGCTCCAAAGACGGAGGACCTGCCACTAGTTCTTCAGGCTGCTCCGGCTCTATCCCAGATACTTCCGGGGCAACTACCTTCATAACAGCAGTCGAGGCTTCAACTGGAGCCTCGACCACCGCTGGCTCAGGCTCCGACATGACGACCACCTCCGGCTCAGCCCCGGACCCTTTACCACTTCCGTCTCAGCCGTCAGATCTTCAATCGTTTCCAGCACAAGGGCTGGAGCATGGGTAAATTTCAGCTCAACAGCTGGGGCTTAAACTATTTCTGGCTCAGCAGCGAGGGCTTCGGTGGAGCATCAGCCTCCACCACCAGGGGTACATCTTCAACTTCTCTCCTGTGGACCGACGCTACCACAGGAGCTTCGATTGAGGATTATGAGTCCAAGCTCACGACAGCTGGCGCCGGAGCTGTCGCGACTTCCACCTTCGCTTGACGAGGAGACTCGGCGCTTGAAGCCGGAGCTTCGGCAGGCGCAGCCTTGGCCGCTGCAACAGGCGCTAAAGCTCCCGGCCCTTTGTTTGACACCCTAGAAATGAAGGGAAGAGAAGATTAAAAACACGTCAAGAACAAGATTGGCATGTCAAGGCGAGCAAACAATGCTTACCTCGGGATGCTACCACCCCAGTCACCTCAGAACCTCTTCTTCTAGGCTTGAAGCTAGAGACCACCAAATCTGGTGGCACAACTTCTTCGGACCTCAGTTGAGGAACACTCACAGCCGTCGGATTCCTTTTGTCTAGAGCTTCACTTTGTCGAGAAGAACCCCCGGACCTGGAATTTCTAGTCGGCACTGAGATAGGGGTTGCCTGCCCGGAGCTTACGCCTCTTGAAGACGCTTGCACCGGAGCAGGGGTAGTTGCAGAAGACCTCCCCCGCCGGGGAGAAGGAGCCATCATGGAAAGGAGCAGGTCTGACGGATCTCCCGTCAGTGTGCTTCAACTTCCTCTTTCGGCTAGAAGGCTCAGCTGGCCCTTTGCCCTTGCCCTTGCTGGTGTCTTCAGTCTTTTGGCTCGGGGAGGAGGCAGGACCATCCTCGCAAGCTCCGGGGATCACTAATATGGTGGTCAAACGCCTCTCTACCTCGCCAAGGTCGTCAAGCACCGTCATACTCCTCCGGAGCTCCCTACTGAACTGCGCCTCCATGTTCAGGGGGAGGAAGGCTGCTGGCGTAGCCAAGTCGTCGCCATTGATGTTAATCCCATGCTGGAATTACTTCAAATGAAACTCCAAGGATTCATCATCCAAGTTAGATTTCAGACCAGTTTCAATCCGATCGTCATCCATCACATTGTTGAGGGCCCACGCAAGCTTCTCCCTCTTCTTCAACGGAGCCCACCTGTTGACCAGGAAGTTGCAGAAGACCATCTGGGGGGTCACACCACCTTCCACGCACTCGCAGATCCTGGTCAAAACGGGGTTGAAGGCATCTTATAGCATCGGAACTACACTCGAAGCGTCAGTGTCAACATTGGGGAGACCTTCTGGTAGCTCCAATTTCTCGTGTTCCTCCGCCGTAATGATGATCTAGTCCTTCTTCCAGTCGTCCCACTTGTCGGAAGGAAACGACTTCAAGTATTTGTAGGGGCAGTTCTTGCGCTTCACAAAATAGTAGAAGCCAAGAAACTCGGACCCCTTGCGGGTGGTGTGGATGGTGAAGAAGGTGCGGAAAAGCTCGACGTAGGGGGGAATACCCACCCACATCTCGCAGAAGTGGACGAATGTCGCCACAAGAAGAAGAGAATGGGTGCCAAGGTGATACAATTGCAGACCATAAAATTCTAGCAGAATCTAAAGAAAAGAAGAAAAAGGTGGAATGAATCCCACTATGGCGTACGCTGTGAAGTACACCATATTGCCACTGTGCTCCATATTGAACGGGAGCTTGCCAGCACGGACCAAATGATTGAAGGAGTCGCTGGACCACCCCATGTAGGTCTGGACCTTCTTCAGATCATCATCGCTCTTAAGGCGGCTCTTGGGGAGACCCAACTCCATCGCGGCAAAGTGGAGCAAAGGATGGAAAGTTAGGCGGAGTTTGGGAGGCTCTGAGCACAAAGATGAACGAAGGTATAAAGAGTCCTCAAACCGTGCACACTTTCCTTCTTAAGCAAGCCTCCGCGATGCTTGGATGGAAACCGCAGTGAGATTGAAGGCACTCTTCAGAAATCTACCCCGTCAATGATGAGTGGACCTGGGGCCACTCCAACGAAGAGATCGAGGATCTTACCCAAGTCGAACCGTTGTCATGATGAACGGCGAGAAACCCAAAGTCGGCGCTCTGACAAGGCGCGTGGAACCGATACAGTTTTCGTATTGGGAACCGGCAACCTTCAATTGCGTGAGATCCGCACTCAAAGATCTCATCTGCCATATTCATAACAAGCCACGCGTCGAAGGTTCAATCCCGGACCGTCACTTTATCGGCGCATCAGAGGACTTTTGAAAATTGAAGCGCGGCAATCAAGAATGGCCCCACCTCTGGTAGAATAACTTAACCCAAAGGGTTTCTCCCAAAGGTGGTCCCGGGGGCCACTGTCGGTACCCTACGTACCGGGTACCCCACGATACCGCAAAAAATGCAAGAAAGTTCCACCCGTCAGAGTAGAAGGCCCCTGCAGGTCCCACATGTCACACTGCACCGGACCCGCTCCCCTCACATGGCTGGCTCCCGGGTTAACACGTGTAAAATAAGACCGGAACTAAACTCCCAACCAAGGGAAGCTCCGGTGACTACACGTGTACAACTGCCCCGGACCTAGCCCCCGTCAGAGAGGAGCTCCGGTGCCGACACATATACAGTGACCCCGGACCTACCCCCCGCAAGGGAAAGCTCCGGATCTGCCACATGTGGAGCCTCCGGACCTTCATCACCAACAGAAGTACAAGCAGATCACGTCCATTACAAACATTCAAGGACGGTTAAAGCGACAGTTACAAGGCCTGATAATGTGTAATTAATGCCGTATTAATGACACACGGTCATTGCACTATTAATAGGGATAATGCTGCCATGAAGGCACATTATCACACTATTAATTATACTTAATACTCTCTAGACAGTGTATTAGGTCATTAAGAACGCCAGGGCCACATGTCGGGCCAGGCAAGCTTTGTAACGGTCAGTCCTTAGAACTATAAAAGGGTTGTACCGCACGAACATCCGGGACAATTTTATTCGACCTGATCCCAGCGAACATACTCGCTCAATACAACTACACAAACTCTGTGGAGTAGGGCGTTACGCTCAGGTGGGCCGAACCACGTAAATCTAAGGTCACCATCTTGATCTTGATCTCTACATGCCCCAACCACAAAAGAACCTCCGCGGGCTGCTTCTCAGCGGGTCCGGGGGAAGTGTCGTATCAAACACTTCGACAAGTACTTTTCCACTTCTTCCTTGCTCCGCAGATCAAGCTTCTTAGTGCGATCTGGCAAATTTTGCTCCGTCGGAGTTAGCTTCTGGGTGAGCTCTTCCTCCCTTTCCAAAACATCATCTTGCTGTTTGGAGCTTCTCTTCCCTTGTATCAAGGTCTGCTCGACGCTTCAGGAGAACCTCATTTAATTCATTAAGGTTCGTGATGCTCATCAGCGGCATCACTCCTTTCCTTGGCATGTTTGAGAATCTCCCGAGAATTAGCGTCGAGAACCCTGATGGCGGCTTCCTTCTCCTCCAGCAATTTGCCCCAATATTCTAGCCAGGCCTTTTCCTTCTCGACCCACTCCTTTTGGTCTGCAAGCCTTATTTGCGCCAGCTTGGTCTCGAAGTGAAGCCTGTTGCACCAACGCCTCAAGGTGTGGCGCTCTTCTTCAAGGACCTTACTGTCGTGGTCGAAGGTGAGCTGGACCTGTCGGAGGCTTGAGCAGGCATTGTCAATAGACAACACCAAAGGAATAGGCTCCGGACCTGTCGGGGTCACCTCCACTGGTTCCAAGGGGTCTTGAAGAACAAAAATGGGGCCCCACCCCACGAGCATGGTTCCCTGAGCTTCTACGGCACTGGGGCCGCCCTCCGGGAACTCTTCGGCAGCTGCTTAGGAAGATCCCACTGGGGGAACTTCTACCTTCGGCGCGCCGAAGGTCCCGCCGTAGGAACTTCAATTGCAGGCTCCGCAGGTGGAGAGCCTACCGCCGCCTCTTCATGGTGTCCCGCCGGGCACCTCCGGAGCAGTTACTTCCGGGGCGGTCATTGGAGCTTCACCCAAAGCCACTTCCACCACCGGCTCAGGCGCCGATACATCAACCATCTCTGGCTCAGCAGCCAGAGCTTCAACAACTTCCGACTCGAGGGCCATAATTTCAAGTCCCAATGACTCGGTTGCTGAGGCATCAACGACCTCCAACTCAAGGGACAGAGTTTCTGGCACCACCAACTCACCTGTCGGCTCAACAAAAAACTTCTGGCACAACGACCGGAGCCTTGGTCATCTCCGGATTCGAAGCCAGAGCTTCCACCATCTCCACGTCCGACGCCAGAGCTTTAGTAGCTGGTGCCGCCACTACTGGAGCGTCTTCATGTATGTCTCCTCCGTGGTCTAGCGCTACCACGGGAGTCTCTGGCATCGACTCTGGATCTAGATCCATGATAGCAGGAGCCAGAGTTGCCGTGACCTTAGCCACCACTTGAGGAGACGCGGCGATAGGAGCTGGAGTTTCTACCCGCACTGTTTCGGCCGCTGCAACAGAGGCCAGAGCTTTAGACCCCGTCTTTGATGCCTTGCAGTCGAAAGATTGGAAGATTCAAAAGATGACAAAAATAATAATGGCAAATCAAGGTGAAAAAGCAAAGCTTACCTTGGGAAGCTACCGCTCCAATCGGCACAGAACCTCTTCACCGGATGCTCAGAGTCGGAGCCTGCTGTAGCTGGCATAGCGGGGGCTCCATAATGTTGTCCAGAACCCATCACCGTTGTCGGCATTGACCCTGTTGGGGCCTTCCTTGGCTAGGAAGGACTACCAGACCTGGAGCCCGTAGCTGGCGCCAGGACTGGAGTCGACTATATGGAACTGGCGCCTCTCGAGAATGCTTGCACCAGGGGAGGTGTCACCATAGAAGATCTCTCTCGCCAGGGAGAAGGGGCAGTCATAGATGGAGCAGACCTAACAGAGCTCCCATCAGCGTGCCTCAGCTTCCTCTTCTGGCTGGAAGATTTAGCTGACTCCTTGACCTTGCCCTTGCCGACGTCATCAACTTTTTTGCTCGGAGTAGGGGCGACCACCTCCTCGGAAGCTCCGGGTATTACAACCCTGGAGACCCTGCGCTTCTCTACTTCACCCAGGTCATCCAGTGCCGACATCCTCCTCCGAAGCTCCCTGCTAAACTGTGAAGTCATGTTCAGAGACAGGAAAGCAGCTGGCGGAGCCAAGGCATCATCGACGATAGATCCGTGCTGAAGTTTCTTGAGATGGAGCCTCAAATCTTCATCATCTAAGTTGGATTTCAAACGGCTTCAATCCGGTCATCATCCATCATACTATTGAAGGCCCAGGCGAGCTTCTCCCTTCTCCTCAGCGGAGCCCACCTATTCACCAAGAAATTTCTGAAGACCATCTGGGGGGTCACTCCACCCTCCACACATTCTTGGATTCTGGCTAGGACAGGTTTGAACGCATCCAGCAGCTTCGGAACTACATTCCAGGCATTGGTGTCGATGTTGGGAAGTCCCTGGGGCAGCTCTAGCCTATCATGCTCCTCCACAACAATGATTACCCAATCCTTCTTCCAGTCATCCCATTTGCCGGAGGAACACGATTTCAAGTACATGAACGGGAAATTCTTGCGCTTCATGAAGTAGTAGAAGTCAGGAAGCTCAATCCCCTTGCCGATGGTATGGACCGTGAAGAAGGTCTGGAAGAGCTCAACGTAAGGAGGCACGCCCACCCACATCTCACAGAAGTGGACGAAAGTCGCCACCAGCAGGAGCGAGTGGGGGCCGAGATGATGCAGTTGAAGGCCATAGAAGTCCTGCAACATCAGGATGAAACATGAAAAAGGTGGTATCAGTCCCACCATGGCGTACACCGAGAAGTACACAATCTCACCGCGGTGCTCCTTCTTGAAGGGGAGCTTGTCGACACGAACCAAGTGGTTGAAGGAGTTGCTGGACCGTCCCATGAAGGTCTGGACTTTCATCAGATTGTCCTTGCTCTAGATGCGGCTTGTGGGAAGACCTAACTCCATCGCGGCAAAGTGGAGCGAAAGAGGAGAAAGCTAGGCAAAGTTTGGGAGGCTCTGAGCGTGAGTTAGATTGAAAGCATAAAGAGTCCTCAAACCGTGTGGACTTGCCTTCTTAAGTAAGCCTCCATGACGCTTGGATGGAAATCACAATGAGAGCAAGTCCACATTACAAAGAATCTACCCCATCAATGACGAATGGGCCCGGGGCCATCCAGACGAAGAAGTCGAGGTTATTACCCCAGGAGAACCGTTGTCATGATGGGCGGCGGGGAGCCCGAGGCCAGCAGTCTGACAAGGCACTTGAAACCGATACGGACCTTCAATTGCTGAGATCTGCACTCAAAGATCTCAGCTGCCGCATTCAAAGCAAGCCATGCGGTGATGGTTTAATCCCGAACCATTGCCCCAACGGTACATCAGAAGACCTTTGAAGTTGCAGCACGGAAATCGAGGATGGCCCCACCTCCGGTAGAATAACTTAACCCAAAAGGTTTCTCCCAGAGGTGGGCCAGGGGCCACTATCGGTACCCTGCGTACCGAGTACCCCATGATACTGCAAGAAGTGCAAGGGAGTTCCACCTGTCAAAGTTGAAGACCCCCGTAAGCCCCACGTGTCACACGACACTGGACCCACCTCCTTCATATGGGTAGCTCTGGCACTGCCACATGTAGTATAAGACCGGAGCCAAACTCCCTACATAGGGGAGTTCCGTACTTGACACATGTACAGTGACCCCGGACCTAACCCCCTGTAGAAGGAAGCTCTAGTGCCTCCACGTGTATAGCAGCTTCGGACCTACCTCCTCGCGAGGGAAAGCTCCAGAGCCACTACGTGTCGAGACTCTAGACCTACGCTACCAATGGGAATACACACGTATCTAATGGCATAAGCATTCAAGGGACACTTATCGCTACCATTACAAGGCCTGATTATGTGCCATTAATATAATATTAATGGCACACGATCAGAGGACCCTTAATACTAGTAACGTCACCATTAAGGCGCATTATCACACTATTAGGGTGCTTAAACACACTTAATTGTGTATTAGGCAATAATAACCGCCGGGGCCACATGTCAGGCCAGGCAACTCATGTAACAGCCACCCCTTCGACTATAAAAGGGATGTACTACACGATACTAGACAAGCAAGCTCATATGCACGCAAGCACTAGAAAATATTCAATACAACAACACACATCCTGTGGAGTAGGGTATTACGCTCAAGCAGCCTGAACCACGTAAATCATCTGTGTCATCACCTTGTCTAAGATCTCTGCGCGCCCAAACTGATACAAGAACCTCCGCGGGCTACAATTTAGTAGTACCGAGGGAAGTGTCGTTTGTACGCTTTGACAATATGTAAACATGCTATAAATGACTCATAAGATTTAGTGGTCCAATCATATTGGGCAGGGGCTTACAACTGATCTGCCAGGTAACTCTCGCTAAGAGTCTGTGGTGTTGCCGATAGTAGAGGAGTACAAAGGATAGACTCGGTTGTAACCACCTGCCATCTACCTCTACAACTCGTGGATCTACATGACATCTAATGCTAGTTAAGTATCCAAATACCATGTTTGCACACTAAGTAGATAATTTAAAAGCCATGATACAAATATCATTCTAAGTCAATCACTAACATAAACATTGTTGAATCAATGATGGATCTAAGCATTAATTAAGTTATTCATACTAATATATTCATATTTTACTTAATTAGACTATGGTGTTTATGATAATATAATAATAACATTACTATACTATCGTAATAACAACTAGTCCTACCACATACATGGATTCCACAATCAAACAAGAATGCTTCATCCAAGCATATATGAATACGAAAAGATTAGTATTATTAAATAGTCACAAATAAAAGAAAAGGTACACGAGTCATACTTTTTTGTAAGATGAACTTGGGAACTAGAGGCTCCTCCCTAGAACCTAAACTCCACTAAGCACAAATGTGTATACAAGAGAGTGATATTCAAGTGGTGTGTGTTCAAATATGGAGTAAGGAGTCCTATTTATACTAGTTTCTGAGGCGGTTTCTGCCACTATTTGTGCTTGAATCATTCACCACCGCCTTCAGGACACCACAAAAAGTCAACACATGTCGGAAGGGGGGTTTATTGGTTTTGCCAAACCCCATTGTTGAACCCATTTGTCGTGTGTTTCCTTCAGCAACTGTTACGTGGGCCATTTGACCATTTCCGGGTGATTGGCCCTTGAAATACCTCAGATACTTCTGAAAGTAGATCATTGGATCCATGCACTACCATGTGTCAGCCTCTGGTTGGTTGAGAGTGCAGTTTTGAGGATTACTCCTCTGGATTCTTCTCATTTCTGTAGTGAAATATCTGCATGCACAATTCTCCAGGTTCAACTTAAAATATGTTAAATCTAAAGGTGATGCATGTAAGAAATATCTACTCCTTTACATAATTGAGATAGATTTATAGTCAAAAATAGAATTTAACGACCATCAACAATGATGCAAAACTACGTCCAGAATACTTGGATCCAAATATGATGTTTTCAAACTGTCAATTTAGTCGAAGTTTGGAACATCTTCATTGCATTTTTTATTGTTGGCTTCATGTGTGAGTTGAATTACTAACTTTCATGTGCAAGTTTCGTACGTGTCAGCATATGTTCGAGCAGATGTTTAGACAATCAATGTAGCAAACCCATACTTTTAGCTGAGGTGGAACATGACAGGTAAAGTACGACTTTTGACCCTTTAGAAGTGTGTCACTTCTACCCGTATCATTGTGTTAGGGCTACCCCGTGACACTATAGAGAGTCTGTGTGTATTGGTGAGCCCACAATTCATGAATCTATTTATCATTTTTGTTGGGCAATCGTCAATATTTTTAGAGGCTGGTATCTTCATGCACCCAACAACGATGACATTGCAATATTCAAGGCTCCTAGAGATAAATGAACGACATGGATTTCCATGTTTGCTAGGCAACATTGAGTGTATGTAGTTGACATGATAATACTGCTCAAATGCATGGAGGGTTATGTTCGCATGGAGAGGAAATCATTCTCCCGTGACCCTTGAGACAGTTGTTTCATAGGATTTATGAATTTGATATGCTTACTTTGGACTCTGAGGTAGCTGCAATGAGATAAATGTCTTGCAAATAGTCACCTCTGATTTCGGTGTACCTTTGGGTGAGGCCCCAAACATTATGTCATGAAGGTAGTTTGTCACCCGAAGGATCAAACGTCATAACACTTTGCTTGTCCATGAGGGGATCCTAAAAGACATTGAGAGAGAGCTTTTGGAGCATTACAGGCTAGGTTTGTTGTGATTAGAGGGCCGAGAGATATGGATGGGACTATGCTCAACTTGGCGAATGTCTTGTTGCATAAAACTGCACAATATTATCATCGAGGATGAATAGGGATTTGCAACTGAAGTCGGACGACAACAACGAGATGAAGCAAATAGGTCCACAAAGTATTCGAATAGTTAGGCACACATTTGTTCAATGTCTTCAAAACCTACATGACAAACCAATGCATCAAAATCTACAAACGGATATCAATCAATCATAACTGGAGTACTCTCAGAGTTTAATGCAATGTGCCTGAACTATACTGGCAACAACATATCATTTCCACACATCATCTTTTAGCGACAACACCAAATTCATACACATTAAGTTGAACATGCCTAACAAGTTCATACAAAACCAAACAAACAGTCTGTCACTCTTAGATACAAGGTTCCAAATTCCTCTAGCAACATCTACATAAATAAGCAAAACAAGTAGCTGAACTCCAAATTACAGTTCTCATAGGATATTTAAAAAGTCCATACATGCCATAAGGCTCAAAGCGCACAGCGAGGTACTCAAGGGTTCTCATTGTCACGGGCTGCAACCCTCGCGATGATCTCCTTTTGCTTCACTTGGTAGTACACTCGAAGGTGATCCGAGCATTTGTCTAAGTCAATGGCCAGTATACGCTCCTCCTCCTGCGATTGTTTATATTTCTCCTGAGATTGTTTATATTTTTTCTCCAAGTCCAGCTTCTCTTGTTGAACCTGCAATCTCCTCTCCTCTATTCCCAACTTCCTCTCCTCTATTTCCAAGAACCTTTGCATCTTCTCTTTCTCCACGGCAATGTACTCTTGGTGGCGTTGTTGCTCCTTTCTCATGTTTTCAATGAGCATAACCTGCATCAGTTTGTTTAACTTTGAACCCTCTGTGGATTTGGAGCTCGATCCACCCTTCTTCCTTGCAGCTTTAGTCGCATCACAACTCATTGGTCGCTTGCCGGCCGATGACCTAGGCTGCTCCGAATTAGTTGAAGGTGACTCGTCAATGTTGTTGGAGTCTTCTGGGACAACATCTGCATATTCATCAAGCTGGGACAGGTGTGCTGACTTGTTGTGCCTCATGTCCATCCACTTCGCCGGCTCATTTTTCATAACGTTCCAGCAGTGGAGGAAGCTGAAGGAGTGCTCGTGAACAGCTGCAAATTCCGCACAGGCAGCACTGGTCTGCAATGAATAAGGTACTTCATTTGAAATGTATCCATATTGATCACGACATGTGTAAAAATTGATATGAACATTGCATGAACAATTACAAATGATAGTTGTACCTTGTCTGCATCGGACAAACCGATTGCATTTGTGTGAAGCTCTTTGGCCATGATCTTGGAAAATTTCTGAACCTCGGCCTTGATTATGCCCCAACGGCTCTGAATCGACCTCACGCTCCTCTCAGGGTACACCCCTCTTTTCGAGTTGTACTGCATCATAACACGGTCCCAGAAACGATACTTCTTCTGCCTTGTTTTGGTAGTCTGGTCAGTGCTGGCCTCTAGGCAGGACTCCACAATGTATACATCTTCGGCAGGTGAGAAGTTTGACATTTTTGACCGCCCAGTTGTGGTCTTTTTCTTTCCCCTGTTGTTGGCCGCAACTGTAGGATTCGATGACTCACCCTGCTCTCCTACCAGACCCATTGCAGCCATGGAGAAATTCTCCTCTAATTCCGCCCAATCCAAATTGGTTAAGAATGCTTCCATGGATTCATTGTTCATTGAGTCATTCGGGTCCATCCTAAAAATATTATAACTCAGAATAGTGAGTCCAACAACTCTATCATCAACAGAAGAGTAATTGAACAATGTTTTACCACCTGGATCAATTCTTGAAAATGAAGAGAACTGAAAAATGACCAAAAGCTATTATGGTACCACAATTGTTATCGTGATTTTAGCATAAGTAAATGATAAAGTGGAAGCAAATACTAAGTGCTAGAAGGACCAGTTAATGGTGCATGACAAGAATAATTACATGTGACAGTAATGACTCAACAACTATGTCATATAATTTAATTTACCTGCCAATAATCAGGATTTAACATATCAATGGAAGTAACTGTATGTACCTTGCCAGCACTGAGTTATATGCTCATGTTTTAGTTCCAAAGTATTCAACGATACACCATAAGCTAATGAGGATGTAGTTCATATACAGTACATGATACATAACTACAAAGAGCCCCCAAAACAGTTCTGCTTATTTTCTACTTTATTTTCAGTTTATACAGGGACAGGTGCCTGAGGGGCGGCTGCTCCGGAGCCTTGAATATCAGGGGCGCCACATGAAATTAATATATATATATATATATAAATAATTTTATAAAGTATGTTATCATCAGCTTATTCAGTCGAATACAAACGCAGACACTCATAATGCCATTGTTTAGAATAAAATAATGATAATTAGATGACTAAACACATGCATGACTGTGGACTGGACTTCATATATTTTGTAGTTGTTCTCCAAATTCAGCACTCATGAATTTCTACGTAGAGTATCTGCATTTAATATTATAAAACTCAGGCTGAAATTTGCTCTCATGGGAAATCGAACTCAGAAAATGAGAAGTGGTACTCAAAGTACTTAACCACTAGGCTAACCCTACTTTTATCATGAACTCTAAGGTCTAATCTGTTACTGTGCAAATTATTTTAAAAATTCAGTCCAACCAAATTTAAATACGAAAACAAACTAAACAGACTTGAATATGTTGGCGGGAGCTCGCTTCACTGTGCCACCCTCTTGCAATTTTAGGGTACCTATAGAAAGAGAGCCCCCATTTTTTTATTTGGCCCCAATTTCACAAGAAAGTCAAGGCCGACCGAAGTTTGGTTAGGCTAGGAAATTTCAACTAAGTTGGAGTGCCCTTCCTGTTTCACAACAATATAGACTGAAATACTTTGTTTTTTCTCTACACATACCAAATATGATAGTGTGAACCAGAATTAGTAGTTATGGAATAATACAAAGTCCTTTTACCAGTCAATCTGGAACAATATCGCACTTGATGAAGAATTTACTATGAATCGTGAACCAAAATTTTGACATACTAGTGATGTATAACGACGGAATACGTTTGCAAGATTTGGGATCTAGTCATGCTTCTTTAAAAGGTAACAATATGAAATCATGCTTATTCTATGAACACATCAGATTTTGGCACAATACCACTTCTAACTTCTCCAAATCAGACGATTAACTACGGATCCGTCGTCTATCTTTTTCATTTTGTGCCCAAATATTGTAGCTTCTATGTTTTCCATCCCCAAATCAACTGGTTCAACCGACAAAAAAAAGGAAATACAGATGTCAACGAACCTGCACCAGGGAGGTCCTGGAGGAATCGCTTTCGTTGGAAGAGGATCAGATCGGAGAGCGCAACAGGCGATTTCACTTCCTCCGTGCGTCGAGGCTCACCGCAACCGGCTTGCTATGAAACCCTAGCTCAGAACTGAGCGTCGTAGTCGCCCTGGGGACCTCCTTGCTCCGGGCCACCCACAGATCTACCTGTTGTGGTCGCTCTCCTATTGCTGCTGGTGGAAGCTAATGGTTGCGAGTTGTGTCGTCTTCCTTTAGTGCACGCGATTGGAAATGCCCTGTCACCTTCTCTTCCAACTGTTAAGAAAATTGTCCAGGTATCCAAAAGGAACAATGTAGCGCAGGGGGGATGTATTGAACCACATACCGGACGTTGTATATGCCAAAAGGTTATGCCTTGTTAAGAGCTTTTTGGGATATACATCGATGATGTCATTCGAACTCAAGAGCTCGGAGATACATCGTAAAAAATATTAAATAGAAGAGTCCAAATCTATATAAATCTTTTAACAATACATTTTTTTAGAACTTAAATGTTCGAATTAGGATATTTAATGGATGTCAACATTGAAGATTTTTCAAATCCAAATCTAGGTAGAGTTTGAGTTCCTTTAAGCTTCTCTATGAGATACAATTATAGAATCTATCTATATATGTACACACTTACTCTTATCACTCATACACACCAACACATACTCATATTCAACCCTATAACTGCACACGATTTCTAAACCACATCCATAGAGTATGAGTGAATGTTGCCTAAAGGGGGGTGAATAGGCTAAAACCTGAAATTACTTAATTAAAAACTTACACTACGTAAGAAAGGCTCATACGAGATGGGCCCGAACAAACTGTGCGTTTCCGTCATCGCGTCTCGCATTACGGTGGCATCAGAGACGGGCTTCAAGGCACATTGCTGATCAAACTAGGTGCGAGACATGTCCAAAAGAAGCGTGTCTCTTTTTTGTCATAACAGACGTTATTTACGGTGTCATTGGAGACACCGCTGGCGCGCGTCGCCCACCAGCTTACAAGTGTGACAAGCCTTACAAAGCACATCGCAGATATATTGACTATCCGAGACACTCTATAATGTAGCGCGTCGCAGATTCATTAACTTATGTGAGATGGGCTTTATTGAAGCTTGTCTTTTATGTAGGTTATCCGAGATGCTCTCTGCTACAGCTCGTCGCGGATTGTTTATCGACACTACTATTAGGAGCCAGCCAGGATTTAGCAGCCGTATTACCAGTGTCAGCAACATACTGTTCATGAACATATGTATAGCCAAAATTATTACACGTTAAATTATAATGACCAATCAAATCAGTCGTGGTTATCAAGTATACTAATTACACAACAAAGGTTGTTCATCCTGATTACAATGTAACTAATTACACACATCATAACTGTTGGTACCCTACGTACTGGGTACCCTATGATACCGCAACAAGCGCAAGGAAGTTCCACCCGTTAGAATCAAATGCTCTCACAGGTCCCGCATGGCACGTTGCACCGGACCCGCTCCCCTCACATGACTGAGTCCTGGGTTAACACGTGTAAAATAAGCCCGAAACAAAAACTCCCAACCAAGGGAAGCTCCAGCGACTACACGTGTACAAGAGCCCCAGACCTAGCCCCCGTCAGAGAGGAGCTCCAGTACTAACACGTGTACAGCACACCCGGACCTACTCTCCCACAAGAGAAAGCTCCGGATCTGCCACGTGTGGAGCCTTCGGACCTTCGACACAAACGGAAATACAAGCCGATCATGCCCATTACAAACATTCAAGGATGGTTAAGGCGATAGTTACAAGTTCTGATAATGTGTCATTAATGCCATATTAATGACACACGATCAATGTACTGTTAATAGTTGTAACGCTGCCATGAAGGCACGTTACCACACTATTAACTGTACTTAATACTCTTTAGACAGTGTATTAGGTCATTAAGCATGCCAGGGCCACATGTCGGGCCAGGCCAGCTTTGTAACGATCAGTCCTTAGAACTATAAAAGGGTCGCACCACACGAGTATGGGGGACTCATTCTGATCCAGGCAATTGCGACCTGAACTTAGCGAACTCACTCGCTCAATACAATTACACAAACTCCGTGGAGTAGGGTGTTACGCTCAGGTGGCCTGAACCACGTAAATCTCTGAAGTCACCGTCTTGACATTGATCTTTGTGTGCTGCAACCACAAAAGAACCTCCGCGGGCTGCTTCTCAGCTGGTTCGGGGGAAGTGTCGTATCCAACACTTCGACATTTGGTGCGCCGGGTAGGGGCAGGGTAGTCCTGAGATCACAAGATGGTGAATTCAGCTGCTGGATCATCCAACAGCAATCGTGCTGAACAACCTGCTGGAGGCAACACCTCCAACGTTCAGCAACCAGCAGGTGCCAACGCTCCGGCAGGCACTGCAGCACAATCTGTCCCAGCAAACAATGCCAATCAACAAGATGGGGCATGTGTCGATCACTGCATCGGCAAACAACAACCCCGAGCACGCGCTCATTGCTGCGCGAGCTCTTCTGCAACATCCACCACCTCCAAGCGCACCCCAGGGCACTATGGAGCAGTGGAGGGCTGATTTCGATCATCTGGTCGCAGTTGTGGCTGCCGGCATCAGCAACCAAGGTCCTTCTCCTTCATGGCGAGCACCTTCACAACGACGAACCATTTCTGGCCGACTTGGTCCACAAGACTCTCAACAAAGGAGGCGTGCCGCCTCCCAACAGGTGACTTCGTTACGCCCCGGGGTGCGACGCACCCATACCATCACCAGGATCCCAACCCATGACTTGCGATTGGAACTGGATCGCCGTTACCGACAACAGGACGGTCGTGTCCACATCGAGCGTACTCGCGAAAGGCGAGAGGCTCGGGACAACCCTGCTCCTCAAGGAGTAGGAGGAGGTTGTTCTGCCCTGGCCATGCACTTATGTATGGTCAGGTGGCCACATAAGTTCCGACCTCACTTGCCGAAAAAATTTGACGGGACAGTCAACCCCGCCGAATTTCTTCAAATTTACTCAACTGCCATCTTGGCAGCGGGAGGTGACGAGGCTGTAATGGCCAATTACTTCCCTGTGGCCTTAACTGGGACTGCAAGGTCCTAGTTCATGAGTCTTCCACCCGATTCCATCAATAGTTGGGCAGAACTATGCTAGCAATTCACTGCCAACTTCGGGAGCTCCTACACCCGACCTGGCACTGAACTGGACCTGTTTGCTGTGAAGCAAACGTCGGGGGAATCGCTACGGTCCTTCATCCAGCGATTCTCTAAGACACCCGACCCGGCACTGAACTGGACCTGTTTGCTGTGAAGCAAACGTCGGGGGAATCGCTACGGTCCTTCATCCAGCGATTCTCTAAGGTATGCAATACCATTCCTTCTATCTCGAGCTCTTATGTTATCGTTGCATTCAGATAGGGTGTTCGATATAAGAAGATGCTAGAGAAGCTAGCTATCAAAGAAGTTACTAGCATCACGGAACTCATCAGCCTAGCCGACAAATGCGCTAGAGGTACGGAGGGCTGTGAAATGCACTCCAAACCAGCTCCGGAGGCCAACCAAAAGTCCTCCAAAACTAAAGCCCCTACCTCCGATAGTAGTAAGAAGAAGAAGAAGCCCAATGACAAAAAGAAGTCGTCGGTCGGCGCTCCAGCTGCTGCTGCTGCAACTCCTTGAAGCCGGGGGCCCCGAGAAGCGACCTCGTCCTTCATCAGAGGACGGTAACAGTTCTAAAGCATGGTGTCCAATTCACAAGATGAATCGACACAGCTTGGAAGAGTGTCAAGAGGTCCAGAACCTTGCCGAGTGCTATAACAAGCGTCGGGAAGAAGTTCCTTTCCGTCAAAGGGAAGAAAAACAAGAAGTCGACGAAGCTCCGACTGAAGAGGAGCTAGGTTTCCAGGACCCTAAAAAGGTCTTGACCGACAATGAACGTCGGAAAACTCTGAACACCATCTATGGTGGTTCTTGGGACATCACCTCTCATTGCATCCTCAAGACAATGTGGCGGGACATGGCCATGGTAGCTCCTGCTGCTAAGGCAGAACCACATCGGAAGTGGATGGATACACCCATCATTTTCGACGCTTCGGACTGTCCCCAAAACATGATCGGGGCTGGTCAACTCCCGTTGATGGTGTAACCCACCATTAACAATATCCAAATTCACCATGTAATGGTGGACAGAGGTTCCAGGCTTAACCTCATAAGCTTCGAAGCTTTCGTTAAGCTTCAGCTCCAGCCTTCGGACCTTCGTCCATCCTGACCTTTCTCCAGAGTAGGTCCGGGAACCATTACTCCTCTTGGTTCTATTACACTCCAAGTGACCTTCAGGACCCGGGAGAACTACAGAACTGAGAAACTGGTTTTCGACGTTGCACATATCAGTCTGTCTTTCAATGCCATATTGGGTAGGCCAGCTTTATACAAGTTTATGGCTGCTACCCATTATGGTTATTTGGTGTTGAAGATGCCAACACCTACGGGCATTCTCCGGATCCGTGGAGATCGTACCGCAGGAGTCACTGCACTGGAAGAACTCTATGCGCTTACCACAACGCAAGAGGAAGCATCCAGCAAGGAGCCAGCTGTGAATCCTCCAAGCATTCGCCACAATGGCTCTACCTCTGCACCTCGTGTGCAAACAAGCGACAATGCCAACATTGCCGTCAAAGTCGTCCAAATTGGTTCCGATGCTGCTCAGACTACCCGTATATCGGGTGGTCTGAACAACAAATAGGAACTCGCGCTCATAACTTTCCTCCGGGCAAAAGCCAACATGTTTACCTGGCAACTATCACAAATGTTTGGGATCCCTAGGGAGGTGATTGAGCACAGTCTGAAGATTTATCCAAACACCCAGCCTGTACACCAGAAGCCTTGGAAGCAATCAATTGAGCGGCAAAACTTCATCCGACAGGAAATCAAGAAGTTGCTCGAAGCTAGATTCATCTGGTAAGTCTTCCATCCAAAATGGCTGGCAAACCCAGTTATTGTACCCAAGGCCGGTGGGAAGCTTCGGATGTGTATCGACTACACCACCTTAAATAAGTCATGTCCAAAAGATTTATTTCCACTACCTAGAATAGATCAGATAGTGGATTCCACCTCCGGGTGTGAACTACTGTGTTTCTTAGATGCATATTCTGTATATCATCAAATCCAAATGTCTAAGGAAGATGAAGAGCATAATGCCTTCATAACAGTAGATGGATTGTATTGTTATACTGCCATGCCATTTGGTCTTAAAAATGCTGCTTCAACATTTGTGCGAGAAATGTACAAAACATTTGGAGAGCTAATTAGAGACTTGGTGGAGGTGTATGTTGATGACATCGTCGTGAAGATCAAAAACAAGGAGTCACTCCTTGACAACTTGCAAGCCGTCTTCAACAAGTTGCGTACTACGCGCACCAAGCTGAACCCGAACAAGTGTCTCTTCGGGGTTAGCTCTGGAAAGCTTCTGGGGTTCTTGGTGACTCATTGAGGAATCAAAGCAAATCTGACGAAGATCAAAGCTATAGAAGAAATGTGGCCCCTAGCCCGCATTAAAGATGTCCAAAAGTTGACTGGATGCCTAGCTGCGCTCATTCGGTTTATATCAAGACTAGCAGAACAGGGGCTACCCTTCTTCAAACTTTTGAGGAAGTCCGAACCATTTCATTGGTCTAAAAAGCAGAAAAGACGTTCCAAGGGTTGAAACAACTCCTCACCACACTACCAATCCTGGTAGCTCCAAACCCCGGTGAGCCTTTACTGCTTTACATTTCGGCCACTGCAGAGGTCGTCAGTATGGTCCTGGTCGTGGAAAGACCAGAGCCATCCCCAATTCAGGAGTCTAGACCCCTCCGGGAGGGTCCGGAGCTACCTGAAGGCGAGCTTGGGGAGATGTTGGAGGATCAACCTCCTTCAAATGGAGTAATTGCTTCTGAACAAGAAGATCTAGACCCCTCTGGGAGGGTCCGGACCACTCTAGAAGAAGCTCTGGGTTCCTTTGATAGAGACCAGGAAATTCTAGAAGAAGGACCGGACCCCTCCGGGAGGGTCCAGGTTGATGAGGAGGAAGCTCCGGGCCCTCTGAGAGGGTCCGAACAGTCCAGCACCCAGTGTACTTCATCAGCGAAGTACTCCACGATGCCAAGACAAGATACATTGAGGCGCATAAGCTGCTTTACGCAGTTCTCATTGCCTCAAGAAAGCTTCGTCATTACTTCCAAGCCCACAAAATATCAGTGGTAACCTCTTTTCCACTGCGTGCAATTTTGCATAACCCTAATTCTATTCGGAATATTGCAAAGTGGGTAGCGGAGCTGGCAGAATTCGATCTAGAATTCTTGTCAAGACAAGCAATTAAAAGTCAAGTCTTGGCTGACTTTGTGGTGGAGTGGACTCCCTCTCCATCAAACCCTGGGGGCCACAGTGAGCAGAAACCAGAGCTCAAAGTTCCAGTATTCACTGAGCCTCACTGGACCCTCTACTTTGATGGTTCCGTGCAGATGCGGGGGGCAGAGCTGGAATCCTTCTCCTAGATCCGATCGGATAGAAGGTCAAGTACATGGTACACCTTGATTTCAAGGCAACCAACAATATGGTGGAGTATGAAGCCCTCATCTATGGACTCAAGGTGGCACTATCTTATGGTGTAAAACAACTGTTGGTGAAGGGAGATTCACAACTCATCATCAAACAAGTGAAAGGTAAATGCTCCTGTAACAATTCTCCATTAGCTGCCTATCTCCTTGAAATCTAGAGGCTTCAGAAGGACTTTGAAGTCCTAGATCTCCATCATGTTCAGCGCCTTCATAACTCCAAAGCTGATGAACTCTCGACGAAAGCCTCAACTGGAGCTTCGGCTCTTGATGGAATCTTCGTCCGGAGGTTATCAAAACCAACAGCTCAGCCTGCCGAACTGAGCAAAGGGGGCCAGACCAGCACCTCAAAGCTGGCAGTCCCGGTGGTCCTGTTTCCATGGCGTCCACCAAGGGTCGTAGGTCCTGTCAGAAGCTCCAAGCAACCCAGCACGCAAGACTTAGAAGCTCAAGTTAGCTCTAATGCATGGATCTCGGAGATACGGAGCTACTTGAAAGACAATATCCTTCCTGGAGACAGTGTATCCGCTGACCGGATTGTCGGGTTGGCTAAAAGATACACGTTGGTAGAAGGGGATCTCTACCGACGTGGTGCCAATGGCATCCTAATGTGGTGCATTGCAAGGGAAGAAGAACGCAATATTCTCGCGGAAGTCCATGGAGGAGAGTGCGGGAACCACACATCTTCTTGTACGCTTGTCGATAAAGCCTTTCAGCATGGCTTTTACTGGCCTACAGCACTCCAGGATGCGATTGAGCTAGTGAAGCAATGTGAAACATGTCAGATCCATGCAAAACAGATTCACACACTAGCTCAATCACAACAAATGATACCTCCTACATGGCCATTTGCTGTGTGGGGCATGAATATCTTGGGACCTTTCCCAAAAGTCGTCGGAGGTTACAGGTTCCTATATGTCGCCATCGACAAGTTCACCAAGTGGCCGAAAGCAACTCCAGTAGTAACAATCAACAAACAATCAGCAATCAAATTCTTGAAGTCTATTATATGCAGATTTGGAGTTCCAAACAAAGTCATAACTGACAACAGAACTCAATTTACAAGCACTGCATTCCAAGAATATTGCGAAGACCTCGGCATTAAACTTAGCTATGCTTAAGTAGCTCATCTAGCAAGCAATGGCCAAGCCGATGTAGAAATCTTAAAAGGACCCAAGATGCGCACATATGAGCGCTTAAAAAAGCACTGAGCTAACTGGATTGAAGAGCTTCCGTCTACATTATGGGCGAATAGGACAACACCTAATCGGTCAACTGGGGAGACTCCATTTTTCCTGGTGTACAGAGCTGAAGCAGTCCTTCCCCCGGAGATCACCTTGGGGTCCCTTTGGGTCCGGACCTTCGACGAAGCTACGCAGGACCAGCTCCGGTGTGAAGACCTTGACCTCGTCGACGAGGGAAGGTGACGAGCAGCTGTTCGAAATGCACGTTATCTCCAAGCGCTCCAGCGCTACCATCAAAGGCATGTGCGTGACCGACAGCTTGAAGAAGGCGAACTGGTGTGTCGGAAGATACTAACTTGTGAAGGGATGAACAAAATTTCCCCCAGCTGGGAGGGTACTTTCCGAGTCATTAAAGTATCCCGACCAGGATGCGTTCGCTTGGCAACTGAGGATGGGATCCCACTTCCCAATCCTTGGAACATCGAGCACCTCCGTAAGTTTTATGCTTAGAATCATGGAGGTGAGTCTGTAATTACACACAACGCATGTTGTAGAGTCGTTATACAGAGTCGAGCAAGTCCTCCGGGAGAACATTCGGACCCCTCCGAGAGGGTCCGGGAAGTTCAAGTAACACTTGACACGGTCACAATACTAAAAGTGTAACTACTTGCTCTGGTCTAGCACAAGATGTATAGCACATTTAGCTTGGTCCAGCACCCTAAGTGTGTCCTTCTCTCCCCTGTAATCTAGACCTATAACGAAAAGCATTGTTGTGTGAAAACAGACTCCACGTGCATTTACTTTTTTCACAAGGCTCAATATGTCAAATTATTTTTGCCCCTCTTGTCTATAATGAAGTTGTGCAAATCTTTTTGAGTTTTGTTCCAAGTAAAAGTCAAGTCTTGGCTGACTTTGTGGCGGAGTGGACTCCCTCTCCATCAAACCCTTGGGGCCACAGTGAGCAGAAACCAGAGCTCAAAGTTCCGGTATTCACTGAGCCTCACTGGACCCTCTACTTTGATGGTTCCGTGCAGATGCGGGGGGGGGGGGGGGGGGGGGGGCAGAGCTGGAATCCTTCTCCTAGCTCCGATCGGATAGAAGGTCAAGTACATGGTACACCTTGATTTCAAGGCAACCAACAATATGGTGGAGTATGAAGCCCTCATCTACGGACTCAAGGTGGCACTATCTTATGGTGTAAAACAACTGTTGGTGAAGGGAGATTCACAACTCATCATGAAACAAGTGAAAGGTAAATGCTCCTGTAACAATTCTCCATTAGCTGCCTATCTCCTTGAAATCTAGAGGCTTCAGAAGGACTTCGAAGTCCTGGATCTCCATCATCTTCAGCGCCTTCATAACTCCAAAGCTGATGAACTCTCGACGAAAGCCTCAACTGGAGCTTCGGCTCCTGATGGAATCTTCGTCCGGAGGTTATCAAAACCAACAGCTCAGCCTGCCGAACTGAGCAAAGGGGGTGAGACCAGCACCTCAAAGCTGGCAGTCCCGGTGGTCCTGTTTCCATGGCGTCCACCAAGGGTCGTAGGTCCTGTCGGAAGCTCCAAGCAACCCAGCACGCAAGACTTAGAAGCTCAAGTTAGCTCTAATGCATGGATCTCGGAGATACGGAGCTACTTGAAAGACAATATCCTTCCTGAAGACAGTGTATCCACTGACCGGATTGTCAGGTTGGCTAAAAGATACACGTTGGTAGAAGGGGATCTCTACCGACGTGGTGCCAATGGCATCCTAATGTGGTGCATTGCAAGGGAAGAAGAACGCGATCTTCTCGCAGAAGTCCATGGAGGAGAGTGCGGGAACCACACATCTTCTCGTACGCTTGTCGATAAAGCCTTCCGGCATGGCTTTTACTGGCCTACAACACTCCAGGATGCGATTGAGCTAGTGAAGCAATGTGAAACATGTCAGATCCATGCAAAACAGATTCACACACCGGCTCAATCACAACAAATGATACCTCCTACATGGCCATTTGTTGTGTGGGGCATGAATATCTTGGGACCTTTCCCAAAAGTCGTCGGAGGTTACAGGTTCCTATATGTCGCCATCGACAAGTTCACCAAGTGGTCGGAAGCAACTCCAGTAGTAACAATCAACAAACAATCAGCAATCAAGTTCTTGAAGTCTATTATATGCAGATTTGGAGTTCCAAACAAAGTCATAACTGACAACAGAACTCAATTTACAAGCACTGCATTCCAAGAATATTGCGAAGACCTCGGCATTAAACTTAGCTATGCTTAAGTAGCTCATCTAGCAAGCAATGGCCAAGCCGATGTAGAAATCTTAAAAGGACCCAAGATGCGCACATATGAGCGCTTAAAAAAGCACTGAGCTAACTGGATTGAAGAGCTTCCGTCTACATTATGGGCGAATAGGACAACACCTAATCGGTCAACTGGGGAGACTCCATTTTTCCTGGTGTACAGAGCTGAAGCAGTCCTTCCCCCGGAGATCACCTTGGGGTCCCTTTGGGTCCGAACCTTCCACGAAGCTACGCAGGACCAGCTCCGGTGTGAAGACCTTGACCTCGTCGACGAGGGAAGGTGACGAGCAGCTGTTCGAAATGCACGTTATCTCAAAGCGCTCCAGCGCTACCATCAAAGGCATGTGCGTGACCGACAGCTTGAAGAAGGCGACCTGGTGTGTCGGAAGATACTAACTTGTGAAGGGATGAACAAAATTTCCCCCAGCTGGGAGGGTACTTTCCGAGTCATTAAAGTATCCCGACCAGGATGCGTTCGCTTGGCAACTGAGGATGGGATCCCACTTCCCAATCCTTGGAACATCGAGCACCTCCGTAAGTTTTATGCTTAGAATCATGGAGGTGAGTCTGTAATTACACACAATGCATGTTGTAGAGTCGTTATACAGAGTCGAGCAAGTCCTCCGGGAGAACATCCGGACCCCTCCGAGAGGGTCTGGGAAGTTCAAGTAACACTTGACACAGTCACAATACTAAAAGTGTAACTACTTGCTCTGGTCTAGCACAAGATGTATAGCACATTTAGCTTGGTCCAGCACCCTAAGTGTGTCCTTGTCTCCCCTGTAATCTGGACCTATAATGAAAAGCATTGTTGTGTGAAAACAGACTCCACGTGCATTTACTTTTTTCACAAGGCTCAATATGTCAAATTATTTTTGCCCCTCTTGTCTATAATGAAGTTGTGCAAATCTTTTTGAGTTTTGTTCCAAGTAATTCACATGCATTACAAGCCTTATTGATAGTCATTTTGGATCTTAACACCGCCACATAGTTTACTTGCCTGAACGCCAAGCCAACATAGGTCCGGAGTGTGCTATCGACTTAGCCAGGTCCCGCACACTAAGTATGCCACTCTACCTACACCCTGGCAGGCCTCAGTAGGGTGAGTACTAAAAAGGCATGTGGATCTAGGAAGATTCTATCAAAATGCTTGTTATCATGTTGAGTTTCTTCGAATATAAAGTTCAAATAAGAACAATAAGCCACAACCAATTTATAGACAAGGGGACGAATTTTACTTTCTCTCTTGCCTTTAATGTGCAGGAAAAGCAAAAATTCATAGCGATGTTGGACGACGTTGGAGCTACTAAGCTCCAACATCTCCCAAGATAGGTCCACCGTCAATATCTAATATGTTGACGTCGGAGCTACCAAGCTCCGACCATTCCAGAGGGCCTGTCTTCGACGCTTCAAAATTGATGACTTCAACATACTGTCATAACATTTGGAACATGTATACACCTCAACTGTACACATGTACCAAGGGGCCAACAAGACACGACATAGTATATTGAAGACAAAGTGAAATTCAAGGCAAAAAGGAGGATTTCATTAATCAAAAGAACTGGATTACAAAATTGAGATTACAAGGGACAAAAGGAGAAAAAGTCCAAGCTACTGGAAGACCTAAGACCTGCGGAAGAACGAAGATACTTTTGGGCAAATTCTTGGACGCTGGCGTTGGCGACGTCTTCCTCTTCAGCAACAGGACCTTCGAGCACCGGGTCCAGTGGGAATTGGGGATCTCAGCTTACATAACACGTCAGCACATATTCTGCGACGTTTGTAGCCAGATTTTTTCCCTTCGTCTCCAGCTGATCCGCGATGAAGTCACCCATTTCATCAAGTTTGCCGCCAGCACCGTTGAGGGCCACCAGCGCTCGGTCCAGATTCAGCTCCGGGTTGTCTGGACGTACTGGACTGAAACCCAGCAGTGTCAGCGCGTCATTCGCCCATCCAAGGAAGTCCCACACTTGAATAGCTTCGGTCTCCTTCAGGCTCTGCGGCTCCTCCAGTCACCTCCGGGCATCCGCAAGCTCTGAACCTTCACGGGCAAGTCGCTCAGCCAACTTAGCATGCTGCTGCTTGACTTCAGCAACCTGCTTCTCCTGATCGGCCAGCTCCGTCTCCCGAAGGTGGATGCGGTTCCGCCTCTCAGCAAGGTCCTTCTCCCTGCCCTTGACTCTCTCCTTCCTAGTGGCAACATCAGACTCTCTTTTCGAGAGCTCTTGCCCCACCTTCCAGTTCTTCTTCCTCTCTTCCTCCTTCCATAGATCCAGCTTTTTGCTGCGATCCGCCAAATTTTTCTCACCCAGAGTCAACTTATGGTGACCTCCACTTCCCTCCTCACCACATCTTCCTACTGCCCCAGGAGTTTTTCCTCCCTCGCCTCCAGGTCCGCTTGATGCTTCATGAGAGTTTCATTCAACTCTATGAGCTTTTCGTAATGCTCGTCAGCAGCGTCACGTCTCTCTTTGGCTTCCTCCAGAATTTCCCTGGAGTTAGCATCGAGCGCCTGGATGGCGGCCTCCTTCTCCTCCATCAACTTGTCCCAGTACTCTAATCGAGCCTTCTCCCCCTTGATCCATTCCTTTTGATCAGCTAGCCTCGTCTGAGCAAGCTTGGTTTCAAAATGGAGTCTGTTGCGCCAACGCCTCAAGGTGTTGCGCTCCTCCTCCAAAGCTTTGCTCTCATGGTCGAAGGCGAGCTGGACCTGCCGGAGGCTTTATAGGCGTTGTCTATGGACAACGCCAGGGGGATAGGTTTTGGGCCTGCTGGAACCATTTCTGTAGGTTCAAGCAGGTTCTCCGTAACAAAAATTGGGTCCCACTCTACAATAGTGGTCCCCTGTACTCCTACGGCGCTGGGGTCGCTCTCCTGGAGCCCTTCAGTGGCAGCAGAAGAACCCATGGGGGGAACTTCTGCCTCTAGAGCAGGTGAAGGCACAGCTTCCGGGTCTTCAGTTGACGACACCGACGTCGAAGGACCTGTCGCCGGTCCTGCAAGCTGCTCTGGCTCCAACCCTGGTACCTCCGGGACCACCACTTTTGGATCAGCAGCAGGAGCTTCAACTGGGGCCTCAACCTCCACTTGCTCAGGCTCCAGCGCAGCGACCACCTCCGGAACGGCTGCCGGACCTCCAACCTCCGGCTTAGCAATCGGACCCTCTACCACCTCTGGCTCAACCGTCGGATCTTCAACCGTTTCCGGCACAAGGGCTGGAGCTTGGGTGATCTTCGGCTCAACAAACGGGGCTTCAACTACCTCTGGCTCAACAGCCAGGGCTTCGGCAACTTCTAGCTCGGAAGCCGGAACTTCTGGCGTCGCTGGTGCTGGAGCATCAGCCTCTGCCGCCAGGGGCACCTCTTCAACTTCCCTCCTGCGGTCCGGCGCTACCACAGGAGCTTTAGGCGAGGACTCCAAGCTCAGGCTCACGAAAGCTGGCGCCGGAGCTGCCGCGACTTCCACCTCCGCTTGACAAGGAGGCTCAACAATCGAAGCCGGAGCTTCGGAAAGTATAGCCCCAGCTGTTGCAAAAGGCGTTGAAGCTCTGGGTCCCTTCTTTGACACCCTGAAAATAAAAGGGAAGAGAAGATTAAAGACACATCCAAAAGTAGGATTAACATTTCAGAGTGAGCAATCAATGCTTACCTTGGGATGCTACCACCCCAGTTGCCTCGGAACCTCTTCTTCTGAGGCCCGGAGCTAGAGCCCACCAAATCTGGTGAAGCAACTGCTTCGGACCTCGATTGAGGAACACTCGCAGCCGCCGGAGTTCTTTCGGCCGGAGCTTCCCTTCGTCGGGAAGAACTCCTGGACTTGGAGCTTCTAGCCGGCACTGAAGCCGGGGTCAATTGCCCGAAGCTGACACCTCTTGAAGATGCTTGCAACAGAGTAGGGGTAGTAGTAGAAGACCTCCCCCTCCGGGGACAAGCAGCTGTCGTGGAACGAGCAAGCCTGACGGACCTCCCGTCAGCGTGCTTCAACTTCCTCTTCCGGCTGGAAGGCTCAGATGGCTCTTTGCCCTTGCCTTTGCTGACGTCTTCAGTTCTTCGGCTCGGGGCGGGGACAGGACCACCCTCAGAAGCTCTGGGGATCGCCAATCTGCTGGTCCGAAGCCTATCCACCTCACCAAGATCGTCAAGCACCGGCATACTCATCCGGAGCTCCCCGCTGAACTGTGCCTCCATGTTCAGAGGGTGGAAAGCCATCGGCGGAGTTAAGTCGTCGCCTTCAACGTCAATTCCATGCTGGAACTTCTTTAGATGAAGCACCAAAGTTGCGCCATCCAAGTTGGATTTCAGACTGATTTCAATCTGGTCTTCATCCATCACGCCATTGAGGGCCCATGTGAGCTTCTCCCTCTTCTCCAACGGAGCCCATTTGTTGACTAGGAAGTTGTAGAAGACCATCTGGGGGGTCACTCCACCTTCCACTCATTCACGGATCCTGGTCAAGGCAGGATTCAAGGCCTCTGACAGCACCGGAACCACACTCCATGCGTCAGTGTCAACATTTGGGAGACCTTCGGGCAGCTCCAACTTCTCGTTCTCCTTTGCCGTGACGACGATCCAATATTTCTTCCAGTCGTCCCACTTGCCGGAAGGAAATGACCTTAAGTATTTGTAGGGGCATTTCTTGTGCTTCACAAAATAGTAGAAGCCAAGAAATTTGTACCCCTTTCCGGTGGTGTGGATGGTAAAGAAGGTGCGGAAAAGATCAATGCAGAGGGGAATACCCACCCACATCTCACAGAAGTGGACGAATGTCGACAGAAGAAGAAGAGAATGGGGGCCAAGGTGGTAAAGCTGCAGACCATAGAAGTCCAGCAGCATCAAAAGGAAAGTTGAAAAAGGTGAGATCAGCCCTACAATGGCGTACGCAGAGAAGTACACCATGTCACCGTCGCGCTCCTTCTTGAACGGGAGCTTGCCGACGCGGACCAGATGGTTGAAGGAGTCGCTACACCACCCCATGTAGGTCCGGACCTTCTTCAGATCATCATCGCTCTTGAGGCGGCTCTTGGGGAGACCCAACTCCATCGCGGCAAAGTGGAGCAAAAAATGGAAAGTTGGGCGGAGTTTGGGAGGCTTTGAGCACAAAGATGATCGAAGGCGATAAGAGTCCTCAACCCGTGTGCACTTTCCTTCTTAAGTAAGCCTCTACGACGCTTGGATGGAAACCGCAATGAGATTAAGAGTAGTTTTCAAAAATCTACCCCGTCCATGACGATTGGGCCTGGGGCCACCCCGACGAAGAGATCGAGGTCCATACCCAAGGCCAACCGTTGCCATGATGAGCAGCGGGAAACCCAAAGTTGGCGCTCTAACAGGGCGCGCGGAACCGATATGGTTTTTGTATTGGGAACCGGCAACCTTCAATTGCATGAGATCCACACTCAAAGATCTCATCTGCCGTATTCATAACTAGCCACGCGTCGAATGTTCACTCCCGGATCGCCATTCAATCGGCGCATCAGAGAACTTTTTTGAAAATCAAAGTGCGGGAGTCGAGAATGGCCCCACCTCCGACGGAACAACTTAACCCAAGGGGTTTCTCCCAGAGGTGGGCCCGGGGGCCACTGTCGGTATCCTACGTACCGGGTACCCCACGATACCGCAACAAGTGCAAGGAAGTTCCACCTGTTAGAATCAAAGACTCTTGCAGGTCCCACATGGCACGTTGCACCGGACCAGCTCCCCTCACATGACTGGCTCCCGGGTTAACACGTGTAAAATAAGCCCGAAACAAAACTCCCAACCAAGGGAAGCTCCGACGACTACATGTGCACAACAGCCCCAGACCTAGCCCCCGTTAGAGAGGAGCTCCGGTACTGACACGTGTACAACAACCACGAACCTACTCTCCCGCCAGGGAAAGCTCCGGATCTGCCACGTGTGGAGCCTCTGGACCTTCGACACCAACGGAAATACAAGCCGATCATGACCATTACAAACATTCAAGGATGGTTAAGGCGGCAGTTACAAGGTCTGATAATGTGTTATTAATGCCATATTAATGACACACGATCAATGTACCATTAATAGTGGTAACTCTAGCATGAAGGCACGTTACCACACTATTTACTGTACTTAATACTCTTTAGACAGTGTATTAGGTCATTAAGCACGCCAGGGCCACATGTCGAGCGAGGCCAGCTTTGTAACGGTCAGTCCTTAGAAATATAAAAGGGCTGCACCGCACGAGTGTGGGGGGACTCATTCTAATCCAGGCAATTGCAACCTTAACTTAGCGAACTCACTCGCTCAATACAATTACACAAGCTCCGTGGAGTAGGGTGTTACGCTCAGGCGGCCCGAACCATGTAAATCTCTGAAGTCACCATCTTGACATTGATCTCTGTGTGCCCCAACCACAAAAGAACCTCCGCGGGCTGCTTCTTAGCTCGTTCGGGGGAAGTGTCGTATCCAACACTTCGACAATAACTGTCATCATCTAATCTTGTATATCGTAATGAAAAATCTCCCGATCGATGACTTCATTGACGATGAGCCTTCATAGCCTCTAATGCTCCGACTGAGACATCCTAAAATTCAAATGTAATAAACACAAGAACAAATTGGTATACAATTGTAATAAACACAGGAACTATTAGTGAATGGAGAACGGAGCTTACTTGTAGCACATGGAGTTGGCGAGCATCTACAAGGCATCAGCAGAGAAATTGTTCTTATGGTAAAGGGCATGGTACTAAGCTGGTGTGCTCGTCCCCTAAAAAAACAAACAATTTACATTCCGTTGATGCTTTTATAACCTGATATCAAAAACTCGTGAGAGAAACACCAATTATCGCATAGGTACCTTGATTCCAGCAAGGCTGCAGAGGTGGAAATCAAACTCAGTTGGATGGCAAATGCTAGTATCAACCACAATTCCTGCAGTTTCTAGGGTTTGCGAATCCGAATTTATTATACATTGATAGTCCATTACTTCTGCATTGGACATAAACAAGGAAGATGAATGTATACCGTAATGAAAATTCTCCCTTTGGATCAATGACTTCATTAACGATGAGTCTTCATTGGACATCCTCAAATTGAATAAAATCACTGGAATGCACGCTCTGAGGGTAGAGTCAAGGCAGCGGCGTGCTCCGGGGATAGGGGACGCGGCGGCGTGCTCCGGGACGAGCTGGCAGAGGCACCGGAGTGGCGGTTCCTCAACACTCTGATGACAGCAGGCCGACGTGCTTTGGGGATAGGGACAACATTTCCACTTATGTGAAGGTGGCGTCGTGCTCATACCGAGTATCGAGGTCGGGGTCGAGGCGGCGGCGTGCTCCGGGATAGGGGCGAGGCGGCATGCTTCAGCGTACTCAACTCTCTGATGATGAAGGTCATGGTTGACGGCGGGGTAGGGGTCGATGCCGGCAGCGCGACAATGATGAAGAGCGAGTTGAGAAAGAGGGACGACGGCGGCATGCTCCGGATCGACGGTTTATAGGTCGAGAGAGCGTGCGATGGACTAAAATTTTCAGCGTAAATGGGAGACGGGCAAATTTAAGGCGCGTCTCTCATTATTTTGATGCTCCGGACACACCGGAGTGTCCTAGATGCGCCACGATTTGCTGAAGCCAGGAACAACATCCAGGATATTCCGGTGTGTCCAACTGGCAACTGTGCGCAATGCCTTATATGATCGTTGCATTGCGCTCAGCTTTCCGAGGTGGGACAAAAATCTTCGGCATGAATCAGAGACGAGCTCAACCTAAGGCGCGTCTCGGATTTTGTTTTGGCCGTATGTTCGGCGTAAATCAAAGACGCGCCATTATAAAGTGCATCCCTCATTATTTTGTGGCCCCGGACACGCCCCAGTGTCTTAGATGCGCCACGGTGTGCTGAAGCTGGCCAGGAACAACATCCAGGACATTGCGACGTGTCCAACTAGCAACTTTGCACAATGCCTTATATGATCATTGCATTGCGCTCAGCTTTCCGAGGTGGGACAAAAAAATTGTCGCCATAAATCGGAGATGTGCCACTGAAAGGCGCGTCTCCCTTTTGCCGAATATCAGGTATCTGAGACACGCCTTTCTAAATTTCATCTCTCATGCACTCTTCACATTGCCACTCACACGACATCGTGGACCGTTACAGGGATAAACAAACGCAATGACATTGCAATTCATGGATTAATTGGAATTCAGGGATAAACAAAAGCGATGACATTGCAATTTAGAGATAATTTGCAACTCAATGAATTTCATAGTTCATACATTTTGTGCCCTGTAAACTAATTTTGAATATAAACTTATTCCTAAAGCTCCCATTGATCAATCTAAACTGTACTGTCCAGCTTTCTCCCGAACACGTCTCTTATATTGCCTTGGATACTGAAAATATTAACATTCTTTAAATTGACAAATGTCGAAGGAGGAATGAATAACCTACGTTGGTCACTAACACAAAGTGTCTAACCTTGATAAGTAGATTATAGCAATCATTTTCAACATCGGGCACATTTGGCTGATGCAGCAAACGCTGAACTTCAAGTAGTATAGTTTTGATTGTAAAAGCAGTGCACCACCCCTACGAAATATCAATTTAAGCAACATAAGAAACCAGTTCAAATAAGTTTGGCAACAAATACTAGTTACATGAGAAAAATAGGTCTATCTTACAGTCTCTTGATCAAGAATCCCAATGCAGAGTGCTCTTGAGCGATGGACATTTGGGTTGAAGAAACCACTTGGAAAGGCGCATCTTGGAGGCAACAATGGATAGTCCTCTGAGAAGGAGATTGTGAGGGTGTAGTAACCACCTTCCCAGTCAGTCTACAAAGGAAATTCATTAATAGGAGGATGATGGTTAAACTCATATTGTGCTTGTTCTTTATGACTTACCCCTTCTTTACCAGGGACAATGCACTACCACTTCAATAAATCTCCCAGTTCAGGCTTCGCAGAGAGACCCTACGCAGAGAAATTGAAAATACAAAAACAAACAAGATGGAAAAACAAAACTACAGTTAAGTTCATTAGTCCATTGCAGATCTACATATATACAACTATGCGACCGGTGTGCCATATGTACATACATGGGGATGATTCTTGCGCCACGCCAAGCGCTCCTCCTTCAGTCGGCTATGCGCCAAGCCGATACCAGCCATGAAGAGTGACGACGATGAGGAGGACGGTGACGGCGATGACGACGAGGACATCGATGATGACGACGACGACGACGACGATGACAACGGCGATGGAAAACAGAGGAGGAGGTCGCACTGGAGTTGGTCGATTAGTAAAGGATTCTTGGTCAATTAGTAATAAAGGAGCACCGGAGGCAAAGAAGAGACGAGAGAAATAAATGCGAGACGCGCGTTAAGTTAAAGTGTGTCTTCCATTGTCGAAGAGACGAAGAGACAAGGAGAAGAGGGAGATAAATGCGAGACGCGCTATAACTAAGAGAGACACGCGTTAATCTAAAGAGCGTCTTCCATTGTCAAAAGAGAGACGCGTGGCACGAGGTCTGTGGAGAACTTAATTTTTGCGGCGTGGTGCAGAGAGGCGTGCGACGTCCGTGCGTCACCTTTCATTTCCCCGAGGCGGTATCGATGCGTCCCATCGTTCCATCAATGTGCGGGAAACCAACTGCTCCCTCCACGACTCCGCGCGGACCTTATTTAAGACGCGCCATCACCAGTGAGTTCTCCACAAGCGCGTCGCTCACTTTGAATCTCTTCTTTTCTTTGATCGTCTTCTCTGCCCCGACGACCCACCACCACCATGGTCGACCCTCCGCCGCCAAGTCCGCCGAGAGAGCCATCCTGCAAGAAATTGTGTTGTAGCTCCCCCGAGAGGTTCAACAGCGAGCAACATCTCCTTATGGCGCAAGAGGCATACAACAATACGTCTCGCGCTATGAGTTCCTTGGGTCTAGGTACCCTTTCCCAGTTTACTAGAATGGGTACCATCAGCCACTACCTCTTCGCCCTCACGGGAGTGGCCGATTGTTTCGACATTCTGTTCGAGATGATGGCCCATGTGCTTGGCCCCGAGGGTCGCAAAAACCTGGTGGAGGCGACGGAGAGCAACCTCGTTCACGGGGTCACACCACCGGTGCAGCTGGCACAGCCGGAGTAGCCGGCCCAGGCTCCTGTTGCACCGGCACCGGATTCGCCGCCGGAGGACAATGACGAGGAGGAGGAGGAGGAGGAGGAGGAGGAGGAGGAGGAGGAGGAGGAGGAGGAGGAGGAGGAGGAGGATGGGGAGGAGGAGGAGTTGTTAATGAATGAATTCTCTTGAATATTATCTTGCGTGTTCTTCAACTGTGTGAATATTATCTTGTGTGTTCATCAACTGTGTGAATATTATCTTATGTGTTCTTCAACTGTGTGAATGAATGAATTTGTGGTGTGTTCATCGTGTTCCTGAGGTATCATAAGGAAGGATTTGATTATATTCAGGTATCAAGTGAGAATGTGCTCTGAGTTCAGTGATGTGTGATATCAACAGTGAACCGAAGCAAAATGGAGAAATCACGAAGCTAAAGGTGACGTGAGGAATAAGAGACGCGCTTTCAATAGAGAGCGTCTCTCTTTTAGCAGAGGAGAGGGATACGTCGGTCATAGGAGATGTGTTGTGTTTTATGCACGTCTCCCACTTTTCATAGAGGATAGCGTGTCTTGGATACCAATTTAACTGAGACGGGCTTTGTTTTAACGCGTCTCCTTGTACTTTAAGCTGAGCCATGTCAGATCCTTGCTGAAGCGGGCTCGTCTCGCTTAACATTATCAGAGACGGCGCCTTTGTGCTCATCACCCATCTTTGTCTCCTATTTGGGTTTCTTACGTAGTTTTAATCAGTAAAATAGGGGCGGACTAGTTTGACCTGGGGGCGGACTAGTCCGGACAGGATAGATGAACACGAGAATGGAGAGATTTTTATCAGTGATTCACTCGATGATAAATGATGTACAACTACTTAAAAACCTAGTGGAACAGTAGCAAACGAAGGAAACAAGAATTGCTAAGGAAATCTCACGATTCAAGCGAAGAACGATAAGAACCCTAAAAGTGATCTAGCAATGAATGAAGGTAAAAAAAGCAAGGGACACTCGGATTTATCCCAAGGTTCTGCTCCACAGGGAAGCCTATGTCCTCGTTGAGGAGTCCCCGAAGGACCGGGTCTCTTTCAACCCTACCCTCACCAACCCACCACAAAGGCCGACTTGTTCTCCGCTAAATCACAGGGTGAATTCAACGATTCTTGGGGCAACTCACAATCTGAGACTCCCACAAACACACAGCTCAAACATAGATTGAAACACAACTCAAATTGATCCAAATCAACAACTCAAATCGAGAGAAGCACAAGAGATTAAGAATGATCAACTCCTTCTCTCTTCTCCCGAAAATCCCACAAATCCTCAAGATTCGCTCTTAGGGATCAAAGATGTGAAGAGGAAGGCTTAGGAAGGCTCTTGGGAGGCTATGGCGGTGCTAGGGTTCGAGAGATGGCAAGTAAAGGCCGGGGGATCCCTTTTTATAGGGGTCTCGACACTTAGCCGTTGCCACCAGAAAAAATCCGGACTAGTCCGCACTCGAACCCTAGACTAGTCCGGCCTTGAGGGGACCACTAACGTCACGACGACAAACCACGAAAGTCTCGGACACCTTTTGAATTCAAACGGTCCCAAGACCTCAGACTAGTCTGTCCAAAAACAGACTAGTCCAATAGCACTTAGAACCTTTCGTTCCGGGTGAGAACAGACAAGTCTTGTACGGGCGGACTAGTCCGTCCTGCCAAGACTTAGACTCTGCAGCCAAACTACTTCTTTAAATGGACTAGTCTGACCCACAACGGACTAGTACGATCTCACATAGTACCTCTTGGTCCGTGCAGAAACGGACAAGTGAAAGTGCATCTTGTGGGTTTTGGACGATTGATGACAAACAAACGAGATACTAATGAGATTTGTTGAGCTTTCTACAAAGAATAAAAATAATAATAAGTGCACAAAAAGGTGAAAAATTAATGAATGAGAAGGGAAGACCCGAAGTGAAGACTTGAAGCGCAAAGTAGTTGTTAATGTATAGGATGTGTGTGAAAGACACATCACAAGAGCTCACAACTTTGCATAGAGAGTAAGGGCTAAGATCAACAAGTTAAGCAATCCAATGAAGAACCGGACAAGTCCGTACACCAGCGGACTAGTTCGATTTTCTTTCAGTTCCCATACAGACAAGTCCAGACAGGAGCCGAACTAGTCCGATTAACTCTTTGTTGTCCGCACGAACAAGTCCCAAAATCCGGACTAGTACGTCTACATAACACAAACCACACATTGGACCAGACAAGTCTGTTTCATACAAACTAGTCCTATTTGGTTACTATAATCACAACGGACTACTCTGGTCGAATACAGACTAGTCCGGTTCACATAACAGTAATTAGGGTTTCAGGTGTGATGCACGTTTCACGCACATATCACACAGCACATCGGACTAGCCCGGTTCCGGGAGCAGACTAGTCCGACCGTCGGGATCCCTAACGACAACTTTTCTAAATGTCTATAAGTAGGTGATCGATGACCCCATAACAATGAAATAAGAAACCTAGCACCGTCACACGTCCCAAGAGCACAAAAACACTCCTCCCCACACATCTAAAGACCTAAAAGGTTAAATCTTTTCAGAATAAAGATCTGGGAAAGGGAGAGCGATGTCTACGCATCGTTGAGCTCTTGGGGTTTAATCCCTCATGCACTCTCGCAATTCTTGTAAATCTTTTGAGTGTATTTAATCTGTTTTCTCATTGAAATCTTGTGGGAGCCCTCAGCTTGTGAGGTTGCTCCATTGACTCGGTGATTACCCCGTGATAGTGGAATTCAAGTCGGTTTCGTGGTGACTTGACGAGATAAAGGGTTGGTTGAGAACCGGCTCTATGTGAGCTCCTCAACAAAGACGTAGATATCTTTTGTGGTATCGAACCTCGGTAAAAATCCTTTGTCTCCTGTGTTCTTGATCTTTATTTTTCACAATTATCACCATCTAGGGTTAAACTTGATCATACTCACAATTGTTTTAACTTTGTGTTTCTCGGATAACATAATTGCTATATTCACCTGTTAATCACTCTAAAGTTTATTTACTATTCCACTGTTATAACGTTCGAAGAAAAACACAAAATCAGTTAATCTTTTTGTAGGTGTAACAAGCACACCGGACTAGTCCGCACCTACACCGGACTAGTCCAACCTTCCTGTATTTGACAATTCTGTTAAGTGTTGCAAGGAAAAGTTCCAAATGCCTATTCACCCCCCTCGATGCCACATTCAATTAGTATTAGAGCAGGGCTTTCCATTTACGAGACTCGCTGCTCGGAGAGACACATGGCCACCAACAAGACCAACGAGATCCTGGAAATGCCTGTCATCGGAGACGAACAAAACACCAAGGTGTTCGATGTGCTTAAGGACTATGAGCACGACGATGATGAAGTGCACCAGCTGAAGGCACTTCTAAGAAAGAAGCTTCTAAGACAGAAGGGCAAGAAAGAAGATGAAAATCCAAAAGGGGGTAGTCATCAAGACTATTCCGGGTATCCTTTTAATTATGAGAAGCTCAACAACAAAAGTCACTATCTCTCTATTCCCTTGGGAAACCTACCCACTTTGACGGAACAGACTATACCATGTGGAAGTACAACAAGAAGATGCATCTTATTTTACTAAACCCAAGTCTTTCACTACAGGAAATGGGCAATAGGTCGCTGGGGAAATCAGAGGCATCGTGGCCAACGAATATAAGTGAACTATAACCGTTGGTTTCTAAAGACCGATGTACATATTTTATGACCGTTGGCCTAACTAAAAGAAGCGGCAGACCTAATTATAACCGTCAGCCGCTCGAAAAGAACCGATGGCTCTATTAAAATCGTCTACTAGAACAGAAGAACTGACAACTTTAATAAAGCTGTCGGCCAGAGGCCTGATGTCCATACTTGTGGGCCTGGCCAAAACTCCATGTTGCGTCCGCATGTGCGTGTGTTTACGGGCGAAACATTGATATCAAATCATCAAATCGCAATAGCACGTATAGCCTCGCTCGAACCCTTGCTCCCGTCTCCCTCATCGCTCGCGCGAGTGCACTCCGCCGTTGCCTCCGGCCCAATCCCCGAGCGTTGCCGCCTCCTGGACGTCTAGGAGCAACGAGCGGTGCCTCTCGGCCGTCCTCGAGCTTGCACGCCACCTCCACATCCCCGAGCGTGGCGCCACCTTCCCATCCCTTAAGGTTGCCACCTCTGATCCCTCTCCTCCGTGGACCAGCGCCGCCGCCTTCGGCCGTACCCGAGCCCCCCGCGCTGCCTCTCTCTGAGGCCTGAGCGGCGCTCCTGTCCGTCCCTGAGTCCCGAACGGAGCCTCTCGGCTGTTCTCGAGCCCGAACGTTGCCTCCCCGTCCCCGAGTGGCGCCGCCTTCCCGTCCCCGAAGGTAAATCTAACAATCAGTTAGGTAAGCTTGATTACATGTTGATGATCTTGGCAATGCTTAACTTGTTAATATGATAAATAAAATTGTATGAATTAGCAATGGTTAACTTGTATGTGTGATCTTAATTACATGTTGAATCTTGAATTAACTTGAAGCTTTTATATTTCAATTTTGTATTATGTTGAAATGTTTGAATGATTTGTTATGCTAAATTTTTAACTTTATTTATACTAAATACCGTACATGAATACACGGTATGCCCCGACTCGGCACGAGAACAAATTAAATGCGTTCGTGCCGTAGAAGATGATTCTAGCGGCCATAACGTATACGTCAACACGAGCACGAAGGCTTACGGTGACAATGAGGATGACCAATTACTGCACGTGGACGGTGGACCTGAATTTGGAACTTTCAATTATGAACAACTTGTCCCCTCTCTGTCGTTCTTTCCTCTCTCTCTTAAATGAATTAAAAATGAAAATGAGCAACCATAACCTATAGAATTTGATTACCCATTTTGAATGGCACGCTTCACATGCGATAGGCATGTGAGGTGTGCAAGTTTGGAATTGTCCCTTTTTGGACAGCCTGAGAGTGACTGGGGACGTGCTTTTGATGAGCTAGGTACGGGGTCTGTATCCGGATGTGATTTTGACAGCATAACCCTGATGTTCTCTGCTACACCATTTTTGGGCGTGCAGTAGAGAACATCGGGGTTATGCTGCCAAAATTTTGTCCGGATTCGGACTCTGTGTCTGGTCATAAGCACGTTTCCTCGGTCACTGGGTGGGTTTATGACCTATCTGCCTAGTCGTAGGGGCCGTTACATGACATAAAAATAAACTAACAATAATGTGTCTACTTTGAAGGTATAAGCTAAAAAGTGTGTAACGAGCGTAAGGTAATGTATGGTGGATGGAGTTCAACTGGAGCGCACACTAGAGAATGGGCTGATATCGCAACTGTTTGTGTGAATCAAGCTTTTGCTAGTGGTGCTCATGTTGCGAAGTGCCCGTATAGCAAGTGTTGGAATCTTCATCGTTTGTCTAAATCTGAAATAGAGCTACACCTTTGCAAGCACGAATTATGCCTAACTACCTAGTGTGGTGCGAGCATGGGGAGGTGGATCATGCTAGTTAGTCGGACGGAAATGAGGATGACGATCGGATGGATGAGATGATGACGGATATTGGTCGAGAGTACAAAGAAGAGTCACAATCGGAGGAGGTGCAAATGTTTTATAGGCTTCTTGCTGCCTCAGATGAAAATGTGCACGAGAGCATCAATGTGACTGTTTTGCAGGCGGTCACACGACTTATGGTGTTGAAGTCAAAGTTCAATTTTGCAAACAATTGCTACAATGATATCATAAAGATCATAAGGGATCTGCTTCCATCAAATAATAAGATGTTGAAATACATATACCAATCTAAGAAGCTTTTGGCTGGATTGGGCATGAATTATGAGAAGATTGATGCGTGCGAGAATAGTTGCATGTTGTTTTGGAAGGAACACAAGAACGATACTCATTGTATGCATTGCAAAGCATCTAGATATGTGAATGTTCTGAATGATGATGGAGAGGAAATAACTACAAAAGTACCTATCAAACAACTTTGGTACATGCCTATCACTTCAAGGCTTACGCGGTTGTTTCTGTCCCAAGAAATAGCGAAACAGATGAGATGGCATTCTGAAGGGATACGTGAGAGCGATGATAGAGATATTATGACGCATCCATCAGATGGCGTGGCTTGGCAAGCTCTAGACCGTTTTGATCCGGAGTTTGCAAGAGATCCTAGAAATGTTCGTCTTTGGTTGTCAACGGATGGTTTCACTTCTTTCAGCACAAGTAGCAGCCCGTACTCATATTGGCCTATTTTTATCATGCCTTACAACCTCCCTCCCAACATATGCATGAAAGAACGATACATATTCCTTGCGGTCATCATTCTAGGTCCTAAACATCTTGGCAAGAAAATCAATGTGTTTATACAACCATTGATTGAGGAGCTAAAAGAGCAATGGCAAGGTGTCAAGGCATGTGACAGTCACCTAAAATGTGAATTTACCTTACGTTCTGCATATCTATGGTCAATCCATGATTTGTTGGCATATGATATTTGGACTGGTTGGTGTTTCCACGGACAATTGTGTTGCACCATATGTATGGCTGACACCGATTCCATCAGGTTGAAGTATGGAAAAAAAAAGTCGGGTTTTTGATTGTCATCGACGATTCCTTCCTTCAAACCATCCTTTCAGGAGCCATACACAATCATTCTGGAAAAGCATAAGAGTTACAAAAGGACCACCTCGTCCATTGACAGGCAAACAAAAAATAACATGGCATGTAAAGTTAAAAGAGTCTGCAGAAGGTGTTTTTGAAGGTTATGGTAAAGAACATAACTGGACTCATATTTCTTTTATTTGGGAGCTACCATACGCAAAAGCGTTGCTTTTACCGCACAATTTAGATTTGATGCACCAGGAGTGTAATGTCACTGAAAGTATCATAAGCATGTGTTTTGATTTTATCGGCCAAACCGAAGATAATTTGAGTGCGATGAAAGACTTAGCTAATATTTGTGATCGTACAAGGCTTGAAGTTATAAAAAATGCAAGTGGGAATGAAATTAGACGACAAGTTCCATACTGTGTCAAGCCAGAAGAAAGAAAGCAAATACTTAGTTGGTTGAAAACACTGAAGTTTTCAGGCTGCTATGTAGCTAATATTAAACGATGTGTTAATATCAACACTGGTAAACTCAATGGACTGAAAAGTCATGATTACCATATTATGATGGAGAGACTTGTACCGGTAATGTTCCATGGGTACTTCAAACCTGATTTGTGGAAGATAGTTGCTAAACTTAGCTACTTTTATAGGCAGATATATGCTAAGGAAGTGTCAAAGAAGATGATGCAGCAGAGGGAGAAAGAAATTATTGTGCTTGTATGTAAGATGAAAAAGTTTTCCCACCTGGATTTATGAATGTTATGCAACATTTTCTGGTCCATTTACCTTATGAAGCGTTAGTGGCAGGTCCTGCACAGTTCAGATGGATGTATAGTCAAGAGAGAGAATTGAATAAACATAGGGCTATAGTGTGCAACAAGGCAAGAGTTGAAGGGTGTATTGCAAAGGCATTTACAGCTATGAGATTACAAACTTTTCTAGCAAATAATTTTCACGTGCCAACAACGTGAATGCATCTACGACACGATATCATAATGCAGGAGAGCAACCTAGACCGAACTCAAGATTTTTTTATTGGAAGGGTAAAGGTGTTGGGCTTCCACTTCTCATTACATTTTGGATTCAGAAAGAAAATATACCATGCTTTACATATTTTTCAACATGGAAGAAGTGTTACCATATTTTGAAATGTTTGACAATCTGCATTGGACATCTTCTCGGAGACCTAGACAAAGTCAATTGGATAAGCTACGTCAGCATGGCATAAACGGTGGGCCAAACTTCGTGTACTGGTTCCACCAACATGTAATTTTTCTATCCTACCTTTTTCCTTCAATCATAGTTCACATGGTAATCATAGGATGCTAACTTTATCTTATTTATATAGTCTATGAAGGATGTCAATATCTTTGATGACTTGCAACAGATGACACATGGTCAACTGAAAGCTAGTGAATTTAATCGATACAATATCAATGGATATTGTTTTCACGCGACAAGTTTAGAAGCAAACTGCCCACTTGAGTCACAACAAACAGCAGAGTGTTGATAACAGCCACAGAGGGTAGTGGAGAAGTGAATAAATACTACCGTGTTCTGCAAAAAGTAATTGAGTACAGATTTGGCGGTCCGAAAGAACTGAAGCTTGTGATATTCGACTGTCAATGGTTTGATCCAACATCGGGCACGAGAGTGGATGATTTCGGAATGGTGGAAGTCAACCACAACTCGTGATACACAACCCTTAACAACAATGTTGTATTTGCAAATCAAGTGGAACAAGTGTACTATTTAAGTTATCCTAACCCAAGTTTGAAAATTGGTGGGTTGTATATAAACTTAACCGTGAAGTGCACCATCGTCGTTATGATTGGTACATAGAGAATCAGGAAGATGATGATGTTGGTGTCTATCAAGATGAAGTCGAGGAAGCAGAAGATTTTAGGATATCTTGTGGGACAAGACTCGTAGAAATAGCTAGTGATACGCTAGAGTTGATGTCTAAAGAACCAGCTGATCCTTCGAGTAAACCTCTTCAGCAATCACAAAGGATTATTGAAAAGCAGAAAAGGATTATTGAAGAACAAGAGAGATTTGAGGAAGAGAGTGAAGGAGAAGAGATGTGTGAAAATCTTAATGCATTTATGGAAGAAGCAAATTCTGATGCTAATGATTTTTTAATCTTATTGTATGCATTCTTTGAGATTTTGATTCTTATGTTGAATATCTTTTACTATTTACTGTTCTTGTATACTAATCATTTGTTAAAAAATTGTGCAGGTTGAAGCATTTTGTAGGAAAGATGAAGAAGGGCAGTGGATCTTCGTCGTCCACGTCTCAGCCCAGTATTGGTTCGAACCACACAAGCTTTTTTGAGGTACTAGATAATTTTTAAATTCATTTCAATATCATATTTACCTATCTATTAATTATTACATGTTTATTTGGAATTGCAGGGTAGTGAGGCGAGTGCACGGAGGAAGAGGCAGCTCTTGGGGTGTGTGACAAAGCAGGAATTGATCAAGCCAACACGAGGTTCGCGGCCAACACAGGTGCCAGACGGTTGCCCACGTACGACGAGTTGTACGGGGAGGAGGCGGAGGCTATCAGGCAGCTGTTGGAGAAAGGAGGAGGCTCAGGAGCAGATTCGAGTGACCGTTTGCAGGAGATCTTTGGGCATTCGACCTCCTCTGAGGGTGGTAACGAGGGGGATGATGAGAACGACAAGCAAGAGGGTGATGATCCCGAGCGAGATGCCAGGCTGGCAGGATTGGCAGAGCTAAATGGGTTAGGACATCCCGATCGATGCCCCTTTAGGTAATATTTCTAATTAATTGATAAGTTCATTATACCTTTTATACTGGTTTTCTTGCCAACTAATTAACTATTAATTTTTTTACAGGTTGCGTAGGCACCTTCTATGTAATCCAATGGAAGTCGTGGACTAGCGGAGGATTATTAGGCCGAAGGGTACTAGGTGTTGGATTGAGCCTGGTTGGAGTGGGAAGGGGTATCAAAGAGTAATTAACACGGAGTTGGGAAACACCACTCGATTTTTCTTTCTCGAGATGGTTGAAACAGGCGGCCAAAGATTTGCGACACATAATTGGGATCACTATACGCTAAAAGCGTATAGCATTTCAGGTACTTGTCAGGACAAAGTTTGGGAGATGTTCTGAGTAAGTTTGTTTTCATTATTTCGATTAAATTGCATCTTTCTTTGGTTGCCATTAATTGTTACTTGTATGCATGGTGTGTATCAGTTGGAGAAGGGCGTGAGTGAAGCTTATGCAACTCAAGTTTTCAGACTGCAGCAAGAAGACGTACCAAGGACTCCTTCTCTGATGCACGGATCAAAACTGTGACTGTGTACTATAAAACGGTGTTGTACCAGCACATGACAAATAAAGCAGCAGACAAAAAGCACCTAACTAAGGAGGAGTACTTGCGGAGCAGTGTGGATTGGATCTATGTGGATATGGAAGCTTGGGAATGGTTGTGCGAGTACTGGGCCTCAGAAGATTTCAAATAGGATTCTGATAGAAACCGAAGAACCGAAAGAGCAAGCCTGGAAAGCACTACTTTGGGTCGGATGAATTTGTGCGTATGGAGCAAAGAATGGTATGAATTCTTACCACCATACTTAGGTTGCTTAAAATAATTATATTGATTAAAATGATTGATGTTTGTATGGCAGGCAACTGAAACTGGTGTGCCTCCTACTTTTTTTGAGGTCTTCCTTAAGGGGCACAGAGGCCCAGACCAGAATCACCTGGAGTAGTTGTGTGACGAGGAATCAACACAAATATTGTTATGTATGTTCACTATTTGTTATATCTATCCATCAAGTTAATTTCTCTTTTATTATATCTATCAGTCAACTAAATCTATTGCAGGAAAAATATGTTGAGTGTTTAAAGAAAACACGTGGAGATGACGTGGACTTTGTCAGACAGCCGTTGAATGTGGTGCCGCGTACGAAGCCGACGGGGGTCTACCACATGGGAGGTATGTGTAAAGATATTCATGATTAATTTATAGGTTAATGACCATGGATTTTTAACACTTGCATCTTTCACAGACTTGGGTTGGACGACGGGTATGTGGACAGCACGGCTTATGCTAATCGTCGGTCCTCCACTAGCAGTTCTACTCGGTCTCGTTCTAATACGGAGAATGAGCAATTGAGGGAAGAATTTAGACGCACCCAGTATCAGATGCAACAAATGCAGCAACATATACAGAATTTATATATGAATCAGGTAACATGTAATCTTAACAATTGCGCAATTTACTTGAATCAATAGTTGTATAGTTCTACTTAAGATCTTATAAATACTTTAATTGATGCGATTTTTGTCTCATGGTAATACCGGATCTCAGTTCGGTATGCTGCAACAGTTTCAGTTCGACCCAATGTCGCGGGTACATATGCCTGTTTTATTCGAAATCGAATAATGCTTACTTGATACAATTCTTACCTCAAGGTGGCATAGGATCATAGTTCGGTATGCCTCGTCCTCCTGTTGGTCCCTCCTCACGGGTATAAGTGCGTGTCTTATTAATTTGAGTTGCAACACAAAATAGTAATCATAATTGTCATAGGGTTGCGAGAGTGGTCAGACATATTTTCGACCACCTCAAGGATTTATGTCGATGTTGACCGCAAATCATCCAGGATGGCCACCATATCCGAGTGTTTTCCCGCCGCTGTCCCTAGGTCCGGTGCAACCTCAACCATCAGCACCTTCACTCGCAGCGGTATGACTTAAATCACTAGCTCTGATGAATCCTTAGACACAATCTAGTTACTTCTGTGAGTCTTCTTGTAACATATAAAACAATTATCAAATTTACAGATTTAGACTTGTGAATTGTAAGTAACAATGTAAACTTTACTTATATTTGTTTATTGCAGGGTTCCCGTCAAGGAACGTCCGATGCGTGTGATGGTTTCCTTGATTTGAACAGTGGAGGTGCGAGCGGTGGAGGTGCAAGTGGCGGAGGTGGGAGCGCCGGAGGTGGGAGTGGTGGAGCTTCGGACAATAACATGTAAACTAATGTGGTTTCTGTTCGCACTTATACACTTTATTTGCATGAACTAGGGACATGTGAACTTGTGATTAAATGTAGCCTATGTACTGCTGCTAGTGCTGTTGTGTTCTGTAGTGAATTTTGCTGGTCCGCTGTTGTGAATTTTAGCCTATGTACTGTTGTTGTGCTGGTGCTGGTCTGATGGAGCGCTCACTGGAGCACGGGAGGTTCCCCAACCGGGGAGGCAGTGAAATGTAGCGCCAATTTTTTTTAAAAAATCATTATTATAGCCGTCAGTACCTATCAGGCTGACGACTATAGGTGTTTTAAAACCGTCGGTGGGCGAACGGGCCGACGGTCATACGATGCCGGTTGGATAACGTGGCCGACAGTCAACAACTTTAATAGCCGTCGATTTTGTCCCCTGGCCAACGGTTATAAAGCATTAAATGCGTCAGGGTCCCTTCGAAGGCCGACAATCTTAACTTTTAAACAAGTCATTTTTTCGGACCAACGGCTTTAACTTTATGAATGTCGGCGCTTTGAAACCTATGGTTATAATCATTATAAGCATCAGCACCGACAACAATAAAAGTTAAATACGTCGAATATAAGCCGTCGGGTAAAGATGTCAGCACACCGACATTTCTAGGCTATTACCGTTGGCTACAGTAGGTAACCGACAGCTATAGCCCCGACGCCCATTTATGCATTTCTTGTAGTGTTTGGCACATAGCCTGTACAGGTCTAAATATCCTCGACGACAATGAAGAACTCACCTCAGAGAAAGAACAAGCAATTCATCGCAACGCACAAGCCGTTGCAGTGATTACCTCATCTTTGAGTCGAGAAGAGTTCACCAAGGTGGATGGACTCGAACTTGCTAAGGACATATGAGACACACTCAAACCTGCTCATGAAGGGAACCGCTCCATCCGCGAAGCGAAGATTGAAATGCTTGATGGTGAATTGGGGAGATTTGCCATAAAGGATGGTGGAACTCCTCAAGAGATGTATAACCGCATTAAGACACTCATTAACAAGATCTGTGCCTATGAAAGCAACAAGTGGACTGATCACGAGGTTGTGAAGAGGATGATAAGAGTGTTCATGCCTCGCAACGTCACCTTATGTTCAATGATAAGAGAAAGCTCGGGATTCCATGGAATGACCCTCGATGAAGTTCTTGGAAAGGTTATCAATCACGAGATGATGGAGAAGGAAGCTCAATATGTGAAAGACCTTGCAGAGCTTACTTCATCCAAGAGGAAGGAAGTTGCCATCAAAGCAACTTGCAAGCCCAAAGGGAAGGAGGCTTGTGAGACACATGAAGAAGAAGATACTGATGATGTAAGCACATATATGAATGATGAAGAGATGGTGCTCTTCATCAAAAGATTCAAGCGCATGATGAGGAGAAGAAAAGGCGGCAACTCAAGTGAAGGAAAGAGTAAGGAGAAGGAAAAATCCAAAGATCAATGTACTTGCTACAACTGCGGTGAATACGGGCACTTCATGGTTGATTGTCAGTATGAGGAAAACAAAAAGAAGAATGAGTCAAAGCCGCATGAAAAGAAAATTTTCGGAAAAAGAAGCAAGCACGCCAAGTGCGTATCGGTAAGGAGTGGGACTCAAACGATGAGTCATCCTCAAAAGATGAAGAGGATATGACAACAATTGCCATCAAGAAACTAACAAAGAAATCTACAATCTTCCCAAACATGGGAGGATAGGAGAACCCTAACCATACTTGCCTCATGGCTAAAGAGGGCAAGAAAAAGGTCAAATCTAAACCTTCTTCTTTACATTCCTTTAATGATGATTTTGATAGCGCTAGCAAAAATGAGGAAATGAAGTTGTTGTCATATGAGATCTTTGAGAAGGAGGAGATTGTCAACCGTGAAGAACATATGCTCATTCGTGAAAGAAAGAAATATCATGAGGTTGAAAAGCTCCTTGAGCTTGAAAATGAGAAAAGTAAGGAACTTGAGATTGAACTAGCCTTGAGTAAGGAAACTTACTAAAAACTAGGAGACTCACATGTTGCAATTAAGGATGAACTTGCTAACTTGACAAGAGTTAACAAAATTCTATAAGTGTAAGTTGAGTCACTCAAGCAAAATGGCACTTCCTCTTCAAAGAGCTCACCTTCTCAAGATGTCAAGTCGATGCCAATTAAAACTTGCACATGCTCTAATATGAAGGCTAGTGTGAAAAATGAATCCAATGTTCCAAAAGTCAAGCATCCATCCCAAAGCGGCATCTTTGACAAGGAAAGATTAAATATGCACGTAGTGCATATACGGTCACAAGACCTCCTAATATCAAAGATGGTCTTGGGTAACAAGAGGTAAAAAGCAATTCACTAATGCTTAGAATACAGATCATATTGCTTTTGTTAAGGAAAACTCATCTGAACATGAACAACAAACCCTATTTCAAACTTTTGATGCATATTATGTTCTTATGAAAAATAGATTTGGTTATGTTTATGCAAAATATGCAGGGCCATGCCACAAGAGACAAAAACTTATGTGTGGGTACCTAAATCACTTGTGACTAACCTTCGAGGACCCAAGCAAGCTTGGGTACCTAAAACCAAGGCATAACTCTATTTTGCAGGCCTACTCCCCCGATGGATCAAAAAGGGTGTTATATAGTGGATGCACAAATCATATGACCAGAGAAAGGGGAATGTTCGTAGAATATAAGCGAAATGCAGATCCAAGTGAAGGAATCTACTTCGGAGACAATAGCCAAGGAAAAGTCCTTAGCACGGGTAAAATTGCAATATCATCTCAACACACTCTTTCCCATGTTTTACTTGTTGATTCATTAGATTACAATATCTCTGCTATGTGACATATGATACACTTGCTTATTCACTAATGAGGGTGTGAAAGTTTTTAGAAGAAGTGATAACTCAACTGCTGTCAAGAGAATGTTGAAGGGAAAGCTTTATCTCGTTGATTTCAAAATAGATAAAGTCAAACTCAATACTTGCTTGTTTGCAAAAACTAACATGGGATGGCTATGGCATAGATGGCTAGCCCATGCTGGCATGAGAAATCTACAGAAACTTCTAAAAGGTGGTCACATCCGAGGTTTGAAAGATGTTGTGTTTGAGAAATACAGGCCATGTAGCTCATGCCAGGCTGGAAAACAAGTTGGAGCACCACACTCCGTGAAGAATGCGATAACTACATCAAGACCGCTAGAACTTCTACATATGGATCTGTTCGGTCCAATTTCTTATATAAGCATCAGCAATAATAAATACAATTTGGTTATAGTTGATGATTTATCTAGATTTACCAAGGTATTCTACCTGTATGATAAATAAGAGACCCAAGGCATCCTCAAGAAGTTCTTGAAGGGAGCACAAAACGAATTATACTCCACAATCAAAAACATTAGAAGTGATAACGGAACGAAGTTCAAAAATACTCAAGTTGGGGAGTACCTGGATAAAGGAATAAAGCAGGAGTTCTTGGCACCCTACTCCCCTCAAGAAGACAGGGTGGCCGAAATAAAGAACAAGACACTCATTGAGATGGCGCGAACAATGCTAGATGAATACAAGACTTCAGACCGATTTTGGGCAGAAGCAGTAAACACCGCTTGTCACGACATGAATCGGTTACATCTTCATCGACTTCTGAAGAACAAGCCATATGAGCTCCTATCGGGTAACAAACCAAATATTTCTTATTTTAGGGTATTTTGTAGTAAATTTTATATTTTGAACAAGAAACCTAGGACTTCAAAGTTCGCTTCAAAATCTGATGAAGGGTTCTTGCTCGGTTATGATTCGAATGCCTACGCCCATCATGTTTTCAACAAAGTCTCTGACATTGTTGAAGTGGCACATGACGTAGTGTTTGATGAAACTAATAGCTCTCAAGTGAAGCAAGTTGATAAGTGTGTGCTAGATCAAGAAGAAGCTCCATGTCAAGCGTTTAGGAGAGTGACACTTGGTGATATTCGACCTCAAGAGCAATCACAAGACTCAAGTACTCAAGACAATAAAAATGAAGACAATGAATAGGAATGACATCACAAGTGACTCACCAAAGAGTACATTAGAGTGTACAAAGAGATTATCCCGCCGACAATATCATTGGAGATATTGCAAAGGGAGTAACTACTAGATCTTGTGTTGCTAATTTCTATGAACACTACTCCTTTGCCTCATCTTTGGAACCCTATAGGGTTGATGAAGCACTAAGATATCCATATTGGGTGATGGCCATGCAAGAGGAGCTGAACAACTTCAAAAGAAATGAAGTGTGGGAGCTTGTGGAAAGACCAAAGGCGAACATCATGGGCACCAAATGGGTCTTCCAGAACAAGCAAGATGGACACGGAGTAGTAACTAGTAACAAAGCATGACTAGTGGCCAAAGGTTACTCACAATTAGAAGATTTGGATTTCGATCAAACTTTTGCTCCCGTAGCTAGACTTGAGTCCATTTGAATTTTATCAGCCTATGCTACTCACCATAATTTTAAGCTGTATCAAATGGACGTCAAAAGTGCATTCCTCAATGAACCTATTAAGAAAGAGGTGTACGTGGAGCAGCCACCAGGCTTTGAAGACCAAGAGTATCCTAACCATGTGTACAAACTGCGTAAGGTTCTCTATGGCCTCAAACAAGCTCCCAGAGTTTGGTATGAGTGCCTTAGGGACTTTCTCACACAAAATAGTTTTAAAACAGGAAAGGCTGATTATACATTGTTTACCAAGCATTTTGATGGTCACTTATTCATTTTTCAATTTATTTTGATGACATCATCTTTGGATCTACTAATGAATATTTTTGTGAAGAATTCAGTAAAATTATGACAGATAGATTCGAGATGTTCATGATGGGCGAACTAAAGTTCTTTTTGGGATTCCAAGTGAAGCAATTCAAAGAAGGCACATTTATCTGCCAGACCAAGTACACACAGGACATCCCCAAAAAGTTCAACATGGATAAAGCCAAACCCATCAAGACCCCAATGACAACTAATGGTTATCTAGACCTCTACAAAGGTGGTACAGATGTCGATCAAAAGGTATATCGATCAATGATAGGTTCACTGCTTTATTAATGTGCATCTAGGCCTGATATCATGCTAAGTGTTTGTATGTGTGAAAGGTTTCAAGCTGCACCTAAAGAGTGTCATTTAATAGCTGTAAAAGGAATCTTAAGATACCTTGTTCACACACCCAGCTTAGGCCTTTGGTATCCTAAAGGATCCAAATTCAACCTTATAGGATATTCCGATGCCGACTATGCAGGCTGCAAAGTCGGTAGAAAAAGCACATCCAGAACATGTCAATTCCTAGGTAGATCCTTAGTTTCATGGTCCTCAAAGAAGCAAAATTCCATTGCCCTTTCCACAGTCGAAGCAGAGTATGTCACAGCCAGTAGTTGTTGCGCACAAGTACTTTGGATGCGACAGACTCTAAGGAATTACGGTTACAATCTGAACAGTATTCCACTCCTATGTGATAATGAAAGTGCCATAAAAATTGCACACAATCATGTAGAGCACTCAAGAACTAAACACATAGATATACGTCATCATTTTTGAAGATACCATTCACTAAAAGGTTACATAGTAATTTCACATGTTAGAACTGAAAAAAAAAATTAGCTGACAATTTCACCAAGCCATTAGATGAAAAGTGATTTTGCGAGCTTACCCGACACTGGAAATGTGGCTTGAAATACTGCATACCTGATTGACTCTTCAAAGTTTACTTATTTTGCGAAAATCCATCCCCTATCTTGATTTCCTCTCGAAAACTATTTTAATTATAGAATCTTGGTGAATTATAGCCATTGTATGATTTTTGATTGCTTACTGGTCATATTCATCAAGATTATTTATGAAATGTTGTCCTAAAAATCAATATTAGTTCAAATTCCCAAAATCTTATTATTCTGTTTCAAATCTGTCCAGTTTACCTAGACTAGTCCATGGTCAGCACTGGGGCTAGTCCGTTGCAACAGACTAGTTCAGCTCTGGTCCGGTGTACGGACCAATCCGGTCCTTATGCGGACTAGTCCGCTTCTATCGGGCTTAACCCTAGCCCACCGCAAATCCTTTCTTCATCCTCCTCACAATCCCCATTGCACTCTCTCTCCTCGAGCGAGAGCTCCCAAGGCGGAATCGAGTTTCCTCACCAAAATCAAGTTTTCTCCGCGTGAATCATTCCCCTCGGCGCGGATCTTCCTCCTCCGGACTAATATGGACTCATACTCCGCTCCCCCCGTCGAATTATTCAAATTTTGGTAAAAAAAACTTGAAACCATAGTTCTTACCTTTTCTCAATTTTCGCTCACTTTCCTTGATTCATATGGTATACATTGAATTGATATATGTATTCCTTTTGTCCTCCTACCTTTTTGCATCGAATTTTCTTATATTTGTAGAAATACAAAGTTAGGGTTCATATGGCCAAACCGGACTAGTCCGGTCCCTGGTGGGGACAAGTCTGATCACATGGACAAGTTCGCACTCTAAAACCAGACTAGTCTGACCCCTTGACAGGTTGGACCTCTAAATTCATATCTCGACAAAATCTAACTCACCTTCTTCTTACCACACCTTGTACTCTCCGTGTCAGGCACGATGTCGACCACGTCGGATGATAGAATGTTCGACCATGAAGCCGAACGTGATCGCGAGAGAGTGGTCAGGGCAAAAGAATTGAGAAGCAAGAAGCAAAATGACCATGATGCCCACGCCTCTCCTCCTCACTCTATGCTCCCAAGGAAGAGAAAAGTGGTTGTGAAGAATCCATCAAACAAGGATAGTGTCGATGCCAGCTCAAAGGCGCCAAGAAGAAGCACAAGCAAGGGCAAAGGTCTTGCTAGTGGATTCATTGGTCCACTAAGGATGAAGGCACCATTGCAGAGAAACAGGCAGCCCTCTGAAGATGATTTCACTGGAAAAGGCAATGATCTGGCCGATAAACTCAAGAAGGTCAATGTCTATGAGCATCCAAAGCAAGCAGTTGACCCACGATTCTGGAGTCACTTCCATGTAGATTTCTATGATAATGTGTACGGGAGGATTAGAACTCCAGTTTTTGTGAGCCAATGGGTGAATGTGACATATATGAAGTCAATGTCTTGCCAAGCTTATCGTGAAGTCCTAGAGGATTTAGAAAGACATGGTATGAAGGATATCCTATCTTTCAAATATAATTGGAACAATGAAGTCATCACCCAATTCTACTCCACTTGCTTCTTCTTGAGTGACGACGAGGAAGAAATCACATGGATGACACATGGATCCAAATACAGTGTCACGTATGAGGAGTTTGCTAAGATACTCCATCTTGAAGACACTTTGGACAATGAGATTGTGATTCACAACTTGAAGGGGCTAGAGAGGGATGAGCTCACATTCCTCTATGACACAAGAATGTCGTACAAGCCACCTACCACAAAATATGAAGCCATTCTTTGTGGTGCTAAACAGGATCTTGAGAAAGACCATTGCTCCAAAGGATGGAGATGCAGGGAGCATCCAAGGATCACTAAGGTCCTTGATGAAAGTGATAAGCTAGAAAAGGACCTTCAACGTGTTTTAGTATATCTACAATGATATAGTGAACATCTCAATCACTCTCAACAGGTCATGTGGCTATGCGCAATACATAATGTACATGATAGAGAAGGTGACTGCCCTTGAGTTTCTCAAGGATGTTGAACATACTGGCCTCAGGCCTCAGAAGCCCACAACCTACAGTGTTCCCAATACACCTGCTTCACCTGCAAGGGAACAAAGGTCAAAGCAAGCACATGAAGGCACATGGGCTCCAACTGCTATCTCTTCTCCTCCACCCTCCAAAGTGTCCTCAAGCGGTGTTCTGAAGATGATTTCCTCCATCTTTGCAACCTGCCGCAAAGTGGAAGTGAAGCAACACAAAAAAAGCTTGGCTAGAAAGAGGCACCAGAGGTACATGACGGATAATATGAAGGCCATCCGTGAGAAGTTGGACATTGAAACTGTGGGATCTCATCAGATCTTCGAAGACTCAGCAGAGAACTTCAGAGAGCTCCCACCTCTCACAGAACAAGAGTTGGCTTCTCTTGGACTTGGTGGTGTCTTTGTTCCTCCTCCTCCTTAGCATGAGCATGAAGATGAAGATGGGGATAGGACCGAGAGTGAGAGAGAGAGAGAGAGTGACGGAGAGTAGATTCCCTCAGTTTTTCCCATTTTGGTGCCTTGATGCCAAAGTGGGAGAGATTGAGACTAGTAGTATATTTTGAGCCTTAAGGACTATTGATCATGGACTTGTTTTTTTAAGCGAGTTTTAAAATATTGTAATTTCTATTTGGATGCTGCCTATTTTGTTTAATATTGATGTGTGGTGCTCGTTATGATATTCTTGTGATGGTTGTTCATTATGACTATTGTATTTTCAATTGTGCTCATCACAATATTTGCTCACACACACTCTATAGGCACCCCACCATAAAGAGTGCATATATGTGAGAAGTATCTCTTGTCCACATTTGTCATTCTCATATATGCACACTTTATGAAAATCAAATTTTTACACTTATTTGTGAAATCTCAAATGGTTGTCATGAATCACCAAAAAGGGGGAGATTGAAAGTCCATCTAGGCATACCCTTGTGGATTTTAGACGATTGATGACAAACAAATAAGATCCTAATGAGATTTGTTGAGCTGAATGCAGATCCACAAAGAATAAAAATGATAATAAGGGCACAAAAAGGTGAAAATGAGGAATGAGAAGGGAAGAGCCAAAGTGAAGACTTTAAGCACAAAGTAGATGTTAATGTATAGGATGTGTGTGAAAGACACATCCCAAGAGCTCACGACTTTGCGTAGAGAGTAAGGGCTAAGATCAACAAGTTAAACAATTCACTGAAGAACCGGACAAGTCTGTACACCAGCGGACTAATCCAATTTCCTTTCTGTTCCCATACGGACAAGTCCGGATAGGAGCCGGACTAGTCCAGATAACTCTTTGTTGTTTGCACGGACGAGTCCCAAATGCAGACTAGTCCGTCTACATAACACAAACTGTACCTTGCACTGGACAAGTCCGTTCCATACGGACTAGTCCGATTTGGTTACTAGAATCACAATGGACTACTCCAGTCCAATACGAACTAGTCTGGTTCACTCATAGTAATTAGGGTTTCAGGTGTGCTGCACGTTTCACGCACATATCACACAGCACACTGGACTAGTTCGATCCCGGGAGCGGACTAGTCAGGCAGTCAGGATCCCTAACGGTAACTTTTCTAAATGTCTATAAATAGGTGATCCACAACCCCATAAAAGTGAACTAAGAACCCTAGCACTGTCCCACGCCATAAGATCCCAAAAACACTCCTCCCCACATATATAAAGCCCTATAAGGTTAAATCTTTTGGGAATAAAGATTTGGGAAAGGGAGGGCGACGTCTATGCATCATTGAGCTCTTGGGGTTTGATCTCTCATACACTCTTGCAATTCTTGTAAATATTTTGAGTGTATTCAATCTGTTTTCTTGTTGTAATCTTGTGGGAGCCCTCAGCTTGTGAGGTTGCCCAATCGACTCGGTGATTACCCCGTGGTAGTGGAACTCAAGCCGGCCTTCGTGGTGACTTGACAAGATAAAGGGTTGGTTGAGACCCGGCTCTGTGTGAGCTCCTCAACGATGACGTAGATCTCTTTTGTGGGATCGAACTTCAGTAAAAATCCTTTGTCTCGCGTGTTCTTGATCTTTACTATTTGCAATTATCACCATCTAGGGTTAAACTTGATCAAACTCATAATCATCTTTAACTTTGTGTTTCTCGAAGAATCGAATTGCTATATTCACCTGTTAATCACTCTAAAGTTGATTTACAATTTTGTTGCTATAATGTTCGAAGAAAAACACAAAATCAGTTAATCTTTTCGTAGGTGTAACAAGCACACCAGAATAGTCCGCACCTACACCGGACTTGTCCGTCTTTCCTGTATTTGACAATTCTGTTAAGTGTTGTTGGAAAAAGTTTCAAACGCCTATTCACCCCCCTCTAGACCACATTCAACAAGTCTGGCAGGGCGGACTAGTCCAGCCCCGTAGGGCGGACTAGTCTGGCCTTCCATGACTTAGTTCTATAAAGACTCATACACACTCACCGCGGACTATTCCATTCCCAAATGGACAAGTCCAAAACCACACAATGTCTCTTGGTTCGCCTAACATCGGATCAGTCTGATGTGGCCGGACTAGTCCGACCTCCCAGCCCGGAGAAGTTTGGCCTTATCCTTAAAGCTGTCTTGACTCGCCTCTCCAACTAAACCTAATCGTACTATGAGCTCTTAGGTGATTCTCAAACACTTGACTTGTTAAAAACTCTCTATTACAAGGCTCAACTCGATACAAGAAATTTTAAATCCTACTTTCTACTCTTTGAGTTTTTCGACGCCTTTTTCACTCTTTTTCCTTTTTGAGAGTTTCCGTTTCCATTTTTCACTCTTTTTCCTTTTTCACTCTTTGGCTATTCTACTTTCAATCACTTGTACTTACACTCACAAGGCTCATTAGTCCCTTAGTTGTCATCATCAATCATCAAAACTCACTGGGATTGAACCTAGATGCACTTTCAATGAGTTTGTCTTATTTGAACTCTGGACATGTGAGTTATGATTTTTAGAAGTCGGATGATGTGGGTGTTTGTCTCATGTACATCGGGAGGCAACACACAGCTGATTGACGTTCGATAAGAGAGGTAGACGAGTGACATGGCATTGCATAGAGATCAGGGACCATGGGGCGCTGAGGTGTACCGCTGTTGATCAAATAGGTTGAAAAAGAATCTCACAGCTCTTCCACACCGTGGTGAGTAAACACCCATTCAGAGACCAACCGAGCAACACGTGTGCCGAGTCAAGGGTACATAGACACCACGGTGAGGTTGGTCCCCAGCACGGCCAGCACTAGGGCATTGTCCGAGTCTCGACCGCTCCGGATCCCTAAAAATTAGAGGTCCCATCTAGATTTATCCTGCATACCACAAAACTATACAAGTGAATATGATAACTAACAAAATATTTATGAACCAAGAATAACAATCAAATTTGGTATGTAGAATTGGCTCAGATGACGAACCCAACTTAGAATCGAGGCCCTCAATACACATTACCATGCAAAGGCAAAACAGTTCCACGTTGCCATCTTGAGTATTCTCTTCTCAGTCTGAACATCAATGTTTATGTATTCTTGTATGTTGGCTACCACGATCTTGATCTGATCTTGTATTCTCAATTTTCAGCTGCCACGGTCGTGATCCAATCTCAGATTCTCGTTTGTCGATTGCCACGGTCGTGATCTGATCTTGTATTTTGGTATGTCATTTGTTGCAATTGTTACACCGCTGGACTGCTCATATTCTCAGATGACCAACCAAACTTAGAATCGAGGCCCTCAATACCCATGACCATGCAAAGGCAACACAATTCCACGTTGCCATCTTGAGTATTCTCTTCTAAGTCTGAACATCAATGTTTCTGTGTTCTCGTATGTTGGCTACCGCGATCTTGAACTGATCTTGTATTCTCAATTTTCTGCTGCCATGGTCATGATCCAATCTCATATTCTCGTTTGTCGGTTGCCGTGGTCGTGATCTGATCTGATCTTGTATTTTGGTATGTCATTTGTTGCAATTATTACACCGCTGAACTGCTCATATTCTCCTATTCTGAAAATTGTTAGATGAAATGGATGATGATCTTATTCTGACTTTTCATATATAATGGTTAGAAGAAATTATTTTAAATGAATTAATTTTTTAGTGTTAGCTTATTACAGTAACATATTAATGGTAATATAATTTTGTACTATGATTATACTAAATAAATTATATTATTACGATCATAGAATGTCTATTATGTTCTCACCGAGAAAAAAAAAAGAAGTCAAGACCATTCTTGATGAGGCTCGATAGTCGGTATTGAGGGTCCATTTGGTTCAACTTTCTAGAGCATATTCACTCTGATAAATATGAAGTCTCAATCATATGGGTTTTTTAGATAAGTATATTCTTGAAAATCTATAGGTTTTCTAAGTACAAAAAATATAATTTTGCTCTAGTACTAGATTTTTCACATTCCTCATTCACTATTGAAGAAATTATGCATCTGTCATTGGTTATAAATGTGAATCATATTTCTTTATCATTCTCTCACCTCACAGTTGAAATCTAATCAACAGCTAAACTAAACACACCCTGAGTAGCATCATGCTTCTAACAAGGCCGAGGCCACAGCCGCACATTCTTCTAGGGTTAGTTTCGTTAGGCCGTATGAACGTTTGATGCATGCAGCCCCGTCCATCCGACTCCTGGACCTCTATCTCCATGCCTTCTCGCCTCCAATCCGAACCATGACATTCAAACCCAATCCTCAGTCTGACTGGACAGTGGTGAAACTTAAAGACACCCACTCTAGGGATGGCAATTGCGCCCGCATGTTCAGCTACCCAATGTGATGGGTGCGGGTGGAAAATTTCACCTGTGGATCTGATGCCCACACGACCCTATATGTTGCTGATGTGGTAGCGGCTTTTACTACCCACCTGCAGGTGCTAGTCCGGTGCTGAAAAATTAATTTAGTCCATCTATCATCCCACTATGGGCCAACAAATAAACTCAGTTTGGTCCAACAAATAAACTCAGCCCACAATGACTCAAATCACCCTAATCTCCCATCCCATCCGGCACCCCCGCTCCAATGACTCACTCGCCGCTTCCAACGTCTAGAAAAATGATTGTCATCGCCGCCACCCCAGAACCGACCGTCACTGCAGCCAGCCCCCAGCCGCTGCCATACCGGCCCCGTCCGTCGACACTGCCATTCCCAGCTCCATCACCGTGCCCCGGTTGTTGCTGCACCCATTGAGGCATTCTGCCCCATGAAGCCAGCGTGGCGAAGATGTAGGCCTGGCATTGGTGCTTGGCTTCGATGGGCATGGCAGCCTAGTGGGTTGACCTTCAACATCAAGCTGCAGAGACGCGAGTGGATGTGGTGAGCTTAATGCTGGCACGGGTGACCGGAGGGGGAGAACGGGAGGAGAGCGCACATGGATCCAACCTTGGCCCCGATTGTTGACGCCGCCACCCCAAGCCCCGACCTCATGCCCCGGTTGCCATCGCCGCCACCCCGACCCCCAATTATCAATACCACCTACCATGGTCCTCTCCACTGTTACATTTCATGAGACCTGATGGGTACTCGGAATCCATCCAAAACATAGCGGGTGCGGGTACGAGTTCAGATTTCAAATTTCACCTGCTAGCTTATTGATTCCAGGCGGTTTTGACCTATCCAATCTGAACCTGTCCCATTGTCATCTCTAACCTGCTCTCAGTTTTCTCTGAACTCCCAAGTCACGTGTAAGTACAAACATAAGTTCTTTTTTGGAGCAGATGAAGTTGCCGCTTGTTGGAGGTCCTTAAATACTAAATTTGATCTTCAGTTCACTTCATAAAGATTATAAAATGAAGAACACAACATAGTGGTAGGAGTTAAAACTAACAAATTCCACAAGTGTTAGTGTCTATTTGCATGTAGGTGTATTAAGCCCCAAAATACCCAAGAATGCAGGGAGCAATCCAAACAGTTACCATTCGACCAATCAGACAATGACACGTGGCATCACATGGATCTATGACTCATTCTCAGGTGTATCCGAAGAGATCCAACGGTGATTCATGTGGGAAGTGGGTCAGGGTCCACTTGGAAGCCACCCTGAGAAGGCACGACCGAGGGGGGCAAGGACCAGGTCGGCCGACTAGGCCCTGGCACCAAACCCGGTCAGCTTCCACGTGTTAGCTTCTCGTGGCTCCCTGATGGCGGTAACAACTTATTTGCGCGCTAATTGTGGTGCCAAACCAACTGAACTCGTGTTTAAATACCCCCTCACTCCCGCACTTCTCCACACACCACAAGTTTGATAAAGTACTCCACTCATAAGGTTTAGAGCTGCCCAAGCGGCCAGCCAAGTAGAAGCAGGGTGAGGAGGAGCTAGGAGGAGGAGGCTTGGGCTTGTCAAGTACCTCTTTCACACTTGTACCTCTACGGAAGTTCTACCGAAATCGAGTAAGAAACTTATGTGAATTCAATACTATTTTGATTTCTATTCCATAGTAGTTTACTTTTGTAACTGCTTGTGGGTTTACTACGTTAATTTATTAGAGGCTCTAGTCACAGCTTTGCATTCACAATGATTAGTGTTGTGAATTATAACTTAAGAATAGTGCTTAGGTTAGAATTCATCAGTGGATATCTCATAGACCCACGGATTGAAGAGGTAGACAGTAGGTGTGACAACCCTATCTGTTCTTAGTAATCCTCTACGTTCGGCTATACTATAGGCTCTTGGCGGGAATCGTCCTGGTGTTGCCAGGGTAAACACGTGCCCAAAGAAAGTAGGTGTCGTAGACTACTATGGCCTAGATTTCAAACCATTGAATTCCTCTCAAATCCTTGCCTACCAAACAAATTGTGTCCTTGGGAGAACAAGTTAGAAGATCTCGCACACATTCCTTGGATTCGATACCCTTGGGAATACACTTTAAGGGGAAGTTCTATAACGGTATTTCTGTGCACTTGGAGATTATTCTGTTTTCGTAAGAAATACCAACACCACTCAACATGGTCGGCTCTTGTCCGGCAACAATGTGGTCACAGTTGGCAACACTAATTTGCATGAGGGGGACACGACAGTATTTAGGGTTCTCAACAAGCTAAATTTGAGTGAACCTGCTCTCTCAAAATCCAGCTTAGTAAGAATTTGAGCCGATTCGAACCGAGTCTAGAATCTATTTGATCCTGCAGTCAAACTCGAGTTCAGCTCGATAAAGTTGGTTTAAATAGTTTGGCTCGGGTTAAGGCTAGAGTTTCGAGCTTAAGAGACTCGTTTAAACAATAAAAATATTTAAGAAAAACAATAACAAATAATGTTCTAAAATAAAAATTATTTAAATGATCTTTATCAAGCTCGTCAAGCTCGCAAGCTTTGGATGAAGCTCCAACTCAGCTCATTTAAATGTTGAGCCAAATTCAAATCAAGCTTTTAACAAGTCAAACTCGAATAGCTCACAAGCCTCGAGCTTCACTGACACCCCTACTAGTATTCAACCCATGGGCCCTAATTGGGCTTGACTTGGAAGTTAACCGATAACAAACCAACGGTGGCCACAAAAATTCATCTACTTCTCCTGTCCGAATTCTGGAATCCATGTTGCAGACGCCTCCTAAATTATCATTTGGTTCATTTCACACTACTGTTTGCTTATCCAGTTCAGATTACACTTTTAATCAGTTTGCTAATCCCACTTTTGTGATGTGGACCAGAATTAGAATGAGATTGAACATGTCATACATCTGATGTGGTAAAAAAAAAAACGCCAGTAAGCAACACTGGTCCAGACCACATCCTGTTTCGACTTTCAAATGGGAGGCAACCGAGGCACTGTGGCACAGTGCTGCCTTCGTGCTTGCGAGTAGGGATGACAACGGGTAAAATATCCGCGGATATTACCCGTGTATACCCATACCCGTTGGATAAAATCCGTACCCGAAACCGTACCCGTTATCCGTAACGGGTAAAAACCGTTACCCGTACCTGTTACCCGCTGATATTTTTTATCCACGGGTAATCCGTACCTGCAGCTTACATTCAACCGCTAGATGCATAACAGTCTAACACGATCAATTCATAACATACATTCAACAGATAATTACTCTTCAAAAGTAACAGATTGTAAAATAATAGTCTAATATTTCAACACATACATTGTAGTTCGACACACCATACTAGTTCAACATAACATATTAGTTCAACGGGTACGAGTACGGGTAAACGGGTACGGGTATGCATTTTTTTTACCCGCTAAAAAATACCTGTTGGGTACAATTTACTACCCGAATCCGTACCCGCGGGTATAAATTTATACCCAAACCCGTACCCGTCGGGTCGGTATCCGTGGATACGCGGGTAATGGATATCCATTGCCATCCTTACTTGCGAGATATGACCAGAAGTCACACACTACATTATTGGGTTCTGGCCATGTTTCTCAAGAATCTTGCGAGGTAATCCGGACAGTACAAGATACAATCCACGTCTACGCCGAGCGAGATACAGTGGTGAGAGACGAGAGTGGCAGCATCTGGAACCGCGTTGTCCTTTGTGAGGATCAAGATTTTTCCCTTTCTTAAACAGAACATGTGCCTCGATGGGCATGCTCTCGTGCTAACTACCACAAGGTAACTTGAGCCCTGACTGGGACAGTGAGAGCGACACTATCACTACCTGCCATTTCAGTAGTTTCGTGCGTACTCCCTCCGTCTTTGAAAATTTGTTATCTTATAGTTCATTTTTGCTACAAAACGATAAACTTTCAAGGACGGAGAGAGTACATGCGATGTGGCTGGCATGAAGAATGCGATCTGTAGATGCGGGATGGTTGAGGTGGAGAACGCAGCACGTGCGTCGATCTCTGAGGCGACGCGTGGCTGTGACGGAGAAGTCGATCTGCGGAGGCGTGGGGTGGAGAAGGTGGCGTGGGGGTGCTCTTTGCTGGTGAAAGGGGAAGGTTCGACAAATGTTAGTTACTTACCTTTTCTTGCGCATCAGATATATGACACCTTCAATCCCACACTTGTTCTCATCTATTTCAACAAAGTGGTATTAGCGAACCGGTTAAAGATGTAAAATGAACAGAATTTGTAAACAAATTGGGAGTGAAGTAAAAATTTTCCCTTTGATAAAGCAAGAGGCACATGAAGGAACAGACATATTTGTTGGTACCGTTAGGAGGAGGTAGAGAGATCCACCTGTCACATCTGTTGAATATACTCTGAGTACCACTTATCAGGCCCCGAGTTTGATTCCTCGTAGGAGCGAATTTCAGACTCAATTTAGTATTATTAAATGCGGGTACTCTACAGAAGAAATACTCTACAGAGAAATTCCTGGTACCGAAACTAAGGCGCAACTATCAAAATGTGAGAGGACGAACATGCAGATGTCGATCTATGAAGTCCAGTCTACAGTCATATGTATGTTCATCTAGTTACCGTCATCTTGTTCTAGGCAATAGGATTGTGCTTGCATTTGTATTGCATTTGTATTTGGCTGTAATGAGCTAGTTATATCCGCCTTAGAAGAGAAGATGGGCACTTTAACCCACTATCTAAAAAATATGTAAAATGCAGTGGAAGGAACCTTCTTATGCACAAACTAATGATCCATGGCAGGGCCGGCTCTAAGTTTTTGAGGGCCCATGGGCGAAATCAGAAGTACGGGCCCTTAAAACTACATATATGTATATGTATATGAGTGTATGAATACAAAATATTTAGTTTTATTATAAATTATTTATAATATATATTCTTAGCTTGAGACATATAATAAAAAATAATTATCACTGCATGTGCAGATAGCATATGACATATATAAATTAATGATAAAAAAGACTCACAAATCTACTCAATTTGATCGGCCGTCTGCAGACTGCAAATAGTATACGACGCAACGTCCCTCTCTCCGACTAATCTTCTCAATTTGATCAGCGAGACGGTGACACAGAGAGACAATCAGATCAGAGTAGACACGTGAAAGTCTGCGGAAGCGGAATAGGAGTGGACGGGAATAGGAATTAAGAACGACGACAACTAGTAACCCTTACCCGACAGCACGACAGACTCACCTAAGAAGAAATTAGGTGGACTGGGCCTGGTCTGCTGCGTGCTGCACCTCCTTTAGCATGGGCTGAGCTCCTATTCAATTTTGGGCTTGTTAATTTTTTTTCCAAACTCAATTATATATATACATACTTACATGTAATTTTTGGGCCCCTCTCCGGCCTGGGCCCTAGGCGGTCGCCCCTCCCGCCTTGGCCCAGAGCCGGGCCCATGTGAATACTTGGCTTGTTCCAACGAATCACGAAAGCACCATTCATCTATCGCCGGAGAGCCAGCAGGTGCTGAGGACAGCTACATTGGCATTCTGCCGTCAACAGGCTTTGAAGCAACCTATAGAGTGCCCTGTCGCTTGTCGGCCCGTACAAATCAACGATTTATACCGCAATCGATGAAAAAATTATTTGCATGCTCTTTTAAGTCTTTATTGGAGATTGGGACAAGATTCAAGCAGCAGCAACAACAACAAAATCTATGTTCCCCTCAAAAACAGCAGTCTTTGTTTTAAGGAGCTAAGATAGACTAAATATAAAACCCAACAGAAACCTGATAAACCTATCGAATTATATGTTTTGTTAAGCCCAGGGGAAAAAATGAAGAAGAGGGCAAACAATTGACTTCAGCAGGGAGTTGGGCTGAATTACATTCTCAAGTTACAAATCAGTTGCAGGTCATTTTTTTCTTCCACCTATCTCTTCGTTCTGCAGTAAAGAATTAAAAACATTCAGCACCTACTACCAGCTGCATCCAGGCTGAAAAGTTCAGACTCCACATGAACATGCTGTAGGGTTTGAGCATTCATGTTACGTAAGACACTTGGTCCACTAATATTGTTATGGAAGAAATCATACATTGGGGATGAAGCTGATAGGTCCAAGGGTTAGCCACATATTCATTTAATGTCTAAGAAGCCTAAATGACAACTTGAAACCTCAAGCATTGAAGGCTACAAACGGACCTCATCGAGCATAACTAGAGTACTCGCAGATGTAAAGTGTGGTTGTGTCGTGTTTGTATTCATGAGTGTTTGCTCTTATATTGTAATCCTGTTTAAGTTGAATATGATGTGTCTGAACTATACTTTGTAACATCTCATTTCCACACCATTTTTTAGCAACTCCATCAAATTTATACTCCCTCCGTTTCCAAAAGTTTGTCGCTTTGTAGCTCAAAAATGAACTAAAAAGCGACAAACTTTTAAAGATAGAGGGAGTACACAACAAGTTGAACATGCATAATAAGTTCATACAAAACCAAACAAACAGTCTAACACTTATACATATAAGGCTCCAAATTACACTAGCAACATCCACATAAATAAGCAACCCAAGTAGCCGTTCTCCAAACTACGGCATGTGCAGCAGTTTTCATAGCAGATTAAAAAAAAGATCCATAGCTCAAATCGCACGGTGAAGTACTCAAGGGTTCTCACTGTCACAGGCTGCAATCCTCCCTATGACCTCCTTTTGCTTTGCCTGGTAGTACACTGGAAGGAGATCCGAGCACTTGTTTAAGTCAATGCCAGTATACACTCCTCCTCTTGTGATTGTTTATATTTTTTTCTCCAAGTCTTGCTTCTCTTGTTGAATCTGCAACTTCCTCTCCTCTATTTCTAGGAACCTTTGCATCTTCTCTTGTTCCATGACAATGTACTCTTGGCGAAGTTGTTGCTCCTTTCTCATGTATTCAATGAGCATGGTTGTTTAACTTCGAACCCCCTGTGGAGTTGGAGCTGGATCCACCCTTCTTCCTTGCAGCTATAGTCCCATAACAACCCATTATTGGTCGCTTGCCGGCCGACGACCTAGGCTGCTCTAGAATAACTGAAGGTGATTCACCAATGGTGTTGAAGTCATCTTGGACAACATCTACATACTCATCAAGCTGGGACAGACGAGCCGACTTGTTGTGCCTCCCATCCATCCACTTCGGCTCATTATTTTTCATGGTGTTCCAGCAGTGGAGGAAGCTGAAGGGATGCTTGGGAGCAGCTGCAAATTTGGCACACACAGCACTGCTCTGCAATGGATAAAGTACTTCAATTAAAATGAATCAATAATCACGACATGTGTAAAACTGTTATGAACATTGCATGAACAATTACAAATGGCAGGTTGTACCTTATTTGCATCAGACAGAGTGCTTGCATTTGTGTCAAACTCTTTGGCCATGAGCCTGGAAAATTTCCCAATCCCATGCTTGATCAAGCCCCAACGACTCTGAATAGGCCTCAGGCTCCTATCAGGGTACATTCCTTTCTTCGAGTTGTACAACGTCATAATACGATCCCAGAAATGATCCTTCTTCGACCTATTGTTTGTAGTCTTGTCAGTACTGGCCTTTAGCCAGGACTCTACAATGTATACATCTTCCACATGTGAGAAGTTTGACATTTTTGACCGCCTAGTTGTGACCTTTTTCTTTCCGTTATTGTTGGCCACAATTGCAGGATTTGATGGCTCATCCTGCTTTCCTGCTTGATGTTGGTGATGTGCCCAAGAGGCAATCATAAAAATTCGGTTTAAGACCTATTGGATATTTGATCCATAAGCAATTAGGGTACTAATGGGCCTGCGACCTAAAAGCTCATTAGTACGCCTATAAATATGAGGGGTAGGGTTAGGGGCTAATCACCCCACCACGTGACAGCCCTAGCCGCCACCCCTCAAAGGCCTCACGCTGAGACCCTTGCCGCGCGCGCGGTGCTAGCACACCGGCGCACGGTGTTCCTCTTCGTACGTGTGGACTCCGTGGAGGCGCTGCTGTTACTGCTGCGCTGATCAGCTACGACGATCGTGATCGTCTACCTGCTGTTGTAACGAGAACGAGGAGGAGACGAACAAGATCGTCTACTTCCCCTACACCGACGCGCATCTACGTTCCGCTGTGTTGTGCGTCTAGTGGTAACGATCCATGACCTTTGTACTCGCATGTTTCCTGAGTGACGCGGTAGAGTTGCTAGAATAGCGTACCCGCCGATTACCCAACAGTTGTATTAGAGCCGACTTGCATAGTTTCTGGTCTGGATCTTGTTAGTAGATGGGATCTACTGCAGACATATTCATACGATGAATTTTATCGCACGGTTTTTGGGGTTTGGAATTGGTTAGAGTAGATTGTGATCGTATATGACTAAAGGGTCAGTTCGTGCTCCTTCTCTGCTGTGTGTGTAACCTGTCCCTACCGGCTGGAATCACCATCAGGACTAATCGTGTACATAGCTAACAGATTGAGCCAACAGACCACGGTCATGAGTCACGATCTATTCATGAATAACCGGTCACATTGAAAATTGAGGCATTCTGAATGGCTTGGATTCGGGTTGATTTGATCAATCCGATGAAATTTTCATAGTGATTTCATAGATGCGATCTATGTAATTCCCTTTGGTGTCTGCTATAGCGATTACATAATATAGTTTCGCGCTAGAAATTGTTCTACGCTTAACTCGTTTTTGTAGGGAATGATGTGAATGGTATGGCCTTAATGTGATGTGATGATCTTTGTGTAAATTCGTGCAGCCCGCGTGTTGCAAATTTAACACAACCGGGTTGAGGTTGTCACATAATTGTATAACGACCTGCGTGTCGATCTATGATGCTTGATCTATCATGTAATTTATTTGGTAGATATTAGTTGTTTTAGATTCTTTTATTATCATGGAGATGTCTTCAATCATGGTGGAGATGGAGATCACCACAAGAAGGGAGGCATGACAGCTCAGATCTTGATGGAACCATGGCGACGGAGACCATTATGATTCTAAAGGCCATACTATTCACAATGTGATATGATCATATGCCTGTGATGCTTATTACTATTCTTTTCATGCTTTTCATATGGTGGATGTTTTGTCATGATAGAATAGCTTCCCTCACAAAAGTTGAGCATTTGATGTCATTTACCAATAGCTGCACCTATGATATTTTGATCGTTGTGTGGTAGGTTTGCCAAAGCAAAGTACCATCATCTACCATAATTCATAGGGTGAATGTTGGACATTCACATGCATAGTGTTGGTTTACTCAATAAAGCTATCAAAACGGTTTTGGGCTTTATGGCAGAGAGTTGGGAGCCGGGACATTGGATGTCACCCAAAAAACAAGAGTCATATAGAGATATGATTAACAATGGTTGTTTACCTATGTCACTAATTTCCTAGCAGTGAAGCCAAAGCTCACTAGGAATTAGTGAATATGGATCTTGAACCACTATATGTCGTTAGAGGGAAGACGATGATCATATAGTGGTGATATCTTTTATTAAACTGTTAATAGAAGATTGGTACATAACATAGTGATAAACATTGCATATTTATTTTCTATTGTAGATAATGTCTACTAGTAACAATTCTGGTTTCAATTTGCGATTTGTGCTTGAGAAGGAAAAACTCAATGGAGCTAACTTTATCGATTGGTACCGCAACCTGAGAATCGTTCTTAGGTAGGAGAAAACCGGGTACGTTCTTCTGCAGCCTTACTATGATGACCTCCCAGCTGATGCAACTAATGCAGCACGTAGAGCTTATACGAAGTACTGCGATAATGCGCTTAATGTAAGCTGCCTCATGCTCGCCACTATGTCCCTTGATCTGCAAAAACAGTATGAGCATACAAATACTTATTCTATGAATGAGGGACTGCGTGGAATGTTTGAGAATCAAGCAAGGGCTGAGAGATACAACATCTCAAAGTCCTTGTTCTCATGCAAGCTGGCGGAGGGTAGTCCGGTCAGCCCTCATGTAATCATAATGATTGGTTACATTGAAACTTTGGGCTAACTTGGTTCTGAAATCAAGGATGATCTTGCTATTGACGTGGTTCTCCAGTCGCTTCCACCGAGCTACGAGCCATTCATATTGAATATTCAAATGAATGGCATGGAGAAAACTTTGGCTGAATTGCATGGGATGCTTAAAACAGCCGAAGAAAGCATTAAGAAAAACGCCACTCATGTGATGATGGTACAAAAGGAGAATAAAAAGAGAAAGCGTGTGACGCATCCTAAAGTCAAAGGCAAGGGAAAGGTTCCCGATGGGCCTTCAAGCTCAAACTCTAAGCCAAAGGGCAAATCTGGTCCTTCTCCTGATGATGAATGCTTTCACTTTCATGGTAAGGGACACTGGTCTAGGAACTGCAAGAAGAAGAAGGGAAATGAGACTTTCGCTTCAGGTATAAATGTTATAGAAATTAACATTGCATTATCTTCTAGTGAATCATGGGTATTTGATACCGGATCGATGATTCACACTTGCAAATTGTTGCAGGGTCTAAGTGAGACTAGAAGATTTGCAAAAGGCGAGTTGGATGTCCGTGTCAGCAATGGAGCAAAGGTTGCGGTCATAGCTGTCGAAACTTACCACTTGTCATTACCCTCAGGATTAGTTTTGGAATTGAATAATTGTTATTGCATTCGTACTTTGAGCAAGAACATTATCTCTTCTTCGTATTTATAAGAAGTTGATGGTTATAATATTGTAATAAATAACAAATGTTGTTCTATTTATTACAATAAAATTTTCTATGCTCAATGTCCATTGGTGAATGGATTATATGTTCTTGATCTTGAGGATAAAACTGTCTGTAACATTAATACCAAAGGGCTCGTCATAATGATCTAAATCCCACTTTTATTTGGCATTGTCGCTTAGGTTATATAAATGAGAAACACATTGAAAAACTCCATAAAGATGGTTTACTAAGATCATTTGATTTTGAATCACTTGACACATGCGAATCTTGTTTGCTTGAGAAGATGACCAAAGCACCCTTCACTGGTCAAAGTGAGAGAACGACTGACTTATTGGGACTTATACATATAGATGTATGTGGACCAATGAGTTCAATTGCCAAAGGTGATTTTCAGTACTTCATCACATTTACCGATGACTTTAGTAGATATGGTTATGTCTACCTAATGAGGCACAAGTCTGAATCCTTTGAAAATTTCAAAGAATTTCAGAATGAAGTACAGAATCAATTGGGCAAGACAATTAAACTTCTATGATCTGATCGTGGGGGTGAATATTTGAGCCATAAATTTTATGATCATTTAAAACAATGTGGAATTGTTCCACAGTTGACTCCACCTGGAACGCCTCAATGGAATGGGGTGTCTGAGCGGAGGAACCGAACCTTGTTGGACATGGTTAGGTCGATGATGAGCCAAGCAGATCTTCCACTATCCTTTTAGGGTTATGCTCTTGAAACTGTTGCGTTTACACTAAATAGAGTCCCAACTAAGTCTGTTGAAAAGACACCATATGAGATGTGGACCGGGAAACATCCCGGAATGTCTTTTCTCAAAGTTTGGGGATGTGATGTTTATGTCAAACGTTTGACGTCAGACAAACTCACTCTAAAATCAGACAAATGCTTCTTTGTGGGATATCCTAGGGAAACCAAAGGGTATTATTTTTATAATAAAATAGAGGGTAAAGTGTTTACCGCTCACAATGGTGTCTTCTTGGAGAAAGAGTTTCTCTCAAAAGGAGTTAGTGGGAGCAAGGTGCATCTTCAAGAAATTCAAGAAATACCTGAAAATGTCTCGGCATCCACTGATCCTATACAGGATGTACAAGATGTTGTACAACCAGTTGATGAAACACCAGCCCCACGAAGGTCTACGAGGGTACGTCGTGCGACTGAAAAGTTAACGCTTGTAACCACGGAGCAGCATGACATGGTATTGTTGGACAATAATGAGCCCATGACCTATACTGAAGCAATGATGGGACCCGACTCTGAGAAGTGGCTTGGAGCCATGGAATTCGAAATTGAATCCATGCATCAAAATCAAGTTTGGAACTTGGTTGATCCAATCGAAGGTGTGAGACCTATCGATTGTAAATGGATTTACAAGAAAAAGACTGATATGGATGGAAATGTTCACATCTATAAAGCGCGATTGGTGGCGAAAGGTTTCAAACAAATTCAAGGTGTTGATTATGATGAAACTTTCTCACCTATTGTAATGCTTAAGTCTGTTCGGATTCTTCTAGCAATTGCTGCATATTTTGATTATGAAATATGGCAAATGGATGTCAAAACAGCCTTTCTTAATGGAAGTCTGACTGAGGATGTGTACATGACACAACCTGAGGGTTTTGTCGATCCTAAAAATGCTAGTAAAATATGCAAGCTTCAAAAGTCCATCTATGGACTGAAGCAAGCATCTCGGAGTTGGAACCTGCGTTTTGATGAAGTAATCAAAAGGTTTGGTTTCATCAAGAACGTAGAAGAACCTTGTATTTACAAGAAGTTTAGTGGAAGCGCACATATATTTCTGGTCCTATGTGTAGATGACATATTATTGATCGGAAATGACATTCCAATGCTTGATGATGTTAAATCCTCATTAAGGAAAAGTTTCTCAATGAAGGATTTAGGAGAGGCAGCGTATATTTTGGGCATAAAGATCTGTAAAGATAGATCTAAAAGGCTAATTGGATTAAGCCAAGATACATATATTGACAAGATATTGAATTGGTTCAATATGCAAGATTCCAAGAAAGGTTTCTTGCCAATGTCACATGGCATTACTCTAAGCAAGAGTCAGTATCCTTCGACGTCTGATGAGCAAAATAGGATGAGAGCGATTCCTTATGCTTCGGCTATTGGATCCATCATGTATGCCATGCTATGTACACGCCCAGATATATCTTTTGCTCTAAGTATCACGAGCAGATATCAATCAGATTTTGGTGAGGCTCATTGGACCGTTATCAAAAACATCCTTAAGTACTTAAGAAGAACTAAGGATGCATTCTTAGTGTTTGGAGGTGAAGAAGAGCTCGTTGTAAAAGGTTACACCGATGCCAGCTTCCAAACTGATAAGGATGATTCTAGATTGCAATCCGGATTTGTGTTCTGCCTCAATGGAGGGGCAGTGAGTGCTGGAAAAGTTCCAAGCAAGATACAGTGGCAGATTCAACCACAGAGGCGGAGTACATTGCAGCTTCTGAAGCTGCAAAGGAAGCTGTTTGGATCAGAAAATTTGTTTCTGAGTTGGGTGTTGTTCCTAGCGCGTTCAATTTTGTGGATCTCTACTGTGACAACAGTGGAGCCATCGCACAGGCAAAGGAGCCTAGATCACACAAACGATCCAAACACATACTACGACGCTATCACCTCATTCGAGAGATCATCGACCGAGGTGATATGAAGATATGCAAGGTGCACACGTATTTAAATGTTGCAGATCTGTTGACAAAGCCTCTTCCACAATCAAAGCATGAGGCACACACGAGATCTATGGGTATTAGATACTTACATCAGTGATCATAGTGTGTAGTGGGAGACTTGTGTCACAGCTATGTTTATGTACTATTAAATAGATTGTTATGTGAGTAATCATTATTTACATTGATCATCAAGTATGTGACTTGTTCGTGAAACTCTATGTTAAAAGTAATGTTACTCTAGATGATCCCTAGTCTATATCATTATATGAGATAATTATTGCATACAAACTAGCACATGTATTAATTGATGATCACGTTTCACGGATCATAGATATGGAGATATCGAATTAATAATGTGAGCACATGTTAGTGAACATGGTGTTGGATTGACCCACTCCAAGACACTGCTGGAATTGATATTTCCATATGTGCCATCAGTTGGTTTTGAGTGATACACCTGCTAGATCCTTAGACCTGAGATCGCTATTATTTCTCACTATGCATAGTTGTGTACTTTGAGACTACCAAACGCTACTCCGTAACTGGGTAGTCATAAAAGTAGTCTTCGGGTATATAATGAAACATAGAATGGGATGTGCGCAGATCCAGATGGGATTTGCCCCTCCTTAATAACAGGAGAGATATCTCTGGGCCCCTCGAGATAGTTGGATTTGAAAGTGCATGGCCATGCCAAGGTGATTAAAAGTTAATCACAGTGACTAAAAGTTAGTCACGGAATGAATCCACTATTTGATCGAGTGAATGGTCGAGCTATCACAAGGATGGCACGCATCTCTCCTTGAGCTTGACTGGTATCGTGAGGCAAATGGATTAGCATCTTGAATGTATCTAGGTTCGGCCGATATGATCTTTATGTGCATTCAGGAGTCAGTATGTCCTGCTAGGTACCTCTACTGACTTGTGGTTAGAAATAGTTTCCATTCACAATCGACTGCACATGAACCTAACGGGTCACACACTTAAGGAGTTGGAATATCGAAAATATTGGCTAGATGATTATCTCTAGTGCAAGTGGGAGATTGTTGGTGATGTGCCCAAGAGGCAATCATAACAATTCAGTTTAAGGCATATTGGATATTTGATCCATAAGCAATTAGGGTACTAATGGGCATGCGACCTAAAAGCCCATTAGTACGCCTATAAATATGAGGGGTAGGGTTAGGGGCTAATCACCCCACCACGTGACAGCCCTAGCCGCCACCCCTCAAAGGCCTCACGCTGAGACCCTTGCCGCGTGCGCGGTGCTAGCACACCAGCGCACGGTGTTCCTCTCCGTACGTGTGGACTCCGTGGAGGCGCTGCTGTTACTGCTGCGCTGATCGGCTACGACGATCGTGATCGTCTACCTGCTGCTGTGACGAGGACGAGGAGGAGACGAACGAGATCGTCTACTTCCCCTACACCGACGCACATCTACGTTCTGCTGCGCTGCGCGTCTAGTGGTAACGATCCATGACCTCTGTACTCGCATGTTTCCTGAGTGACGCGGTAGAGTTGCTAGAGTAGCGTACCGCCGATTACCCAACACTTGACCCATTGCACTCATGAAGAAATTCTCCTCTAATTCTGCCCAATCCAAATTGGTCAAAATGTTTGCATGGACTCATTGTTCACTGAGTCACTTGGGTCCATCCTGCGCGTAAAAAATCATAACTCGGAATAGTGTGTCCAACAACTATCTCACTAACAGAAGAGTAATTGAATAATGTTTTACCACCTAGCTCAATACTTGAAAAAGGAAGAGAACTGTACAATGGCCAAAAGCTAATACAGTACCACACACATGCGCTCAAAAATCATAGACACCATTTGGAGTTTCATGCATGTGTGTGTGTCTAAGGTTGTGGTGAGACTATTACAAAAACAAGACACCCACAATATTATTATGAAATTCAGTTTAAAATTTGCTCACACGAGGAAGCAAACTCAGAACCTAATGTGTGTTACGCAGAGTAGTTAACCATTAATGCTATCTATAAGTACTTAACCACTTGACTAAACATCCATTCAAAGACCAACAGAATACTCTAAGGTTTGATCTGTTATTGTGCAAATTATTTAACAGTCTCAGTGCAATCAAATCCATAAATGAAAACAACCTAAACAGATACGAATCGGTGGGGAGCTCACTTCCCACGATACCACATTCTTGAAATTTTAGGTTACCTATAGAAGGAGGGTCCCATTTTTTTTATTTGTCCCCGTACCACAAGAAATTCAGGACCGGCCTGTCAATATATCATAAGTTTGCTTAGGCTAGGAAATTTCAACTACTTTGAATGCCTTGTAGTTTTCCTGTTTCATAACAATATAGACTCAAATATTTTGCTTTTCCTCTACACATACCAAATATGATACAGAGTGGACAACATAGTAGTTATGGAATAATACAAAGTCCTTGTACAAGCCAATCTACAATACCACACTTCATGAAAAAATTACTAATGAATTGTGAGCCCAAAATTTTGATATACTAGTGATATGAGACGACTCAATATGTTTGCGGGATTTGGGATCTAATCATTCTTCTTCAAAAGGTAATAATATGAAATCATGCTTGTTCTATGAACACCTTGGATTTGGTCACACTACCACTTCAAATCTCTCCAAATTCACTGGTTCAACCGACAAAAGGAGAATTCACTGGTTCAACAGATCCATCGACGGTCTTTTTATTTTGTGGCCAAATATTGCATCTTCTACGGTTTTCCATTGCCAAATTCACTGGTTCAACCGACAAAAAGAAGGAGAATTCAAGTGGGAACGAACCTGCATGGGGGTCCTGGAGGGAGCGCTTTTGTTGGAGGAGGATCGGATCAGAGAGTGCATAGGGGATGCCACTTCCTCCTTGCGTCGAGGTTCACCTCCACCTCCACCTCGCTATGAAACCCCAGCGCAGCGCAAACTGACAGCTGCAATCGCCCTTGGGACCTCCTCACTGCGGTCCACTCAAAGATCAATCCATTGCGATCTCTCTCTTATCACAGGTGGAAGCAAACGGTCGCTTAGTTGTGCCGCCTTCCTTTAGTCACACAATCGGCAATGACCCGTCACCGTCTCTTTCACAAGTTAATAAAATTGTCCAGATATCCAAAAAGAACAATGTAGCGTAGGAGATGTATCCGACCACATAGTAGAAGTTGTATATACCAAAGTTGTATATCTAGTTATGAGCTTTTCAGAACATACATCGATGATGTCATTCTAACTCGCTAGGAGATACCTTGTAAGCAATGTTAAATGGAGGAGTCCGAATCTAGATAAATCGTTTAACAATATATCTTGAAAACTTAAACATATGAATCCAGAGATTTAATGAATATCGAAGTTGAAGATTTTTCAAGTCTTAATCTAGATAAAGTTTGAATTTTTTAAGCCTCTATATTAGACACAATTATAGTATTTACCTATTTATGTACACACTCACGCACATCACTATATACACCTACACACCCCCCATATCCAACTAGGAATGACACCAAAAACCGCGGGTGCGAGAGCCAATGGGTTTGGCATCCGTCAAGTACGAGTGTGGGTGGATATTTACACCCGCGGGTCTGACTCGTGCCCCGTCAGGTACCCAAAAACATAATTTGGCCCATAAGACCTCACAGTGGCCCAACAAAAAATCAGCCCGCCTCCTCACCACAACCCTAATCGCCTGAGCGGAACCCCCACCCCGCACCACCCGTCCATCCCAACTCCCACTCGTGGCCGCCTCTCTCTGTTCCTCCGGGGCGACCCCGCGAATCCACGAAGTCCCGAGCTTGAGAAGCACAGGCACTGCAGCCACCGCCTTGGCTCAGGTGCGGGTGCATGGCCTCGTCGCTGCCTTGGCTCCGCTGCAGCGCTGCTCGTGGCTCAACCGCTCAATTCCACTGGCATGGGACAAAGCATTTGGTTCTCCATATGCACCTATGCGGCAAGTGTTGAGTGCCGGAGAGGAGGCAGGGACAGGGCAATCTGGATTGCCCTGTCTGCTGAACAGTTGATGCATTTGTTTCTTAGTGTCTTTGCTTACCACACTTCTACACGTCCGTCCCCAGCTGCTGACTGCAAATATGCCAGTTTTCTTTACGTCTCACGCTAGGACCAGGAGCAGCCCTCCACCACGGGTCGTCGCCGCCCACAACCGCCCCATCGTTGTCCCCCCTGCTTCGTATGCCTCCGCTTCCCCGGCGTCCAGCTCCCCTGCCCGACACAACGTATTCGCTGCCTCTTGCTGTACTTTTTCCCATTTTCGAAGAGACCCAACCCGCCCGAAACTCTATGGGTGCGGATTCCAATTTCCAAATTTCGCCCACGGGTTTTTTTTTGAGCAGGTTTTTAGTTCACCCGATCGGAACCAATCCGTTGCCATCTCTATATCCAATCCAATAACTGCACAAGATTTCTTAAACAACGTTCAGTGAGCATTTGTTTGTCTTATTTTTACTCTGGACATGGGAGTTATGATTTTTAGAAGTCTGATGATATGGGTGTTTGTCTAATGTACACCGGGATGCAACACACGAGCTTGGTAGCGTTCAACAGGAGAGAGAGACGATGACATTGTATTGCATAGGGATTAAGGAAGATGCGGCGCTGAGAGGTACGACGGTTGATCAAAAATGAATTACAAAATGATTAACTTTTGAAGATGGAAGGAGTATTTGATGGAAGCTGAGATACCATAAATCATACTTAGTCACTAATAATCATTCGGGTAAAGAGAATAAATCTGAAACAAAACACCATTAGTGCTAATTGGCTTGATTAGCACATGAATGCCAACATCACATACCTTCTTCCTCTATCTTCTTTGTGTTGGATGACGAAGCCATCGAGGAAGTCCTTCACCTCACTTTCCCACAACTACACTTACTATTTTGAGAAGATTCGAATGGTTTCTTGTGTTGTCCAAAACATGTCCAAATCCCTCTTCTTGTACTTGTTGTTGGGACGTGAGAGAGGGCTTCTTTTTATTCGGAATGGATGCGTCTCTCGATTAAGACGCGTCCATTAAAAGGGTTGTGTCCTTTGGATTAAACACATGATTAAACTAATTAATTACGAGTTCAATTGCTAACATTCTCCCCTTGAACTCGGATTCAAAACTTACCAACTTACTTAATACTAAATTTAGTGTCACTCTCTTTATACTTGACATATAGAGCACGACGCATCAAAACAGTCATTTACATATTGTTTGACTCGAAGACTACAATACATCTTACATTCAGAAAATGACCTTACTCTTAATTTTGTCCCCTAAGTATCCAGTGATCATAGGTTCTCCCTTAAACCCATGCTAACCACGTGTTACTGAACACGTTGGGTGGAAGACCTTTTGTAAGCGGATCCGCAAGCATATGTTTGATACTTATATGCTCAAGACTTATGGTATGATCCGAGATTTTGTCTTTCACAATATAAAACTTAATGTCGATGTGTTTGGCAGCACCACTCGACTTATTGTTGTGAGAGTAAAATACTGCAGGCGCATTATCGCAGTATAACTTAAGTGGTTTTTTGATGTTGTCAACCACTTTAAGACTGGGTAAAAAATTCTTAAACCAAACTGCCTGCCCAATAGCCTCATAACATGCAACAAACTCGGCATACATCATAGATGATGCCGTAAAGGTTTGTTTGGAGCTTTTCCACGATATAGTTCCATTCCCGAGGGTGAATATATAACCTAACGTGGATTTCTTAGTATCCACACAACCCATGAAATTTGCATCTATATATCCCACTACTTCAAGTGGATCTGACTTACTATACATTAACATGAGGCCTTTTGTGCCTTGCACATATCTTAATAGTTTCCTAACTGCCTTCCAATGATAAATCCCTGGATTAGCCTGATATCTGCCGAGCATTTTGATCACAAATGCTAAGTCAAGGCGAGTACAAACTTAAGCATACATAAGGCTTCCGACAGCAGAAGCATATGAAACTGATTTCATTTAACTAATCTCATACTGGTTCCTGGGACACTGAAAGTTCCAAAACTTATTGCCCTTGACAATCGGAGCAGGCGAAGGCTTGCTCTTATGCATACTGTACTTTCTCAGTACATTTTCTAGGTATGTTTTTTGTGATAAGCCTAATACCCCTTATGTCTATCTCGGTGAATTTCTATGCCCAACACATAGGATGCTTCACCAAGATCTTTCATATCAAAATTAGAGGATAAAAACTTTTTGTTTATGATAGTAGATTGACATCACTACTTGCAAGTAGTATGTCATCCACATAGAGCACAAGGAAAATAAATTTTTCGTTCTTAAACTTTGCATAAATACAATTATCATCCTCATTCTCTTTAAACCCAAACATTCTTATTGTCTCATCGAACTTGAGACACCACTTTCTTGATGCTTGTTTTAGTCCATAAATGGACTTCTTTAAATGGCATCTCATATGTTTCTTACCCTTAATGATAAAACCTTTTTGTTGTGTCATATAGATGTTCTCATAAAGATCCCCGTTGAAAAACACCGTTTTTACATCCATCTGATGTAATTATAAATCATAATGTGCTACTAAGGTCATAATAATTCTAAAAGAATCTTTACATGAGACGGGTGAGAATGTCTCATTGTAATCTATGCTTTCTCTTTGAGTAAAGCCTTTTTCCACAAGTCTGGCTTTAAATTTATCAATATTCCCTTTGGAGTCACGTTTAATTTTGTAGACCCATTTACACCCTACCGTTTTGGCTCCATTAGGAATCTCAACTAAATTCCAAACTTTATTAGCATCCATAGACCTCATTTTATCCTCTATGGATTTACGCCATTCAGATGATTGAGGACTTCTCATAACTTCTTCAAATGTGTTGGGATCACTCTCCATTTGAATCGCCTCACTCATATAAATATCATAATCATTCGAAATGGCCGATCTTCTTTCTCTTTGAGATCTTCTTAATTGCACATTATCATCATTTTGGAGTTGTTATTGCTCTTCATTATTAATAGCAACAGGTTCATAATCTTGAACCTCTCTTACTAATTATGTTGTCAATGGAGAACTAACAACGGGTGTTGAATTTTAAGCAACAGTAGGTAATGAGAAATATGGTTCTTGAATTATAGATTGGGTACATAAACCCGCTTCTATTCAAGATCAATTTCTCGTCTTACCGTACTCCCTCTGATTATGGCATCCTCTAAAAAGACGACATGTCTCGTTTCTACAAATTTAGTAAATCTTTCTGGACAATAGAAATGATACCCCTTACTCTTTTTTGCATATTCAATAAAATGACAACTTATTGTTTTGGCATCCAACTTACAAATGTTTGGGTTAAATATTTTTGTCTCAACGAGACAACCTCATACATGCATGTAACTTAATGAAGGCTTAAGTCCCGTTTATAATTCATACGATGTTTTTAGCACCGACATAGTAGGAACTCGATTTAGCACGTGAATGGCGGTTTTTAGTGCCTCCATCCACAAACTAACCAGCAATTCCAATTGACTTAACATGGATGTAATCATATCCATTAGCGTATGGTTTCTCCATTCCACTACTCCATTTTGTTGAGGTTCGCCCGACGTAGAATACAGGGTGACTATGCCATTTTCCTGTAGGAACCGTGCAAATGGTCCAGGAACTTGGCCATATGGGGTATGATGACCGTAGTACTCACCACCACGATCGGATCTTACCACTTTTATCTTAATGTTGTGCTGATTTTCAACTTCATCCTTGAATATTTTAAATTTATCCAACGCTTCGGAGCGTTCTTTAATTGGATAAATATAGTCATAGCAAGAATAGTCATCCGTGAAGGTTATGAACGAATCAAAACCATCAATGGACACTACATGAAATGGTCCACAAATATTTGTACGAAATAATTCCAAAATTCTCGTGCTACGTATGACATCTTTCTTAATTTTCTTAACAAATTTTTCTTTAATGCAATCTATGCATTCTCCTGAATCCAAAAAATCCAATTGAGGAAGAATCGATTGTTAAATCAATTGTTCAATTCTTTCCCTCGAAATATGGACTAAGCAACAATGCTATAATTTCGAAGACACTTCAGAATCGATTCTTTTGCGCTTATTCTTATGAGAGGAAATCTGATCGTCGCTTAGAACATTAACATAATCATGTATAGACAATAGGTATAGCATGCATTGTCTTATAGCAATACCAACAATCTTATTATCATACTTAATTATACACTTATCTTTGCCAAATTGGCATACATAACCATATTGTCTAAACATGAAACTGATATTAGATTTCTACTTAATGAGGGCACATATAATATATCATGAAGTGTAAGTACAAAATCATTTATTAATTCAAATGGATAATCTCCTATGGCTTCAACTTTTGCTTCATGGCCAATGGCAACTTTAATTGCCCTTTCCCCTCTTTTTAGGGTCCTCCTCATATTTAACCCCTTCAAGGAATTACAAACATGCACAGTGGCACCTGAGTCAATCCACTAAGTGGATGAATTATAATCTAAATGCAGGATTTCATCAATAAAGGTAAAAAAATCATTACCATTTTTGCAACACCATTTAAGGAAGCCTACACAATCCTTTTCATGGTGGCCTTTGTCTAAACAAAAGCGGCACTGATCTTTATCCATTTTCACATCCTTTATGTATGGGTGTTGTTGTGGAGCCTTACCCTTACCTTTATCATGGTCAAAAGGACTATGATTCTTAGTAGATTGCTTAGAAGAATAATTCTTCTGAGCCTTGCTTTTTCCCTTCACATAATTAATGGCATTATTGCCCTGAAGGGTCTTAATCCTCTCTTCCTCGTGAATACACATAGCGATGAGTTTTTCTATGTTCCATAGTTCAGGTTGAGAGTTGTAGTTGATGACAAATGTCTCAAATTTCTTAGAAAGTGAGGCAATAATGAGATGCACAATGAACTCATCTTTGATCCCCAAATCCATAGGCTTAAGCTTTGCAGCCATATTTGTCATCCTTAAGATGTGCTCTCGCACACCACCTCCATAATACTTTTGAGTAACAAATCCTGATAAGAGTGCTTGCTGTAGCCTTAGAAGAACCAGTGAACTGATTCTCTATCCTTTGGAGGTACTCAACGGCGGTGTCACATTCAGGGATTGCTCCCCAAATGGCCTTAGTGATAGTGCCCTTAATTACCATCAAACACTTACTGTTTAATTTATTCCACATATAAGAATCAATATCATAAGCCAATAACTCTTTAGTTTAATTAGTGAGATCCACATAAATTTGCTCATTTATTTATATTTTCTGAAAAGAAAATTCAAAAAATAACTTAAAAGCTCAGTGCCAATGGGCCCAAAGCCCTTACTGTTATGGCCCTCTTATTTGCTGAACCCAATAGCCCATAGTAGCCTGAATTTGCAAACACCTTACCAGACTTCATGGGCTTCGGCCTCCTTATAAAATAAAAAATTCAAAAATTATGACAGCAGTCCAAGTGGCCTGTATGACCTTTTCAACTTGGCCCACTATTTTCCTTATCCCGCATGGGCCTTAAGCCTGCTTGCTGCGACACGTTGCAGCACTTGCTTTTGAGTATAAAAAATGCCTACGGGTTTCACAGGAACCCTACCGGTCTCATTTTCTTCCCAGCCGCCGCACAAGAGCAACTGCTCTTCCATCTTTCTTCAAACGCTCTAGTGAGCAAAATTGAGGGAGACACGGAGGTTTGCAGCAAAGGGCGACTGTGGTAACCTGCACTAGTGCTCCCCACGCCGTCTGTGCTCCTGCGCCGCCGGTTTTCGACCGTGCTCATGGCTTTGCCGCCGCCTTCCTCACCGGTGTGCGCGTTTGCCTGAGGGTGACCGTGCCGCCGTCGATGTTAGTGTCAGCGATGCTCTTACCGACGGATCTGTCGTCCTCTTTTTTTTGTTGTTTCTTTGTTTGACAGATCCATTTCTTTTATTTTTCTGATTCCTAGAATCCCTTATTTTCCTTACTGCAGTGTGCTGCTTACTTAGATCTTGAATCAATAATTGATTTGATTTTCTTATACTTAGTATGCTGCAGATTTACTTACCAAAAAAGAAAATCCGAAAAAATTTAGCGACTAAGTTGGCTCTGAACCGTTGATGAAAACTGAGATGCCATAAATCATACTTAGTCACTAATAATCATTCGGGTACAGAGAATGAATCTGAAACAAAACACTATTAGTGTTAATCGGCTTGATTAGCACATGAACGCTAACATCACATACCTTCTTCCTCTCTCTTTTTTGTATTGGATGACGAAGCCATTGAGGAAGTCCTTCTCCTTACTTTCTCACAACTGCAAATCGGATGCACTTACAGCTTTGAGCAGATTCAAATAGTTTCTTGTGTTGTCCAAAACATGTCTGAATCCCTCTTCTTATACTTGTTGTAGGGACGTGAGAGGGGGTCTCCTTTTATTCGGAATGGATGCATCTCCCGATTACGACATGTCCATTAAAAGAGTTGAGTCCTTTGGATTAGACACATGATTGAACTAATTAATCACGTGTTTAATTGCTAACAGTATTTATTACTGCTCAACATGGTTGCATCTTGGCCGGCAACAATATGGTCAGAGCTGACAACACTGCCTTACAGAGGAGGAGCTGCTCATCTATCATCTTAAAAAAGGAGATGCTAGTATTCACACTGTGACTTGCTAGGACTTGACTTGGAAGTTAACCGACACCGATGCAGAATAAATCTTCTCTACTCGCGGTGGCACATATCGATGTACTTTTCCTGTCCAGATTCCGAAATCCATGCTGCTGTCTGTGACTCTGTATCCTCTCGCAGACCTGTGCCGCTCCATAGCCCGATGCTTCGGGTAGTGCTGTTCGGCCGCCATGACAAGCGACCATTGTGCTGTGTGATCTGAAACCCATGAGGCCATGAACATTGGCATCAATTCTCTTCCATGAAGCAAAACAAAATGAGGCTTAGTCTAGCATTTCAATATTCTAAGTAACACTCTTATGTCTTGATTTTGGTTTATCGTGAGAGCAAATTTTAGACTGGGATTATAAAATCATCTCGTTTGTTTTATAATCAAAGCACAAGTCGTTGGCCGTTCTCCCGTGTAAGTGTAGGGCAGGGTTTGGGAGCATTTAGGTTGGGGAAAATGTCGAACTTTTTATAATTAAAAATATAGGCTTACCCCCACCCTCTCCCATCTGCCGAGTGCAGTCGGAAAACCTCTTATGCACAAACTAATGACCCATGTGATTACTTGGCTTGTTCTGATGAATCAGGAAAGCACCATTCATCTATCGCCTAAGAACCAGCAGGTATAGCAAGGACAGCGGTGCTGGTAGTCAACCGTCAACAGGCATTGAAGCTATATGGAAGCTCCTACCAGCTGTATCAAAAGCTCAAAAGTTCGGATTGCACAATGAACATGTTGTAGGGCTTGAGCATTCATGGTACGTGTGAAGTTTGGTCCACTAATATTGCTATCGAAGAAATCATATATTGGGGATGAAGCTGATAGTTCCACGGGTATTGGAAGGGTTAGGCACATATTTGTTCAATGCCTCAAAAGCCTACATGACAAGTCCATGCATTGAAGGCTACAAATGGATTTTGTCGGTACCCTGCGTACCAGGTACCCCACGATACCGCAAGAAGTGCAAGGGAGTTCCACCTGTCAAAGTTGAAGACCTCCGTAGACCTCACCTCACGTGTCACACGACGCTAGACCCGCCTCCTTCATATGGGTAGCTCCGGCACTATCACGTGTAATATAAGACCGGAGCTAAACTCCCTACATAGAGGAGCTCCGTGCTTGACACGTGTACAGTGACTCCAAACTTAACCCCCAGTAGAGGGAAACTCCAGTGCCACCATGTGTGTAGTGGCTTCGGACCTACCTCCCCGTGAGGGGAAGCTCCGGATCTGCCACGTGTTGAGCCTCCGGACCTACGACACCAGCGGGAATACTGACGGATCTCCAACGGCACGAACATTTAAGGGGCAGTGATTACTACAATTATAAAGCCTGATTATGTGCTATTAATACAATATTAATGACACACGATCAGAAGACCATTAATACTGGTAACACCACTATTAAGGTGCGTTATCATGCTATTAGGGTGCTTAAACACACTTAATTGTGTATTAGGCAATAGTGACCGTCGGGGCCACATGTCGGGCCAGACAACTCATGTAACAGTCATCCCTTGGTCTATAAAAGAGATGTGCTGCACAATACAAGACAACTAAGCCCATACGCACGCAAGCACTAGTGAATCCCCAATACAACAACACACACCCCGTGAACTAGGGTATTACACTCAGGCGGCCCGAACCACATAAATCCTTTATGTCATCGTCTTGTTTAATATCTCCGCAGGCCCAAACCAATACAAGAACCTCTGCGGGCAACAATTTAGTGGTATTGGGGGACGTATCGTTCGTACGCTTCGACATTTGGCACGCTAAGTAGGGGGGCGCCTGAGATCACGAGATGGTGAACTCCGCCGCAGGATCATCCAACGGCAACAACGTTGTCCAACCTGTTGGAGGGAATCCTTCCAACATGCAGCAACTAGCTGGCGCAGTTGTCCCGATGGGCGTCGCACCACCGCCACCACCATTTGTTCTGGCAAACAATGCTGGATGACAGGATGGAGTACTCGCGTCGATACCGACATCGACGAACAATAATCATGAGCATGTGCTTATTGTTGCGCGTACTCTGCTCCAACATCCACCACCTCCAGGAGCACCCCAGGGTGCAACGGAGCAGTAGAGGGCTGATGTTGAATATCTGGTTACAGCTGCAACCGATAGCATCAGCAATCAAGGTCTTGCTCCTTCGGGGCAGGCACCTTGACAGAGTCAGATCTTGTCAAGAAGACTTGGTACGCAAGCTTCACAGCACAGGAGACGTGTTGTGTCCCAACAGATGACTTCGCTGCCCTCCGGGGCACGTCACACCCACAGTGCGTCGAGGCTTTCGATGCATGACCTGCGATCGAAGCTCGATCGCCGTTATCGACAGCAGGACGGCCGCGTCCACATCGAGCGTGCTCGCGAGAGGCGAGAAGCTCGGGACAACCCTGCTCCTTTGAGAGTAGGAGGAGGCTGTTCTGCCCTAGCCATGCATCTACGCATGGTTAGGTTGCCACAGCAGTTCCAGCCTCATTTTCCAGAGAAATTCGACGGGACTGTCAACCCTGCTGAATTCCTTCAAATCTACTCCACTGCTATCCTTGCGGTGGGGGGAAATGAGGCCGTGATGGCCAATTATTTCCCTGTGGCTCTGACCGGGACCGCTAGATCCTTGTTCATGAGTCTGCCGCCTGACTCCATCAATAGTTGGGCGGAGCTATGCCAACAGTTCACCACCAATTTTGGGAGCTCCTATACCCAACTCGGCACTGAACTAGATCTGTTTGCTATGAAGAAAATGTCGGGAGAATCATTGCGGTCTTTCATCCAGCGATTCTCTCAGGTACGCAATACCATCCCTTCTATCTCGAACGCTTATGTTATTGTCGCATTCTGACAGGGCGTCCGAGACAAGAAAATGTTGGAGAAGATGGCGATGAAAGAAGTCACCAGCGTACGGAGCTCTTCAGTCTAGCTGACAAATGTGCCAGAGCTGCATAAGGTCGTGAGATGTACTCCAAACCAGCTCCGGAGGCCAATAAGAAGTCCTCCAAGGCCGAAGCCACAACCTCTGATAGTGGAAATAATAAGAAGAAGTCCAACGGCAAGAAGAAGCTGTCGGTCGGCGCACCTGCTGTTGCGGCTGCTGCAGCTCTGGGTGGCGGGGGGCCATGCCCCGAAAAATGACCTCGACCTTCGTCAGAAGACGGCAGCAGCTCCAAAATGTGGTGTCTGATACACAAGACGGACAAGCACAGTCTGGAGGACTACCGAGAGGTCCAGAACCTTGTTGAGCGCTACAACAAGCGCCGAGAGGAAGCTCCTTTCTGCTAACGAGAAGGAAAATAAAAAGTCGATGAAGCTCTGGTTGACACGGAGCTAGGCTTTCAGGATCCCAAGAAGGTCCTGAAGGCTGTGTACAACACGGTTGACGACAATTCTGACGTCTCTGACAACGAGCATCGGAAGACCCCGAACACCATCTATGGTGGTTCCTGGGGCATCACTTCTCGCCGCGTCCTCAAGACAATGTGGTGGGACATGGCCGCTGTAGCTCCAACCGCCAAGGCGGAACCTCATTAAAAATGGATGGACACTTCCATCACCTTCGATGCTACGGACTGCCCTCAGAACACGATCGGAGCTGGCCAATTGCCATTGATGGTGTCTCCTACTATCAACAATGTCCAGCTCTACCATGTCTAGGTGGACGGAGGTGCGGGGCTAAACCTTCAGAGCTATGAAGCGCTCGTCAAGCTCCAGCTCTGACCCTCGGACCTACATCCCTAACGACCTTTCTCTAGGGTAGGTCTGGGGGACATTAGCCCTCTTGGATCCATCACACTCTCGGTGACCTTCGGAACTTGGGAGAAATACAGGACTGAGAAGTTGGGCTTTGACGTCGCGCAGATCAGCTTACCCTTCAATGCCATCCTGGGCAGGCCTGCCTTGTACAGGTTCATGGATGCGGCTCACTATGGCTACCTGGTGTTTAAGATGCCAACACCCTCTGGCGTTCTCCGCATCCGCGAGGACTGCACTGCAGGAATCACCGCACTGGAAGAACTCCATGCGCTTGCAACAGCGCAGGAGGAGGCATCTGGTAAAGAGCAAGCTGCTCAACTGACGAGCACTCGTTACCGAGGCTCAACCTCTACACCACGTGTGTAGCCAAGCGGTGACAACGACATACCCGTTAAAGTCGTCCAAATTGGTTCCGATGCTGCTCAGACCACCCATATATCAGAAGGGGTGAACAACAAATAGGAACTCGCGCTCATCACTTTCCTCCGGGTGAATGTTGACGTGTTTGTTTGGCAACCGTCACAAATGCCTGGGATCCCTAGGGAGGTGATTGAGCACAATCTGAAGATTTATCCCGATGCACGACCTGTACACCAGAAGCCCCGGAAGCAATCAGTTGAGCGGAAAAACTTTATCCAACAGGAGATCAAGAAGCTACTCGAAGCTGGTTTCATCTGAGAAGTTTATCATCCAAAATGGTTGGCAAACCCAGTTGGTGTACCCAAGGTCGGTGGTAAGCTTCGGATGTGTATCGACTACACCACCTTAAATAAGGCATGTCCAAAAGATCCATTTCCACTACCTAGGAGAGATCAGATAGTGGACTCCATCTCCTGGTGTGAGCTATTGTGTTTCCTAGATGCATACTCCGGATATCATCAAATCCAAATGTTTAAGGAAGATGAAGAGCATACTGCCTTCATAATAGTAGTTGGATTGTATTGTTATACTACCATGCCCTTTGGTCTCAAAAATGCTGTTTCAACCTTTGTGCGAGCTATGCACAAAACTTTTGGAGAACTCATTAGGGACTTGGTGGAGGTGTATGTCGATGACATCATTGTAAATATCAAGAACAAGGAGTCACTCTTTGACAACTTGCAAGCCGTCTTCGACAAGCTGTGTATCACACGCACCAAGCTGAACCCAGACAAGTGCGTCTTTGGGGTTAGCTCCGGGAAGCTCCTTGGTTTCTTGGTGACTCACCGAGGAATTGAGGCGAACCTGGCAAAGATCAAGGCTATAGAAGATATGCGGCCCCCGGCCCGCATCAAGGACGTCCAGAAGTTAACTGGATGTCTAGCTGCGCTCAGCCGGTTCATCTCGAGATTGGCAGAGCGGGCGCTTCCCTTCTTCAGGCTGTTGAGAAAGTCCGGACCATTCCATTGGTTTGAAGAAGGAGAAAAGGCATTTCAAGAGATCAAGCAAGTCCTCACCAAACTACCAATCTTGGTAGCTCCAAACCCTGGTGAGCCATTACTGCTTTACATATCTGCAACTATGGAAGTTGTCAGCATGGTCCTGGTCACGGAAAGACCAGATCCATATCCAGTTCAGGAGCCCAGACCCCTTTGGGAGGGTCCGAAGCTACCTGAAGGCGAGTCTGGGTCCCAGCACCCAGGCACGGATCTTCAAGGAGGAGTGCTAGAAGATCAACCTCTCTCATCTGAGGGAGTTCTCAAGGCTGTTCAAGAAGATCCGGACCCCTTAGGGAGGGTCCAGGTTGAACAAGAAGAAGATTTGGGTCCCTCCGGGAGCGTCCGGGAAGCTCAACAAGAAGGCTCGGACCCCTTCGGGAGGGTCCAGTTCAATGGAGAGGAAGCTTTGGGCCCCTCCGAGAGGGTCTGGACCATCCAACGCCCAGTGTACTTTATCAGTGAAGTACTCTATGATGCGAAGACTAGATACATCGAGGTGCGTAAGCTGCTTTACGCATTCCTTATTGCCTCAAGAAAGCTTCGTCATTATTTCCAAGCGCACAAGATATCAGTGGTAACTTCTTATCCACTGCGTGCTATATTGCATAACCCTAATTCTACTGGGAACATTGCCATGTGAGCAGTGGAGCTAGCGGAATTCGACCTTGAATTCGTGTCGCAACAAGCAATCAAGACTCAGGCTTTGGGTGATTTCGTGGCGAAGTGGACTCCTTCTCCATCATACCCTGGGGGTCCCAGTGAGCAGAAGCTGGAACCCAATGTCTCGGTCTTCACTGAAGCTCACTAGACTCTCTACTTCGATGGCTCCGTGCAGAAGCAGGGGGTCGGAGCTGGAATCCTCCTCCTCGCTCCGACAGGGAAGAAAGTTAAATACATGGTTCTCCTTGACTTCAAGGCAACTAACAATATGGCGGAGTATGAAGCTCTTATCTTCGGGATCAAGGTAGCACTATCCTATGGTGTCAAGCAGCCGTTGGTGAAGGGTGATTTGCAGCTCATCATAAAACAAGTCAAAGGTGAATGCTGCTGCAACAACCCCCAACTAGCCGCTTATCTCCTTGAAGTCCAGAGGCTCCAGAAAGACTTCGAAGTCTTAGATCTCCACCATGTCCAGCATTTCCACAATGTTGAAGCTGACGAACTCTCTACGAAGGCCTCAACCGGAGCTCCAGCTCCTGACGGGATCTTCGTCCGGAGGTTGTCAACACCAGCAGCTTAGTCTGTCAAACTGAACGAAGGTGGTGAGACCAACACCTCGAAGTTGGTTGTCCCAGTGGCCCTGTTACCATGGCGTCCACCAAGGGTCGTAGGTGCTACCGGAAGCTCCGAGCAACCCAACATGCAAGACTCAGAAGCCCAAGCTAGCTCTTATGCATGGATATCAGAGATTCAGAGCTACTTGAAAGAAAACATCCTTCCTGAAGACGGTGTATCCACTGATCGGATCGTCAGATTAGCTAAAATATACACGCTGGTAGAAGGGGATCTCTACCGGCGCGGTGTCAATGGTGTCCTAATGCGGTGCATCGCAAGGGAAGAAGGCTGCGAGCTTCTCGCGGAAATCCATGGAGGCGAGTGTGAGAACCACGCATCTTCCCCCACGTTGGTTGGTAAAGCCTTCCAGCATGGCTTTTACTGGCCTACAACACTTCAGGATGCAGTTGAGCTAGTGAAAAAGTGTGAAGCGTGCCAGTTCCACACAAAAAAAATTCACACACCGGTCAATCACTGCAAATGATACCTCCTTGTTGACGGCTGTTATATATCAATTTCATCCGTCAATTTAACTCAATTATGTGAAGAATTTGTCATTTCTTGCACACATCACCTTTCTATCTAACCCAATTCCACTTGGACTTGGAGAGATATGTGTATGCAGCATTTTATGCAGGAAATGAGGAAATGTAGAGGGACCAATCCTATAAAACATCATCCCAGCCAATCAGGCGACGACACGTGGCATCTCATGGATCAAATGGACCACAAACAGAAGTATCCGAGGAGATCCAACGGTGTATCACCCAGCTACATCAAGGGGGCCCACCTGGCAGCCACCTGGAGGAAGCACTCCACATTCGGAGTGTTGACCAGGTCAGCCGAACCAAGGGTTCGGCCGACCCCTTCCTGGCGCCAAATGCGGTCAAACGACGCGTGTTGGCTCCTCCTGGCTTGAAGGAGTCAATGGTGACTGATTCGCGCGCTTTTAGTGGCGGGAACTGACCTCAACACTTGTATAAATAGGATCCCCTACCCCTCACTTCAACACACACCACTTGAGCTTCATCTCTATTGTATACACTATCATCCATAGTCTTAGAGGAGTTAGGTTGTAGAGAGGAGAGTCTCTAATCCCAAGTCCAAATTGGGAAAGGAGTAAGGAGTCTCTCTCTTCCCAATCCTACATTGGGAAAGGTGTGGCTCATGTATTCTTTCTTGTATTTGTGACTTTATGCATAATAAAGATATTATCTTTAGTCTCTACTTATACATATACTTGGGCAAAGCGTATCTTGTTTGATTGTAGAGTCCATGTATGTGGAAGGTATAGCTTCTATGACTGTTTCACCATGAACATATCTCATTATTATAGAACCTATAGACCCCCACTATAGTCTAGTTAATTATAACATAACTAGGTTAGTATGGATAATTATGTTGTGTATCAACATTGGTTCAATGATGATTCAATTCATTGCCTTAGGATGGCTTGTGCCTAGGCTCTTAAGGTAATTACTTAATATGCTAGCATGGTGCTAGGATAGCTAAGTAGCATTAGATGTCTCGTAGACCCACGGATTGAAGAGGTAGGCAGTAGGTGGTGATAGCCCTATTTGTCCTTTGTAATCCTCCACGTTCGGCTATGCCACAGGCTCTTGGCGGGAGTCGCCCTAGTATTGCTAGGGGTAAGCCCATGCTCGATGTGTTGAACCACATAGAATAAGTATTTACTATTGACCTAGCTTATGGATAATTAGTTTAGGCTATGTATATGTACAATAGAGCATAGTAGGAGTACCTCCATAACTCTAAACCTTAACTAACCTCTAGGATCCTCTTACCCCCCTTAGACTTGAAAGCTTTTGTGTGTGTCACACTACCTCTACTATTATTTTATCCATCCTTACTAGATTCTTACCTAGACCTTTCTACCATTTCCACTTGATGATTGCTATATCTCTTCCCTGCCTTCCTTTGGGATCAAATAAATGACACCCTTGAGAATACTCTTAAGGGGAAATGCTACAATTATATTTCCGTGCGCTTGCGAATTTCACTATGTGATCCAATAGAACCATTAACAAGCATTTCTGACATATCAGTTGGAGATGTTTAGTTTATGGTGCATAAGAAATAGCAACAAGTATTTTTTGCGCCGTTGCCAGGGATGATTTGTTAGTGTATCTTAGGAGCCGTCAATACTCCTACATGGCCATTCGGTGTGTGGGGTATGGACATCTTAGGACCTTTCCCAAAAGTTGTCGGAGGTTACAGGTTCCTGTATGTTGCCATTGACAAGTTCACCAAATGGTCGGAAGCAACTCCAGTTGTGACAATAAACAAGCAATCAGTAATAAAGTTCTTGAAGTCCATAGTCTGCAGATTCGGAGTTCCAAATAAAGTCATAACTGACAATGGAACTCAATTTACAAGTGCTGCATTTCAAGAATATTGTGAATACCTCGGCATTCAAGTCAGCTACGCCTCAGTAGCTCACCCGACAAGCAATGCCAAGCCAAGAGAGCAAATGCAGAAATCTTAAAAGGACTCAAGACGCGCACATATGAGCACCTAAAAAAAAGCATGGAGCCAACTTGATCGAAGAACTTCCGTCCGCACTATGGGCAAGCAGGACTACACCTAACCGATCAACTGGAGAGACACCGTTCTTCTTGGTGTACGTAGCTGAAGTAGTCCTTCCTCCAGAGATCACCATGGGGTCACTCCGGGTCCGGACCTTCGACGAAGCCGTGCAGGACCAGCTTCGGCGTGAAGACCTTGACCTCGTCAATGAGGGAAGGTGCCAAGCAACAGTTCGGAATGCACGTTATCGCTAGACGCTCAGGCGCTATCATCAAAGGCATGTGCGTAACCGACAACTCGAGGAAGTTCATCTGGTGCTGCGGAGAATAATAACTCGTGAAGGGATGAACAAACTTTCCCCTTGCTGGGAAGGTCCTTTCCGAGTGATCAAAGTATCCCATCCCGGATGCGTTCGCTTGGCAACTGAGGATGGGATCCCGCTTTCTAATCCTTGGAACATCGAGCACCTTCGTAAGTTCTATACTTAGTGTCACGGAGGTGAGTATGTAATTATATGCAATGGAAATTATAGAGTCTATAAACAGTGTAATGTAGGACCTCCGGGAGAACATTCGGACCCCTCCGGGAGGGTCTGAAAAGTTCAAGCAACACTTGACACAGTCGCAGCACTAAAAGTGTAACTACCTTCCCTGGGTTAGCACAAGATGTATAGCATGCTTGGCTTGGTTCCGTACCTTAAGTGTGTCTTTGTCTCCCATGTAATTCGTACCTATAATGAAAGACATTGTTATATAAAAGCAGACTCCACGTGCATTAAATTTGTGTGGGCTCATTATCTTTAATTTATTCTTCTCCTTCTTGTCTATATCAAGTTGTGCAATTCTTTTTGAATTTTAGTCCAAGTTAGTCATATGTGGTACAAGTTATACTGGTGGTTTTTTCGGATCCTAACATTGCTGCATGGTCTACTCGCCTGAACGCTAAGCCAACACAGGTCCGGAGTGTGCTATCGACTTAGCCTGGTCCCGCATCCTAAGTACGTCACTCTACCTACATTCTGGCAGGCCTTAGTAGGGCGGGTCCTAAAAGCATTTGGATTTGCAAAAGATTATATCAATTTGCTTGTCATCATATCGACTTTCGTCGGATCTAAAATTCAAATGAGAACAGTAATTCGCAAAATCGTTATCGATGAGAAGATGAGTTTTACAGTTTTTTCTTGTCTTTGATGCACAGGAAAAATGAAAACTCATGGCAATGGTGGACGATGCCAGAGCTATTAAGCTCTGACAACATCCAAGGGGGCCCGTCGTCGACGTTTCGGACATTGAAAGTGGGCGCCGCCGGAGATAACAAGCTCCGGGAACTCCCATGGGACCTGCCGTTGACGTGAAGTATAATTCAAGTGAAGATGGCGTAACCACCCGAGGGGGCCTGTTGTCGATGTTCTACACGTTGACAGTGGGTGTCTTAGGGTTTAGGGGCCTTTCGTTGACGTTCTACGCGTTGACAGTTGGTGTCGTCGGACCTACCAAGCTCCGACAGCCTCAGGGGGACCGCCGTTGACGTTTTATGCGTTGAACAGTGGATGTCGTCGAACCTACCAAGCTCCGACAACCCCAAGGGGCCCGCCATCGACGCAACAAAAGATTCCCAGAGAAGTTGGAAATAAACTTCAAACCTAAAAGCCACAATTTTGAAGTGTCCAAGTCATCAACACATTGTCAAATCCTTTTGGTACGTGTTCGCAATTAAATTGTGTACATCTACCATGGGGCAAACAAGATAAAGGACAGTGTATTGAAGACAAGGACAACAAAATGGAATTCATTGCAGAAACAGTGGATTGCATTCACTCAAAGTACTGGATTACAAAATCAGGGTTACAACAAAAGGCAAAAGGAAAATGTTCTAGCTACTGGAGGATCTAAGTCCTGCGGAAAAACGAAGCAACCTTCTCAGCAGCTTCTTGTACGCTAGCCCTGGCGGTATCCTCCTCTTCGGCAATGAGTCCTTCGAAGACAGGATCAAGAGAAAGTTGGGGGTCTCGACTCTTGTAACACGCCAAGACATACTCGGCGACGTTCTTGGCCAAATATTTTCCCTCCGTCTCCAGCTGGTCGGCGATGACATCACCCATCGCGTCGAGTTTGCTGCCAGCAAAGTGAAGCCAAGAGGCACCAAATCTCTGTCAGCACGCCCCAGAAAATCCCATACCTGCAGGGATTTAGTTGCCCTCGAACCCCGCAGCTCCTCCAGTGACCTTTTGGCGGCCGCTAGCTCCGAACCTTCCCGAGTGAGGCGTTCGACCACTTTGGCATGTTGCTGCATACTCTCAACAACTTGCTTTTCGCGGTCGGCTAGCTCCGTCTTCCGAAGGTGGATGCGGTTCCGTCAATCGGACAGGTCCTTCTCCCTGCCTCATACTTTCCCTTCTCTGGTGGCAACATTAGCTTCTCTTTTAGAGAGCTCCTGCCTCAGTTTCTAGTACATTTCCTCATCTTCCTTGCTCCGCGGATCAAGGTTTTTACTGCGATCTGCCAAATTTTGCTCTGCCAGAGTCAGCTTCTGGGCTCAAACTCCATCGCCGCAGGTTTCGGCGATTGGACGACGACTCGAGGATGACTTCGCGGGCTCCGGAGGCAGCGGAAAGAGTAGTGTTTAGTGTGGCGTGTGTATTAGTGTACAATGTTTGTGATGTACGATTTATATGCCTGTGTAAATCTGTTTATATGCCTGTGTGAGCCGTTCATCGAGCTAGGACTAACCTTGAAGCCAGGACAACATTTTCTATTTTTTTAAAATTGCCTTCCTTATTGGCGATAGTTTCTGGTACTTGGCCGTCACCAATAAGGCATAATAATTGGCGACAGCTGGGCCCACCATCGCCAATAAGCCTCACTTATTGGTGACAGCCAGTAGTATCGTCGTCAATTAGTCTCACTTGCCACCATGTGGCGCGGTGAAATAATTGGCGACAGGCTACTTTGGCCGTCACCAATTATATTATAGAGGACGGTTCTCGTCTTCAATAGTGTTATAAACGACAAATTATTGGCGACGGCTAGAAACTGTCACCAATAAACGAATACATCATCTGTAAGTTATAAACGACGGTAGGACCCTTGTAAACGACGGTTTCCTGCCGTCATTTATGGTTGGAATTCTTGTAGTTTGTGGGTAGTGTAGGAATTTTCTAATAGGCATCTAAGTACGGAGGTAAATGATGATAGTTGTCGGTGCCTGGCGAATCGGGTATCCCTAGATATAGGAAAGAAAGCACGCTGGGCCCCATCGCCCACGGGGGCGAGATCTGACGTGGACCCAGGGTGCCATGCGACATGCGGCGTAGCTATGCCTCCCCACTGAGGGAAGGCCCAACGCTACCACGTGCCCAACAGCTCTAGGTGTATCTCTCTCTCTCAGAGGGGGGGGGGGGGTCCGGCGCTGCACATGCCCTGCAGCGCTGGGTCTGCCTCCCCGCCGAGGAGAGGTCCGGTGCTTTCGCTAGATCGGCAGCCCCGGACCTGCCTCCCTGCGAGACGAAGGTCCGGAGCAGCCACGTGTCTGGTAGCTCTGGACCCGACCTCCCGGTAAAGGGAAGGACCAGACTCGCCACGTGTTAGGCAGCACCGTGCCTAGCCAATCCTGCGATAGCGGCAATAAAGATGGACGAGCCCAGTGCACCTAAATGGGCAAGACGCGCACGTTCCCTATGTAAGCGGGAGCTTGCACTCATAAGTCAAGAGTCTTGTACCCAGTCCTACGATAACAGGCTGGCGCTGAACTACTATGTATGGCAGATGAATGAGAGGCCACGACAAGACGGACGAGACACCACCTACCATGATGAGGGGCTATGTGTAGCCCTACACCAAGGCATTGCTAGGCAGCACATTGAAGCCATTGTCATGGGATAGCATTTACTCCCAAATCTTAGGAGGGATTTGATACTCTCGGGGCCACTTGTTGGGTCCTAGGTCCCACTTGTAAGCTACTCGGCCTAAGACTATAAAAGAAACGAGCAGCAACCGACTAAGACAGGTTCTCTCAGACTCAAGCAATACAACACACAAACCACCGTGGAGTAGAGTATTATGCCTAGGCGGCCCGAACCACGTAAAACCCTTGCGTTCATCATTCTTTGAGCTCGATCTTGCTAGGACTAGCCCCCGAATATACAACGAACCCCCGCGGGCTGCCTCTGAGCTAGTCCGGGGGAGGTGTTGGTTTAGACACCTCGACATTTGGCGCGCCAGGAAGGGGGCTTTTCTCTTAGAAGCATCTTCACTGGCAGCATGGTGAACACCTATTCCAATGCTAGTTCCTCCAGGCCACAGCCCCGCCGGCAGGTGGCGGGTGAGGACCAAGCTTCGTCCCACCCCAGAGTTGGGCCTCCCTCCAGCGCGGGAAGATCTGGACCATCGCGACGCCGTGCAGTCACCCCACTGACTACAGGCCCGCACAACATGGCACGATGAACTTCAGTCGTGACAGCTGCTACGGCACCGCCAGCAGCAAGCCCAGAAAGTTCACTCCTAGCCGCACGTGCGCCGCTCCGCAACGCACCTACCGCAGGTGCCCCCAGGGAGCAACCCAGCAGTGGGTAAATGATGTTGACCATCTGGTTGTCGCTGCGCTCCAAGCGACTCCACAGGGTGGGAGGCGAGCGACAACAATGTTTGTCTCGCTGTCACGAATGCCCATCGTCGATCGATGGACCGTCGATAGCCGCTCGACGAGGCTTTCGATGGCAGACCTACGGGCTGAGTTGCAGCGCCGTAAGGCAGGCGAGGACTGGCGAGTCGTCATTGAATGAAAGAGGGAGAAACACTACAATCTTGAGGCTGACTACAGCCTGCCCAGTCCTGGACCCCAGGTGCACGACGCTCTCCCGCCGCGATAGGGGTATGTGACGCCCCCCGCTTAAAGCTAGGCATATATGGCGCCTCCTCCACACCAGGCGTACGATGCGACCCCTCCACTTTAGGAATATGGTGTGCCTCCGCCACACCAGGCATCTGCCGCCGCACCTCAACACCAGGCATACGCAGTGCCGCCTGGCCATCAAGGTCACGCGGCGCCAAACCAGTCGCCTGCAAGTACTGGTGGAGGGTGCGCAACTCTAGCTCCACACCTGCGGAGAGTGGTGTGGCCTCACAAGTTCCGGCCGCACACGTCGGAGAAGTATGACGGGAGTGTCAAGCCTAGTGAGTTCCTGCAGGTCTACTCCACCTCGATCCTGGCTGCGGGGGTTGACGAGGTCATCATGGCAACTACTTCCCTGTGGTCCTGACCGGTCCAGCCCGGTCATGGCTCATGAACCTACCCCATGGGTCCATCACTTCCTGGGAAGAGCTGTGTCGGCAGTTCGTGGCGAACTTCAGAAGTTCGTATGAGCGCCCCGGCATGGAGCTCGACCTCCACGCTGTTAGACAGTGCTCGGGGGAGCCACTGCGAACGTTCATCCAACGATTCTCCCAGGTAGAGAACACCATCCCGCACATCTCGAATGCATCAGTCATAGTTGCATTTAGGCAATGTGTGAGGGACAAGAAGATGCTCGAGAAGCTCGCCACGCATGACGTGTGTGATGTCTCCAAGCTGTTTGCCTTGGCAGACAGATGCACCAAGGCAGCAGAGGGTCACAACTGGAATGCTCGACCCTCCTCAGAGAGTGGGGAGCCCTCACAGTCTGAAGCGGAGGCCACTACCAGGGGTGGTGGCAGGAAGAAGAAGAACAGGGGCCGCGACAGGAGTAAGCCGAGGCACAGAGCTCCCATGGTGGCAGCTGCGGCAACTGGCAGAGCCCAGAGCTCGCACCAGGATAAGCGCCCGCACCCATCACTTGAGGGTGATGACGCTGACTTCAAATGCTCGGTGCACCGGACCAATGGTGACAGTGCAAGTGAGTGCCGGAAAGTCAAGAAGCTCGCGAAACATTTCTGCAAGCAGTGGCAGAAGCAGCAACGTCAAGAGAGCGAGCCCCCCCCCCCCCCCGCCAGAGGGTGGGTAAGTAGAAGCTTGACCCTGGGGAGGACAAAGACAAAGGCAAAGACATGGGGTACTAGGAGCCCCACAGGGCAGTGAAAGCAGTGTTCACGAGTGCTGACTCGGACACTAGCAGCGACCAGGAGTGTCGGAAGCTCCTCTATGTCATCTACGGGGGAGCTTCGGACCCTGTGTCTCGGAACACAGTGAAAGTCCTACGACGGGCCATGGCAGCAGTGGCCCAAGCGCAACTCTGGCTCCCCACAACAAGTGGATGAGCATTGCGATCAGCTTCGATGCCTCGGACTGCCCGAAGAACATGGCAGGGGCTGGTTGCTCCCGCTGCTCGTGGCCCCAACCATCGCCAACGTGAGGCTCCATTATGTGATGGACAGCGGTGCAGGCCTCAACCTCATCTCCACTGCAGCCTTTCGAAAGCTGCAGATACCTATGTCTCGGCTCACGCCTTCGAGCCCGTTCTCAGGCATGGGCCCAGGGCGAATCGTGCCCAGTGACAGCATCCACCTCCCGGTGACCTTCGGTACCCCAGATAACTACCGCACAGAGAATATTCTATTCGACGTGACGAATGTCTAGCTTCCCTTCACGCCATCACCGAAAGGCCGACTCTATACCAGTTCATGGTCGTAGCTCACTACGGCTATCTGGTCCTGAAGATGCCAACACCATCTGGGGTCCTTAGGGTTCGGGGAGATCGCACTGTGGCGGTGTCAGCCTTGGAACAGCTCCAAGCACTCGCTGCAGGGCGGGCCCCGAACCTGGATGGTGCAAGGGAAGGTTGACCAAGTCAAGGCCACCAAACGGACCTCCACCGCAGCTCCGCGCGTCCTGCACGCCGAAGATGACGTTCCAGTAAAGGTTGTCAGGATCGGCTCCGAGGCTGCCCAGACCCGCATAGCAGGTAACCTGGACAACAAATAGGAATTCGCGCTCATCACCTTCCTCCGAGACAATGTCGATGTGTTTGCTTGGCAACCATCGCAGGTGCCCGAGATCCCCAGGAAGGTGATTGAGCACCATCTAAAGATCTACCCTGACGCCTGCCCGGTACAACAGAAGCCCCAAAAGCAGTCTGTTGAGCGTCAAAACTTCATCCGAGAAGAGATTAAGAAGTTGCTCGACGCTGGCTTTATCCGGGAGGTCCACCACCCTTGGTGGTTGGCTAACCCTTTTGTCGTCCCCAAGGCGGGCGGGAAGCTTCGGATGTGCATCGACTACACCAATCTAAACAAGGCATGTCCAAAGAATCCATTTCCACTCCCCAGTATAGATCAAATTGTAGACTCCACATAAGACTGTGATCTGCTGTGTTTCCTAGACGTGTATTCTGGTTTCCATCCAATACCTATGTCTAGAGATGATGAAGAACACACTGCTTTTGTAACAGTAGATGGCCTATATTGTTATGTCTCCATGCCTTCTGGTCTTAAGAATGCTCTCTCTACTTTTGTACGCGCAATGCATAAAACATTTGGGGACCTCATTAGAGACGTGGTAGAGGTGTATGTTGATGACATCGTGGTCAAAATCAAAGGCCGCGCGTCCTTCCTGGAGAGCTTAGCACAAGTCTTCAGCAGACTACGCCTTACGCGCACGATGTTGAATCCCGAAAAGTATGTCTTTGGGGTCTCTTCTGGGAAGCTGCTTGGATTCCTGGTTTCTCACCGTGGGATAGAAGCTAATCCAGAGAAGTTCAAGGTGATAGAGCTGATGCGGCCCCCGACACGTATCAAGGATGTACAGAAGCTTGCAGCGTGCCTAGCGGCCCTCAACCGATTCATCTCGAGGTTGGCAGAATGAGCACTTCCCTTCCTCAAGATTTTGTGCAAGGCAGGTCCCTTTGCCTGGACAGAAGAGGCAGAAGCGGCGTTCCAGGAGCTCAAGAGGCACCTGACATCCCTCCCCGTTATGGTGGCGCCAGAGCCCGGTGAGCCCTTGCTGCTGTATGTTATTGCAACAACTGAAGTGGTTAGTATGGTCCTGGTCGCAGAGCGATCGGAACCATATCATCAACATACACGGGAAGGAGCTCACTACGCAAGCACCGAGCCTCAGGCCTTGGTCCAAGACATGGATCTTTCGCTGGGGAGCTCTAGAAACCAGGAAATCGTCGGGTCCCAGCCTCCGGAGGATGATGCGGGTCCCGGGAGCCAGGAGCCCCAGGACCTAGATCCGTTGTAGGGAGCACCAGACCTCTCGGACAGAGTCCAAACCATTCAAAGGCCAGTCTACTACATCAACGAAGTCCTCCATGAGGCGAAAACAAGGTATCAGAAGATACATAAGCTGTTGTACGCCGTGTTGATAGCATCGAGGAAGCTCCAACACTATTTCTAGGGCCATAAGATCTCAGTGGTCACCTCCTTCCCGCTGAGAACGGTGCTCCACAACCCTAATGCTACTGGCAACATTGCCAAGTGGGCAGCCGAGCTAGCGGAGTTTGAGATTGAGTTCCTTCCTCGGCATGCGGTCAAAAGCCAGGCCCTGGCGGATTTCCTAGCCGAGTGGACTCCATCGCCTAGCAACCCAGAAAGCCTAGTCAGCGGGGACACAATGTACGGAGCACCGGTCTTCACTGACACCCCATGGACGCTTTACATAGATGGTTCCGCTCGGAAACAGGGGTTTGGGGCCGGGGTGGTGCTCATAGCTCCGACAAGGGAGCAGTTCAAGTATATGGTGCACCTTGGCTTCAAAGCCACCAACAACATGGCAGAGTACGAGGCCCTCATCTACGGGCTGAAGACAGCGTTGACCCTCAATGTCCGCCAGCTCCTTGCCAAAGGTGATTCCCAACTAATTGTCAAGCAGGTCAAAAGGGAGTGCAGTTGCAACGACCCCCAGCTGGCAACATACTTGCTGCATGTCAGGAAGCCGGAGAAAGATTTCGAAGTCTTGGATCTGTGCCATGTGTCTCGAGCTGACAACTCAGTCGCAGACGACCTGTCAACGAAGGCCTCCATAGAGGCACCAGTGTCCGAAGGAGTCTTTGTAAGGACGTTATCGCGACCAACCGCCCGAGCTGCCGAGTCGGATGAAGGGGGTGAAGCTAGCACTTCAAAGCTAGCAATCCCAACGACCCTACAGACATAGTGCCCGCCAATGTTCCTATGCGCCACCAGCAGCTCCAAGCAGCTGGGCGCCCAAGAACTAGAAGCTCAAGGAGGTTCCGAAGGTCCGGGACTACTTGAAAGACAACTACCTTCCCGAAAACGTGCCCTGGTAGAACGGATTGTGCGGATGGCTAAAAGATACACGCTCGTAGAGGGGGATCTCTACCGGCGTGGCACCAACACATCCTATTGTGATGCATTACCCGAGAGGAAGGCTGCGACGTGCTCGCATAAATCCATGGAGGTGAGTGCGAGAACCACGCATTGGCCCGGCCGCTGGTCAGCAAAGCCTTTCGGCACGACTTCTACTGGCCCACAACACTCCAGGATGCCGCTGACATGGTTAAGAGATGCAAGGCGTGCCAGTTCCATGCCAAGCAGATCCACACACCAGCTCAAGCGCTCCAGATGATCCCACCCATGTGGCCATTCATTGTGTGGGGACTGGACATCCTGGGACCTTTCCCAACAGCAGTCTGAGGATTCCGGTACCTCTACATCGCCATAGATAAGTTCACCAAATGGCCAGAAGCCACCCCAGTCGTCACCATTAACAAGCAGTCAACAGTGAAGTTAATCAAGTCGATCGTCTGCAGGTTCGGGGTCCCGAACAGGATTATCACTGATAACGAGACCCAGTTCACGAGTGCGGCATTCCAAGAATACTGCGAGGACCTTGGAATCCAAGTTTTTTATGCCTCTATTGCTCACCCCGAGAGCAATGGGCAGGTAGAGAAGGCACACGTTGAGATTCTCAAGGGCCTCAGGACTCGTACATACTCAAGCCTTGAGAGGCATGGTGCAAAATGGGTGGATGAGCTGCCATATGCGCTGTGGGCTAGCCGGACATCAACCAGCCGGGCTACGGGAGAAACACCCTACTTCCTGGTGTACAGGGCGGAGGTTGTCCTTCCCCCAAAGATCACCATGAGCTCGCCTCGTGTCCGAATGTACGACAAAGCCACGCAAGACCAGTTCAGGCGTGCAGATATGGACCTCGCCGATGAGGGACGCATATGAGCAGCCCTCTGAAATGCACGGTATAGGCAAGCGCTCCGACGCTATCTTCAGCGGACCATGCACAATAGGGAGCTCAAGGTGAACGACCTGGTCCTGCGGTGTCTGCTTTCCCGTGAAGGGGCAAACAAACTCTCCCCCGGTTGGGAGGGTCCCTTCTGGGTCACAGAAGTTTGTCGCCCAGGGTGCGTTCGCCTAGCTACGGAGGATGAGCAACAGTGCCCAACTTATGGAATATCGAACACCTCCGTAAGTTTTATCCATAGCCAGTGGAAGGGCATTTTATTTTCTTTTGTTATAAAGATAGCATAGTGTCTAGAGACAGCACTTGGGTTAACTAAGGCCGGGGGGATGAGCTCTGAGTGTCTGCCTTGCTCGGCATGGTCCGGTACCCCGAGAAGGTACACTCAGCTCCCCGTCGCCCAGGTCGGGTCGTTCCTCCTGTAAAGTATGTTCTCTCCTATGAGCGTTATAATAAAAAGATGTTTTCCCTACCCTGAAATGCCTTGTTCATTTGAAATTGTCTTTAGTTCTTATGAATGATGTCACACATTTCCATTAGCTCATCACCTAGCGTGAGTGCAGTCAGTTTTTTCCCTCGTCTCTGCAATAGTGGGAGCGTTGCTGTCTGTTTGCCGGCGGGTCCCTTGAGGTACTTGCCAAGTGACCGGAACCTCCAAACCCACTCCTCACGTGTGGTGGGTAACAAGTTCCGAGTACGGAGGCCTTGAGTTAATCAAGCCCCCCACAACGGCAACGGATCGTAAGAGAAACAACACTAATAGAGCATGGGCAAAAGGTTGACTGGAGAGCAGAATTACCTTTTATATATCATGTGTGCAGGTCCCTAAGGTTATAATGTTGGTAAAGCCAATTCCGTACCACCGATGACGAACGGCCATCTCACCAATAGTAGGCTCGGGGGCCCGTCGTAGAAGTCCTCTACATCAACAACGGGTGTTGCCGGAGCTTCTGAGCTTTGACAATTACAGGGGGCACGGCATCGACGTCCTATGTCGATCATGGGTGTCTTCGGAGATCCTAAGCTCCAACAACCCCAGGGGGCCCGGCAGTGACGTCTCCTACATAGACAGTGGGTGTCGCCGGAACTTCTATGCTCTGACAACCCCAGGGGACCCGGCATCGGCGTCTTACGCTGATAATGGGTGTCGCCAGAGCTACTAAGCCCCGACAACCCCAAGGGGCCGATGCCTTCGAGACAAGTGTTAGTTCCTCTTGGTACATGTACACAATTAAAATTACGTATATCTACCAGGGGGCAGGACACAAAAATATCAAAGACAAAGATCAAAAGGACTTCATTCATTGAAAGATCATCTTACAAAATCGTAAGCATACAGGCGGGAGCAATAAAGGAAGGGCCTAAGTCCTACAGATAGCTGAGGCAACAGCTTGAGCGGCCTCTTGAACGCTCTCCCGGGCGGCATCCAGCTCTTCCCTGATCAGCCCTTCGACTGCTGGACTTAGGGGGAAGTGGGGGTCCCGGCTCCAGTAACATGTTAACACGTACTCGGCTACGGTCTTGGTCAAGGACCTCCCCTCTGTCTCTAGTTGGTCCGCGACAACGTCAACCACTGCGTCGAGCTTGCCGCCAGCGGAGCTAAGAGCCGCCCGTGCTTTATCTAGCTTCGACACTGGGTTGGTCGGACGTACAAGGCTGAAGCCAAACGGTGTTGGCCGCTCTCGAGCTGTGCAAATCCTCCAGATCCCTCATGGTGGCCGCCAGTCCCGCACCCTCCTTTGCAAGGCGTTTGGACTCCTTGCCGTGCTGCTGGATGCTCTTGGCTAGCTACCGCTCGCGATCAGCGAGCTCCAACTCCTTGAGGAAGATACGGTTCCAACGCTCTGCCAGGTCTTCCTCCCAGCCGCAAACTGTATCCTCTCTGACAGAGACATTGACCTCTCACTTGTTGAGGCTTTGCCCCCGTTCCCAGAGCCTATCCTCCTTGAGCTTACACCGCGCTTCAAATCTCTTGCAGCGGTCCGCTAAGCTCTGCTCACCCGCCGATAGCTTCCTGGAGAGCTCCTCCTCTCTCTGGCCTAGGTCCTCCTGCTTCTTGGCGAGTTCGGCCTCGTCCAAGTCGAGCTCCTGGTGGCGCTTCTGGAGGGTCTCATGCCAAGCGATAAGACCCCCTTGGTGCTGGTCCGCAGCTCTGTGGCATTCCACTCTTGTTCATATATCTTTTGTGCCTTTGCATAGAGAGCTTTGAGGGTAGCCTCTCTCACGTTGAGAAGCTCACCTTGCTCGACCAGCCGGGTTTTCTCGCCCTTGACCCACTCTTCGCGTTGACGGAGCCTATTACGCTCCTCCTCCAGGGCCTTGTGGTTGTGCTCGAAGGACACGACAACCTGCTGTAGGCTGGACCGGGCGTTGTCGATGGCCAATTCTAAGGGAATGTGTGCCAGACCAGATGGGAGCGCCACCTCGCCCATCTCCACTTGGATGTCCGCCGTCACCTGGGAGGGGCTCCCCCTCAAAGACGGCGGCACCCACGGGCTTGAGGCGCCTGGGGTGCCCTTCGGGAGTCCCACAACACCAGCGGCACGTAGAGGAGGGCTGACTGGAGCAGCTCCGGCCTCCGCTGGACCCTCCAGGGTAGCCACAGACGCGCCTGGTTCAGCTCCCGACGCTCCCAGTTCACCCTCCAATAGCAGAGAGGCAGGATGTGCACCCGAAGCCTCCACGACTTGCAGCCCGAACGCAAGTCTGCTGGTTGCAGCCGACTGAGGCGCTGAAGCCTCAACTTCCCTCGATGCAGGAGCAGACACTTCGACGACCATTGGGTCGTCCACCACAACCTCCATAGTAGTTGGCGTGGGGGCCGACTCTTCAACTATTTCCAGCCCACTGACCGGAGCCTCTACCGCATCTGGCGTGGGGGCCGGTCCCTCAGTTACATCTGGCTGAGGCGCCGGAATCTCCTTGGAAGATGGCGTGGGGGACGATCCTTCGGTGGCTCCCCGCACCAGGGGTAGAACTTTTGCAGATGCCGGAGCCTCCACATTCACCCGAGCAGGTGCAGGATCTGGAGCTGAAGCACCTGCCTGCTCATCCTCCCGCGCGGCCGTTGGTGTGGCGGTCACCTCTCCCTTCTTGGAAGCGCTGCCCATCCAAGATAGGAACGTTCAAAAGGTGACTTTGACCCAAAAAGAAATCAAAATAAGAGCTCAGTTGTTTGCCTTGGGAAGCCCCAAGTACTGTGGAGACAGAGCCGCTTCTGAGCGAGGCCGGAGATGGAGCCCGATGGACCCGAGGTAGCCGGAGCCCCCGGCCTCCCAGGAACTTGGCTGGAGCCAGAGCCTCCTTGGGTGGAGCAACCCCCGTTTGAGGGGGACCTGCGGAGCTTGGTCCCGCACTTGGCGTCGAGGTGGGAGGTGGCCCCTTGGAACTAGCGCCCGTCGGAGGTCCCTAAGCTGGTTGAAGTGGCCCTCCGGAGGTCCCAACGTGACTTCCGTCACCTCGCACCAGCTTCCTCTTCTGACTGGAGGGTTCCGCCGGAATGTCGCCCTTGCTGGAGCTAGCAAATTCACCCCCCCCCCCCCCGCCCCGCCGGCTTGGGGGAACTGGGGTTGACTCCCCGGAGGCCCCAGGAGTGGTGGTTGCGGGAGGAGCCTGCCTCTTCACGACCCCAATGTCATCCAACATTGGCATTAGCTTTCGGAGCTCCCAACAAAACTCAGGAGCCAGGTTCAGAGGCGGGAAAGACCCTGGCGGTGTCAGGGAGTCGAGTGAGATGCTGGGTTTACTCTGGAATTTCTTCAGTACAGTCTTCAGAGCTTCGTCCCTCATTTGGGTATCAACATCCCGCGGTGTGAATGTCCATGCAGTCCGTTTCCTGAACTTCAGTGGCGCCCATCTGTTCCTTAGGAAGTTCTCGAAGACCATTTGGGGGGTCACTCCGCCGGCGACGCAACCTTCAATCCTCGCCACAACCGGCTTGTACGCCGCCGGCAGCTCCGGGAGCTCGTTCCAGAGGTCGGTATCCACATTTGGGAGGCTCTCTGGCAGATCCAGCTTCTCGTGCCTGTCCACGGTGATGATCACCCACTCCTTCTTCCAATCGTCCCACTTGCCGGAGGAAAAGGTTTCCAAGTATTTGAAGGGGCACCGCTTCCGCTTCACAAAGTAGTACAACTCGACCATCTCATTTCCCTTCCTGGTGGTCTGCAGGGTGAAGATATTCCGGAAGATCTCTAAGCTGGGCCGCACTCCCACCCACATCTCGCAGAAGTGGACGAAGATAGCAACCAACAGAACTGTGGGGGCCGAGGAAACGCAGCTGGATGCCATAGAACTCCAGCAACGTCATTAGGAAGGACAAGAAGGGGGGAGCAAGCTAACCATGGCGTATCCTTGGAAGAAAACCATGTCGCCAGCATTCTTATTCTCGAAAGGAAGCTCGCCGAAGCGGATCTCATCGTTGAAGGAGTCGTGGGACCACCCCATGTAAGCACATACCTTCTTCAGCTCCTTCTCAGTCTTGATCTTGCTAGCGGGGAGACCCAACTCCATTGCAACAAGATGGAGCAGGGAAAGGATGGCTGTGCAAGGGTTAAGGTTCAAGGCTGAAGGATGCGAGAAGGCAGTAAGGTTTCGAGCGCAAGTGTGAGTGGAGGCATGAAGGGCTTATGACCTGTGCTAGTCCCCTTCTTAAGTATACCTCCGCGATGTTTGGATGGGAACTGCGGGCACCACGATACTGGAACTACCCATGCTATGACTGGTGGGTCGGAGTCTGATTCAGCGGAAAGGTCGGGTATCCATCTCAAGGTAACCACTCTCGTAGGAGAGATTTTAAAACTAAACGGCGGTGATTTAATGGGCACGCCGAATCGAAATGAAATTCGTATCGGGAACCGGTGCCAGTTGATGGCGCGATATCTACAGACAAAGATTTTATCCGCCGCATTGAAGGGAAGTCCTTAAAGTCGCGGCACGAAGATTCAAAATGGCCCCACCTCAGGTATAACCACTTAACCAAGGAAGTTCCTCCCCGAGATGGGCCCGGGGGCCACTATCGGTGCCTGGCGAACCGGGTACCCCTGGATACAGGAAAGAAAGCATGCTGGGCCCCACCGGCCATGGCGACGAGATCTAACGTGGACCCAGGGTGCCACGTGGCATGCGGTGTAGCTACGCCTCCCCACTGAGGGAAGGCCCGACGCTACCACGTGCCCAACAGCTCCAGGTGTATCTCTCTCTCAGTGGGGGTCCGACACTGCACGTTGAAAGCATCTAGGCCCCCCATGAAGTACGGTCTCGGTGATTAATGACAACCATTGAACTTTACTAATGAATTTGTGAATGCAAGGTCCCCATAATCACTCAATAAAATGAAATGAATTTGTCATTGGAGACTCATATACAATCAACTTTTGAGATCAAATCAAATGAGATAAAGACAAGAAGTGAAAGCTCTTATGTCTAAGTCACTCAACCATAAGTTGACAACATACAATACTTGAAGATCATCAGAGAGGCTTATAAAACAAATGTCTAAGAGGTCATCTGAGCAAGACACAAAAGATTCACTCAAAACAACTCGAAGCAAACAAAATTAACTCGCCGGATCAACCGATGATTTCAGAAATGTACACATCGGTCGAGTTGGTTTAACTGAAGAAGAAGACCTCAGAACAATGTACTCACCGGATCACCCGATGTGAATGGCTCAGTGACATCGGTCCATCAGTACAGTTTGCAATACCATTGGACCAAGTGTAGCACCGGATCATCCGATGTACAGCCTTACACACATCGGTCAATCACTCCAGTAAGCATCAAGATTAAGCAAATTCTGGAGGAAGAGCCACCGGATCATCCGATGAGAAGACAGGAGCAACATCGGTCTAACAACGGTCATATCTGACACAATGATGTCAGCCAAAGTAATTAGACCGATGATAACTAAAGGGGAGACATCGGATCATCCGGTGTTCACAGTAAAGTTCTGTCAGCCTACTTTTCCAACGGCTATTTCGGGGAGGCTGGCTATAAATACCCCCTAACCCTGTCATTTCGTCAAGTCTTGATCACCAGAAGCTATCAACACATCCACAAGCATTCAAGACCAAGAGCAATCACTTCCACACCATTTCAATCACCTTTACACCAAGATTTAGGCTAGAACTAGCTAGAGAGAGAGCTTGTGTGCCTCCATTCTGGGTGAGTGGACTCTCTAGGATAGTGTGAGAGCCTCAAGGGAGTGCCCTTGGTGTTTGTAACTGTGAGAAGACTTCCAGAGCTTGCCAAGGTGTGTGTGGAAGCCCAGAAGGTCGAAGTTGTACAAGGCTTGAGCTCCACCTTGCCAAAGGAGGCAAACAGAGAGGAATAGTGAAGACCCCTCATCTCGGTGACTTGGGTGTGGCAAAACCCTTTGGTGGGTGCCACAACATGGATGTAGGAAGATCTTAACGATCTTGCCGAACCACGGGATAAATCCTTATCTCCTCATGAGTTTGCATCATTCCCCTTTCCTTTACTTTTATGCATTTTATATTCCGCGAAGTTTCTATCTACTAGAATGCATAGATAGTGTGCGTAGGGAATTGGGCTTTAGAAATTAAGTTTCATTGCTTAGGATTTTTCGAAGAAAGCCCAATTCACCCCCCTCTTGGGCATTCGGTCCTTACAATTGGTATCAGAGCAAGGTTGCTCATAGGATCATTCTAGCTTCACCGCTAGAGAGCTAAAATGGCCAAGGTTGGGGGTTCAGTTCCTATCTTCGAGGGCAATAACTTTGCCTATTGGAAAGCACGCATGCGCGCTTATCTAGAGGCTATTGCACTTGAAGTTTGGGAAGCGACCCACGCGGGGTTTGGAGAACACAATTATGTTGGTGATCAAATTAAATGGGATGCTAAAGCTAGGAATGCAATCTATGAATGTATTAGTCAAGATGTATTTGCTAGAATTGCTAGTAAAGAAAAGGCTTGTGAAATTTGGGCTTGCTTAATAGAAATTCATGAGGGCTCTTCTCGTGTCAAGGAATTAAAATATCACATGCTTAAATCCAAATATGATGAATTTAAAATGCTTCCTCATGAAAATGTCAATGAAATGTTCTCTCGCTTGAATGTGCTTATTGAAGAAATCAATGCTCTTGACATTGCTTCTCTTGGCAAGGGACTCATCAACCGCAAGATCCTCATGCTCCTTCCCAAGCCAAAGTACAACATCATCAACTCCATGTTCCAAAAAGAGTCACTTGACCACATTGAAGTTTCGGAGCTCATTGGAGAAATACACGCTCATGAGATGAGTGTACTTGGGATGATGGAGCAATCATCTTCAAAGACAATTGCTCTAAAGGCCTCCACCAAGAAAACAATCCTCAAGAAGAAGAAGGTGGTTGAGCCTAGCTCAAGTGAAGAAGAACAAGCATCAAGTGAAGATGATGATGATGAGCTTGCATTAATTATGAGAAAGTTCTCACGCTTGAACTCCAAGATTACCAAGAAGGGGTACACCTTTGATCTCAAGAAGAAAGCGTTTCTACCAAGGAGAGATGATCGCAAGACTTGCTACAATTGTGGTGATCAAGGCCACATCTCCTATGATTGTCCAAAACTGGACAAAAGAAGAGAGAACTACAAAGGAAAGCATCGCAAGCTTGAAGAGAGTGATGATGATGAAGAAGAGGCCAAACCCAAACCAAGAGCCTTTGGGAAGAAGAAACATGACAAGGGCAAGAAGGCAAAGCTCTTCCCAAAGAAGAGAAATGGCCCACAAAAGGTGTTCATGTGTGAGGAAAATGAATGGGTCACCGAGGAAGAAACAAGTGATGAAGAGAGTGAAGAGGAAGAAGAAATCTTGGCCGGCCTCGCCATCGCCAACAATGATGATGCACCTCTTCATCCACCGCCCATGTGCCTCATGGCGAAAGGTAACACCAAGGTATGTGATGACTCTAGCGATGATGAGCTTTCCCCCGATGATTTAACGTCTTTGATAAATGAATATCATGCTATCATTAAGAGGGAAAAGAGTAAGGTTAAAGTGCTTGAAGAAACTCGTGCTAAACTTGAGAGTGCTAACCTTGATTTGCTTGACAAGTATGAAAGCATAATCAAAGAGCATGACACGCTCAAATCCCATGTCAAGCAAATTGAGGAAGAAAAGGCTAAAATCAAGATAGATAATCATGAACTTGACTTACCACACCAAACACTCTTGGAAGAGCACAACAAGTTAATACAAGAACATCAAACACTTAACCTTGCTCATGACATGCTTGATCAAGAGTTGAAAAATATGAAGAAGCAAACTCTTAATGATAAGATATCCATTACTTCTAATGCCACTAATGCTTTGCACAAGTCTTTGCCTTTGAAAGCTAATGCTAGGGAGAAGGACTTGTTGGAAGAAATTGAGAGTCTCCGCACTAGTGTGGCTAGACTTTCAAAAGGAGAAGTCAAGCACAAGGAAATTCTCTTCCAACAAGCAAATGCCTTCAACAAGAGAGGACTTGGATCCTTCCCGGTGCCTAAGAAAGGAAAGGTGCCCTCACCGGAGCTAAGAACAAGCTTCATCAAGGAAGTTGGTTCTTATTGCCAACATTGTGAGGTCACCGGTCACCACACAAGGGAGTGTCCTCTTCCTAACCGACCTTCTCCAAAATTGCCTACTAACTATAAATCTACTTTCAATGATCATTATTATCTCTTGAGTAAAGTACATGGCAAGGTGAAGGCAAGGTTCATTGGCAAAGACATGAAGGGCATGAAGGGGAAGCTCCCCAAGCAACTTTGGGTCCCAAAAACACTTGTATCACACATACAAGGACCTAAGTTGGCTTGGGTGCCTAAAGTCAAAAATTGAATTCATGTGTGTAGGTGAACTACAAAGCCGGAGGAAAGCATTGGGTACTCGATAGCAGGTGCACTCAACATATGACCGGCAATGATGGTATGTTCACCACCATAGAAAACCCCGGCAATCATGAACAAGTCACCTTTGGTGATAACTCTAAGGGAAAGGTAATTGGATTAGGTAAAATTGCTATTTCAAATGACTTGTCTATTTCTAATGTTTTGTACGTTAAGTCACTTAGCTTTAATTTACTTTCTATTGCACAACTATGTGATCTTGGACTAACGTGCACATTTAGCAAAAATGATGTTGTTGTGAATAATGAAACTAGCCAAGACATAGTCTTCAAAGGATTTCGGCATGGACATCTCTACCTAGTGGACTTCGCCAACAAGAATGCTAGCTTGACCACTTGTCTTTTCACTAAGACAAGCTTGGGTTGGCTATGGCACCGACGTATAGCGCACATAGGAATGAGCAAACTCAAGAAGTCATTCAAGATTGGGATGGTGACCGGCGTGAAGGATGTCACATTTGAGAAGAACAAGCTTTGTAGCGCTTGTCAAGCCGGGAAGCAAGTTGCTTCACACCACCCAATGAAGACAATGGTGTCAACCTCCAAGCCACTTGAACTACTCCACATGGACCTCTTCGGACCGTCCACATATCAAAGCCTTGGCGATAACCTCTATTGTCTCGTTATTGTTGATGACTATTCTCGCTATGCTTGGACTCTATTTCTAGGTGACAAGAGTGAAACTCCGGAAGTGTTCAAGACCTTCGCCAACCGCGCTTAAAGGGAATTTCAACTTCCCATCATCAAGGTCCGGAGTGACAACGGCACCGAATTCAAGAACTACACCATTGGGGAGTGGTGTGACCGTGAAGGAGTAAAACATGAGTTTTCGGCCACATACACCCCTCAACAAAACGGTGTCGTTGAAAGGAAGAACAAGACACTCATCACTCTTGCAAGAGAAATGCTTGATGACTACGACACGTTGGAGAAGTTTTGGGCCGAAGCAATCAACACGGCGTGCCATGCCGCAAATAGGGTCTATCTCCATCGACTACTTCAAAAGACCCTGTACGAGCTTCTCATTGGGAGAAAGCCCAACATCTCCTACTTTCGAGTCTTTGGATGCAAGTGCTACATCTACCGCAAGAAAAGGCTCGGTAAGTTTGAAAGAAGATGTGATGTTGGTATATTTCTTGGCTATGCATCAAACGCAAAAGCATATCGAGTATTCAACCAAACCACCGGTTTAGTTGAAGAAAGTTGTGATGTTGAGTTTGATGAGACTAATGGCTCCCAAGAGGAGAGTTTTGGTCATGATGAAATAGATGATGAGCCTCTACGAGAAGCAATGAAGAACATGACCATTGGAGACATTAAGCCGGAAGTTGAGGAGAGCCATGATCAAGGGGGAGCTTCAAGTTACAACAAAAACACCTCCATGGCACCTCAAGTTGACGAAGAAGAGAAGGATGATCCATTGCCGACTCAAGACTCACAAGCACAACAACATCAAGAAGAAGAAGAAGTCCATGATCAAGTCCAACCACAAGAGGAGCAATACGCATCACCATTGCCAAGTGCTTCACAACCACTTATGAGGCATGGACGCATCTCCAAGGCGCATCCAATGGACCAAATCATTGGAAGTCCGTCAAGGGGTGTAAGTACACGTTCTCGCCATTTCGCTTCATTTTGTGAGCACTACTCGTTTGTTTCGTGTGTAGAACCCACTCATATTGAGGAAGCACTCCAAGACCCAAATTGGGTAATGGCCATGCAAGAAGAACTCAACAACTTCATCCGTAATGAAGTTTGGTTGTTGGAGGAGCGACCCAAGGACAAGAACGTCATCGGAACAAAGTGGGTGTACCGCAACAAACAAGACAAGACTGGCGTTGTGGTTCGCAACAAGGCAAGACTTGTGGCCAAAGGGTTCTCGCAAGTTGAAGGACTAGATTTTGGGGAGACATTTGCCCCGGTCGCCCGGCTAGAAGCCATCCGTATACTCCTTGCCTTTGCATCACATCATAGTATTAGACTTTATCAATTGGATGTGAAAAGTGCCTTTCTTAATGGTTACATTAACGAGCTTGTTTATGTTGAACAAACTCTCGGGTTTGAAGATCCGAGGAATCCTAATCATGTGTATAGGTTGCACAAGGCGCTCTACGGGCTCAAGCAAGCACCTAGGGCGTGGTACGAACAACTACGGGATTTCCTCATCATGCAAGGATTCAAGATCGGGAGGGTGGACACTACACTCTTCACCAAGGACATCAACGGAGATTTGTTCATTTGTCAAATTTATGTTGCTGATATTATTTTTGGTTCAACTAACGAAGCTCTTAGCCATGAGTTTGGCAAAATGATGTCCAGGGAATTCGAGATGTCAATGATTGGAGAGCTCAACTTCTTCCTTGGATTTCAAATCAAGCAACTTCAAGAGGGGACCTTCGTCTATCAAGAGAAGTACACCAAGGACCTCTTGAAGAAATTTGAGATGGGAGATTGTAGCTTAAGAAGTACTCCAATGGCAACCAATTGTCATCTCGACGCGGATAAGGACGGTAAACCTATTGATCAATCTAACTACCGTTCTATGATTGGTTCATTGCTTTACCTTACCGCATCTAGGCCCGATATCATGTTTAGTGTATGCTTGTGTGCTCGCTTTCAAGCGTTACCTAAAGAATCGCATAGGAAGGCGGTCTTTAGGATACTTAGGTATCTTAAGCATACCCCTAGTGTGGGCTTGTGGTACCCTAAAGGTGCAAAATTCCATCTTGTGGGATACTCGGATTCGGACTTTGCCGGATGCCGCGTGAATCGCAAGAGTACCTCCGGTGGGTGCCACTTGCTTGGGCGTTCCCTAGTCTCTTGGTCAAGCAAGAAGCAAAATTCCGTCGCCCTGTCTACGGCGCAAGCGGAATACATTGCGGCCGGTGCATGTTGTGCCCAAATTCTTTATATGAAGCAAACCCTTTTGGACTTTGGAATTAAACTTGGTTGTGTGCCTCTCCTTTATGACAATGAAAGTGCGGTTAAGATAGCTAAAAACCCCGTTCAACACTCCCGCACTAAGCACATTGATATTCGCCATCATTTCTTAAGGGACCATGAAGCTAAGGGAGACATCTCATTGCGAGGTGTTAGGTCCGAAGAACAATTGGCGGATATCTTCACTAAACCACTTGATGAGAAAACTTTTTCTAGGCTAAGGAGTGAATTAAATGTGCTAGATGCATCAAACGTCATGTAAGTTGCCATGATCATGTAAGAATGCATATCATATAGGTCTTGCCTAACTCTCAAAGGATAGGGGTGAGCAAGGGTTAGCTTGGGATGAAGGTTCTTTTGCGTTTTCCCAAGGCTTGGAGAGTGGTTCTCTCTGAAGAAGCCTTTGAAAGGTTCAAACTTGGCAAGATAGATTTACTTTATGTCTTGCATGATGCCTGCCATATAGACTTGCACTCATATTTAACTTTCTTGCACTATAATTTGTTTGGCATTGTATATGGTAGATTGTCACAAAGGGGAACCCACCTCATGAGAAAGAGACTTGTTTGAAATGCAATATCTCAACTCATATAAGGTGGAAAGAACAAAATGTTGGGTGCGTTAATGCCCAGAGGAACATGCTTTTAAGAGATAGAAGTCTTCATACTCTAGCTCACAAAGCATGGGCCTTACATTTTATTTGGATAATTTTACTCCCATTTTTTCTCGATGTTCCATTTGTGTTAAGGCCTAGCCAAGCTATTGGCATATTAGCATTTTTTGAGGGGTAAGGGGTTGCCCAAAAAGTCCTAAGACATGTGTTTCTCTTTGCTTGTTTGTTTGGTCAAAGGACATATATGGGATGTTTTTGTTCTGTTCTCATCGGATTATCCGATGCCTAGGTCAATCCATCATCGGATCAGTTGGTGTTCAAAGACCAAGTGCCAGTTCAGTCAGTATCTCAATTCAACCGACGCGTTCAATCGGTAAAACATCGGTCGATCCGGTGTTCACTCTTCTGGAACTGCGCCAAATTCCACCGATGCTGCTTCATCCCACGTCGGACCATCCAGTGTCAACATTCCATTTTTGAACATCCTTACTATACCATTCGACCGATGCTCCTATCCTTCAACGTCGGTTCATCCGGTGTCCACAGCACTTTTCTGAAAAACCTTTCTGTGGTATTCGACCGATGCTTCTCATGTTCAACATCGGTCCATCCGGTATTAAAAATACGGCTAGGGTTTGGGACCCACTATTTAAACTGGCCGTACGCTGTTCTCCCTTCTCTCTCCCGATCCCGTCGCCTCCACCGCCTCACGCGCTGCCGCCTCCGGTCACCGCTGCCTTCCGGCTGCCGCCACCACATTCCGGCCGCCGCCGCCATTCACCAGCGCCGTCGCTCTCCTCCACCAAGCCATCGCCGCCGCTCCAGCGTCACCGTCGTCGCCGCTTCACCCAGCCGCCGCCGTGCCTCCACCCAAGCGCCGCCGCCACCTCCTCCCGTGCACCACCAGCCACCAGTCGCCCAACGTGCACATCCTTACCATCGCGGTGCATCCATCACCGCTAGGGTTTCCCAACCCCGTCAATCTCCGCATCTCCTTCGTCGACTCTGTTCAATCGAGCGATCGTAATGGCTCGCGACAAGAAGAACAAGGGGAAGGCTATCGCGGAGCCGGCCGCGAAGAAGCAAAAATTGTCGAAGGAGGAGAAGAAGGCTTTGATGGCCGCTCGCGCCTCCGAGGAGCGTGAGCGTGGCCGAGGGGGATCCCTAAGGATCCGTGAGGCTCGTCCGAGGCAGCCTCCGGTGATTGACGACTCCGAGGCCGAAGAAGAGCCGGAAGAGCCTCTCGTTTGTCGTCGCTCAACCCGGATCCGTGGGGGTCACACCACGGCATCACCACGTGTGAGACCGACGGCTGCCAACTGTCGTGAGGACAGGGAGGCCCAGCGAGCGATCTACGAGATGGACACCACTGTCCATGTCGCTGAAGGAGTCCGGTTGACCGACTACCAGAAGATGAAGGCCAAGCAGCTTCGCAGACTCAGGTGGAGTGTGCTGCTTGAGGAGTGGTACCCGCAACCCAGAGAGGCTCTGGTGGATAGTCGCTTCTGGACTGTGACCCAAGCGTCACTCTATGAGACCTACAAGCGTCGAGGTCACAAGCTGTTTCAACACAACTATCTGGATTGGAGTGAGCTAGCTCTGGCAGCAGAGACGGAGATCCGTCCTTATTTTGAGAGGTACCGAGGTTTGGTGCAGCTAATGGCATATGAGCGGAGTGCCTATGTGGAAGATTGGGTCCGCGTCTTCTACGCCACCCTCTATGTCTCTGAGGGCAGAAGATCAATTGACTTCATGTTCATGGGTCAGCACTACCACCTGACGAGGCAGACACTGGCACAGCTGCTGGGAGTGGACTTGCACGACTCCTGCATGCATGAGAGGGTCTATGGTCAGGCAGACCCACCGAGGAGGCCGCTCACTGGAGGAGTGGCACCAGCTCTGGAGGAGGTCCGTTCTTTGTTCGGTCCTACTTTCTCTCCTGACCAGCCGAGAGTACCAGCTTTATTGACTCCAGCTGCGCGCACAATGCACCTCACCTTGTGCCGCACACTCCTGCCGAGGTCTGGTTACCTGGAGGGGTTCACCAGCTTACAGTAGACTCTCCTGTTCTACATCATAAACGGGATGGAGTTCGACATCGTGGACGTCCTCATATGCGAGATGGAGGATGTGATCACAGATGGAGTGGGGATGATGAGGCAGCTCGTGTATGGACACTGGATCAGCTACCTGCTCACCATGATGGTCCCTGAGGAGTCCGCCATGCACGACCGTCTCACTGACGAGAGTGTGACACGGTTCGGTCACTACCGTGCCCCAGCTCCTGGAGACCGCCACCTTGGCCGTCCAGTCGAGCATCAGGTCAGGGCTCGCCTTTCTGAGGAGGACTGGTCTGACTTAGAGAAGGAGGATGAGAGGCTTGTCGAGGCTGAGGCACAGGGGGAGGACTTGCAGCATATCTGGTCAGAGAGTGACACCAACGACAGTGTCGAGGAGTACTTCTCTGCTCCGGTCTCACCCAGGCAGCACGACGCGGAGGCTGGAGGCTCTACAGTGCCACCACCTACTCCACCTCTCGTCACTGAGGCGCAGGTCACGCAGCCGTCAGAGCTGACGTCGCTCCTCCAGCAGATGGTTGAGCAGCAGCGTCTGGACAGGCTGGCAGCCGAGTAGGCCCAAGCAGAGCAGACTGCCCGTCTCCTTGAGCTCCAGCAGCAGCAGCAGGAGATGCAGCGTCAGATCGCCCGTGAGAGGCGTGAAGACACTGACAGGCTAACGGGGCTTATCGACCAGATGCACCAGCGACAGCAGACGCAGCAGGCGATGATGGGCATCCTGGGGTTGATCACCAACCTCTACACCCAGACCGAGATTGCCCTCCTGTCGCAGCTGCCAGGAGTCGCTCCACCACCTCCAGTCATGGCTCCAGCTGCTGCTCCAGTGGCCCCAGTACCTTCTATGCCGATTCCCTCCTTCAGCATGTCTCCACTTTTGGCTCCTGGTGCTCCGATCCACTCCCCGCTGCCGGCCACGACCCTGTTCCAGCAGTCGCCGGCCTCCGTCGTCAGTGCCCCGGCTCCGGCAGCTCCCTCCACCGCTACTCCAGCCAGCAGCTCCGACGACAGCGACGGTGATCAGTTCGTCATCGCGCCCAGTACTCAGGGTCCTTAGGCGCTCGGATCCCTTTTTGGTGTCTTGATGACAAAGGGGGAGAAGAGTTAGAGGAGTCAGGGGGAGCGTCTTAGTGTCAGGGGGAGTCTCATTTATCATTTATCGTTTGTCATTCTTGTAATTCAGTGTGTTTGCTACATTTGGTGTGTTTGCCTCTCATTTGCTACTTATTGAGCTCTAATGAACTTTTTTTCCATGAGTTATTAATTGATTGGGCTCATTTGGTGTTTATCTATGTTTATGATCACTTATTATTCACACTTGAGTTATTAATTGATGCTTAAGCTTCAAGTGTGACATCCTGTATTCATTGCATATTCTTTTAAGTTTCATTCTATCAAATTCATTACTATTGCGCTTTGATTATTGTGTTGTCATCAATCACCAAAAAGGGGGAGATTGAAAGCATTTAGGCCCCCCATGAAGTACGGTTTCGGTGATTAATGATAACCATTGAACTTTACTAATGAATTTGTGAATGCAAGGTCCCCATAATCACTCAATAAAATGAAATGAATATGTCATTGGAGACTCATATACAATCAACTTTTGAGATCAAATCAAATGAGACAAAGACAAGAAGTGAAAGATCTTATGTCTAAGTCACTCAACCATAAGTTGACAACATACAATGCTTGAAGATCATCAGAGAGGCTTATAAAACAAATGTCTAAGAGGTCATCTGAGCAAGACACAAAAATTCACTCAAAACAACTCGAAGAAAACAAAATCAACTCACCAGATCAACCGATGATTTCAGAAATGTACACATTGGTCGAGTTGGTTTAACTGAAGAAGAAGACCTCAAAACAATGTACTCACCGAATCATTCGATGTGAATGGCTCAGTGACATCGGTCCATCAGTACAGTTTGCAATACCATTGGACCAAGTGTAGCACCGGATCATCCGATGTACAGCCTTACACACATCGGTCAATCACTCCAGTAAGCATCAAGATTAAGCAAATTCTGGAGGAAGAGCCATCGGATCATCCGATGAGAAGAGAGGAGCAACATCGGTCTAACAACGGTCATATCTGACACAATGACGTCAGCCAAAGTAATTAGACCGATGATAACTAAAGGGGAGACGGATCATCCGGTGTTCACAGTAAAGTTCTATCAGCCTACTTTTCCAACGGCTATTTCGGGGAGGCTGGCTATAAATACCCCCTAACCCTGTCATTTCGTCAAGTCTTGATCACCAGAAGCTATCAACACATCCACAAGCATTCAAGACCAAGAGCAATCACTTCCACACCATTTCGATCACCTTTACACCAAGATTTAGGCTAGAACTAGCTAGAGAGAGAGCTTGTGTGCCTCCATTCTGGGTGAGTGGACTCTCTAGGATAGTGTGAGAGCCTCAAGGGAGTGCCCTTGGTGTTTGTAACTGTGAGAAGACTTCCGGAGCTTGCCAAGGTGTGTGTGGAAGCCCGGAAGGTTGAAGTTGTACAAGGCTTGAGCTCCACCTTGCAAAAGGAGGCAAACGGAGAGGAATAGTGAAGACCCCTCGTCTCGGTGACTTGGGTGTGGCAAAACCCTTTGGTGGGTGCCACAACGTGGATGTAGGAAGATCTTAACGATCTTGCCGAACCACGGGATAAATCCTTGTCTCCTCGGGAGTTTGCATCCTTCTCCTTTCCTTTACTTTTATGCATTTTATATTCCGCGAAGTTTCTATTACTAGAATGCATAGATAGTGTGCGTAGGGAATTGGGCTTTAGAAATTAAGTTTCATTGCTTAGAATTTTTCGAAGAAAGCCCAATTCACCCCCCCCTCTTGGGCATTCGGTCCTTACACACGTGCCCCGCAGTGCTGGGTCCGCCTCCCCGTCGAGGAGAGGTCCGACACGTTCGCTAGATCGGCAGCCCCGGAGGCAGAGGGAAGGACCAGACTCGCCACGTGTCAGGCAGCGCCGTGCCTAGCCCATCTTGCAATAGCGGCAATAAAGAGGGACGAGCCCAGTGCACCTAAATGGGCAAGACGCGCACGTTCCCTAGGTAAGCGGGAGCTCGCACTCATAAGTCAAGAGTCCTGTACCCAGTCCTACAATAACAGGCTGGCGCCGAACTACTATGTACAACAGACGAATGAGAGGCCGCGACAAGACGGATGAGACACTGCCTACCATGATGAAGGGCTATGTGTAGCCCTGCAGCAAGGCATGGCCAGGCGGCACATTGAAGCCATTGTCAGGGGATAGAATTTACTCCCAAATCTTAGGAGGGATTTGGTACTCCCGGGGCCACTTGTCGGGTCCTGGGTCCCACTTGTAAGTTGCTCGGCCTTAGACTATAAAAGGACCGAGCATCAACCGACTAAGACAAGTTCTCTCAGACTCAAGCAATACAACACATAAACCACCATGGAGTAGGGTATTACGCCCAGACAGCCTGAACCACGTAAAACCCTTGCGTTCATCATTCTCTGAGCTCGATCTTGCTAGGACTAGCCCCCGAATATACAACGAACCCCCGCGGGGTGCCTCTGAGCTAGTCCGGGGGAGGTGTCGGTTTAGACACCTCGATAATAGTGGAGTAGTGTTTCACATACCTAAGCATCTACTCATATTAATGTAATTAGTCCTAGTGAGAGTTAGATTAAGGAGGAGTTGTACTAATGTGCTTCCTATATACACATGCATAGCATTACAATGTATATGTAAACATGCTATAAATGAGTCATAGGATTTAGTGGTCCAATCATATATTGGGCAGGGGCTTACAACTGATCTGCGAGGTAACTCTCGCTAAGAGTTTGTGGTGTAGCCGATAGTAGAGGAGTACAAAGGACAGACTCGGTTGTCACCATCTGCCGTCTACCTCTACAACTCATGGATCTACATGACATCTAATGCTAGTTAAGTATCCAATTACCATGTTTGTACACTAAGTAGATAATTTAAAAGCCATGATACAAATATCATTATAAGTCAATCACTAACATAAACATTGTTGAATCAATGATGGATCTAAGCATTAATTAAGTTATTTATACTAATATATTCATATTTTACTTAATTAGACTATGGTGTTTATGATAATATAATAATAACATTACTATACTATCGTAATAACAACTAGTCCTACCACATACATGGATTCCACAATCAAACAAAAAATGCTTCATCCAAGCATATATGAATACGAAAAGATTAGTATTATTAAATAGTCACAAAAGAAAAGGTACATGAGTCATACTTTTTCTAAGATGAACTTGGGAACTAGAGGCTCCTCCCTAGAACCTAAACTCCACTAAGCACAAATGTGTATACAAGAGAGTGATATTCAAGTGGTGTGTGTTCAAATATGGAGTAAAGAGTCCTATTTGTACTAGTTTCTGAGGCAGTTTCCGCCACTATTTGCACGTGAATCATTCACCACCGCCTTCAGGACACCACAAAAAGTCAACACATGTCGGAAGGGGTGTTTATTGGTTTTGCCGAACCTCATTGTTTGGCTGCACCCATCTTGAATCCATTTGTCGTGTGTTTCCTCCACGTAACTGTTAGGTGAGCCATCTGACCATTACCGGGTGATTGGCCCTTGAAATACCTCAGATACTTCTGAAAGTAGATCATTGGATCCATACACTACCATGTGTCAGCCTCTGGTTGGTTGAGAGTGCAGTTTTGAGGATTACTCCTCTGGATTCTTCTCATTTATGTAGTAAAATACCTGCATGCACAATTCTCCAGGTACAACATAAAACATGTTAAATCTAAAGGTAATGCGTGTAATAAATATCTATTCCTTTACATAATTGAGATAGATTTATAGTCAAAAATAGAATTTAACAACCGTCAACAATGATGCAAAACTACGTCCATAATACTTGGATCCAAATATGATGTTTTCAAACTGTCAATTTAGTCAAAGTTTGGAACATCTTCATTGCATTTTTTATTGTTGGCTTCATGTGTGAGTTGAAGTACTAACTTTCATGTGCAAGTTTTGTACGTGTCAGCATATGTTCGAGCAAATGTTTAGACAATCAATGTTGCAAATCCATACTTTTAGCTGAGGTGGAACATGGCAGGTAAAGTATGACTTTCGACCCTTTAGAAGTGTCTCACTTCTACCCATATCATTGTGGTAGGGCTACTCCGTGACAATATAGAGAGTCTGTGTGTATTGGTGAGCCCACAATTCATGAATCTATTTATAATTTTTGTCGGGCAATCATCAATATTTTTAGAGGTTGGTATCTTCATGCACCCAACAACGATGACATTGCAATATTCAAGGCTCCTAGAGATAAATGAACGACATGGATTTCCATGTTTACTAGGCAACATTGAGTGCATGCAGTTGACATGGTAATACTGCTCAAATGCATGGAGGGTTATGTTCGCATGGAGAGGAAATCATTCTCCCGTGACCCTTAAGACAGTTGTTTCATAGGATTTATGAATTTGATATGCTTACTTTGGACTCTAAGGTAGCTGCAATGATATAAATGTCTTGCAAATAGTCACCTCTGATTTCGGTGTACCTTTGGGGTGAGGCCCCAAACATTATGTCATGAAGGTAGTTTGTCACCCGAAGGATCAAACGTCACAAAACTTTGCTTATCCCTGAGGGGATCCTAAATGACATTGAGAGAGAGAGCTTTTGGAGCATTACAGGCTAGGTTTGTTGTGATTAGAGGGCCAAGAGATATGGATGGGACTGTGCTCAACTTGGCAATTTATGTCTTGTTGCATAAAACTGCACAATATTATCATCGAGGATGAATAGGGATTTGCAACTGAAGTCGGACGACAACAGTGAGATGAAGCAAATAACACTACAAGAAACGCGATCATTTGTGACGGCTGAATTTATTTGCGACGGCCAGCTGTCGCAAATAGCTTAAATTGCGATGGCTCGCCTTTGGCCGTCGCAAATAACATGGACGTCGCGAATAAGACCTTATTTACGACGGCCTTCGGACTGGCCGTCGTAAATAAGAGTTTATTTGTGACGGCCAACCCTAGGGCCGTCGCAAATTACGAAGCCGTCGCAAATAAAGTCTTATTTGCGACGGCCAGTCCATGGCCGTCACAAATAGGCTTTAATTACACCGGCCGTAAGGTAAGGCCGTCGCAATTAAGTCTATCGTTGCAAATTAGGGCTAATATCGGGACCCTCCGGCCCCGACTCTTCATTCACCATTCACTCCACCGCCGCCGCCTGTCGCGCCCCCGTCGCCTTGCCGCACACCCGGCTCCGCCGCGCCCCGGCCGCCCCCGACCCCGCCGCCCCTGCGGCTCCGCCGCCGGCCTGCCCCCGGCTCCAGGCGCACCTCCGCGTCCCAGCCGCTGCCCGGCCCCGCCGCCCCTGCGCTGGCGCTGCCGGCCCGCCCCCGGCCTCTGCGCCCCCGCCGCCGGCTCGCCCCCGGCCCCGCCGCCCCTGCGCCCCCGCCGCCGGCTATTCAGGTAAGCCCCAGCCCCGCCGTTTGGTAGCTACCTAGTGCATTTTTGTACTTATTCAGTCAATTGTTGTGTCTAGATACAGTAAGTTTATATTTATTCAGTCACTCTCATAGTTTTTTAGGGAAATAAAATTCAATAGATGGAGGAACTAAAATTCAATTTGTACTAGTGCTATATGGTATTGTAATGGAGCACTTCTATATGGTGGTAATGTACGTACTGTATAATGGAGAATATAGTTATTTGAAAAAAAAATATAATGGAGAAAAAGTGGAAGCCATTCCTAATAAGCTAATAAGAGGCGTGACTTGCGTTGTGATTTGTGCGATGTTCAGACAGGATCTTGTTCACCACAATTTCCGCTCCATCCCAACTTGAGTCAATTTTCCAGCTTATGTCGTGCGATGTTTGTGCGTTGCAAACAGTTCGTTGCCTGCGTAGTATGGGTTTTAGCATATAACTTGATAAGGTTCGTGGGAAGTTGAGAAGTTGTCTCATTTGCCGACCGGGGTGAATGAAACAAAACAAGATGGGGAAGGAGCGCGGACCCTGCAGACTGCAGTGCACCCGGGGTTGATGGGACGCGGAGGTGGTCCGTGCGTGCGTCGTAGCGTGTCGTCGTCGTCATGGCCTTTTGTGGGTGGTAGTAGGAGCAAGGCTGCTCGCGCGGCTTGGGGCCCGAGCTAGCGGCAGTACTTTCGACTCCTGCTGAGAGTACGGCGGTGAGCTCGGTGATCACTGATCGACGGAGCCGAACGGTGTGTGCAAGCCACCGGGTCGCGGCGAGCCACGATCGAGGTGTGGCGTGCTGACCCTCCTCCGTCCGCATCCGCGGCATTGGTTGATTTCCTGCCCAGGCGGCCGGTTGATCGATTCCACGAACAGCTGCACCCGGATGGATCTGAAGCGCCCTCAGTTTCTGCTTCTGATGCCGCACGCTGTACTGTAGCAGCCGTCCCGAGCGAGCGAGCGAGGCACGGTACCCACCGCTTCTACCCTCATGTGGGAGCGCGCAAAGGTGAACCACTACCACCGGCCGGTTCCCAACCAGCAGCAGCAGGAGGCTCAGCAAAAACACGGGCGTGTTCGGCCACTGCACCACCGCCCAGCTTGCTGCATGCTCTGCACAGAAGCAGCAGAACAGCAGCACAACCAAAAGTGCCACCAATTGACGTCTCTCCTCCATCGCCACGACCACGATCCATCGACTGACCAGTGGATGGATGGATCAGCCTCAGAGAGGTAGGGAGAAGCAGGCAAGGGGTGAGGAACGGGCGCGGAACGGGCGCCTACCCCCCGAGGCGAGGCGGGATTCCCGCACCTAGCGCCCCAGCGCGTGAAGGCGAGCACCTCCCAGCACCTTTCTGAACGCTGCTCAAGTGAAAGATGGTTCAACACTTTACAAGTAAAAATTTAAAAAATTAAATGTAATCCTGCATGGACACTAACCAGTTTAAAGGGCCGCCCTAGCGGCACCGCGGCGCCCCCGCCCATGCCGTCCTGCCCCTGCGTCCTCCGCGCCTGATTAGATTTGTATTACACTTGCGATTTCATCCTGCTCCAGTCTGGTCTTGTATTACACTTGTGATTTCACACTTGTCCATTGTGGCTAATATGTTTTTTGTTCAGATTTTGTAGTAAATGCATAATTAGATTTTGTATATGCTTTATATGTTTTTTGTCTATAGCTTGGTCTGTCATTCTGAATTTCTATTCTGTTTAGTGTATGTTTGGACTTTAGTGCATTCATATAATGTTTTTGAGTTACTACTTAATATATATAAATAAAGGGGTTTTGGGCCGGCTCAGACCAACCTGGAAGGGCACGACACGTAATAAGTGTGATCGTGCCGCGTAGACCATTGTAGTGGTACCATATGCGTCAAGTCGACACAGAAGCGAACGGGTTGGTAAGGACGTCAATGACCCGCGATTGCGTGAACGGTGGAAATGGATGTGGAATTGTCATCTAAGACCAACTTTCCTCTCACTCTTTCTCTAGTTCTTTCCTCTCTCTTAAATGACCTCAAAATGAAAATGAGCAACATAACATATAGCAATGTATTACCCGTTTCGGATCGGCACATCTCACATGCCATTGGCATGTGAGACGTGCAGGTTCGGAATTGTTCCTTTTTGGACAGTCTTGGAGTGACCGAGGGGGCGTGACTTGTGACGAGACGCGGGTCCGGATTTGGACGAGATTTCGGTGGCGTAACCCTGTTGTTCTCTGCTGCACCATTTTTGGGCGTGCAGTGGAGAACAGCGGGGTTATGCTGCCAAAATTTCGTTCGAATCCGGATCACGCGTCTCGTCATGAGCACACTCCACTCGATCACTCTTGGGTGGGTTTAGGATCTATCTGCCTAGGTTGTACGGCCGTGACATAACATAACAATAGATTAACGACAATTTCTTTTGCGTTAAACTGCAGAGCCAAACATGGGTGAAGACCGCAGTTGGATGTATACTGGCTGGAAGAGCAGAACTGGTGGTCACTCTGATGAGTGGTTTATCAAGTTAGATCAATTTTTGGATCGAGCATTTTCGTTGTCAACAGAAGATATGGTGCAGTTCCCATGTACAAAATGGCGGAACACCAAGTTTTTGAGAAGATTGGAGCTTTCATTTCACTTATGTCGAAACGGTTTCACTCCACATTATGAAGTGTGGACCTTTCACGGCGAGACTAATTCTCAAGTCATAGCCTAAGTGGATGAGGATGATGATATAACAGAAGTTGATAGGATGGATGAGATGCTAGAAGCTCTGGAAGCGGAGAATCCTCTTACAAATGAGGCAGAGAAGTTCTTCGAGGAGCTGAAGAAATCACAAGAGCCGTTGCATGAACACACGGTTGTGACCGTACTTGCTTTCTTGACTAGATTTATGACAATTAAGTCCAAGTACTTTTTTCCATCAACTGCTACAATGATCTCATGAAATTGATCTGCGATATCCTTCCACAACCTCACAATGCGCCAGCCGATATGTATCATTCAAAGATCAAGATATCTGGTCTCAGTATGAAGTATGAGAAAATTGATGTGTGCCTAGACAACTGCATGCTATTCTGGAAAGAGCACACTAATGAGAAGATATGCTTGAAATGTGGTAAATCGAGGTATGTCAAAGTTGTTAATGACGATGGCAATAATATGATGACAGAAGTCACACATAAGCAACTTCATTACTTGCCTGTGACACTTCGGTTGAAGCGGATGTTTCTTAAAAAAGAACCGCAAGACACATGAGATGACACAAAGAAGGTAAATGTGAGAACAAAGAATTATTGATGCATCCGTCCAATGGTGATGCATGGAAGGCGCTAGACTGTTTCGTTCCAGACTTTTCTCGTGATGCGAGGAATGTTTGCATCGGATTAGCGACAGACGGATTCTCACCGTTCAGTACGAACGCCACGCCATACTCATGTTGGCCTGTCTTTGTCATTCCGTACAACCTGCCACCTGCTTTTTGTACGAAGAACGAGTTCATGTTTCTCAGCCTCATTGTACCTGGACCTGATCATCCCGGGTCACGTCTCAACGTGATGTTAAAACCGCTGATCGAAGAATTGAAAGTCTTGTGGACAGGAGTCGAAGCGTACGACAGTTACAAGAAGCAGAAATTCAACCTTCGCGCTGCTTATTTGTGGTCCCTCCATGATTTGCCGGCATATGGCATGTTTTTCGGATGGAGCACTCACGGTCGTCTGACGTGTCCGATATGTGCTTCAGACATGGATTGCTTTCGACTAACTCATGGAGGCAAAATATCTTACTTCAATTGTCACAGACGTTGGCTGCCCTCGAATCATATATTTAGGCAGCAGAGGCATGTCTTTCGAAAGAACACTGTTGTCACTAAAGGACCACCTTATCCATGCACATCAAGTTGAACAAGTGTATTATCTACCTTATCCATGAACGAAGCTCAGTGCTTGGTGGGTGGTATATAAGGTGAATCCTCGTGAGCGGCTATATACTCGTGGGGATGATGGTTACCATGATAGCGAAGACGTTGAAGAAGTGTACCAAAAAGAAGAGTTGCCAGACACTTTTATCATCGAGCTTGGTGCAGGACTCAATCAATTAGTTGGAGATGTTGAAGACGTAGAGGCAGATGATATGCGAAAACGAAAATTAGAACAGGCCACGATGGAAGATCGTTGGGCTGGTTTAAGGAGTAGGGCACAGGCACATGACTATGATGTTGATGAATTTTGAAAGTGACTACAAGTAATGTTTTCATGAAGATAGTAACATGAATTTTGTATATTTTATTTGCATATTTATTGATTATCTAATTAAAACAGGATGGCGTCAAAGAAGGGTAAGAAGGTGCTGCCAACGAGGGGGTTCTACCCCTCTAGACCTGAGGACGCTTTCATTGGTGCCTCATCGACTGGCAACAGACGCTCTCAGCTGCTGGGGCATGTTCAGACTAGCTCTAGAGCTTCGTCATAGGTAAATTTCACTCGTTTTTGACAAATTCTTTAAATTCAATTTCACATTAAACTTACTTATGAATTAGTTGAATGTTGTAGTCCTCACCGGCTGACTCAGAGGCTGCGGCGCCAGTTGACCTTGGCTACCCTTCGGTGAGCCAACCCTCGGCCAGCCAACCCTCGGCGAGCCAGCCCTCGGCCAGCCAGCCCCCGGCTGGCGATCCTTCTGTTCCTGAGGCTTTTGACTCGGTTGGTGAGGAGCCATCTGGGTCACCTGACGTGGCGCCCCAGCAGACGCGGAGGACGAGGAGGACTCACTTTGTCAGTCCTCATGCGGTCCCTTCACAGAGGATCGTGATTCGTCCAGTCGAAGACAGGTATTAAAAATAATAGTGTTCAATTTTAGTTTTTTTTGGTTAATTAAGTAATCAATCAATAAATATCTTGTAGGGTTTGGGACGACACGTCTTTCACTAGTGAGAGACACCAAAGACCGGTGAACGGTGTCCTCAAGTCCTTAGTGCGTTTGCACTATCCCGGGGTCATCGACGGGGTGCCTGCTCTTTCGTGGGAGGACTACGCACGCGTCCATCACCAGGAGCACGACAACCTTCAGGAGGTTGTATGGGCCGATTTTATGGTAAGTATGTTAAAAATAGTTTATAAGTTTTAACTCTTAGACTCTTTTAATCAACATCTCTTCAATATATTCTTTATCGCAGGCAAGGTATACTTTAGAGGACCCAAACGATCATCGCCTGGTTGAGGATGCGAGGCGAGTGTTTCACTACAACGCTACCAAGGCGCTTCGACAAGCTTTGTCAAATGCCCGTGTTCAAATTATTAATGAGCGCTTGAAGGCAAACCAGCAGCACGTGCTACACTTCCGGCAAGAGAGCGAGAGGCACCTGACGGAGGAGGAGTATGCGCAGGTACGTGGAGTGTAGTAAGTATTTTTTTCTGATAATTTCCTCGATGGTATATTTAACGACTTCCAACTATGTGCAGGGCCATGTGAGCTGGTTGCAGGGTCGGACCGATGCATTTCGGGCCCTTTGTCGCTACTGGGCTAGCGATGAGTTTAAAACTAAGTCCAAGAAGGCTTGAGAGTGCAGAGGGGTCGAGGGGAAGAGCGGGCACGGGCAAGATAATCACTTGTGTTTAGCTAAACGCATGATAAGTGTATATAACTTATGTTTATATATTCATAATATATTGTTCGTACTAACACGTATTGACAGGAGCGCGAGACGGGGGTGCCGCCGACCCCTGCTGAGATCTGGAAGAGAGGTCACAGGGACCCTTCTCAGCCGACGGGGTGCAGTCAGGCTGCAGCCGAGCGATTAGTAAGTTTAGAAATCATTCATATTAAATATAACTATATAGATTGTTGAACTTACACGATTTTATTGTTTTGCAGGCTAGGTACGGGGAGGAGGCTAGGAAGATACACGGCGAGGATTTTGATTGGGAACGTCAACCAATCGATCCTCAAGCCGCGTATGCAAGCGGTGGTGGAAAAGCACACGGAAGGTGAGTTTACAAGTCATTTTATCATTTTCAACTCAAAGTATTCAAGATATTTCAATTTCATATTACTGGCTCTCTTTTTTATAGGCTCGCCATATTCGACGGAGTTGTCGACTCGAGGGCGGGGAGACCTGCGAGAGGCAGCTCCACGCAGGCTTCTTCGGTGGGCACGTCTGGTCATCGCGCCTCGCAGAGGGACATTGAGATGCAGTCCCTCTTCAGGCGACAGGAGGAGTCGGAACGCCAAAGGATCGCGATGGAGGCCACGATCAAAACCCAGGCAGCAGCATTGGCGCAGATGCGGGAAGCAATGGAGGTAAAAAAAATAAAAAATAAAGTTCTCATTAATTCAGCATAAATGACTTACTAATAGATAACATTTAATGTTTGCAATGACAGGCCATGGCTCGGGCGTAAGGTTTGGGGATCCAGCTACCGGTACTACTACCGGTCCTTCCAGGCGATCCTTCTTCTGCGGGTCAGGTAATTTTCTGTGTAATCCTTCTTGCTCATTATACCTTTGCCTTGAGCCATTTATTCACATAATTATGAACTTCATATGTGTTACATCAATTCAACTTTCTTGCTCATTTCCCTGATCTGTTGAACTAACACTATAATCATCCCAATAGAAGATGTTAGTCCAAAAATGTGTGTTATCATTAGTTACCAAAACACCAAATAAGGGCCTAGTGCATCTAACACCAAGTCTCTCCTGGCATACAACTGTGAGTTGGGCATGGTCAGATTTGATGCACTTGCTGCAATATAGTTGTCATCATTGATATTATTGTTACATGCAGTTCGAGTGCTAAACAAGAAGAAAACTATGCAGAGCTCATATTTTTGTATTTAAAAAACCAAATGCACTTTGGTGCAGGAAGTAGTAATCAAATGCAGTTAGTGACTTATTGCTGTTTTTATTTTGAGTCTATCGTTTTGATTTTACAATTCAGAAAGCAATAGCACTTGATTGTCAGGGAAAAAGCAATAACAATTGGCAAACTGTTTGTTCTTCATTCCTTACAATTGTGCATTATTATGTATCAAACACCGTCGTTTATTCTAACTCTAAGTTTCATTAATTGCAGGGATCCCCGACGGCTGCACAAACGCCGTCGCCGTCGCTACCGCCACCTGGAATGAGGCGCGACGACGACTTCGACTTCGGAGGTGGCTCTGGAGGTGGCTACGGAGGTCTGACGGGCGAGTGAGCCCTTGTTTGCTTGTTGATCACGATGTGAGATGTATCGAGAATGTTAGTTTGTGATTGTGATGATGTTTGTGTGTGATATATTGTGTGATATATTGTTTCTGTTCTGTGATTCTGGCCATCGAGCCGGGTAGTTTTTTCTGTTTTTTTAAATAAAAAACCTTATTTGCGACGGCTTTTTATACAGTACTGTCGCAAATAAGGTTACAGGCCGTCGCAAATAAGCCACTGCTATTTGCGATGGCCCGGCTGTCGCAAATAAGGTTTAATTGTGACGGCCTGGCCATTGCAAATAGCGGGTGGGTCCTGGAGGAGGACACGTGGGCCCTGCCCACTGAACTTATTTGCGACGGCCAGACCGTCGCAAATAGAGGTACTTATTTGCGACGGCCAGGCCGTCGCAAATAAGCTTTAATTGCGACAGCCTGGCCGTCGCAAATATTATTGCGGGGCCCACTAGCCCCTGACAATAACTTGTGATGGCCCCTCGTAGCCGTCGCAAATAAGCTTAATTGCGACGACTTATTTGCGACGGCCAGAAACCGTCGCGAATTTCTTATTTGCGACGACATTTGGCTTATTTGTGACGGCCGTGGCTGTCGCAAATCGTCGGGTTTCCTATAGTGTAGGTCCACAAAGTATTCGAATAGTTAGGCACACATTTGTTCAATGTCTCCAAAACCTACATGACAAACCAATGCATCAAAAGCTACAAACAGATATCAATCAATCACATAACTGGAGTACTCTCAGAGTTTAATGCAATGTGCCTGAACTATACTTGCAACAACATATCATTTCCACACATCATCTTTTAGTGACAACACCAAATTCATACACAACAAGTTGAACGTGCCTAACAATTTCATAGGAAACCAAACAAACAGTCTGACACTCTTAGATACAAGGTTCCAAATTCCTCTAGCAACATCCACATAAATAAGCAAAACAAGTAGCTGAACTTTAAATTACAGTTCTCATAGGATATTTAAAAAGTCCATACATGCCATAAGGCTCAAATCGCACAGCGAGGTACTCAAGGGTTTTCATTGTCACGGGCTGCAACCCTCGCGATGATCTCCTTTTGCTTCGCTTGGTAGTACACTCGAAGGAGATCCGAGCACTTGTCTAAGTCAATGGCCAGTATATGCTCCTCCTCCTGGGATTGTTTATATTTCTCCTGAGATTGTTTATATTTTTTCTCCAAGTCCAACTTCTCTTGTTGAAACTGCAATCTCCTCTCCTCTATTCCCAACTTCCTCTCCTCTATTTCCAAGAACCTTTGCATCTTCTCTTTCTCCACGGCAATGTACTCCCGGTGGCGTTGTTGCTCCTTTCTCATGTTTTCAATAAGCATAACCTGCATCAGGTTGTTTAACTTTGAACCTCCTGTGGTGTTGGAGCTCGATCCACCCTTCTTCCTTGCTGCTTTAGTCGCATCACAACTCATTGGTCGCTTGCCGGATGATGACCTAGGCTGCTCCGAATTAGCTGAAGGTGACTCGTCAATGGTGTTGGAGTCTTCTGGGAAAACATCTGCATACTCATCAAGCTGGGATAGGTGTGCCGACTTGTTGTGCCTCATGTCCATCCACTTCGTCGGCTCATTTTTCATAACATTCCAGCAGTGGAGGAAGCCGAAGGAGTGCTTGTTAGCAGCTGCAAATTCCGCACAGGCAGCACTCGTCTGCAATGAATAAGGTACTTCATTTGAAACGTATCCATATTGATCATGACATGTGTAAAAATTGATATGAACATTGCATGAACAATTACAAATGATAGTTGTACCTTGTCTGCATCGGACGAACCGATTGCATTTGTGTGAAGCTCTTTGGCCATGATCTTGGAAAATTTCTGAACCTCGGCCTTGATTATGCCCCAACGGCTCTGAATCGACCTCACGCTCCTCTCAGGGTACACCCCTCTTTTCGAGTTGTACTGCATCATAACACGATCCCAGAAACGATACTTCTTCTGCCTTGTTTTGGTAGTCTGGTCAGTGCTGGCCTCTAGGCAGGACTCCACAATGTATACATCTTCCACAGGTGAGAAGTTTGACATTTTTGACCGCCCAGTTGTGGTCTTTTTCTTTCCCCTGTTGTTGGCCACAACTGTAGGATTCGATGACTCACCTTGCTCTCCTACCAGACCCATTGCAGCCATGGAGAAATTCTCCTCTAATTCTGCCCAATCCAAATTGGTTAAGAATGCTTTCATGGATTCATTGTTCATTGAGTCATTCGGGTCCATCCTAAAAATATAATAACTCAGAATAGTGAGTCCAACAACTCTATCATCAACAGAAGAATTGAACAATGTTTTACCACCTGGATCAATTCTTGAAAATGAAGAGAACTGAAGAATGACCAAAAGCTATTATGGTACCATAATTGTTATCGTGATTTTAGCATAAGTAAATGATAAAGTGTAAGCAAATACTAAGTGCTAGAAGGACCAGTTAATGGTGCATGACAAGAATAATTACATGTGACAGTAATGACTCAACAACTATGTCATATAATTTAATGTACCTGCCAATGATCAGGATTGAACATATCAATGGAAGTAACTGTATGTACCTTGCCAGCACTGAGTTATATGCTCATGTTGTAGTTCCAAAGTATTCAAGGATACACCATAAGCTAATGAGGATGTAGTTCATATACAGTACATGATACATAACTACAAAGAGCCACCACAACAGTTCTGCTTACTTTCTACTTTATTTTCAGTTTATACAGGGCCAGGTGCCTGAGGGGCGGCTGCTCCGGAGCCTTGAATATCGGGCGCCACATGAAATTAATATATATATATATATATATAATTGTATAAAGTATGTTATTATCAGCTTATTCAGTCGAATACAAACGCAGACACTCAAAGTGCTATTGTTTAGAATAAAATAATGATAACTGGATAACTAAACATATGCATGACTGTGGACTGGACTTCATATTTTTTGTAGTTGTTCTCCAAATTCAGCACTCATGAATTTCTATGTAGAGTATCTGCATTTAATATTATAAAACTCAGGCTGAAATTTGCTCTCATGGAAAATCGAACTCAGAAACTGAGAAGTGGTACTCAAACTACTTAACCATTAGGCTAATCCTACTTTTATCATGAACTCTAAGATCTGATTTGTTACTGTGCAAATTATTTTAAAAATTCAGTCCAACCAAATTTAAATACGAAAACAAACTAAACAGACTTGAATATGTTGGCGGGAGCTCGCTTCACTGTGCCACCCTCTTGCAATTTTGGGGTACCTATAGAAAGAGGGCCCCCATTTTTTTATTTGGCCCCAATTTCACAAGAAAGTCAAGGCCGACCCAAGTTTGGTTAGGCTAGGAAATTTCAACTAAGTTGGAGTGCGCTTCCTGTTTCACAACAATATAGACTGAAATACTTTGTTTTTTCTCTACACATACCAAATATGATACACTGTGAACCAGAATTAGTAGTTATGGAATAATACAAAATCCTTTTGCCAGTCAATCTGGAACAATATCGCGCTTGATGAAGAATTTACTATGAATCGTGAACCAAAATTTTGACATACTAGTGATGTATAACGACTGAATACGTTTGCAAGATTTGGGATCCAGTCATGCTTATTCAAAAGGTAACAATATGAAATCATGCTTATTCTATGAACACATCAGATTTTGGCACAATACCACTTCTAACTTCTCCAAATCAGATGATTAACTACAGATCCGTCGTCTATCTTTTTCATTTTGTGCCCACATATTGTAGCTTCTACGGTTTTCCATCCCCAAATCAACTGGTTCAACCGACAAAAAAAGGAAATACAGATGTCAACGAACCTGCACCAGGGAGGTCCTGGAGGAACCGCTTTCGTTGGAAGAGGATCAGATCGGAGAGCGCAATGGGCGATTTCACTTCCTCCGCCCGTCGAGGCTCACCGCAACCGGCTTGCTATGAAACCCTAGCTCAGAACTGACCATTGTAGTCGCCCTGGGGACCTCCTTGCTCCGGGCCACCCACAGATCTACCTGTTGTGGTCGCTCTCCTATTGCTGGTGGTGGAAGCTAATGGTTGCGAGTTGTGTCGTCTTCCTTTAGTACACGCGATTGGCAATGCCCCGTCACCTTCTCTTCCAACTGTCAAGAAAATTGTCTAGGTATCCAAAAGGAACAATGTAGCGCAGGGGGATGTATCAAACCACATACCGGACGTTGTATATGCCAAAATGTTATGTATTGTTGAGAGCTTTTATGGGATATACATCGATGATGTCATTCGACCTCAAGAGCTCGGAGATACATCATAAAAAATATTAAATAGAGGAGTCCAAATCTAGATAAATCTTTTAACAATACATTTTTTTAGAACTTAAAAGTTCGAATTAGGATATTTAATGGATGCTAACGTTGAAGATTTTTCAAATCCAAATCTAGGTAGAGTTTGAGTTCCTTTAAGCTTCTCTATGAGATACAATTATAGAATCTATCTATATATGTACACACTTACTCTTATCACTCATACACACCAACACATACTCATATTCAACCATATAACTACACACGATTTCTAAACCACGTCCATAGAGTATGAGTGAATGTTGCCTAAAGGGGGGTGAATAGGCTAAAACCTGAAATTACTTAATCAAAAACTTAATCAGTAAAACAGGAGCGGACTAGTCTGGCCTGGGGGCGGACTAGTCTGGACAGGATAGATGAACACGAGAATGGAGAGATTTTTATGGGTTTTTTCAGTGATTCACTCGATGATGAATGAAGTACAACTAGCTAACAACCTAGTGGAACAGTAGCAAACGAAGGAAACACATGTTGCTAAGGAAATCTCATGATTCAAGCAAAGAACGATAAGAACCCTAAAAGTGATCTAGTGATGAACGAAGGTAAAACGAAGCAAGGGACACACGGATTTATCCCAAGGTTCTGCTCCACAGAGAAGCCTACATCCTCGTTGAGGAGTCCACGAAGGATTGGGTCTCCTTCAACCCTACCCTCACCAAGCCACCACAAATGCCGGCTTGTTCTCCGCTAAATCACGGGGTGAATTCAATGATTCTTGGGGCAACTCACAATCTGAGACTCCCACAAACACACAGATCAAACACAACTCAAATGGATCCAAATCAACAACTCAAATTGAGAGAATCAACCAAGAGCTTAAGAACGATCAACTCATTCTCTCTTCTCTCACAAATCCCACAAACCCTCAAGATTCGCTCTTAGGGCTCAAAGATGTGAAGAGGAAGTCTTAGGAAGGCCCTTGGGAGGATATGGCGGCGCTAGGGTTCAAGATGGCAAAAAAGGCCGGGGGATCCATTTTTATAGGGTCCCGACACTTAGCCGTTGCCACCAGAAAAAGTTTGGACTAGTCCGCACTCAAACCCTGGACTAGTCCGGCCTTCAGGGGACCACTAACGTCTTGACAATAAACCACAAAAGTCCCGAACACCTTTTGAATTCAAACGGTCACAAGACCTTGTACTAGTCCGTCCAAAAATAGACTAGTCTGATCTCACTCAGAACCTTTCATTCCGGGTGAGAACAGACAAGTCTTGTATGGGCGGACTAGTCTGGCCTACCAAGACTTAGTCTCTGCAGCCAAACTACTTCTTCAAATGGACTAGTCTGACCCACAACGGACTAGTATGATCTCACATAGTACCTCTTGGTCCGTGCAGAAACGGACAAGTGAAAGTGCATCTAGGCATACCCTTGTGGGTTTTGGACGATTGATGACAAACAAACGAGATCCTAATGAGATTTGTTGAGCTGTACACAAAGAATAAAAATAATAATAAGTGCACAAAAAGGTGAAAATTAAGGAATGAGAAGGGAAGAGCCGAAGTGAAGACTTGAAGCGCAAAGTATTTTTTAATGTATAGGATGTGTGTCAAAGACACATCCCAAGAGCTCACGACTTTGCGTAGAGAGTAAGGGCTAAGATCAACAAGTTAAGCAATCCACTAAAGAACCAGACAGGTTCGTACACTAGCGGACTAGTCCGATTTCCTTTCGGTTCCCATACGGACAAGTCCAGACAGGAGCCGAACTAGTCCGGTTAACTCTTTGTTGTTCGCACAAACAAGTCCCAAAATGCGGACTAGTCCGTCTACATAACACAAACCACACCTTGCACCAGACAAGTCCATTTCATACATATTAGTCCGATTTTGTTACTGGAATCACAACAGACTAGTCCGGTCAAATACAGACTAGTCCGGTCTAATACGGACTAGTCCGGTTCACTCACAGTAATTAGGGTTTCAGGTGTGTTGCATGTTTCACGCACATATCACACAGCACACCAGACTAGCCCGGTTCCTGGAGCGGACTAGTCTGGCCGTCGGGATCCCTAACGATAACTTTTCTAAATGTCTATAAGTAGGTGATCGACGAACCCATAATAATGAAATAAGAACCCTAGCACCATCACACGTCCCAAGAGCATAAAAACACTCCTCCCCACACATCTAAAGACCTAAAAGGTTAAATCTTTTCAGAATAAGGATCTGGGAATGGGAGAGTGATGTCTATGCATCGTTGAGCTCTTGGAGTTTGATCTCTCATACACTCTCACGATTTTTGTAAATATTTTTAGTGTATTTAATCTGTTTTCTCGCTAAAATCTTGTGCGAGCCCTCAGCCTGTGAGGTTGCTCCATCGACTTGGTGATTACCCCGTGATAGTGGAACTCAAGTTGGCTTCGTGATGACTTGACGAGATAAAGGGTTGGTTGATAACCGACTCTATGTGAGCTCCTCAACAAAGACGTAGATCTCTTTTGTTGGATCGAACCTCGGTAAAAATCCTTTGTCTCGCGTGTTCTTGATCTTTATTTTTCGCAATTATCACCATCTAGGGTTAAACTTGATCATACTCACAATCGTCTTTAACTTTGTGTTTCTCAGATAACCTAATTGCTATATTCACCTGTTAATCACTCTAAGGTTGATTTACTATTCCGCTGCTATAACGTTCGAAGAAAAACACAAAATCAGTTAATCTTTTTGTAGATGTAACAAGCACACCGGACTAGTCCGCACCTACACCGGACTAGTCCAGCCTTCCTGTATTTGACAATTCTGTTAAGTGTTGCAAGGAAAAGTTTCAAACGCCTATTCACCCCCCTCTAGGCCACATTCAATTGGTAACAGAGTAGGGCTCTCCATTTACGAGACTCGCCGCTCGGAGAGACACATGGCCACCGACAAGACCAACGAGATCCTGGAAATGCCTATCATCAGAGACAAACAAAACACCAAGGTGTTCGATGTGCTTAAGGACTATGAGCACGGCGATGATGAAGTGCGCTAGCTGAAGGCACTTCTAAGAAAGATGCTTCTAAGCCAGAAGGGCAAGAAAGAAGATGAAAATCCAAAAGGGGGTAGTCATCAAGACTATTATGGGTATCCTTTTAATTATGAGAAGCTCAACAACAACAATCACTATCTCTCTATTCCCTTGGGAAAACCTCCCCACTTTGACGGAATAGACTATACCATGTGGAAGTACAACATGAAGGTGCATCTTATTTCACTAAACCCAAGTCTTTCACTACAGGAAATGGGCAATAGGTTGTTGGGGAAATTAGAGACATCGCGACCAATGGATATAAATGAACTATAACTGTTGGTTTCTAAAGACCGACGTACATATTTTATGACTGTCAGCCTGACTAAAAGAAGCGACAGGCATAATTGTAGCCGTTAGCGGCTCAGAAAGAACCGATGGCTCTATTAAACTCGTCAACTAGAACAGAAGAACCGACAACTTTAATAAAGTTGTCGGCCAAAGCCCTGATGTCCATACTTGTGGGCCCGACTGAAACTCCATGTCGCGTCCGCATGTGCATGTGTTTACGGCCGAAACATCGATATCGAACCATCGTATCGCAACAACACGTATAGCCTCGCTCTGAACCCTCGCTCTCGGCTTCCTCTTCGCTCGCACGAGCGCACTCCACCGTTGCCTCTGACCCAGTCCCCGAGCGCCGCCGCCTCCCAGACGTCTTCGAGCCTTGCGCGCTGCCTCCTCAAGCCCCGAGTGGCGCCTCCCAACTGTCCTCGAGCCTGAGCGCTGCCTCCCCATCCCCGAGCGCGGTGCCGCCTTCCTGTCCCTGAAGACCGCCGCCTCCGATCCCTCTCCTCTGTGGACCAGCACCGCCGCCTTCGGCCATCCCCGAGCCCCCCGCGCTGCCTCCCTCCGAGGCCTGAGTGGCACTCCCGTCCGTACCCGAGTCTCGAGCAGAGCCTCCCGACTGTTCTCGAGCCCGCACGCCACCTCCCCGTCCCCGAGTGGCGCCGCCTTCCCGTCCCCGAAGGTAAATCTACAATCGGTTAGGTGAGCTTGATTACTTGTTGATGATCTTGGCAATGCTTAAGTTGTTAATATGATAAATAAAATTGTATGAATTAGCAATGGTTAACTTGTATGTGTGATCTTAATTACATGTATCTTGAATTAACTTGAAGCTTTTATATTTCAATTTTTTATTATGTTGAAATGATTGAATGATTAGTTATGCTAAATTTTGAACTTTAGTTATACTAAATACCGTGCATGAATACACAGTATGCCCTAACTCGGCACGAGAACAAATTAAATGCGTTCATGCCGTAGAAGATGATTCTAGGCATAACGTATGAGTCAACACGAGCACAAAGGCTTACGGCGACAACGAGGATGACCAATTACCCGCACGTGGATGGTGGACCCGAATTTGGAAATTTCAATTATGACCAACTTTCCCCCTCTCTCTCTCGTTCTTTCCTCTCTCTTAAAAGAATTAAAAATGAAAATGAGCAACCGTAACCTATAGAATTTGATTACTCGTTTCGAATTGGCACGTTTCACATGCGATGGGCATGTGAGGCATGCAAGTTCGGAATTGTCCGATTTTGGACAGCCTGAGAGTGACCGAGGATGTGCTTTTGATGAGCTAGGTACGGGGACTGGATCCGGATGTGATTTTGACAGTATAACCCTGATGTTCTCAGTTGCACCATTTTTGGGCGTGCAGTGGAGAACGGCGGGGTTATGCTGCCAAAATTTCGTCTGGATTCGGACTCCGTGTCTAGTCATAAGCACGTTTACTCGGTCACTCTTGGGTGGGTTTATGACCTATCTGCCTAATCGTAGGGGTCGTTACATAACATAAAAATAAACTAACAATGATTTGTCTACTTTGAAGGTTTAAGCTAAAAAATGGGTGACAACCGTAAGGTAATGTATGGTGGATGGAGTTTAACTGGAGCGCACAATAGAGAATGGGTTGATATCGCAACTGTTTTTGTGAATCAAGCTTTGGCTAGTGGTGCTCATGTTGCGAAGTGCTCGTATAGCAAGTGCTGGAATCTTCAGCGTTTGCCTAAATCTAAAATAGAGCTAGACCTTTGCAAGCACAGATTTATGCCTGACTACCTAGTGTGGTGCGAGCATGGGGAGGTGGATCATGCTAGTGAGTCAGACGGAAACGAGGATGACGATGGGATGGATGAGATGATGACGGACATTGGTAGAGAGTACGAAGAAGGGGCACAGCCGAATGAGGTGCAAAAGTTTTACAAGCTTCTTGCTGCCTCAGATGAAAATGTGCATGAGAGCACCAATGTGACCATTTTGCATGCGATCACACGACTTATGGTGTTGAAGTCGAAGTTCAATTTTGCAAACAATTGCTACAATGGTATCATAAAGCTCATAAGGGATCTGCTTCCGTCAAATCATATGATGTCAAAATACATATACCAATCTAAGAAGCTTTTGGCTGGATTGGGCATGAATTATGAGAAGATTGATGCGTGCGAGAATAGTTGCGTGTTGTTTTGGAAGGAACACAAGAACAATACTCATTGTATGCATTGCAAAGCATCTAGATATGTGAACGTTCTGAACAATGATGGAGAGGAAATAACTACAAAAGTACCTATCAAACAGCTTTGGTACATGCCTATCACTCAAGGCTTATGCAGTTGCTTCTGTCCCAAGAAATAGCGAAACAGATGAGATGGCATTCTGAAGGGATACGTGAGATCCATGACAAATATATTATAACGCATCCATCAGATGGTGTGGCTTGGCAAGCTCTAGACCGTTTTGATTCGGAGTTTGCAAGAGATCCTAGAAATGTTCGTCTTTGGTTGTCAACAGATGATTTCACTTCTTTCAGCACAAGTAGTAGCCCGTACTCCTGTTGGCCTATTTTTATCATGCCTTACAACCTCCCTACCAACATGTGCATGAAAGAAGGATACATATTCCTTGCGGCCATCATTCCAGGTCTTAAACATCCTGGCAAGAAAATCAATGTGTTTATGCCACCATTGATTGAGGTGCTAAAAGAGTTATGGCTAGGTGTCAAGGCATGTGACAGTCATTTGAAATGTGAATTTACCTTACGTGTTGCATATCTATGGTCAATCCATGATTTGTTGGCATATGGTATTTGGACTGGTTGGTGTGTCCACGGACAATTGTGTTGCCCCATATGTATGGCTGACACCGATGTCATCAGGTTGAAGTATGGAAAAAAAGTCAGCTTTTAGATTGTCATCGACGATTCCTTCCTTCAAACCATCCTTTCAGGAGCGATACACAATCATTCCGGAAAAGCATAAGAGTTACAAAAGGACCACCTCGTCGATTGACAGGCGAACAAAAAATGGTATGACATGCAAAGTTAAAAGAGTCCGCAGAAGGTGTTTTTGAAGGTTATGGTAAAGAACATAACTGGACTCATATTTCTTTTATTTGGGAGCTACTATACGCAAAAGCGTTGCTTTTACCGCACAACATAGATTTGATGCACCAGGAGCATAATGTCGCTGAAAGCATCATAAGCACGTGTTTTGATTTTACCGGCCAAACCGAAGATAATTTGAGTGCGAGAAAAGACTTAGCTAATATTTGTAATCGTCCGAGGCTTGAATTTATAACAAATGCAAGTGGGAATGAAATTAGACCATGGGCTCCATACTGTGTCAAGCTAGAAGAAAGAAAGCAAATACTTAGTTGGTTCAAAACACTGAAGTTTTCAGACCGCTATGTAGCTAATATTAAACGATGTGTTAATATCAGCACCGGTAAACTCAATGGACTGAAAGTCATGATTACCATATTATGATGGAGAGACTTGTACCAGTAATGTTCTGTGGGTACTTCAAACCTAATTTGTAGAAGATAGTTGCTAAACTTAGCTACTTTTATAGGAAGATATATGCTAAGGAAGTGTCGAATAAGATGATGCGGCATAGGGAGAAAGAAATTATTGTTTATGAATGTTATAGAACATTTGCTGGTGCATTTACCTTATGAAGCATTAGTGGCAGGTCCTGCACAGTTCAGATGGATGTATAGTCAAGAGAGAGAATTGAAGAAACTTAGAGCTACAGTGTGCAATAAGGCAAGAGTTGAAGGGTGTATTGCAGAGGCATTTGCAGCTAAAGAGATTACAAAATTTTCTATCAAATAATTTTCACGTGCCAACAACATGAATGCATCGACGACACGATATCATAATATAGAGAGCAAACTAGATTGAACTCAAGATTTTTTATTGGAAGGGTAAAGGTGTTGGGGCTGCCACTTCTCATTACATTTTGGATTCGGAAAGAAACTATACCATGCTTTACATATTTTTCAACATGGAAGAAGTGTTACCATATTTTGAAATGTTTGACAATATGTATTGGACATGTTCTCGGAGACCTAGACAAAGTCAATTGGATAAGCTACGTCAGCATGGCATAAACGGTAGGCCAACTTCGTGGACTAGTTCCACCAACATGTAATTTTTCTATCCTACCTTTTTCCTTCAATCATAGTTCATATTGTAATCATAGGATGCTAACTTTGTCTTATTTATGTAGTCTATGAAGGATGTCAACATCTTTGATGACTTGCGACAGATGGCACATGGTCAATTGAAAGCTAGTGAATTTAATTGATACGATATCAATGGATACCGTTTTCACACGACAAGTTTAGAAGCAAACTACCCACTTGCAGCCACAACAAACAGCGGTGTGTTGATAACAGCCACATAGGGTAGTGGAGAAGTGAATGAATACTACCGTGTTCTGCAACAAATAATTGAGTACAAATTTGGCAGTCCGAAAGAACTGAAGCTCATGATATTCGACTGTCAATGGTTTGATCCAATATCGGGCATGAGAGTGGATGATTTCGGAATGGTGGAAGTCAACCACAACTCGTGATACACGGCCCTTAACAACAATGTTGTACTTGCAAATAAGGTGGAACAAGTGTACTATTTAAGTTATCCTCATCCAAGTTTAAAAATTGGTGGGTTGTATATAAAGTTAACTGTGAAGTGCACCCTCGTCGTTATGATTGGTACATAGAGAATCAGGAAGATGATGATGTTGGTGTCTACCAATATGAAGTCAAGGAAGCAGAAGATTTTAGGATATCTTGTGGGACAAGACTCATGGAAATAGCTAGTGATACGCTAGAGTTGTTGTCTGAAGAACCAGCTGATCCTTCAAGAAAACCTCTTCGGCAATCACAAAGGATTATTGAGAAGCAGAAAAAGATTATTGAAGAACAAGAGAGATTTGAGGAAGAGAGTGAAGGAGAAGAGATACGTGAAAATCTTAATGCACGTGTGGCAGAAGTAATTTCTGATGCTAATGATTTTTTACTCTTATTGTACGCATTCTTTGAGATTTTGATTCTTATGTTGAATATCTTCTACTATTTACTATTCTTGTGTACTAATCATTCGTTAAAAAATTGTGTAGATGTTGAAGCATTTCGTAGGAAAGATGAAGAAGGGCAAGAAGGGCAGTGATCTTCGTCCTCCACGTCTCAGCCTAGTATTGGTTCGGACCACACAAGCTTTTTTGAGGTACTAGTTAATTTTTAAATTCATTTCAATATCATAATTACCTATCTATTAATTGTTACAGGTTTATTTGGAATTGCAGGGTAGTGAGGCGAGTGCATATAGGAAGAGGCAACTCTTGGGGTGTGTGACAAAGGAGGAGTTGAGCGAGCCAACACGAGGTTCGCGGCCGACACAGGTGCCAGACTATTGCCTACGTACGATGAGTTGTACGGGGAGGAGGCAGAGGCTGTCAGGCAGCCGTCGGAGCAAGGAGGAGGCTCAGGAGCAGGCTCGAGTGACCGTTTGCAGGAGATCTTTGGGCGTTCGACATCCTCTGAGGGTGGTAACGAGGGGGATGATGAGAACGACGAGGAAGAGGGTGATGATCCCGAGTGAGATGCCAGGCTGGCAAGATTGGTAGAGCTAAATGAGTTAGGACATCCTGATCGATGCCCCTTTAGATAATATTTCTGATTAATTGATAAGTTCACTATACCTTTTATACTGGTTTTCTTGCCAACTAATTAACTATTAATGTTTTTACAGGTTGCATGGGCACCTTCTATGTAATCCAATGGAAGTCGTGGACTAGCGGAGGATTATTAGGCCGAAGGGTACTAGGTGCTAGATTGAGCCTTGTTGGAATGGGAAGGGGTATCAAAGAGTAATTAACACGGAGTTGGGAAACACTATTCGGTTTTGTTTGCTCGAGATGGTTGAAACGGGCGGCCAAAGATTTGCGGCACATAATTGGGATCACTATGCGCTAAAATTGTATAGCATTTCGGGTACTTGTCAGGACAAAGTTTGGGAGATGTTTTGGGTGAGTTTGTTTTCATTATTTCAATTAAATTGCATCTTTCTTTGGTTGCCATTAATTGTTACTTGTATGCAGGGTGTCTATCAGTTGGAGAAGGGCGTGAGTGAAGCTTACGCAACTAAGGTTTTTCAGACTGCAGCAAGAAGACGTACCCAGGACTCTTCTCTGCTGCTCGGATCAAAACTGTGACCGTGTACTATAAAACGGTGTTGTACCAGCACATAAAAAATAAAGCAGCAGCCAAAAAGCACCTAAATAAGGAGGAGTACTTGCGGAGCAGTGTGGATTGGATATGTGTGGATAGGGAAGTTTGGGAATGATTGTGCGAGTACTGGGCCTCAGAAGATTTCAAACAGGATTATGATAGAAACCGAAGATACCGAAAGAGCAAGCCTGGAAAGCACTACATTGGGTTGGATGGATTTGTGCGTATGGAGCAATAAATGGTATGAATTCTTACCACCATACTTAGATTGCTTAAAATAATTATATTGATTAAAATGATGGATGTTTGTATGGCAGGCAACTAAAACTGTTGTGCCTCCTACTTTTTTTGAGGTCTTCCTTAAGGGGCACAGAGGTCCAGACCAGAATCACCTGGAGCAGTTGTGTGGCGAGAAATCAACAAAAAAATTGTTATGTATGTTCACTATTTGTTATATCTATCCATCAAGTTAATTTCTCTTTTATTATATCTATATGTCAACTAAATCTATTGCAGGAAAAATATGTTGAGTGTTTAAAGAAAACACGTGGGGATGATGTGGACTTTGTCAGAGAGCCATTGAATGTGGGTGTCGTGTACGAAGCCGGCAGAGGTCTATCACATGGGAGGCATGTGTAAAGATATTCATGGTTAATTTATAGGTTAATGACTATGGATTTTTAACACGTACATCTTTCACAGACTTGGGTTGGACGACGGGTATGTGGACCGCGCGGCTTATGCTAATCGCTGGTCCTCCACTGCCAGTTCTAGTCGGTCCCGGTCTAATACAGAGAATGAGCAATTGAGGGAAGAATTTAAACGCACCTAGGATCAGATGCAACAGATGAAGCAACATATATTGAATTTATATATGAATCAGGTAACATCTAATCTTAACAATTGCGCAATTTACTTGAATCAATATTTGTATAGTTCTATTTAAGATCTTATAAATAATTTAATTGAAGCAGTTTTTGTCTCATGGTAATCTCGGATCTCAGTTCGGTATGCTGCAACAGTCTCAGTTCGACCCAATGTCGCAGGTACATATGCCTGTTTCATTCGAGATTGAATAATGCTTACCATAATATGTGTTACATTAGTTAACTGAATGTTATTACTTGATGCAATTCTTACCTCAAGGTGGCATAGGATCGTAGTTCGGTACGCCTCGTCCTCCTGTTGGTACCTCGTCACAGGTATAAGTGCATGTCTTATTAATTTGAGTTGTAATACAAAATAGTAATCATACTTGTCACAGGGTTCCGAGAGTGGTCAAACATATTTTTGACCACCTCAAGGATTTATGTCGATGTTGACCGCAAATCATCCAGGATGGCCACCATATCCGAGTGTTTTCCCGCCGTTGTCCCTAGGTCCGGTGCAACTTCAACCATCAGCACCATCACTCGCAACGGTATGACTTAAATCACTAGCTCTCATGAATCCTTAGACACAATCTAGTTACTTATGTGAGTCTTCTTGTAACATATAATTCAATTATCAAATTTACAGATTTAGACTTGTGAATTGTAAGTAACAATGTAAACTTTACTTATATTTGTTTATCGCAGTGTTCCCGTCAAGGAACTCCCGATGTGTGTGATGGTTTCCTCGATTTGAACAGTGGAGGTGCGAGCAGCGGAGGTGCAAGTGGCCGAGGTGGGAGCCGCGGAGGCGGGAGTGGTGGAGGTGGGAGTGGTGGAGCTTCGGACAATAACATTTGAACTAATGTGGTTTCTGTTCGTACTTATACACTTTAATTTGCATGAACTAGGGACATGTGAACTTGTGATTAAATGTAGCCTATGTACTGCTGTTGGTGCTGTTGTGTTCTGTAGTGAATTTTGCTGGTCCGCTGTTGTGAATTTTAGCCTATGTACTGTTGTTGTGCTGGTTCTGGTCTGATGGAGCGCTCACTGGAGCACGGGAGGTTCCCCAACCGGGGAGGCAGTGAAATGTAGCGCGGATTTAAAAAAAAATCATTATTATAGCCGTCAGTACCTGTCAGGTCGATGGCTATAAGTGTTTTAAAACTGTCGGTGGGCGATGGGGCCGACAGTCATAAGACCTTACATCCGTCGGTTAGATAACATGGCCGATGGTCATCAACTTAGTAGTTATGAAATAATACAAAGTCCTTGTACAAGCCAATCTACAATACCACACTTGATGAAAAATGTACTATGAATTGTGAGCACAAAGTTTTGATATACTAGTGATATGAGACGACTCAATATGTTTGCGAGATTTGGGATCCAAACATTCTTATTCTCTTGGAATTGTATCGCATGGTAGTACAGTCGAAAGAGATTCGAGCACTTGTTTAAGTCAATAGCCAGTATACACTCCTCCTCCTGGAATTGTTTATAATGTTTCTCCAAGTCTAGCTTCTCTTGTTCAATCTGCAACCTCCTCTCCTCTATTTGCAACATCCTTTCCTCTATTTCCAGGAACCTTTGCATCTTCTCTTTCTCCACGGTAATGTTCTCCTGATAGCGTTGTTGCTTCTTTCTTATGTATTCAATGACCATAATCTGCATGGGGCTGTTTAAATTTGAACCCCCTGTGGAGTTGTAGTTAGATGCACTCTTCTTCCTCCTTTTATTTCGCCTGGTAGTACACTCAAAGTAGATCCGAGCACTTGTTTAAGTCAATGGCCAGTATACGCTCTTCCTCCTGGGATTGTTTATATTTTTCTCCAAGTCTAGCTTCTCTTGTTGAATCTGCAACTTCCTCTCCTCTATTTCTAGGAACCTTTGCATCTTCTCTTGTTCCATAGCAATGTACTCCTGGTGACGTTGTTGCTCCATTCTCATGTATTCAATGAGCATAGCCTGCATCGGGTTGTTTAACTTCGAGCCCCTTGTGGAGTTGGAGCTGGATCAACCCTTCTTCCTTGAACCTTTAGTCCCATCAAACCGCATTATTGGTCGCTTAGCGGCAGACGACCTAGGATGCTACGAATTAACTGAAGGTGAGTCGCCAATGGTGGTGGAGCCATCTTGGACAATATCTACATACTCATCAAGCTCGGACACACGTGTCGACTTGTTGTGCCCCCTGTGTGTGTATGTGTGTGTGTGTGTGTGTGTGTGTGTGTGTGTGTGTGTGTGTGTGTGTGTGTGTGTGTGTGTGTGTGTGTGCGTGTGTGTGTGGTGAAATTATTACAAAAAATGAGACACTCACAATCTTATTATGAAATTCAGTTTAAAATTCGCTCACATGAGGAATCAAACTCAGAACCTAATGAGTGCTACTCAGAGTAGTTAACCATTGATGCTATCCATAAGTACTTAACCACTTCGCTAAACACCCATTCAAAGACCAACAGAATACTAGGTTTGATATGTTATTGTGCAAATTATTTAACAATCTCAGTCCAATCAAATACAGAAATGAAAACAACCTAAACAGATCCGAACTGGTCGGAAGCTCACTTCCCACGATACCACACTCTTGAAATTTTAGGTTACCTATAAAAGGAGGGTCTCTATTTTATATTTGGCCCCATACCACAAGAAAGTCAGGACCGGCCTGTCAATATATCATAAGTTTGCTTAGGCTAGGAAATTTCAACTACTTTGGAATGCATGTATGTTTCATGTTTCATAACAATATAGACTAAAATATTTTGCTTTTCCTCTACACATACCAAATATGATACAGAGAGGACCACATAGTAGTTAGGAAATAATATAAAGTCCTTGTACAAGCCAATCTATAATACCACGCTTGATGAAAAATGTACTATGAATTGTGAGCACAAAGTTTTGATATACTAGTGATATGAGACGACTCAATATGTTTGCGAGATTTGGGATCCAAATATTCTTATTCTCTTGGAATTGTTTCGCCTGGTAGTACAGTCGAAGGGATTCGAGCACTTGTTTAAGTCAATGGCCAGTATACACTCCTCCTGGAATTGTTTATAATTTTTCTCAAAGTCTAGCTTCTCTTGTTCAATCTGGAACCTCCTCTCCTCTATTTGCAACATCCTCTCCTCTATTTCCGGGAACCTTTACATCTTCTCTTTCTCCATGGTAATGTTCTCCTGATAGCGTTGTTGCTTCTTTCTCACTTATTCAAAATGACCATAGTCTGCATCGGGCTGTTTAACTTCGAACCCCCTGTGGAGTTGTAGTTGGATGCACTCTTCTTCCTCCTTTTGTTTTGCCTGGTAGTACACTCAAAGTAGATCCGAGCACTTGTTTAAGTCAATGGCCAGTATATGCTCCTCCTCCTAGGATTGTTTATATTTTCTCCAAGTCTAGCTTCTCTTGTTGAATCTGCAACTTCCTCTTCTCTATTTCTAGGAACCTTTGCATCTTCTCTTGTTCCATAGCAATGTACTCCTGGTGACGTTGTTGCTCCATTCTCATGTATTCAATGAGCATAGCCTGCATTGGGTTGTTTAACTTCGAACCCCTTGTGGAGTTGGAGCTGGATCCACCCTTCTTCCTTGCAGCTTTAGTCCCATCACAACCCATTATTGGTCGCTTACCGGCCGACGACCAAGGCTGCTCCAAATTAACTGAAGGTGAGTCGCCAATGGTGGTGGAGCCATCTTGGACAACATCTACATACTCATCAAGCTCGGACAGACATGCCGACTTGTTGTGCCCCCTGTGTGTGTGTGTGTGTGTGTGTGTGTGTGTGTGTGTGTGTGTGTGTGTGTGTGTGTGTGTGTGTGTGTGGTGAAATTATTACAAAAAATGAGACACTCACAATCTTACTATGAAATTCAGTTTAAAATTCGCTCACATAAGGAATCAAACTCAGAACCTAATGAGTGCTACTCAGAGTAGTTAACCATTAATGCTATCCATAAGTACTTAACCACTTCGCTAAACACCCATTCAATGACCAACAGAATACTAGGTTTGATATGTTATTGTGCAAATTATTTACCAATCTCAGTCCAGTCAAATCCAGAAATGAAAACAACCTAAACAGATCCGAAACGGTCGGGAGCTCACTTCCCACGATACCACACTCTTGAAATTTTAGGTTACCTATAAAAGGAGGGTCTCCGTTTTATATTTGGCCCCATACCACAAGAAAGTCAGGACCGGCCTGTCAATATATCATAAGTTTGCTTAGGCTAGGAAATTTCAACTACTTTGGAATGCATGTATGTTTACTGTTTCATAACAATATAGACTCAAATATTTTGCTTTTCCTCTGCACATACCAAATATGATACAGAGATGACCACATAGTAGTTAGGAAATAATACAAAGTCCTTGTACAAGCCAATCTATAATACCATGCTTGATGAAAAATGTAATATGAATTGTGAGCACAAAGTTTTGATATACTAGTGATATGAGACGACTCAATATATTTGCGAGATTTGGGATCCAAACATTCTTATTCTCTTGGAATTGTTTCGCCTAGTAGTACAGTTGAAGGAGATTCGAGCACTTGTTTAAGTCAATGGCAAGTATGCACTCCTCCTGAAATGTTTATAATTTTTCTCCAAGTCTATCTTCTCTTGTTCAATCTGCAACCTCCTCTCCTCTATTTCTAGGAACCTTTGCATCTTCTCTTGTTCCATAGTGATGTACTCCTGATGACGTTGTTCCTCCATTCTCATGTATTCAATGAGCATAGCCTGCATCGGGTTGTTTAACTTCGAACCCCTTGTTGAGTTGGAGCTGGATCCACCCTTCTTCCTTGCAGCTTTAGTCCCATCACAACCCATTATTGATCGCTTACCGGCCAACGACCTAGGCTGCTCCGAATTAACTGAAGGTGAGTCGCCAATGGTGGTGGAGCCATCTTGGACAACATCTACATACTCATCAAGCTCGGACAGACGTGCCGACTTGTTGTGCCCCCTGTGTGTGTGTGTGTGTGTGTGTGTGTGTGTGTGTGTGTGTGTGTGTGTGTGTGTGTGTGTGTGTGTGTGTGTGTGTGTGTGTGTGTGTGTGTGTGTCTATGTGTGTGTCTGTGTGTGTGTGTGTGTGTTGAGATTATTACGATAAATGAGACACTCACAATCTTATTATGAAACAAATTAAAATTCGCTCACATGAGGAATCAAACTTAGAACCTAATGAGTGTTACTCAGAGTATTTAACCATTAATGCTATCCATAAGTACTTAACCACTTCGCTAAACACCCATTCAAAGACCAACAGAATACTAGGTCTGATATGTTATTGTGCAAATTATTTAACAATCTCAGTCCAATTAAATCCAGAAATGAAAACAACCTAAACAGATACGAACCGGTCGGGAGGTCACTTTCACGATACTACACTCTTGAAATTTTAGGTTACCTATAAAAGGAGGGTCTCCATTTTATATTTGGCCCCATACCACAAGAAAGTCAGGACCGGCCTGTCAATATATCATAAGTTTGCTTAGGCTAGGAAATTTCAACTACTTTGGAATGCATGTATGTTTCCTGTTTCATAACAATATAGACTCAAATATTTTGCTTTTCCTCTACACATACCAAATATGATACAGAGATGACCACATAGTAGTTAGGAAATAATACAAAGTCCTTGTACAAGCCAATCTATAATACCATGCTTGATGAAAAATGTAATATGAATTGTGAGCACAAAGTTTTGATATACTAGTGATATGAGATGACTCAATATGTTTGCGAGATTTGGGATCCAAACATTCTTATTCTCTTGGAATTGTTTCGCCTGGTAGTACAGTCGAAGGAGATTCGAGCACTTGTTTAAGTCAATGGCAAGTATACACTCCTCCTCCTGGAATGTTTATAATTTTTCTCCAAGTCTATCTTCTCTTGTTCAATCTGCAACCTCCTCTCCTCTATTTCTAGGAACCTTCGCATCTTCTCTTGTTCCATAGCGATGTACTCCTGGTGACGTTGTTCCTCCATTCTCATGTATTCAATGAGCATAGCCTGCATCGGTTGTTTAACTTCGAACCCCTTGTGGAGTTGGAGCTGGATCCACCCTTCTTCCTTGCAGCTTTAGTCCCATCACAACCCATTATTGATCGCTTACCGGCCAACGACCTAGGCTGCTCCGAATTAACTGAAGGTGAGTCGCCAATGGTGGTGGAGCCATCTTGGACAACATCTACATACTCATCAAGCTCGGACAGACGTGCCGATTTGTTGTGCCCCCTGTGTGTGTGTGTGTGTGTGTGTGTGTGTGTGTGTGTGTGTGTGTGTGTGTGTGTGTGTGTGTGTGTTGAGATTATTACGATAAATGAGACACTCGCAATCTTATTATGAAACAAATTAAAATTCGCTCACATGAGGAATCAAACTCAGAACCTAATGAGTGTTACTTAGAGTATTTAACCATTAATGCTATCCATAAGTACTTAACCACTTCGCTAAACACCCATTCAAAGACCAACAGAATACTAGGTTTGATATGTTATTGTGCAAATTATTTAACAATCTCAGTCCAATTAAATCCAGAAATGAAAACAACCTAAACAGATCCGAACCGGTTGGGAGGTCACTTCCACGATACTACACTCTTGAAATTTTAGGTTACCTATAAAAGGAGGGTCTCCATTTTATATTTGGCCCCATACCACAAGAAAGTCAGGACCGGCCTGTCAATATATCATAAGTTTGCTTAGGCTAGGAAATTTCAACTACTTTGGAATGCATGTATGTTTCCTGTTTCATAACAATATAGACTTAAATATTTTTCTTTTCCTCTACACATACCAAATATGATACAGAGAGGACCACATAGTAGTTAGGAAATAATACAAAGTCCTTGTACAAGCCAATCTATAATACCATGCTTCATGAAAAATGTACTATGAATTGTGAGCACAAACTTTTGATATACTAGTGATATGAGACGACTCAATATGTTTGCAAGATTTTGGATCCAAACATTCTTATTCTCTTGGAATTGTTTCGCCTGGTAGTACAGTCGAAGGAGATTCGAGCACTTGTTTAAGTCAATGGCCAGTATACACTCCTCCTCCTGGAATTGTTTATAATTTTTCTCTAAGTCTAGCTTCTCTTGTTCAATCTGCAACCGCCTCTCCTCTATTTCCAGGAACCATTGCATCTTCTCTTTCTCCACGGTAATGTTCTCCTGATAGCGTTGTTGCTTCTTTCTTACGTATTCAATGACCATAGTCTGCATCGGGCTGTTTAACTTCGAACCCCCTGTGGAGTTGTAGTTGGATGCACTCTTCTTCCTCCTTTTGTTTCGCCTGATAGATCCGAGCACTTGTTTAAGTCAATGGCCCGTATACGCTCCTCCTCCTGGGATTGTTTATATTTTTCTCCAAGTCTAGCTTCTCTTGTTGAATCTGCAACTTCCTCTCCTCTATTTCTAGGAACCTTTGCATCTTCTCTTGTTTCATAGCAATGTACTCCTGGTGACGTTGTTGCTCCATTCTCATGTATTAAATGAGCATAGCCTGCATCGGGTTGTTGAACTTCAAAACCCTTGTGTAGTTGGAGTTGGATCCACCCTTCTTCCTTGCAGCTTTAGTCCCATCACAACCCATTATTGGTCGCTTACCGACCGACGACCTAGGCTGCTCCGAATTAACTGAAGGTGAGTCGCCAATGGTGGTGGAGCCATCTTGGACAACATCTACATACTCATCAAGCTCGGACAAACGTGCCGACTTGTTGTGCCCCCTGTTTGTGTGTGTGTGTGCGTGTCGTGTGTGCGTGTGTGTGTGTGTGTGTGTGTGTGTGTGTGTGGTGAAATTATTACAAAAAATGAGACACTCACAACCTTATTATGAAATTCAGTTTAAAATTTGCTCACATGAGGAATCAAACTCAGAACCTAATGAGTGCTACTCAGAGTAGTTAACCATTAATGCTATCCATAAGTACTTAACCACTTCACTAAACACCCATTCAAAGACCAACAGAATACTAGGTTTGATATGTTATTGTGCAAATTATTTAACAATCTCAGTCCAATCAAATCCAGAAATGAAAACAACCTAAACAGATCTGAAACGGTTGGGAGCTCACTTCCCACGATACCACACTCTTGAAATTTTAGGTTACCTATAAAAGGAGGGTCTCCATTTTATATTTGCCCCATACCACAAGAAAGTCAGGACCGGCCTGTCAATATATCATAAGTTTGCTTAGGCTAGGAAATTTCAACTACTTTGGAATGCATGTATGTTTCATGTTTCATAACAATATAGACTCAAATATTTTGCTTTTCCTCTACACATACCAAATATTATACATAGAGGACCACATAGTAGTTAGGAAATAATACAAAGTCCTTGTACAAGCCAATCTATAATACCACGCTTGATGAAAAATGTACTATGAATTGTGAGCACAAAGTTTTGATATACTAGTGATATGAGATGACTCAATATGTTTGCGAGATTTGGGATCCAAACATTCTTATTCTCTTGGAATTGTTCCGCCTGGTAGTACAGTCGAAGGGGATTCGAGCACTTGTTTAAGTCAATGGCCAGTATACACTCCTCCTCTTGGAATTGTTTATAATTTTTCTCCAAATCTAGCTTCTCTTGTTCAATCTGCAACCTCCTCTCCTCTATTCGCAACATCCTCTCCTCTATTTCCAGGAACCTTTACATCTTCTCTTTCTCCATGGTAATGTTCTCCTGATAGCGTTGTTGCTTCTTTCTCACATATTCAAAATGACCATAGTCTGCATCGGGCTGTTTAACTTCGAACCCCCTGTGGAGTTGTAGTTGGATGCACTCTTCTTCCTCCTTTTGTTTCGCCTGGTAGTACACTCAAAGTAGATCCGAGCACTTGTTTAAGTCAATGGCCAGTATATGCTCCTCCTCCTGGGATTGTTTATATTTTCTCCAAGTCTAGCTTCTCTTTTTGAATCTGCAACTTCCTCTCCTCTATTTCTAGGAACCTTTGCATCTTCTCTTGTTCCATGGCAATGTACTCCTGGTGACGTTGTTGCTCCATTCTCATGTATTCAATGAGCATAGCCTGCATCGGGTTGTTTAACTTCGAACCCCTTGTGGAGTTGGATCTGGATCCACCCTTCTTCCTTGCAGCTTTAGTCCCATCACAACCCATTATTGGTCGCTTACCGGCCGACGACCTTGGCTGCTCCAAATTAACTGAAGGTGAGTCGCCAATGGTCGTGGAGCCATCTTGGACAACATCTACATACTCATCAAGCTTGGACAGACATGCCGACTTGTTGTGCCCCCTTTGTGTGTGTGTGTGTGTGTGTGTGTGTGTGTGTGTGTGTGTGTGTGGGTGGGTGGGTGGGTGGGTGGGTGGGTGTGTGTGGGTGTGTGTGTGTGTGTGGGCGCGTGTGTGTGTGTGTGTTGAAATTATTACAAAAAATGAGACACTCACAATCTTATTATGAAATTCAGTTTAAAATTCGCTCACATGAGGAATCAAACTCAGAACCTAATGAGTGCTACTCAGAGGAGTTAACCATTGATGCTATCCATAAGTACTTAACCACTTCGCTAAACACCCATTCAAAGACCAACAGAATACTAGGTTTGATATGTTATTGTGCAAATTATTTAACAATCTCGGTCAAATAGAATCCAGAAATGAAAACAACATAAACAGATCCAAACTGGTCGGGTGCTCACTTCCCACGATACCACACTCTTGAAATTTTAGGTTACCTATAAAAGGAGGGTCTCCATTTTATATTTGGCCCCATACCACAAGAAAGTCAGGACCGGCCTGTCAATATATTATAAGTTTCCTTAGGCTAGGAAATTTCAACTACTTTGGAATGCATGTATGTTTCCTGTTTCATAACAATATAGACTCAAATATTTTGCCTTTCCTATACACATACCAAATATGATACAGAGATGACCACATAGTAGTTAGGAAATAATACAAAGTCGTTGTACAAGCCAATCTATAATACCACGCTTGATGAAAAATGTACTATGAATTGTGAGCACAAAGTTTTGATATACTAGTGATATGAGACGACCCAATATGTTTGCGAGATTTGGGGGTCCAAACATTCTTATTCTCTTGGAATTGTTTCGCCTAGTAGTACAGTCGAAGGAGATTTGAGCACTTGTTTAAGTCAATGGCCAGTATACACTCCTCCTCCTGGAATGTTTATAATTTTTCTCCAAGTCTATCTTCTTGTTCAATCTGCAACCTCCTCTCCTCTATTCGCAACATCCTCTCCTCTATTTCAAGGAACCTTTGCATCTTCTCTTTCTCCACGGTAATGTTCTCCTGATAGCATTGTTGCTTCTTTCTCACGTATTCAAAATGACCATAGTCTGCATCGGGCTGTTTAACTTCGAACCCCCTGTGGAGTTGTAGTTGGATGCACTCTTCTTCCTCCTTTTGTTTCGCCTGGTAGTACACTCAAAGTAGATCCAAGCACTTGTTTAAGTCAATGGCCAGTATACGCTCCTCCTGCTGGGATTGTTTATATTTTCTCCAAGTCTAGCTTCTCTTGTTTAATCTGCAACTTCCTCTCCTCTATTTATAGGAACCTTTGCATCTTCTCTTGTTCCATAGCGATGTACTCCTGGTGACGTTGTTCCTCCATTCTCATGTATTCAATGAGCATAGCCTGCATCGGGTTGTTTAACTTCGAACCCCTTGTGGAGTTGGAGCTGGATCCACCCTTCTTCCTTGCAGCTTTAGTCCCATCACAACCCATTATTGGTCGCTTACCGGCCAACGACCTAGGCTGCTCCGAATTAACTGAAGGTGAGTCGCCAATGGTGGTGGAGCCATCTTGGACAACATCTACATACTCATCAAGCTCGGACAAACGTGCCGACTTGTTGTGCCCCCTGTGTGTGTGTGTGTGTGTGTGTGTGTGTGTGTGTGTGTGTGTGTGTGTGTGTGTGTTGTGTGTGTGTGTGTGTGTGTGTGTGCGCGCGCGCGTGTGTGTGTATGTGTGTGGTGAAATTATTACAAAAAATGAGACACTCACAATCTTATTATGAAATTCAGTTTAAAATTCGCTCACTTGAGGAATCAAATTCAGAACCTAATGAATGCTACTCAGAGTAGTTAACCATTAATGCTATCCATAAGTACTTAACCACTTCGCTAAACACCCATTCAAAGACCAACAGAATACTAGGTTTGATATGTTATTGTGCAAATTATTTAACAATCTCAGTCCAGTCAAATCCAGAAATGAAAACAACCTAAACAGATCCGAAACGGTCGGGAGCTCACTTCCCACGATACCACACTCTTGAAATTTTAGGTTACCTATAAAAGGAGGGTCTCCATTTTATATTTGGCCCCATACCACAAGAAAGTCAGGACCGGACTATCAATATATCATAAGTTTGCTTAGGCTAGGGAATTTCAACTACTTTGGAATGCATGTATGTTTCTTGTTTCATAACAATATAGACTCAAATATTTTGCTTTTCCTCTACACATACCAAATATGATACAGAAAGGACCACATAGTAGTTAGGAAATAATACAAAGTCCTTGTACAAGCCAATCTATAATACCACGCTTGATGAAAATGTACTATGAATTGTGAGCACAAAGTTTTGATATACTAGTGATATGAGACGACTCAATATGTTTGCGAGATTTGGGGTCCAAACATTCTTATTCTCTTGGAATTGTTTCACCTGGTAGTACAGTCGAAGGAGATTCGAGCACTTGTTTAAGTCAATGGCCAGTATACACTCCTCCTCCTGGAATTGTTTATAATTTTTCTCCAAGTCTAGCTTCTCTTGTTCAATCTTCAACCGCCTCTCCTCTATTTCCAGGAACCTTTGCATCTTCTCTTTCTCCACGCTAATGTTCTCCTGATAGCGTTGTTGCTTCTTTCTTATGTATTCAATGACCATAGTCTGCATCGGGCTGTTTAACTTCGAACCCCCTGTGGAGTTGTAGTTGGATGCACTCTTCTTCCTCCTTTTGTTTCGCCTGGTAGATCCGAGCACTTGTTTAAGTCAATGGCCCGTATACGTTCCTCCTCCTGGGATTGTTTATATTTTTCTCCAAGTCTAACTTCTCTTGTTGAATCTGCAACTTCCTCTCCTCTATTTCTAGGAACCTTTGCATCTTCTCTTGTTCCATAGCAATGTACTCCTGGTGACGTTGTTGCTCCATTCTCATGTATTCAATGAGAATAGCCTGCATCGGGTTGTTGAACTTCAAAACCCTTGTGGAGTTGGACCTGGATCCACCCTTCTTCCTTGCAGCTTTAGTCCCATCACAACCCATTATTGGTCGCTTACCGGCCGACAACCTAGGCAGCTCCGAATTAACTGAAGGTGAGTCACCAATGGTGGTGGAGCCATCTTGGACAACATCTACATACTCATCAAGCTCGGACAAACATGCCAACTTGTTGTGCCCCCTGTTTGTGTGTGTGTGTGTGTGTGTGTGTATGTGTGTGTGTGTGTGGTGAAATTATTACAAAAAATGAGACACTCACAATCTTATTATGAAATGCAGTTTAAAATTTGCTCACATGAGGAATCAAACTCGGAACCTAATGAATGATACTCAGAGTAGTTAACCATTAATGCTATCCATAAGTACTTAACCACTTCGCTAAACACCCATTCAAAGACCAACAGAATACTAGGTTTGATATGTTATTGTGCAAATTATTTAACAATCTCAGTCCAATCAAATCCAGAAATGAAAACAACCTAAACAGATCCGAAACGGTCGGGAGCTCACTTCCCACGATACCACACTCTTGAAATTATAGGTTGCCTATAAAAGGAGGGTCTCCATTTTATATTTGGCCCCATACCACAAGAAAGTCAGGACCGGCCTGTCAATATATCATAAGTTTGCTTAGGCTAGGAAATTTCAACTACTTTGGAATGCATGTATGTTTCTTGTTTCATAACAATATAGACTCAAATATTTCGCTTTTCCTCTACACATACCAAATATAATATAGAGAGGACCACATAGTAGTTAGGAAATAATACAAAGTCCTTGTACAAGCCAATGTATAATACCACGCTTGATGAAAAATGTACTATGAATTGTGAGCACAAAGTTTTGATGTACTAGTGATATGAGACGACTCAATATGTTTGCGAGATTTGGGATCCAAACATTCTTATTCTCTTGGAATTGTTTCCCCTGGTAGTACAGAAGGAGTTTCGAGCACTTGTTTAAGTCAATGGCCAGTATACACTCGTCCTCCTGGAATTGTTTATAATTTTTCTCCAAGTCTAGCTTCTCTTGTTCAATCTGCAACCTACTCTCCTCTATTCGCAACATCCTCTCCTCTATTTCCAGGAACCTTTGCATCTTCTCTTTCTCCACGGTAATGTTCTCCTGATAGCGTTGTTGCTTCTTTCTCACGTATTCAAAATGACCATAGTCTGCATCGAGCTGTTTAACTTTGAACCCCCTGTGGAGTTGTAGTTGGATGAAATCTTCTTCCTCCTTTTCTTTCGCCTGGTAGTACACTCAAAGTAGATCCGAGCACTTGTTTAAGTCAATGGCCAGAATACGCTCCTCCTCCTGGGATTGTTTATATTTTCTTCAAATCTAGCTTCTCTTGTTGAATCTGCAACTTCCTCTCCTCTATTTCTAGGATCCTTTGCATCTTCTCTTGTTCCATAGCAATGTACTCCTGGTGACATTGTTGCGCCATTCTCATGTATTCAATGAGCATAGCCTGCATCGGGTTGTTTAACTTCGAACCCCTTGTGGAGTTGGAGCTGGATCCACCCTTCTTCCTTGCAGATTTAGTCCCATCACAACCCATTATTGGCTGCTTACCAGCCAACAACCTAGGCTGCTGCGAATTAACTGAAGGTGAGTCGCCAATGGTGGTGGAGCCATCTTGGACAACATCTACATACTCATCAAGCTCGGACAGACGTGCCGACTTGTTGTGCCCCCTGTTTGTGTGTGTGTGTGTGTGTGTATGTGTGTGTGTGTGTGTGTGTGTGTGCGCGCGCACGCGCGCGCGTGGTGAAATTATTACAAAAAAATGAGACACTCGCAATCTTATTATGAAATTCAGTTTAAAATTTGCTCACATGAGGAATCAAACTCAGAACCTAATGAATGCTACTCAGAGTAGTTAACCATTGATGCTATCCATAAGTACTTAACCACTTCGCTAAACACCCATTCAAATACCAACAGAATACTAGGTTTGATATGTTATTGTGCAAATTATTTAACAATCTCGGCCCAATCAAATCCAGAAATGAAAACAACCTAAACAGATCCGAACCGGTCGGGAGCTCACTTCCCACAATACCACACTCTTGAAATTTTAGGTTACCTATAAAAGGAGAGTCTCCATTTTATATTTGGCCCCATACCACAAGAAAGTCAGGACTGGCCTGTCAATATATCATAAGATTGCTTAGGCTAGGAAATTTCAACTACTTTGGAATGCATGTATGTTTCCTGTTTTATAACAATATAGACTCAAATATTTTGCTTTTCCTCTACACATACCAAATATGATACAGGGAGGACCACATAGTAGTTAGGAAATAATACAAAGTCCTTGTACAAGCCAATCTATAATATCACGCTTGATGAAAAATGTACTATGAATTGTGAGCACAAAGTTTTGATATACTAGTGATATGAGACGACTCAATATGTTTGCGAGATTTGGGATCCAAACATTCTTATTCTCTTGGAATTTTTTTGCCTAGTAGTACAGCTGGAGGAGATTCGAGCACTTGTTTAAGTCAATGGCCAGTGTACACTCCTCCTCCTGGAATGTTTATAATTTTTCTCCAAGTCTAGCTTCTCTTGTTCAATCTGCAACCTCCTCTCCTCTATTCGCAACATCCTCTTCTCTATTTCCAGGAACCTTTGCATCTTCTCTTTCTCCACGGTAATGTTCTCCTGATAGTGTTGTTGCTTCTTTCTCACGTATTCAAAATGACCATAGTCTGCATCGGGCTGTTTAACTTCGAACCCCCTATGGAGTTGTAGTTGGATGCACTCTTCTTCCTCCTTTTGTTTCGTCTGGTAGTACACGCAAAGTAGATCCAAGCACTTGTTTAAGTCAATGGCCAGTATACGCTCCTCCTCCTGGGATTGTTTATATTTTCTCCAAGTCTAGCTTCTCTTGTTAAATCTGCAACTTCCTCTACTCTATTTCTAGGAACATTTGCATCTTCTCTTGTTCCATAGCGATGTACTCCTGGTGATGTTGTTCCTCCGTTCTCATGTATTCCATGAGCATAGCCTGCATCGGGTTGTTTAACTTCGAACCCCTTGTGGAGTTGGAGTTGGATCCACCCTTCTTCCTTGCAGCTTTAGTCCCATCACAACCCATTATTGGTCGCTTACCGGCCGACGACCTAGGCTGCTCCGAATTAACTGAAGGTGGGTCGCCAATGGTGGTGGAGCCATCTTGGACAACATCTACATACTCATCAAGCTCGGACAGACGTGCCGACTTGTTGTGCCTCCTGTGTGTGTGTGTGTGTGTGTGTGTGTGTGTGTGTGTGTGTGTGTGTGTGTGTGTGTGTGTGTGTGTGTGTGTGTGTGTGTGTGTGTGTGTGTGTGTGTGTGTGTGTGTGTGTGTGTTTGTGTGTGTGTGTGTGTGTGTGTGTGTGTGTGTGTGTGTGTGTGTGTGTGTGTTGAGATTATTACAATAAATGAGACACTCACAATCTAATTATGAAATTCAATTTAAAATTTGCTCACATAAGGAATCAAACTCAGAACCTAATGAGTGCTACTCAGAGTAGTTAACCATTAATGCTATCCATAAGTACTTAACCACTTTGCTAAACACCCATTCAAAGACCAACAAAATACTAGGTTTGATATGTTATTGTGCAAATAATTTAACAATCTCAGTCCAATCAAATCCAGAAATGAAAACAACCTAAACAGATTCGAACCGGTCGGGAGCTCACTCCCACGATACTACACTCTTGAAATTTTAGGTTACCTATAAAAGGAGGGTCTTCATTTTATATTTGGCCCCATACCATAAGAAAGTCAGGACCGGCCTGTCAATATATCATAAGTTTGCTTAGGCTAGGAAATTTCAACTACTTTGGAATGCATGTATGTTTCCTGTTTCATAACAATATAGACTCAAATATTTTGCTTTTCCTCTACACATACCAAATATGATACATAGAGGACCACATAGTAGTTAGGAAATAATACAAAGTCCTTGTACAAGCCAATCTATAATACCACGCTTGATGAAAAATGTACTATGAATTATGAGCACAAAGTTTTGATATACTAGTGATATGAAACGACTCAATTTGTTTGCAAGATTTTGGATCCAAACATTCTTATTCTCTTGGAATTGTTTCGCCTGGTAGTACAGTCCAAGGAGATTCGAGCACTTGTTTAAGTCAATGGCCAGTATACACTGCTCCTCCTGGAATTGTTTATAATTTTTCTCCAAGTCTAGCTTCTCTTGTTCAATCTGCAACCGCCTCTCCTCTATTCGCAACATCCTCTCCTCTATTTCCAGGAACCTTTGCATCTTCTCTTTCTCCACGATAATGTTCTCCTGATAGCGTTGTTGCTTCTTTCTTACGTATTCAATGACCATAGTCTGCATCGGGCTGTTTAACTTCGAACCCCTTGTGGAGTTGTAGTTGGATGCACTCTTCTTCCTCCTTTTGTTTTGCCTGGTAGTACACTCAAAGTAGATCTGAGCACTTGTTTAAGTCAATGGCCCGTATACGCTCCTCCTCCTGGGATTGTTTATATTTTTCTCCAAGTCTAGCTTCTCCTGTTGAATCTGCAACTTCCTCTCCTCTATTTCTAGGAACCTTTGCATCTTCTCTTTTTCCATAGCAATGTACTCCTGGTGACGTTGTTGCTCCATTCTCATGTATTCAATGAGCATAGCCTACATCAGGTTGTTTAACTTCGAACCCCTTGTGGAGGTGGAGCTGGATCCACCCTTCTTCCTTGCAGCTTTAGTCCCATCAAACCCCATTATTTGTCGCTTAGCGGCCGACGACCTAGGCTGCTCCGAATTAACTGAAGGTGAGTCACTAATGGTGGTCGAGCCATCTTGGACAACATCTACATACTCATCAAGCTCGGACAGACGTGCCGACTTGTTGTGCCCCCTGTGCGTGCGTGTGTATGTGTGTGTGTGTGTGTGTGTGTGTGTGTGTGTGTGTGTGTGTGTGTGTGTGTGTGTGTGTGTGTGTGTGGTGAGATTATTACAAAAAATGAGACACTCACAATCTTATTATGAAATTCAGTTTAAAATTCGCTCACACGAGGAATCAAACTCAAAACCTAATGAGTGCTACTTAGAGTAGTCAACCATTGATGCTATCCATAAGTAATGAGCACCTCCTTGTTAGTACTATGCTTAGGAACCCCTGCGATGTTCGCATCGCGAACTACTACACACTGTATATATGATTGTGAAATGTGTTAAAAGGTGTTTGGTGGTGTGAGTTAGGATATGGGTGGGAATTAATGAATTGTGTGTGTGAGGGGGAAGGGTGGTCGAGGCGGGTCTGGTGATGGGATGTCGAGGGCTCCCTAAGAGGTATACCAGATGCGGCTGTGTATTCGGTGCAACTCACCGATCGGCGCTGAGTGCTTCAGTAATAGTCCGATGACCATGTTTTTCGGACTAGCCTTGTGCTGAGTACTTCAGTTTAGTTCGATGATGTTTGTTCCGAACTAGTCATTTTGCCAAGGACGGATGGAGCCGCCTCACCAATATAGGACCAATTCATTTGACCTCAACATAGTGATTTCGTACAACCACTGAACCTGTATAGGCAGGAATCACCCTACCTTTCTAGTAACTGCGACAAGAGAAAACCTAGAGAGCCATGGAGGGCACGGTGGACCAGGAAATAGCACAGAGACCGAGGGTCATCTGGTGTCTGGCTGGGTAGGAATTGCCCGAATAGCCCCTTGATCGAGCTGGGGTGTGATTGTGGAGTTACGCGAGGAAGATGGGATGAGTGTCATGTCATACCCTTGCTAGGTGTGCATGGCCTGTGGGTAAAGTGTACAAATTCTACAGAGTCTTAATCTATCCGGATATCTGTTGTCACAGTCCTAGCATACTATGATTTGGACTCCTATTGATTAGCATTAGCGCATCTCCTTGAAGTGTGTGTGTGGGTAGCCGAGGCCGCCGTGTTTTGGGAAAGAGTTGGCATGCGTGCCGGAGTCGTCAGGGCCTTGGGTCCGAAGATGCACCTAAAAGTGAGGGAACTGGCGGGATGGTCTGAAACTCCCCCAGGGCCCGCCAACTATAATAATACTGATTCAACTACTTCTTCCTCTTATTGCGAAACTCTTTTCAAAGAGAATCTTGCATAAAATGCATTTTGGCAAAACTAAGTCGTATGGCCTCTCCTTGCTACAAGCCCCAATGCATGAAACACCTCCCCTTGAGTAGTGTTAGGGCTTGCGGAGTACTTTATGTACTCACTCTTGCTTTATATGTGGTTTTATCAGAGGACAAGAAAGCTGAAGCGTGTGAGGATGACGGTTAGGTCTAGTCCTACTTCTCAAGTCTGCCTGTTGAGCAAGGCGCCATTCTGCTCGCTATTTCTGAGAATTTATCTGTTTTGGTGGTCATCCACGACCACTTCCAGTGTAATCTAGATCATGTTTATAAGACTTATATTATTTATAAATAAATAATCGTTGTGTGGATCTCGATCTATTTTGTTGTGCGTACCAACTACTGATCCAGGGATTGGTACGGGATGCACAAGTGGACCCATGGAAGGCGGGTCCTGAGACTCTTGCTTTACATGTGGTTTTGTCAAAAGATGAAGAAGCTGAACCGTGAGAGGATGGCGATTAGGTCTAGTCCTACTTACCAAGTCTGCCTGTTGGGCATGGCGCCGTTCTATTCCACTGTTTTCAAGGAACTTTCCTTTGAGTGGTTGTATCCCGACCACTTTCAATATAATCTACTTTACGTATGTAACACTTATATTGATTATAAATAAATAATCATTGTATGGATCTCGATCTATACCAGAGGTGGGTCCGGGGGTCACTGTCGGTACCCTGTGTACCGAGTACCCCCTGATATTGTACTCAAAACCATGGAGTTCCTATGTCTAAGTTGAAGACTTCCGAAGGCAACACGCATCCCATAGCACTAGGCCCACCTCCCTCGTTTGGGTAGCTCCAGTGCTACCACGTGTCCTACGGGGCCGGACCTATGTTCCTTCACAGGGAAGCTCTGGTGCTGCCACGTGTCCAGTAGCCCCAGACCTAACCCCCAGTAGAGGGAAGCTCCGATGCTGCCACGTGTAAGACCTCCAGACTTAAGTCAGCAACATGAAGACCACATGATCCCCAACTAAGCGGTCATTCAAGAGGCTATCAAATAGCCATTACAAGATCTGGTTAAAGCGTCATTAATTCAGTATTAATGACGCACAATCGGAGGATTGACAATACTGGTAACACCGCCATTAAGGCACATTATCATACTGTTAATCACTCATAATAATTAATATAGTCGGGGCCACTTGTCGGGTCAGGCATACACTGTAATGGCAAATCCTTAGCATATAAAAGAGTTGCGCTGCACTGTAGAAAGGAAGCTCATATGCAAACAAGCAACCTGAGACACCCGCTACACACTCATACAATCAACAATCATCCCATGGAGTAGGATATTACGCTCAGGCGGCCCGAACCACGTAAAAACTCTTGTGTCATCATCTTGTTGGTGATCTTACGTGCGCCCCATCCGAATACGAACCTCCACGAACTACGCTTTAGTAGTACCGAGGGAAGTGTCGTTGCTACACTTCGTCAGGAGCAAAAAAAAATTGCAACTATGGCTGTTGGATTTGAACCGGCATTACCTGGTCTGCATTCAAGCTCCTAAACCACTACACCGATAACACTTTCTTATAGGCAAAAGAAAGTAATCTGTACTATACAGTTTTATAACGTCTTCCTGAGGTCACCGCTCCCTTCTACTCCAACCGGCGCGCTGGCCGATTCCCACCCACACCTGCCGACGAACAATCCGCGAGGACCGATCTCCTGATGAACCAGAAGGTCTCTGAGATCACGGGGTCGCTTCCTCATATCTCCATCAGAGTCGCACCGGACTGGATCGAGGAACTGAGCGTACATATTGACCACTGCTCACCCCTCCGCTCGCCCCTTCAATTTCTCTGTATCTCCAACAGAGTAGGAAAATGTAAATTACAATAGTTCGGTCTATGAGAACCAAATTGCAAAAAGATTTAATCCAATGTGTCATCTAACGTGTACGCCGTGTAGGCGCGTCACGTATGTGTTTGACATTTAATGCACCACTTAATCAATTTAGGAGTTCCTAAACCCGTTTTAGAAGTCCATAAACCTAAGTGACACAGTTTCACAAGTCTCACACAGGCACACGCACCACAAGAATTTCGAAGATTTACGACAGTCAAGGTCGTCGTAAATAAGCTATTTGCGATGGTTTTCCTCATTTGTGACAGTTATCGCCGTCGCTCGAGTTTCATCGCAAATAAGCTTATTTGTGACGGCAACCGTCACAAATAAGCTAATTTGCGATGGCCTATTGTTTTGCGACGGCTACCCTGAGCCGTCACAAATAAGAAAGTTGTGTTGGCTAAAACCAGTCGTCGCAAATTAGCTTATTTGCGACAGCTGCAGATAAGTTTATTTGTGACGGCTTCTATAAAGTATTGTCGCAAATACTGGAGGCTTATTTGCGACGGTGTTGTATAAAAGTCATCGCAAATAAGGTTTTTTATTTAAAAAAAAACAGAAAATGTTGCCCGGCTCGATGGTCAGAAACACGACAGGCATAAAACATATATAACAAGAGCAATACAACCACATAACTATAGAGTCTCCATCAAAACAAAAGAACATAAACATATAGCATCTCCATCACAACACAAGAACACAAAAAAGAAAGGTTATCCGCTAACCCATCTACTACATCCCGTGCCGCCAACGTCCTCGCCGCGCGTCAGTCCAGGTGCCGGTATAGACGGCGACGGAGTTTGTGTCTCCGTCACCGATCTCTGCAACACATAGCAGTTGTTTGACATATTGATTAATTTGGAACTTTATTTTTTACTAGGATTAATTAAACAAGCTAGAATTGATCATATTGAACTTACTTTAGATAATTTGAGTTAGATTTGGCTATGTTTGGTAATTTAAGACTAAGTACGACTACAATAGCTAAGTTGAATTAGATTTGCCTATGTTTGACGAATTAAGACTAACTAAGAACATTTTTTATTACCTAAAAACCCGGAGAAGTGTGCACCAGCGACAGTAGGTGCACTTCTGGCGATGGAATTGACGGTGACAGTGGAGGTAGCTCGAGCTGCAACCCCTGGAATCCGTGACCTTGAAAGAAACTATGTCATCACAACCGTTACAGGTCATTACATATTATTAAGAATGCGATGAATTTAAATTACTTTAACTTACCATCATCGTCTGTTTTTGCATCTCCATCGCCCCCGCATCTGCTCCATTCGGGCTTGCTGGTAAGAGATGGTAGTATGCATCGCCGCCTTCGCCGCCTCCATCTCCGCCTTGCCCTCCTCGACCTGACAGGCAAGAGTCTCCACCTGCCAAATTACCAGCATACGCACGCTACTGTCGCTCCGCGGCGGACCTCGCTCAGACGTGGTCTCACCCGAACGCACAAGTCGGGTTTATTTGTAACAGAAAATCCCACCAAACCATGTATTAAAATCTTGCTAATTCAAAAGGCTAGAAATAAGATTTCTTATGTCACCGCTCATGACTGGCGTTTCTATAAGCCGGCACCTTTTCCAGTTGTACCCTTTGTCTCCACGCGTCTCTCCCGGATTTCGCTTCTCAATCCGCCGCCCTTGGCACTCGGTTGCCTCTTGCCTGCTTCGCCGCCGCGGCCAGACTCTCTAAACCCTCCTCCGCAACGCTCTTCAAGTCCACGGTGAGTCATCTCTCTGCTCTCCAGGGAAACTGCCCCACCCTGTTCCAACCTCAGACTCTCAGAGGTGGAATGGGGAGTACCGTCCTTCCCCAATCGTGCTTCCCCCAATGAGTCTGATGTTTTCTTCGTGACAACTCTCAGTAGATTTAGCTTACAATATGTATCTTAGTTGTGCCTGCTGCCATAGATCCTTCTTTGTCAATTGGCAATCTTCGTTTGCACTTTGAAGGACTACTCTTTCATGCTATCACTTTTATTGATGTGAGTGCTTTTCCAAGTTCCTTGGTAATCTTGATTATTTTCAATAGATTCTCCTTGCTATCTGTAAAATCACTTGTATGCAACCAAGGCTGATAATAGCTCATTTTCATTAGTTTTTTGTCTTCTTGGATATTAGTTACAATATTACTAATATATATTGTATTACAATAATTTTGAATTTTTTTGGTAATTACCGTGTTTACACATAAAAAGGACTTGTAATCAACACAAAATTGCCATAGAAAAAAATACATGAACTGACACTAGAAAACAACATATAGTCTAACCATAAATAGGCCAGTTTATTGCAAAAAAGAAGGGAAAGAATGGTACAATGCATTATACAAAAGAAAATATGTCCAATGGTTCTGCAGCACTTGATCTCAAGAAATTGCAAAACCTTCAAAGAATATACTCCTGGACGCTGGACATGAATTCCTAATAACTGAAGAAAGGAAAACGCTATGGTGATTGTCAAGGGTTTCAGTAGTCATGTTTATAGTTTCAGTTCGTTAAAGAAAAATGTTTTATAGCACTTATACAAGTAATCTCTGTACAGATTGAAAATTTTGTCCCAACTTCTCTATAAAAGCAGCGATGAAGCTATTAGGTTGTCAAGGGGTTGTGTTGTTAAGGTCAAGGAGGAGATTGTGATAGTCACTGTTATTATCGTAACTGATACAGTGTCTTGTTTCAAGCCATTGATAGCGAGTAACTATCATATTACTGTTTATCGTTGGCTATTAGCTAACACTGATACTCAGTCATCAACATAGCTCATGCTACCACATTAAGTGGTTCATAGCATAACAACATTTTAAAATAGACATACAGTCATACAATGAAAACAGGCCATAGGTGCGATTGCAAAATATAGGTGAAATATGATCAAGGAGTTAGAGTTTGCCTTTGTGATGGTTTATCGAAGTCTTTGTCCTGTTCTTCATGATTCGGGTCTTGAATATCTCCTCCGCGAACTCTCCGATTACTAAGTACGTAGTTACGCGAATAAAATATGAAACACCGATAAAGACCCCAGAAATCCAAATAAAACTCGAATAAATATAAACAATCATTCAATAACGCGGTTGCTAATATTTTTATAAGGTCCATCGGAGAATATGGTATTCTACTAGTGGCTTATTTGGAAACGTTATTATTTTGCTGGTCATCTAAATGGTCGTTGAACAACTGTAATAATTTTTATCGGCCCCTTAGTTTAACTATCTAACTCTCAATTTTGTTACACTACATATTCCTGATAATGCCTATAAGTTGTTACGGATGATAAGACACCCATACTTAATGTTTAGCACGATTTTCTTCAAGCTTGTAATCATTTACATGATTTATGATAGAGGTGGGCCTGCTGGAGAGGTGGTGGGTTGTGCCTGTTTTCCATTTTCCACTTGACTATACTTTTGATTTATTAATTCTTTATTGTATTTTGGGTTGTTTTATACTCTCAATTTATTTATGGAAATCATTTATTATTTGCACTTCTATATGCATGTATATTTATATGTCGTCATACATATTGTTTGTTTAAGAATAAATCTAGGTGGATTTTCACTAGGTCCTAGGTATGCTTTTTATTTGAAATTTGTTTATAAGCAAATTTAGTTTTAGACTTCCAAATGCTTACTTTATTTGAATCCATTAATTCGTTAGTTGATACCCACACGTTTATATATATGTGTCACTCTGTTTATGTAATCGCTTTTATCTTAACCATTGTATCTTAAGTTCGTAGTTGGAGTTGGCTTCATATTTTATTGGTTTTTGTTTTAGGATTCGAATCGACTTAGGATTCTATACATTTAATCAATCGTCTGTTATCCTTTGTTTTCTGTCTTGATTAGTGATGAGTTCACGTATGCATGTGTATGTGCGTATTATGATTTTATTTCTACTATCATATTTATTTTTGTTTGGTTCAGATTTATTGTATAGTTTGATTCGTATTAAACGTGCATGTGTTTGTATTTATACCTTCATTTGTCTTGATTTTTTATTAACTGCTAACATTTGCTCGGGATTTGTTCAAAAAATTTAATTCGGGGCGAATTTTATATTTTGAGAAAATTTGGGCTGTGACAGATCTATCCCACTTAAATAGAATATCGTCCTCAAGATTCCGAGGCTGTCTTAGGTAGGTAGGGATTTTTTTTAAGGTTATCTTCACTGTTGTGAGATGATCGTTCCTTGATTCTGACATCTCTGTTACGTGCCACAAATTTGAGTACTTGTACATTTAGTTCTCGATATGCAGCTTCGGTCTGCTGATCCATTGCATCAAGCAGTACTTGCCTTTTAGGACTTTGTACGTGTCTTGCATGTGATTGCACACCTTGAGGGCGTGCGTATCTAACATCCTTGTCTGGCACTCGCGGTATTAGTTTGTGGCTCCTATTGTCTTAAACTGGTCCGACTGGTCATGGGGGCAACATGCCTTAGTTCAAGGAGTTCGTTTGTATCCCACACTGGTGTCTTCGTAGGGTACACGCAATCATTACCATGGTGGGTGAATTCTTACGATGGTTGTTTGTTTATTGTTACCATTGACTACCTCGGATTCTGGTTTCTGTCTCCTAGGGTCCTTACTACAGGCGGAGCCACAAAATGACGTGCTTTCATCTCTGACCCAGTGTTCTTCACAACCCAGTGTTCCCCGTACTAGCAAATAAACGAGTCATTTTATTTGAAGAGCTGCATACCCTTTTCCATCGAGGCATGCTCGAAATCAACATGCTACTCGTCTGGTGCTTGTAAGTGCCTCTAATATTTTGCATTTGCTTTTCGTACTACATACATACATATTTCATGAGATTATAACAATTTTGGACTTCTTCAATAGGATGCAATACATGGATAATGAAAAGATGAAATGTAAGACAAGTATCATTGACCCTACACGGATTGCAAAGACGCTATTCGACGTCAAGGTGGATCGAGACTCAACACAGTTCAAGCACATGAAAAAAAAAAACTTGAAAAATCAATCGCAAAACTTAAGAAGGATAGAAGGACAGAAGTTGCAGCTTACATAGGATATGTAATATTTAACTTTATCAGGGATGACAAGGACCTCGTAAAGGCTCTGTACCACTTCGAGTAAGTTCGACACATGATATTGAAATAGTAATTATTGCTAATTGTTAACACGTGTGTTTGTATGTGTGCAGTAATCACTACATAATGATCTTCGTCAAGCCAACGGAGGGTTTGGCAACAATCTTGGGTCAACCGATTACTCACCAGATTGTTACAAAGATTTATTTTCCATTTTAAAACTGTACGTTTATTCAATAATTTTAATTTACACACATTTAGAATGTGTTGACAAGTTTTATATGACATTTCTTGTATTACAGCGTTTGGCGGTTTTACGCGGAACAGTTTGGCGGTCAGAGACCTCCTAATACGAATGCATTGGACATTAAAACATATTATGCTTGTCCAAAGCAGCCTGCTGAGAGTGTCTTACGCGGGTACTATGTATGCGAGCATCTTCGGACCGCCAGCGAATATAGAGTGAATCGTGAGGATGTAAGGTATCCTTAATGTCGATATCTTATTTTCTTACTTTTGAGTTTCATTTTCATTGTAACTAGCATAGTTTAATACTCATATTCTCTGCTGTTCAATATTACCAGAAATATTATTTTTGTATTTTGATTCCAACTTCAAAATTTAATTGCTCATAGTACAACTGCTCTAAAAATACCAAATAAATTCCTGTATACTCTCACTTTGATCTATACTTTGAGATTGTTCAAGCAAACACATTCTAAACCTTGTTATGTGTTTTATTGCAGCACACAAAAAATGTGAACGAAGAATGGCTGGTTTGTAGAAGTATTCCTGGTGGAGGAGCCGACAAGATTGCTGTTGAACTATGTCAATTCGTGCGTCGCGAAATTTTGCACAAAGGGGGAGTTCTTTGATAAAAATGGTGCAATAACTGATGTGCCAGAACTTTGCGACTATGCCAATAGAAACAGTTTTTAGTGAAAACTTGTAAACTATGAGATGAATTGTATGTGTAACTTATATATATGTATATTGTTTTAGTGAAATTGACTTCTGTAAGATGACTTTTGTGATGATATTGTTGACTTCTGTGATGATATTATTAACTTCTGTGATTATATTGAATTGACCTAGAAATTAGAAATAACAACAGGTAGTACTACATAGGGTATACCTTATAACAGATGGTTATTTACCTACGGCTAGAACTGACTGTGAAATATTATTATCACAGACGGCTAGATATAGGTAAAGAACCATCTGTGATAACTTAATTATCACAGACGGTTACTGTTATAGTCAAACCGGCTGCGATAAAATATCTCCATAGGCGGCTTGTCGTAAGTAAAGATCCGCTTGTGATAGCACAATTATCACATGCGGTTATATATACTGCACAACCCGTCTGTGATAATGTGTCTTCACAGGCAGCTAGCCTATGTAAAGAACCGTCTGTGATAATATGTTTTCACAGGCGGATTCACTTCTCCTCTTGTGAAATTGCATATTATTATAGACTTTTCGTTTCAGACGATTTTAGAAACCGCGTGTGATAATACGTTTGGAGCCGCTTACGATGAGGCTTATTGTAGTAGTAATTGCAGGTCATTCTTCTTCCGCCTATCTCTTTGTTCTGCAACAGAGAGTATAAAAACATTCAGCACCTTCTACCAGCTGTATCGAAGCTCAAAAGTTAAGATTGCACAGTGAACATGATGTAGGGCTGAAACATTCATGGTACGTGTGACATTTGGTTCACTAATGTTGCTATGGAAGAAATCATTTGTACCATCAGCACTTTGCGTGGCTGTAATAATAATGCAAGGAGAACAGCAAGGACGTCAATATGCATCAAACTTGCATAGTTGGGTGTACTGTATCGATGTTCCATCTAATGTCCACGTACTGAGACATTGCATCATAAATTATGTATTTACCTATATGATAATTCAGATTCTAGAGCTAAGCTAAACAAATTTGCGGCTGAGTTCTTCACAACCCAGTGTTCCCCGTACTAGCAAATATATTGAACTATTAAGGCAAAGTTATACTTCCTCTAGTCAGAGAAATAACATAGGAATTACCTGATACTTATAGTTTCTGTCAGGATCACTCACGAGTTCACTCCTCACGAAGACTCACGCGGTGGCGACAAGAGCAGAGTGTTCGACGTGTGTGCAGGGATGGAAACAGAGGACAGTTGAAATGAGCGAACTGAACTTTCTCCATTCACTCGACTCTGAATTTATACACACGCTAGAAAACTGATCGTGCGCTGGCCTCAACGCACGTCGTTATAACAAACCACGACTGAGTGTGAGGACCGGTTTTAATCCTTAACTAACCATGACAAGGTCACCGCACAGCCTGCGGGCTCATGCATGTTATTTGACTGATCCAAACTGACGTACTGACTAACTGAAGAAATGGTAAAAGCACACCGTTTATTCAGCTAACAGTTTCTACCAAAGATTGCATATTGCTAACTAAGCATTCTATTATTTTTTTAAGGTTGTGTAGTAGTAATGTGATGGAGAACATCCACAAGTCTTCGAAATAGAACTTTATGAAGAAAAACTCAAGTACAGGAGGTTCCATGCACCTACACTGCAAACTTATTTGGAAAAAGTCTAAATAACCCCACCAAGTATTGCCTAGGGACTAATTTAGCCCCCCCCCCCCCTCCACTATAAAACCAGTTACTTAACACCTTAAAGTATCCAAAACCATCTACTTAGTTTCTCACAGTGGTTTTGCAAACCGGTTTGACACATCAGATGCCTATGTGGCATGGTTGCATGAATGTGACATGTAGGCCCGGACTGTCATTGAAGCTTTCCAAATAGTCCCATAAGTAATAAAGATAAGAGGTCTCTTTACTTATTGTTTGGTTGTCCGCTCCATTTACTGTCGGAGAAAGCATCGAGGACTCCGTCCTTCTCCACCGGTAAATCTGACGAGTGGTGATTGAGGAGCTCCACAGTGGGCCGCCGGGAGCACAGGAGAGTAGCACGGGAAGGTAGGAGCGCCGGATCCAAAGTGGCGGTGGCGGCCGGACTCATCGTAGTCACATCTGCGGTTGGGCCAGAGTGGGCACCGTGCGCTGACGAAGATGGTGCCGTGAGCACGGCGGCCCGTGCGGCCTCACAACCGAGGAAGCAGCTAGCAGCGGGGACTTGGGTGGCCTCGTGCGGCCTGTGCGCGGCGTCGCACGGAGACAAAAGCTGACACCTTCAACTTCGATGGTGAGAGCTGAGCACTCCTCCCCAATCTTCTAATCCTTCTTCTCTTCCTCCTTTCTTGTGTAGCTGGATGTAGCAGGATGTAGATCCCTGCGTGGGGGGCTGGGATGACGGATGAGGATGGGGGGCCTCCTCGACTTCGTCAAGTCCCGTTCCGCCGCGGCAGCCAAGTCAAGACACCATCCGTCGCCACCACCGCCGTGGAGGCCAAGGACGCCGAGCTGCAGCCCGCGGCGTGAGCCTCCGACATCCCACTTCGTTTATGTTGCCCGCAGATATGGTGTGTGCATCTAGAGTTGGTGTTGTTGTTTTCTGTATCTGGTTTCATCTTATCTGTCTTGGCGAAGGTTGTGCAGCATTGAGGCATTGAGGCATTGTGCTGCATTGTACAGCATCGTTTAACAGCTAAATTACCTCATGGTTTTGTGCAGCGTTGAGGCAGATGAAACTAAAGCTTAAGACCTTGAAGTGGAGATCACAAGGCAGCATGGAGGCAGCGTCTGGAGGTACTTGTTTTTTCTACTCGCAGGAAAATTAACTCACATGAACTATTTCTTCTAGTTGCAGTAAGTATATGTGCAGCTCTAAATACTACTTGTTTGGAATCAATAAATATCTTATGGACTGGTAGATGTACATTGAGTCTGTAAGTCAATGTAAATCTGAAACTATCCATCAATACCATGAAATATATGTCAATTGTATCTGTAGCATCAGAAACTATGCAAACTTCTCAGTGTTATGAGTTAATTAATTACAATAAACTAGCTAAAGAAACAAAGTTTCTGAATTGAAAAGGAATAATATAGTGACTTCAAAGATTCTTGAAAACGTGAAACAATACTTTGGGAACAGGATTTCCAAGACTATTCATGGTAGGCCTGCAGTGGAAGAAACACAAAATATGTTAATTAATAACTGCACAAATAACTGATGAACAACATACAGTTGTAAACTTGAAACATTACTTACTATGTTGCTTAATCAATTTGCTTCCTCTTCCTAGCACCATCCTGTTTTATATATGCAGTGTTCTTCTGTCCCGCTGTGTTGTTGTAAGGACATTTCCTTATGTTATGGGTGGTGCTGCTACATATGCTACACTTTATTTTGATCCTAACCCTGCTGAGTTTAGTGCCTTAAGGTTTTTCCTGTGACTCTCTAGTTCTTTGAGTCTTAGGTCTTCCCGACATCTTCACATAAGGTGGTGGAAGTGGTTTTGGCATGTCAGAAATAGGCTAACTCTCCTGACCTTCTACTAGTTGCAAACAATAGTGATATGTCTTCATGTACTCCATGATCGAGTAACATGGAGCTATGTAGTCATCCAGACACCCGGAGGCCATGTAAATTGCACTTATAGCATGACATCATGGTAGGCCAGAGAGTTGTCAATATCTGCAACTACACTCCCTTGCCTCTAATTTAACTGTATATCTTCTCTTATCCTTTTCCTTTACCTCAAATCCATCCTGGTCATTCCAAAGGACATAACATTTTCCAGATCTCTTAATGTTCAATTTAAGCTTTCTGAAGATGTTGGGACATACTGTACCTTGCCATTTTTTTAGACTTTGTCATGTTCTCTTGAATCCTAACCATGACCTTGCATCTTATGTTCTCAAACATTGAAATAACTGGTAAGAATTTAGAATCCATAATTGCATTATTGAAACTCTCACACATATTGTTATCAATAGAATCACAATTAGAACCAAGCTGGAAGAAGGCTCTACACTAGTACTCAGGTGAAGTAGATATCATGTCATTGGCTCCTTGAGGAGTTTCTTGAGCTAGCTTTGCCTTGTTGTAGTTGAATAGTATTCTACATGAACTCTTTGCACATTTCCAAAATTTAATTTATAACTTCTACCCAGGATGTTTCTTTCTCCAATTTGCATATATGTGTCTCGCGCACATTCTATGTTCAGCTTTAGTTACAAGCTGAGTTACAACCTTTATTAAGCCCTGTTACAATTACAAAAAATGACACATTTTAGAACACTTCAAATCATCAAAGTAATTTTTTCTTCATAGAAAAGTGTACCTTTTGCTGATCAGAAATCAGTACCCATCCTTCCCCAGCATCATTAATATTGAGTTCCTTTTGTAATAATCCCAGAAACCAGAACTATAAATCATAAGTTTCTTTCTCCACAGATGCCCAAGCAACAGGATACATCTGGTTATTAGCATCTCTAGCAATGGCACACAATAACTCTCCATTAGTGGCACCTTTGAAAAAACATCTATCAAGTCCTATGACTCGCCTACATCCAGCGAGGAATCCTTTTTTGCAAGCATCAAAGCATACATACATCATTTGGAAAACATTTTCATAAAGAATATCTGGATTTAAAGTCACAATCACTATACTACCTGGATTTGTCCTTAGTAACTCCATCTGATAGTCAAAAACTCTTTGAATATTCACCTTTTGTACATGATAGTGCTTGTTGCAAGACTAGAGACTTGGCTCTCTTGCATTTAGATAATGTCACATCACAAAGCATGTGCTTCAGAACAGCTTTTTTAATCAAATCAGTCTTCCATGTTGGATTATCTCTGATCTGATCCCAATACCTCACAGATATCCTTCTTGAAGTCATTAACTTGTTGTTCCTTATTGGTGGACAACAATGCTCATCAACAAAAGAAACAATTTTGAACCATTCAGATTTACTTGTCTTTGATCCATATATCATCCACTTACATCCTTTTCATGAACACACAGACTTTAACTTTATCCTTTTCATCCTTCAGAAATAAAAGATGCTTATGATTCTTTAAACCGTACTTGATGAGTGCTTTCTTGAATTGTCTACTGCACCTGAATGCCATACCAAGAGAGAAAACGGGAATTGGAGCACTATTATCAAATTTGTTTTCTGCGTTAAGCCATCTTGTTATCTCACCTTCACTGTTCTCCTCATAATAGTAATCATCACTTGAGTTGTAGTATGGACTATCATCATCATGACAATTATGCAACTCTGGAATATTTGCATCTACTAAGATCAATGACTCTTTACGATTTTGTCCTTCCTTTTTTGCCCTCATGTTCATCTTGATCTACTTCGCAAAGTTCCTTAACTTTTCTACTTCTTCATCATCTTCTCAACTATTTATATCCTTTGGTTCATAATCTGAATCAACACTATCACAGTCATCATTATCCTCACCCATACCCGGCATAGGTGAAGGTATATCAAAATCTATCTCCTGTAATTGATCGTCACCTCTACCATCAGCTTCATCATCAGCTTCAAGCACCTCCATCTCATATTTCTTCTCCTCCTTCTGCTTATCACCAATTTCTTCAACAAAAATTTTAGCCACTCCATTAGCAGATATGTGTTGAGCCGTCACATTACAGGATGCATCATCAAAAATCACCCTAAGTCCATCAGAAGTCGGATTTCCCGGCGGCAACCAATAAAGTTGTACAGGATGATCAAACTTCATATGATCACCAAGATGACCTTCCACCTCAGGTAATGACAGTTTATCCAATTCTACATGAGAAATACATGCAGTACTTCCGAAGTATTGCAAATGATCGTTCACAGATAAAAATTGTCCATCATAATGAAACTTAATCATTAGAAATTCCAAAGGATCCATTGTTGATCCTGCATACAGAGAAACACTCACACAAATAAAACTGCACAATATAAATAGGCAACAACATTATACTACACATAACAGTTTCAATTTATATGGCTTCCTATGCAGTGCTACAATTATGATTTGAGAGGATCACATATGTACAATTCGATATTTATGGCATGCCTTCTTACTTTTTGTCCTTAATATGCAATGCTACAGTAGGGTTCAAGGTGCAGATCGTGGATTGCTTACCTGGGGACGGTTTGGCCAGACGACAGAGGAAGAGGAGCAGTGCAGGGGACAACTTGGTCAGGGGAGGATCAACGATCAATAGGGGAGGAGTAGTGCAGGAGGGCGATCAGTGATCAGGGACTTGTGCGCCTTCTGGGAAGAACGTCCGCCTCCGCCGCCAGGGACAGCAGCGCCCACAGGACACGATCGTGGCTTCAAGAACAGATCAGTATTAGGGGTCCTCATCAATGATAGATGGGTCCCGCTATTGGAGTCATGCAAACATTGCCAAATCAGCATCTTACGTGGCAAAACCACCCTGAGAAAACTGTCTTAGGGGTGGATTAGATGGTTTTGGATACTTTAGGGTGTTAAGTAACTGGCTTTATAGTTGAGTGCGTAAATTAGTCCCAAAGAAATAGTTGGTGGGGTTATTTAGACTTTTTCCCACTTATTTAACAAAGTACAAACCTAATATACAAGTCAAGCATCTCAAAATACTGAAGGTGAATGGTAGTACCACAGTACCTATAGACAAGCTTGGCTGCAAATAATTGCGCTTTGGAATGTGTTCCTTGAAAATACACCACAGAACCCACTTGTGTTGGTGAATCTCATAACCATGTCTAAGAAGAGTGACTGTTGTGCTATCACATATTCACATTCCTCGATTGGGAACATAATCCATATGCTTCAATGATTTCCAATGGGATAGGTATACTGCAATATACCGATGATACTATATTATATTTTAAATAAAATAAAGAGGGTGTGACAAATATGAAATTACTATTATATATCTATGAAAATAAGTCGGGGATGAAAATCAACTTCGAAAAAAAGCGAAGTTATGGTCAATGGAGGGGATGCTTTGTTAGCTCAAAAATATGCAAAGGTGTTCAATTGTCAGATAGGTGAGTTACCATTCAAGTATTTAGGTGTCCCAATCAGCACCAACAAACCTCATGTGGCTGACTGGCAATATATGGAGGAAAAATCAAACAAAAAGTTGGTGTGTGGAAAGGGAGACCTTTTTTTGATGAAATGAAAGGGAGAACTTTATCTATTGTTGGGTGCACTGTTCTTATCAATGCAAGTTTAGCAAATGTCCTCACATTTCATATGTCCATGTACCTATTACCACAAACTGTGATAGATATGATGGATAAAAACAGAAGAAATTTTTTCTGGGAAGAAGGGAAAACTAATAAAAAATATCATCTGATAAAATGGGAAGTGGTATGCTAAAATAAAATGAAGAGGGGCCTTGGGATTAAAGATTCAAGAAAAATGAACATTAGTCTCCTCTGCAAATGGTGGTGGAGATCAGAAGCTGAGGAGGGCCTCTGACAAGATATGATCTGGGCTAAATATGTGAAAAACCAACGTATTGGTAATTTGACCAGTAGACAAAATGATTCTCCCATGTGGAGAGGTTTGTTAGAATTGATCACGATGTTTAAATATTAGATTAGGAGTCGGTTATGAAATAACCGACTCAACTCCTTAGATTCCTCAAGGAGTCTAGATCAGCGACTCCACCCCACCTGTCGGTTGGGGAAGGCCCCCTCACGTGCCCTCTATATATAAGACATAAGATGCTAATTGTGGGTTAAGAGATTAATCACGCAAGACACTATAACCTAAGAATCTGATATGTTTAAGAGGGAAACATGGGGAAGGTCCTTTCCGTCACCAGTGCTCCTCTCAACGCTGCACCAAGATCTTCCTCGATGTCTTCTTCCTGGTGCCAGCACCTACACAACAAGATCATCGATCTGCTCAGAGATCAAAGCCATAGATGTCTCATGTTTTCAGGTATGAGCAAAGGTGCACAATTAAGTTCCTAATTAGCCTCCGTTCTTGCATAATTCCGAATTAATTAGTGGCTAGGATAGGATCCTTAGCACTGTTAAATCCTTCAATGATATCAAAGTCACCTAGTCTACTAATACATTCGGATTTCTAAGTTTCAACATGATTTGGTCTAAGACAAGATCTCAACTCAGAGGGGATCTCAGGATTTGAATCATACTCAGTTTCAACCTCAAATATCAGGATTTGAATCATAATTAAGGGTAAGAATAGGACTCACCTCTTAGATCTTCACTGATGCCCGTCGGATTTATATCCCGATGGCCACCACGCCATCGAAGGGATCAGTGTTGAACATCCGCCTTCATCACCGAAGTGTCGGGGTAGGGCGATCCTTGAAGATCGTCGACCGAGTCAAACTCGCCACCTTAGATCTACTCGACGGCGACGCGTCGACCAAACAGCGGGAGCCGCACCGGTGAAAAGCTCTGCGGCAGCATTTCTCAGGTCATCAGGTTTAGGTTCCTCGGAACCCTAACCCTAGTAACGCACCTCCTTACCGGCGTCCGACAGCCAGATCCGTCAATCTATGGGTGACGCTCGTCATTTTTCTCGACGGCGACGCGCACACCGGCGAGAGAGACAATGGCGCCACCGACCTACTAAGCTTGCCGTCGGGAAGTCTCACGCGGAACCCTTGGCGGCGGGGACCTCTTCGTCAGTTACAAGCCGGCGACCACCTACCGCAACGAGCTACCCAACGGCAAGCTCGCTCGACGGCACGGTGGCCGCAGTGGCGCCGGTGGGCACCTCGTCGTCCGGCGGGACACTCAGCCTCTTCACTCGCAGCTCTCTCAGGTTCTATCGGGGAAGACGAGGGTGTCGGGGGTGAACGCAAATGAGCTAGGGTTTCATCAAAACCCGAATAAGTATCTCCGTTCAGCGCTTGTGGACCGTTCGATCACGAATCGACGAGTCATATTTTCCCCAATACAATCCACTTAAACACTTGGAGCCATCAGATTTAGATCCAACGATCCAAACCTGTCGGTGGAGCTAAGTTGGTTGTTGGCTCAGGCGGAGGATTAAACGGGTCGGCTGGGCTGCCCTTTTAATTTCCTTGTCAATTTTCACAAAATACATGCAGGCTTGGGATGTGAGCCAAGCCATTAGTGGACCGACTCATTAAGTATTCTCATGTTTTTTTCGAGATTAAAATTAGCTGGCCACGTGACGTATTTAGATTGGGCCTGTTGTATAGACAGAGCCCATTTTCAATTTTTTTCTCAGATTTTGAGGTTTCCTTTAGTGGGCCGATGGGCCGCCCATTTCCTTTACTTAGTTTCTTCCCTGGGATTTATTAGTAGGCTGCGGGCCTAATTAGCTGCGGGTGAGATCTTCAAGAGGCTTGTTCGTTCTGTTACTTTTCCATGAGAAATTTTCTCAGTGGGTTGTCTGGCCATTTAGTTTTGTGTGTTGGCTGGTTTGGATTGTGGGTCAAGCCATGTCGTGCACACTAAATTAGTTATAAGACTTTCAGGCTTATTGTATTTAGAGTCCACTTCAATTTTCTCTTTTATGAGAAATAATCCTTAAGTACTTTTGCGCAAATTTTAGAGGCAGACACTTTACCAATTTAGTTAATGATTTTTCAGTAATTTTAGTATGGACTAAAATTATTTTAGTCTGCCAAAACTGAATTAAATAACTGAGATTAATTAAGTATTTGATGATATTTTAGTGTATATTAATCTATGTTTTAATATTTGTTTATTATACTACATTCATTAATTTAGCATTATTGCACTAAAATTAAGTATCTTCTCAGTTCATTTAGTTTATTATTTTGCTATGGATTATTAAGTTATGAAGTATGATATTAAACTTCCGCTGTATAGTCAGTGTTGCATAGTAATATTTGTTGTATAACAAATTTATGCTATACGCTCAGTTTACTAAGTAATCATTGCAGTTTTGTTAAGTATCCAACGTGAACGATAAAATTGCTATGATCTCAGATCAATAAGTTTATTATATAGTAATTTTTATAATTACTATATTCTCAGTTATTTAGTTGCATGTAAATTTTGTTGAGTATCCAATGTGAAAGATAAATTTGTCATGTTCTCAGTTATGAATGTTGTATTTTGTTCGAGTGGCCAACGTGAAAGACAAATAACAATATTTTTTACTTGACTCGGTCATTTAGTGCATAAAAAATTTTATTCGAGTAACCAACGTGAAAGACAAAACTTGCTATGTTTTCTAAGTTGTTTTGTGCGTCATATTTTGTCGAAACGACAAAAGATGACATTTATTCTCAGCTAACTTATTTCAATCAGTATATAGAAAATTTTGTTCGAGTAGCCAACGTGAAAGACAAAATTTACTATGTTATCAGTTACTTTATGTTTTGTCAAGTAGCCAACGTGAAAATCAAAACATAATGTTATCAGTTTGTTTATTTCTAAGTTCTATTTCAGCTTATGCATTCTCTTAAGTACTTTACTCAGTTGAATCCTCTATACTCAGTATTAGTTTTTTGTCTTACGAGATAGAGAAAGTCAGTATGTTTTCTCCGTAATGATGAAAACGTTTAGTTTAAGTAGGATTTCATTCTTATTTAGTGATTCATTAAACATGATATGTTTGATGATTCAATTACTAAGCACATTTGGAGAGTGATTTCCGAATGTGACACTGCTTCTTAGAACCTCCATTAGAATAAATGTCAATTTATTAACTATACTAAGTTTGATGCAAGTATTCTCACAAAAGAAATTGTAACTATGAAATAAAAGAGAGGCGTTGTGTGTGTGCACATACTTAGAATGACAGATAATTATAAATGTTGTGTTTTGTCAAGTAGCCTACGTGAAAAACAATACATAACATTTTTAACACTAAACAAAGGCAGTGGATTTAGAAAAGGTCATTGCTATGAGCGACTAAGTACTAAAATAAGAGGAGGGTATTCATCAGAGGGATTAGGACCGTTAAAGTCGCTAATGGTCATGAAGCAAAAAATAGAAGCCAAACAGGAACTCCAATTAGTATCATAAGATGGCTTTATACTTATGTTTCACTAAGTTCTCAGTTCATTATTTACCCTCTTATTATAGAAATTTTATTTTAGTAATCTTGCTTGGACCACTAAGTTGAGTATGTCACCTTGATATACTTGTCTAAATAAGTTGAGTCTTGTCTTTAGACGAGACATTCTCATAATCCTTGCATGATTCTATAATCAAATTTCCTCTAAGAATGAATAAGTTTTAGTAAGCGCATAAGAATCGATCGTGAAACATCTTTAAAATTATGGCTCTTTCGATAACGTCATATTTCGAGGGGATTGGACACTCCGTTTCTCAATCGATGATCCCTACTAAGAACTTTCTACTCGGATGAATGCATATAATAAAGTACTTAGATTACAATTCGATCGTGAGGGAGAGTACTACGATCGGCGTACCTCGTATTCACTAAGAAATCAGTGAAGTTCTTAAACTTAGTCGATTAACTAAATAATCAAGGACAAAACCTCTATTCACATGCTAAATCAAAATTTTAAATAGTTGGTATTTTAAAACATCATATTGGACAAGTACATGACATAAATCCTCATTAAAATTTTAATGAGGTTGTCACAAAGTTAATTAGCCCAAACATTAGTAAGCTATCTTGATGGCTATTCAGCAAGATAATATTGTTTCTATTATCTTGACCGACACTAAGTTTATGAAAGCAATATATGCTAAGATTGGGGGGGGGGGGGGGGGGCAACATAAGTAGAGTAAATGATCTTGACAAGAAGTGGATGCAAGATTCACTTCTATGACTCAAGAACCATTATTCTCGTTACGTGCTGCTGTTAAGTCAACATATCTCGTTATTGTTGACTTGACGTATTTTGTTAGCTCTTCAGTGGTGAAATTAAGTAAAGCTCCTGTAGCACAGGACATCTTAGTTTTCTATTTTGATTAAATTAGTCACCTATGATGAAGGACAACAATCGTCTCAATTAGTAAATAATGTGTTAATAAGCAAATCTTGTCATAAGATCCATGTCCAAATGAAGCCTGATTCCGCCTCATTTGAACTAAGATATATGCAGCTCTCATCCATCCGAATGGTGTCAAACCATAAAGGATTTGATGAGACATAAGAAAGGCAATAAAGTTTGTAACTCAGTCAACTTTCTTGATGGAGCCAAATCAGTAGGCTGTCAATGGTCTACACAAACACGTGACTCCAAAAGGAAAAGTCGGAAATATTAAGAATGGACTTTTGGCTAATGATTTTATTAAGAAGACATTGATTACGTTAATTCGTTTTCAATTATCTTAAAGGATTTGCTCAGAATCAGTATAACATTAGCAGCGCATTATGACTTAGTATTACATCAAATTGATATAATAATGATGATTCTCGATTGATATACAAGAGAACGTTTGTGTGGTAACTGAAGAGTTGTCATTTAAGCAAAAGGAACATATGAGATACAAGGCATCTCAAGTTGTATAAGTAAATTAGTAAGTTTGGGTTATACTAAGTATTATGAGGAAAAATTCAATTTCACTAAGCTTAGAATGAGATATTAACCTCTCTCGCATTATGTAGATGATGTTTGCTGACAAGTATAATGTCAATCTACTATCAAATAATCATAAGATTTGTTCTCTAATTTCAACATTAAAAGGTATTGAGATAATTAGTCGTACATAAGAGCGTACTTCAGTAGTACGGTATGTATGTGAACTAATTCGTCTGCTCAGAAAAGTCAAGGTTAATTAGTATAAGAACCACTAAGAGATTGATCGAATAAAATAGGTTTCAAAGCTTTTTGCTGTCGAAAGCTCTCAGATTTCTCATTAACCAACTTTAACATAGTCTACCAGGTTGTTTTGGTATTAATATGTTCAATCCAGGTCACTGGAATGAAGATTAGTATAACTTGCGGTTTACAAGAAATCAAGCCTCATGTCAAGTTTTGTATTATTAGAAGAGCCATGGATTAGTAAAATTAAATTCCTACGAGATGTGTAGTAAAATCCACATCAGTTAATAACACTCACAGATGAAGCTTTGTTGTGGAAAAAGCTTCAAACCAAAGGTAACAGCATCGATGCACACCAACTTAGTGACGAGGCCGTTGAACGAACAAAATAAGAAAACCGGGACTAAGAAATGGTACGTAGCATAAACCACCTAAGATATTCGTACTTCTGAGGCAACAATTCAAATGTGCCGCCAGACACATTGACATCAGTTGTGTGTTGCAAAAGAAGTAAATCTAGGATCATACTAAGCAATAATAATCGAGCAATTAGATTCATGCGAATCTTCGTAGTACCGCATACAAAAGGGGCTTCTACCCAATGTGTTTCGTGAACACATAATGCGCATGGGTTTAAGGAAGAATCTATGATTTCCTGGATACTTAGGGGCCAAAATCAGAATTAGTGTATGTTTTTAAGTGTTAAATATAATGTGGTCGTCGAGTCAAGTAGTGCGTAACTGGTTGTCTTTGATTTGTCGTATCCTTTATATTGAGCATGAGAAAATATACGTAAGTTTAGTGTTGAATTACTAAGTCAATTAGCTTCGTGATCAAGGGAAAGAATGTTAGAATTGGTCATGATGTTTATAACCGACTCAACCCCTTAGATTCCCCAAGGAGTCTTGATCGGCGACTCCACCCCACCTGTCGGTTGGGGAAGGTCCCCTCACGTGCCCTCTATAAATAAGACATATGATGCTAATTGTGGGTTAAGAGATTAATCACACAAGACACCATAACCTAAGAATCCGATCTGTTGAAGAGGTAAACGTGGGGAAAGTCCTTCCCATCACCAGCGCTCCTCTCAGCATTGCACCAAGATCTTCTCCTCGATGTCTTCTTCCCGGTGCCAGCACCTACACCAACAAGATCATCGATCTGCTCATAGATCAAAGCCATAGATGTCTCATGTTTTCAGGTATGAGCAAAGGTACGCAATTAAGTTCCTAATTAGCCTTTGTTCTTGCATAATTCCGAATTGATTAGTAGCTAGGATAAGATCCTTAGCACTGTTAAATCCTTCAAGATTTGGTAAAAGTCAGGAAATATTATCTGAGAGGAAGAAAATTTATAGTGGCGAATGGAAGATCAATCAGATTCTGGTCTGATGCCTGGTTGGGAGAAAGGGCTTTATGTTTGGAATACCCTCTTCTTTTTCACTTAGTTGTTGATCAAAATATATTTGTGGCAGAGTGTGCCAACAGAAGTTGGGCAATCGAATTTAAAGTGCATCTTCCTTTATTTCTCCATTCACAATGGTATGAGTTGGTAGGAAAGGTTAACTGTGTGGAGGTAAATCAGGATAAGGATAAAGTTCAATGGAGATGGGACAATTCTGGTATATACACTGTTAAATCAATGTATAAACATCTCACCCCTAGAGAGATGGGAATAGCTATAAGCAAATCTGGAAAGCAAAAATGTCTCTCAAGATTAAAATGTTTACGTGGTTGGTTCTCAATGATGTTATCCTTACAAAAGACAATCTGGTAAGCAGAAACTGGCAGGATGATGAAAACTGTTACTTTTGTGAGTGCCATGAAAACGCTAATCACTTATTATTTACATGTCCTGTGGCAAAAGTAATATGGTCGGTGATTGCTACTCCCTCCGTTTCGTTTTAATTGTCGTTAGGACAACCTTCAATAGTTCATTTCTAGTTCATTTGGTTTTCTGAAACGACAATTATTTCAGAACGGAGGGAGTACTTGTATGGGTTCGAACTGTAGAACATTATCTTTTTTATCAATACAATGCTTGGATCAAACAGGATTTGCCTGGTGGAAGCGTTATGTATATGGTTGGCCTACCGGCAGTATGCTGGGCTATTTGAAAGGCTCGAAATAACGCTTGTTTTGAAGAAAAAAAAAATCAAACATTTTCGTGAGGTGTTATGGACATGCATGCGTGTTTACGAAATACTGGACAGGGTTATTCAAAGGGACATGCAGCAATTTGTCAAAGCCGGAGTGGACTCGATGCTGCAAGCTGCTCCGAAGGTGATGAAGGACCAGGACAGCTGATCAGGATTGCAGATGTGGAAGATGCTGAAGAGAAGGACCAGCCGGGAGAGCAGCAGAAGGACAAGCTATTCTGTTGTTGGGCGTTCAGTAGAGATTCCTTCGTAGTCGTAATGTCGTCTCTTTTCAACTTGGTATAAGAAAGTATGCTGTAAGTCGTTGAATGTCTATTGTTGTTGCGAGGAGTAGATTAAAACCTCTGGGAGCGTTATGCTTCAGTGGTGTCAGGTGTGGGTGCCTACTCAATGAGTAGTTGATGTATAAAACTTTGGATCTCTGTTTCTGTTAAGGAATGGAAGTGGATGCGTCCCATTTTTTAAAAAAAAAAAAGAATAGGTTGGTAAATAATGACCTTTACTGAACCTGAATTAAGAGAGCCCTCCATTCCTGAAGGCATCACAGGAGCACCCGTCTTTGTGGCAACACACGGTGGTACCAGCCCATAACTATATAGATAATGTCACCAATCGCATGTTATACAAAGTACATTTCATTCTCTATGTTTTACATTCATAACGTGCGCGCTATTCTTAGGAAAACAAAACAGATTTCTAAGGAGAAGGAAAAGAACTATGAGATTCACAAAACAGGTGCAAAAACAACAGAAAGAAATGAATTCACTGTTAGCTCCCAAGCCCACTGCAGGTCAGCCTCCTATCCACTGCAGCGCCTCGGCCGGGTGATCAGCAAGCAACACAGGTGTGTGCTTTAGCTGCAAAGGAGTCAGTTAATCTGTACAAGACCTCTTAACGCTTCTATGATTGTCTGCATCTTTCAATGAGCTCGGTAACAGCTGAATGTGTTTCCTGCGTCATCACGTTGAGCTGCAAATGAAATGCCTGCAGGAGAACACGGTGGACTGATAAATAAGGCCAAAAGGTCTGTCGTAAGGGAAACTGTGTTAACAACTGAGAAACTTTTAATGTTAGAACAATCACATATCTAGATAACATTCCGAAAAATAAGTGACAAGCTTTCAGGACCTACACAAAAAATAAGGGTAATAACTATGAACATGAGAAATTTATAATTCCAAAAATAGGGAGTTCGTGTGTGTGTGTGTGACAGTGACATGGGAAATTTACAATTCCAAAAATAGGGAGTTCCTACGCGTGTGTGTTTGTGTGTGTGTGTGTGAGTGAGTGAAACATAGTTACTGGAGTCGTGGCAACATCACGTGAACCATGATTTCAGCTCGTGCTAACCAATTTGTGGTTCACTCTTGCTCTGGATTGCCTGTGGTTTGTAGTCGATTCCATACAAGCATACAACCCGAATCAGATGAAAAACAAGTGATAAAGAAGACCAAAGAGACTGAGAGAAAGTAGGATATTTGCCCACAGCAAAGAGCCACTGCCTCATCCACTTGAATTGGTCAGCGAAAGGAGAAGATGCATCATAGCTGCTGCAGAAGGGGCATGTGGCGACAGTTGCTAATTGCAGAGTCTGAGAGAATGGATGCTGGAGAGGATCATGTTTGTGTGTGTTGTTAGGGTTAAGGGTTCAGCCGAAGCTAGGCTTTGTTCCTGAGAGGAAAAGGTGGTTAGGGTGGCAGAGTTGGTTATGGTCTTAAAGCAAGCTGGGCCGCACAACATTGATTACAGTGTCACTAGTCTGCAAATCACTTTCTCGATTCAGGAACCGAAGTGACATACCTCTAACGAACTGTACATTTGATGAGTTGTGAACCCTAACCCAACGACCTACTATTCTGGTAAGTGTGTTATCTAACTTTTACAAGATGGCAGCTTAGAAATTTTGGAGACATACCACAAATCCCTCCAGCACGGGTACAAGAACTTTTAAGCTGTGATTTGGAAGGCAACTGGAGATGTCTCCTCGGACCTTCATGCTGTTACAAGAGGCAGTACGGAAGTTATTCACCATGAGGGGCTGATATATAATCATTACTCATTAGTGAATTAGGGTAACAAAATGCTGCAGAATACAAACCTTTCCATGGAAAGAAAGGCAAGCAGAAGAGCTGCGTACGCCTGCACTATCATCATTTCAGCTTCGCGTGCTCCTCGCAACAAAGATTCTTCGTCATCCTAACAACATTAACAAGCAGCAGTCAAACAAATAATTTATTGAACAAGCGGTAGTGTATATGATTGTATAAACTTGTTTTGAGGTCTCGGGTTCAAATCAGCCTCTCTACCAACAATACTATATGTAAATTATATTTGTCTAGATCAGATATATAGCTGTGGGGAATGGTGATAACTTTCAAGAATTTGTAGATCACTATATTTGGAACAATCACCAACCCATGCACTATTTAAAACTCTTGTATACATATATGAATTGCTGGTTGTCAAGATATGCATTTACACTAATCATGCATGAGCTAGAGCAGTGTATACAGTATACTATGTCCATTAGTTCTGATTGCTATTTGCCATATATGCAAATATCCTTTTTGAAGCAAGTGAGCAACTCATCATTAATTATGCATAAAATAACTAGAATTACCGGTGATATAGCTCCAGCAGCTTCGCTGGCTCCTTGACACGCTAAGAATATTGAACAGAGGAGGGGTATGACATCCCTCTGCACTTCTTTACCATCCAGATTTTGAGATGGTTTGAAAGAAACACGAGCAGAAGCTAGCCGTACCCTGTAGCCAGAATGTGAATGGAAGTCATTTATAACAAATATATATCAGATGAGATACAATTATAAAAACTGCAGAAGAGTAACATGGATATGAATGAAGTAAATAGCTTACCTATTAAGGCTATCTTTCTCCACGAGATTTACAAGCAAGCCCAATATCGCAACCAGAAAGTCAAGTTCATGATCTCGCAATTGTTTAGACTTGACCTGGTCCGCGCTGCTGTTCTGGGAAGATGAGACATCTTGACTAGTGGATAGTCTTTCTTCCATTTCATGGATGTTGTCCGTGTAGAGATCAAATGAGGGGAAATGCTTAATGATCAGGGAGGCCATGGTGTTAAGTCCACCACATGAAGCTATATGTTCGCATCCAGATGGGTTGTCATTTGCCAAATTCATAAGAACCTACCAGGAAATTAATGGGAGATTAGATAGCACATAGTAATAGATTTTGCTCTATACTCCCCGTATAAAATCCCACAATGAATCTCATAAAACAATTAATACACGGTATAAATGGTGCATACTCAATTACTTATAAGATTGATGTGGACATGCAAATTCATGCAAGGAGTATAAGAGCCAGAAAGTTCTATTGAGAAATTTGTCAACTGGAATCTATTTGATGGAATATACAAGTTATTTGACCATAATTTAACAGACGTCAGCTCAAAAATCAAATATGTAACTGTGAAACTGTCTCCATAGAGGCATAGAACATATATTCTATCGCAGAAGATACAAGAAAGGTAAAACGAAAAGATGCTAATTACCTTAACTGATGCCAAAAGGCAGTCTTCCAAAATATTGGAATCATCTTCAACATTAGAATGAGATACTGGCTGATGATTATGTTTAGGTTGGCATGGTTCCTGACTTCCAGTTGCTGCAGTTCCACATCTGTCAAGCATTTTGCCATTAGCCAGCTTGGCTTGCTTCTGTTGTGGTTTCCTTTTCGGATCAATTGAGTCCCAATTTGAAGGATGCTGGTCAACATCATCAAATGCAAACGGATCATCACCGCCACTGCTAAAATCACATTTTGTATCTTCACGTAGACGGCGCCTTTTTGCCATTTCTCTGGAGTTCTCATCAGAAGTATGTGCTCTTATAGAAACCCATCCACTTGAGCCTCTAATTGGGTTATCTTTACAGTGACCCTTTCTTACATTAAGCTTCAAACCAATACCATTGCCCTTTCTACCACCAAATGAACAATTTGATGGCCCGTCGCTTGAAACAGATGGAGAACAACTGAATGTCTTTTGTGACGGACCGACATCACTACTAGAAGAGATAGTAATATGAGAACCTCCCGATTTGAACGATGCATGATTTTGGTGTCTTTGATTCAGCAAAAGACCTTTTTTCTTTGAGTGCTTGCCTTTGCCATTATCATCAAATAAAGTTGTATCTTTCCTGTCTGCTGCACAGTGCAATTTTGAGCATGTAACTAAAATAAACTTGTAATAGGAACAACAAAAAACTTGCAATAGAAAAATATTATATTTATACAGTGTGTAGCTTAACGGCACTGAAATTGTATTGCTAAGAGCAGAAGACAGAGATCATGAAACATCAAATAAGCATCAGGAAACTAAATGTGGTATTTTCAAAATAGAAAAATGGAAGGGACAAAAAAGTTATTGGAACCAGCCCTATATGATGATTGATACTTTGATACCTATTGCAGTTAAACTTGAAATGGTGGCATAACCGTATTCAGACAGTGCACGTCAAAAGCAATAACACTACAAAAGAATGTACGAGTTTACCATTACCAGAGCAGGTCCCCAAGGAAACATTACAAGATTTTGTGTCAGTCACACTGGAAACAGTAGAAGAGTTCAAAAGAAGGGAAAGGGCTGCATAAAAGGAAAATAACCATCAGATTGCAAGTTACCATAGGGTGTATTTTAAGTTACAGCAAACTGTGAGTGGTACAAATTCGGATGATCAAGCACAATTATACCTGACAATAATTCAATATTACTGACAACGACGCCAACAAAAGAAAGTGAAGAGCCCTTAGGGCTCACTCTTCTATGCATGTCCAGCAAATGGTTCTAGAAAGAACACAAAGGGGTTAATGAGCTCAGAACACTTTGTACATTAATAAATAAATAAAATAAGGCCAGCAGAAGAAAAATTAACAAAAAAAAAAGCGCAAACAATGTTGTCCAAAGGTGAGATGGCAGAAATCGCATTGACAAGATTAGGAACATTACCTTGTTATAGTCACTTAAAAATGTAGCATTCTCCAGAATTTTTAAACATTTCAAGAGGAGTGTTGCACTTTGTAAAAGAGTTCCTTCCTTTAGGTCCCTGGTCATGGTAGTGGCATCCTTTAAAAGTATCTGATACATAAGATTTGCCACCAGAAAGGCAGAAATGTATTGTTATCACAATCAGTAAGCTCTAAACTTGTGCTATGATTGCATATCTATGTCATACTGAGGAAACGACAAGTGTCATTGGCATTTAAATATGAAAAACAGGAATAAGTTCAGAATTTAAATTACTTGCATATCAGGTGAGTAACGGTGGAAATGAAACACTCAACAGAACAGTAGTCACTTAATATAACAATTCCATGGAACCCCAGGTCAAGTATGGCATCATAGAGTGAATAATGATTAGAGATTCAAAGTTAAGGAGTATTACTTGATCATTTCTTGAAATACACTAATCACAACTTCCACAACATAACTTGCACTGCAGCATGTTTACTCATATAGAGTATATCAATCAAAGCAACTTCCAAAACATAACATAACTTGTGCTGCAGCATGTTTTTAAGGGAAAAGAATCTTGTTTCAAGTTGCAGGTTCAAACATGTTGGGGATTCGATTGCACAAGGTTCAAAAGCATGCAAACCATCCTTTGGCATAACATTATATGACTATGTTAGAAAAGAAGTGGCATATGTAAATAAAATCTTACCTCCAACTCTGAGTGACAGTTCACCATCACATCAAAAATATTGTCAAGGCCACCCAACTCCCTTAATGTTTCTTTGAAATTTCCTCCAAGTTTGGTCACTGTGTCAGAAGTCTCTGAAATATGAATATAAAGTTTCAAAACAAATATATTTATATCTGAAGATGGAATATTACTTGCTTGGGATAAAGGCTTGGTTGTTGTTGTTGTGTGGAAAATTTCTGCTATGTGCTATGTCAGATTTATTCAATCCAACCACATATGTAATTCCAAAGGCTAAATAAGTCATCACTCATAAGTTAACTAAATCAAGATCATAAAACAAGAACAGTTGATGGGGTTTGTGTAGCACTGTAAACATAAGGTACTTCATTTATGTATTTATTTTGATTAATATAATGATATTCTAGAAGGCAAGCCATGAATAAGAAATTTATAATTTGATAACTTACCGTCTATTCCAACAGCAGACAGGCATGCCTTTTCCATTGTCAACAAAGCAAGCCACTTTGAACACAATTCTGGCCGAGCAGTTTTCTTGTCGATTCTGTCTGCTGGTTTGATCTCTTTGCAGCTTAAGAGAATTTCTTCTACTCTGGAGAATATGTCCTCTGAACTAGAGTCAGCATCCTTATTTGAGCCATTAAGAATCTGAAATTTACTGATTCCAAGAAGTTTGGAACCTATTGACGGTGCTTTGGCATCAACAACACTCACTGGAGGATTTAATAACTTGAGAAGGAAATGAATACAAGTATCTGAATCCAACAAATGATTGTCTTGTACCTGAATAACAAGAAAGTACTGAATGAGAAGAACTGTTGGCAATTGGATATCATAAGATAAGAGAGGTTAGGCTAATGAAAAGGCTAAATATCAGCACTGCCTGAGATGTACAGCCAAATAAATTTGCATCCATCTTTATTATAATTAGAAGTCATTTATTTGACTTTCTTTTGTATGACATACCAGTTTTGCTAAAATTTATACAAGTGGCTACTTCTAAAAAAGGTAAGTGCATTATATAAACAAACAAACCTCCACCCTGTAAGCAGCTTAGTGATATTGAAAGGCCACGAGTATTAAATATGTCACAAAATGGAGTGCAACATAACATATGCATGAAAACTGTGATAAAGTGGTACTCACATCACTTGCCAAAACAAATAAAAGAGCCCCTGCAGCAACAGCGCAGCTAGGGTCATCAATGTTCACAACCAAAATTGCATCGATAATTTGCTGTACCAATCTACAAGATAAAAGAAAAAGAATGAACTTGTGAGCAATAACATGGGAAACACTGTAAAATTTTCAGAACGATGATATATAACACTCCATGGGATGAATGGTGCCATTGATTTTACATACAAGAAGTTCACAATTCATTAACAACTTAAATATTCTTAATAGACCTTGGAGGCATTGTGATTTGTGAGCTACTGAACTTCAATCTGACATTGCTCCAAATGAAGCCCAATTTAGAAAGCAAAAATATATCCTACGTCTACAGTATATGCAAACCAAGGATTGCATCTTCAACTAAAATTGCTTACAGCCTCAGCGCTGGTATACCATATAATTGGTGGGCCTAAGAGTAAATCTTTGGTATTTTCCAGCTCAAATTACACTTTTGGATTAAAGAGAATAGTCATTGTTGTCCAACTCCAAATTGGAGCGCACCAATTCCCAAGATTCACATAAAAGACCCTCTAGGTTTTGCATTGAAATATTAAAACCAGTTCAACAGATGGCACTTATATCAAACAGCAGAATTGGACAATCTGAATAGAAGCCTGAGTGTCCGTATTTCAACCAAGAAAGATTGGTTTCTGAGAAATCCTAATCACTAGTCATGCTTCCTCTTTTGGAACCATGCAAGACAGGGTCTCTCGGATTGAAACGATCAAACGAGATCAATCTGCCAAAAATGCTTCTGTTGTCCTTATGCAACTCAAATGCATAACATCTAACCCAACCCGAAGCAAACAGAGAAAGCTCGTCGTTTAAAGGTTCAAACATGTTTCTTTTCTCGAATGAACACCAAATGTTGGAAACCTAATCGCAACAAGAACAGCACTACAATTCTCAATTCCTAGGTCAAGATTGCCAAGAAAGAAGATCCAGAAGTTACTCGGTGCGCTTAGCAGAGAAAGAGGAAAAGGAGGCTCCTTTGGCAGACTCACCCCTGAGCCCTGAGCATGCGGCGGCGCTCCGCGGAGTCGCAGATCCCGAGCAGCGCGAGCAGGCTGGCCCGATGCGTCCGCCTGGGCGCGGCGGGACGCAGCCCGTCGAGCGCGAACGTGACCTCGTCCACGCTCTCCATCATCTCCCCGTACTCCTCCGCCTCCATCAGTGTCGCCGTCGGCGCCGCGGGGGGCTCGGCGAGCTCCCAGCCTCCCCCTCCGCGCCTCCCGCCCTTCCCCCGCCGCCTCTCCTCCCGCCGGGGCGGCGGGGACGGGGGCGGGTCCTCGTCGAATTCCCACATCGAGGAGGACTCCTGCGACGGCGCGGGCGGGAGCGTGGCCGGCTGCGAGGCAGACGAGCCCAGCGCGTCCAGGTCGTCGCCGTCGAAGTCGAACGCGTCGTGCGCCGAGGCGGTCCCCCGGGCCCCGTCCCCGTCCCCGCCGTCGGAGAAGGAGCGGGATCTACGCCCGTACGTGCGCACGATCATGGCGCGGGCGCCCGCCGAGCTGTGCTTGCGAGGCTGGAGAGGGAGGGAGAAGGATTTGGGCGTGGCTGCGGTGCGGGCGTTGGGTTTGGGTCCGGGGCGCTTGCTTCGATTTGCGGCTGATCCGGATTTGGGAATCGGGGAGAGAGGTCACCTGGCTTGAACGCTTGGTGATTTCGGGGGAGAGGAGGCGGTGGCGTCTCGGCTCGGCTCCCTCACTGACACATGGGGCCGATCCGTGGGTTTGGTTTGTCCGTTTCAGCCGTTTCCTTTTTCCGGGCAGTTGGGAATATCACCGTTCAGGCCGGCAAGGGAAGAGGCGACATCGTGGGCTCGTGGTCCATTGGAATGGTTTACGGGACCTCTCAGGTAGACGGGCCGAGTTTACGCGGGCCATGAATGGGAGTAATGATTTTGACAGTTTAGCCCGTGACCGTGTGAGTAGGCTGCGGAATCACACGGGCAGGCTGAGGAGGACGAGTGGGCCGTCTTAAATTTTAGGCGCGTTGCAAATAGACAGATCCTTTTTAAAGTCTTGTTTGGACCCGTTGGGTCAGCATTCGAGTGTTTAGGCGCTAATATATGTAAGGTGAAAATAACGACGAAGGCTTAACCTATCAGCGAGTGAGTCTAAGGCCCTCTTTGGTAGAGCTCCAGCTAATTCTCTATATTCACTTCTAATTGATTTTGTGACTGAAAATGATTCTCTATAATTCTCTAGAATAAACTCATAGAATCAGGATAGAGAATCACTTCACAAAATCAGTAGAAACTAATTTTTTAGCTTTCAACCTCATAGTTCATTTCAGAGAATAACTTCACAAAATCAGTTAAAAATCACTTTTAAAACAGTATTTGACACAACTTCTCAGATTTTGTCTGTGAATCAGCACCGTAAAAGTCTGTGACCTGAAACTTTATCCTTTCGAGAGGACTGCGTTCGTCTGGACATATAGGTAAACATCAGATTCAGGAGATAGTTTTTGCCGTTAAGAGCGTGTTTGGTTTGATTCTTGACTCCATCCTAGTTTTTGCCGTTAAGAGCGTGTTTGGTTTGATTCTTGACTCCATCCGGCAGTGTGGGTCCTGCTGCGAAAAGGACAACGGACAGGTCTTGTCCGGTTGCATTTTGGGGAGGGATTTGGTCCTGTAGACTACAACGAGTTATGATATTGCGTGGAGAAATACCGGGATACGCCCTCGCCGCGTAGATCGTTCAGCGGCAATCCACAACGTGTCCATCCAGTGTCTGGCCAAAGCACCCACCAAATCCGCTGCGTCCGTTAGTTCACAACTTGACTGCGTCCTCTGCCGAGGAGCGGACACGGATCCTACGCCGCATTGGCTCCACCGGCACCCCGCATGCCGAAAGGCAGATCAACCGAGGTGGCGTGGACTGTGGAGCAAGCGCAGCACGCGCACCTAGCCGCTGTTAAGCGGACGACCCGCGACGACGACGACGAGATGACCCAGGTTGCTCCGCTCGCGACAAAACTCGCCGTTGTTTTCCGATCCTACTCACCGGGGTGAAAGTGATGGGGCCGAAAAGCCGCGCACCTTGCACACCGACCACCACAAGCAGACTTCGTTTCTCCTCCTCGCCGGCCGGTTCCTGTCGCCGTCGCCCGCGCACCACCCGAGTAAACTATACACGGTTTGCGCACTACCAGCCCTGCAGCCGCGACAGCACGTGTGGCCCGCCCGTGTCGTCGTCGTCCATTCTAGCTTCACTTGCAAGGAAGAGCTCGCGCGTGGCGCCGCCGAGGCCGAGCGCCCACTCCGAAGCCGCCGCCGACGCCGACGGTGGAGAGCGTCGCCGCACAGTGCCCCCCACGGAACGATGGGACAGTCGTTGTTCACGGAACGAGGAAGAGGCAATGGCGGCAGGCGACGACGGGTCGGGTCGCGGACACGACGCCGACGTGGCGGCGCGGCACGGGTCCCGATCAAAAAGCGCGGCCGCGGGCACGCGCTGCTGAGTGATGACCCCACGTCGGTGTCCACGTCTGCTGGTGCACGCTTTTTTTGCCGTCGCGCCAGCTGGTCTGCGCCTCCGTCTCGTTAGTTCGCTCCACTATGGCCTTAGCGCCTAAGTAAACATCTCTGATGCCTCTGCGAGTCTGTGTCGCCCAATAACACGAGGCCGACGAACCTTCGCGCGCCTTATATAAGAGCCACCAGCGCGAGCACTGAGACGCCTCCATGGCACGCAGCCTTCACCTCGCCTTCTAGTTATAATAGCTACCTCAAGTGTCGTCGCTCTACTCACGCAACAGCGGCCAACACAAGATCGTGTTTAATTTGCGCAGTCTTCTGCTATTGACGGTGTAATTAGCCAGTGACCAACTGTTTGATTTGTGGTGAGTGAGTGAGTAGCCGTCGTGTTCGTGTCGGCGGCTCACCGGTCCGGCACCGACATGCACAGATCTTCACCGTGGCACTCCCACCGCAGCAAGCACGCCCCGTTCGAGGACGCCCTCTCCGCCGGCAGCAACAAGCTGCCGTGGCCGTCGCCGCGGCGTCGCGAGGACAGCCATGCCGTCGTCGTCATCCTTTCTGGGCGCCTCTCCTTCCTCTTCCGCTTCGTCGCCCCTCTCTTACCTGATCCCAGCTAGACCGCCTCCTCCCCTCCTCACGGTACGCACACGAACCTTCTCGCAGTACGCCATGTTGTATATACGTTCCGTTCCCGCCACGGTGCAGGTGAGCTGACTGACGCAATAAGCTTCGTGCAATCCGTGCTCGCGACAGGGACAGGGACAGGGATACGGTGTCAACAATGGCGTCGGCGGCGTGCCGACGAGCAGCGGCGTCGCGGACGTCGTGAGTGCCGCGTCGTCGGTAGTGGCGCTGCCACCGAGGCCGGCGTCGGGGACCAACAGGCACGCCGGGACGGGGCACCCGCCCCTGCCGCGCCCGCCGCCGCGGCAGTGCCCGCGCTGCGGCTCCGCCAACACCAAGTTCTGCTATTACAACAACTACAGCCGCTCGCAGCCGCGGTACCTCTGCAAGGCGTGCCGCCGGCACTGGACCGAGGGCGGCACGCTCCGCGACGTGCCCGTCGGCGGCGGGCGCAAGAACAGGCGCGGCAGCAAGGGAGGCGCCGCCGCCGCCGCGAATGCCTCGCCCTCCTCCTCCCTGGCGACGGCGACGGCGACGGCCCTGCCGCTGGGTGTCGGAAGCGGCAGCGCCGACGTCGCGTTCCCGGACATCCTGCGGCAGGTGCTGTTCCAGCCGGTGGGGACAATGGGCGGGGGCGGCTACGGCATTGACCTGGGTACGTGGCAGCAAATGGCGGCTGCCACGGCGCCGCCACAGCATACCGGCGAAGCTGACGCGCTCGGTGGAACGGCGATGGACGCCAACTGCGGCGCATGGCAGTACTGGAGCGAGTGGCAGCAAGATGAGTAGACGACGTGGCCGGTCTGGATGAGGCAGGCTAGTGCTTTGTTCCATTCTCGCTCAAAGAACAAAGACGTAGAGCTTTTTTTTAAAAAAAAAAAACAAAGACGACGAAGTAGTGCTTGGATCAGCCTGGCTATAAAAGAGTACGCTTATACGTGCTTACCAGTGTACTGCTGCCTGCGTGCAGGAGCTTGCTTCGCTCGACATGGCGCACATGTCAGGCTTGTTAACATGTATTGTTAATGTATTTGCTTGTTTGTAATATTAATTACGACCAAATTATCCTCCTGATACGAGTATTTTTTGTGCATGTTGTGAAAAAACGGAGCCGTTGTGGAGGAAGGGAGGGATCCGGCGATGAAACTGCGGATTTGGCCGTCCCGTAGACCCCCCGGCGCGCCATTGGCTGCCTGCGGCCCTAGGCGGTGGCGCTCACGTGGCGGCGGAGTCGCGCGCCTGACAGCTGGTTTAGTCCGTCCGCACCAATTAACTGCAAAAGTAGTTGTAAAAGTTATTGAAAAGATTACTAGAAACTGTATGGAAGGTGAAGGCCACTCCGCGCTGCAAACCGTTTGCATGACTCCTTCTCTAGGGGCGCATCTTGATGGCGGCTAGGCTACAACATAGAGGATAGCCTAACATATATGTTTGCCAGCTCTACTATAGAAGCCTGGAAACGAGTCTGCACATATTCGTCGAGTGCCCATTCTCAAGAATCATCTGAAAAAAATATTACTGAAAATTTAGAGAGGGGGAAATCTGGAAATATAGGGTATATAGAGCAGGCTTTAGAGATAGATTAGGTTTTAGAGGGAGCTTGTTGAAGTATTCTTGCGACACTTCCCCCAGGTCTGCTATGCGAGCAGCTCGAGAAGGTTCTTGATCGGCAGGGCTTAGTCCTCAGGTGAGGTTGCGCATATGAGAGATGGTGAGACGATGGTTTTACGTGGTTCGGACCGCCACAGCATAATGCCCTACTCCAGATGTGAGTTATATTGCTCGAGTGTGCTCTCCTGAGTGTGAATGTGTGTGTTGAGTGTGTATGAGTTGTGTCTCCTAAGTTGTTGGCCACCCGATCCTTTTATAGTCTAAGGCCGACAACTTACAAGTGGGGTCTGAGGCCGAACAACGTGACCGTCGTCGAAGAAGTCTCTAGTGGCGATGGCGATAAGGTAGCCGCCGAACTGAGGCAACGCCCACTCTCAACGTGCAGAACATCGACGGCTGGCCCCCTGATAGGTGTTAGAGCTAGATGCTCTGGCGACACCCATCATCAACGTGTGAAACATTGACGGCGGGCCTCCTAGGAGGTGCCAGAGCTAGATGCTCTCGCAGCGTCCATCATCAACGTGTGGAACGTCGACGATGGGCCTCTTGGGTGGTGCCAAAGCTGGATGCTCCGACGGCGCCCACCATCAACGTTAAGAAATGTCGACAGCGGACCTCCTGCAGATGTCGGAGTTGGGTGCTTCGGCGGTGATGGAGGCGCAACTTCCTGAGAGAAAAGACCCCTACCTGGCGCGCCAAACATCGAAGTGTTCTTTTGACACTTCCCCCAGACTTGCTATGCGAGCAGCTCGCGGAGGTTCTTGATCAGCATGGCTTAGTCCTCAGGTGAGGTTGCACGTATGAGAGATGGTGAGACAATGATTTTACGTGGTTCGAGCCGCCAGAGTGTAATACCCTACTCCACGACGTGAGTTGTATTGCTAGGGACTGTGCTCTCCTGGGTGTAAATGTGTGTGTTGAGTGTGTATGAGTTGCATCCCCTAAGTCGTTGGTCGCCCGATACTTTTATAGTCTAAGACTGAACAACTTATGAGTGAGGTCCAGGGCCCGACAGGTGACCCCGCAGTGATCTTATTTTGTACAAGGTCTAAAGCTTTCATGCTACATTGCCTCTTACCATGGCTTGAAGACTCGTCGTCTTGTTGCCTCAGACGTCAGTGGCCCATGCGTAGTCGCTGATGATGGCAGGGGATATTCCGTTCGTCTGTCTTGTCACCGTAAGCTACCCACTTGGCGGAGCACGGTAGGCCTGCAACGTCTTCACTACGATGCGATTTGGCACAGCGGTACCTGACAGGAGGGGAGAGCCGCATATGTGTGCCTCGAAAAGGCGCGTACCTTCAATGCGTGACTGGACGGGACGCACTCCAGCTCTAGAGCCCTCCTCGGTGAGGGCAAGGTCCTGGAGCGAGAGGACGTGTGACAGTTCTGGAGCCCTCCTCGGTGGGAGCAAGAGCCCGAAGCCGGAGGACGCATGGTAGCCCCGGAGCCCTCCTCGGTGGGAGCAAGAGCTCGGAGCTGGAAGACGCGTGGCAGCTTCGGAGCCCTCTTTGGTGGGAGCAAGGGCCCGAAGCCGAAGAACGTGTGGCAGCCCGGAGCCCTCCTTGGTGGGATCAAGGGCCTGAAACTGGAGGACGCGCAACAGCCCCGAAGCCCTCCTCAGTGGGACCAAGGGTCCGGAGCCGGATGACGTGTGGCAGCTCCGAAGCCCTCCTCTACGAGAGCAAGGGCCCAGAGCCGGAGGACGCATGGCAGCTCCGGAGCCCTCCTCGGTGGGAGCAAGAGCTCGGAGCCGGAGGACGCGTGGTAGCTATGGAGCCCTCCTTGGTGGGAGCAAGGGTCCAGAGCCAGAGGCCACGTAGAAGCCCCGTAACTCTCCTCAGTGGGAGTAAGGGCCTAGTGCCTCTTCTAGCTTGTACGCGGGGATACCCGATCTGCAGGGTACCGACAGAGCTGGTGTGGATGGTCTTAGGTGGTTTGCACTCTTTTTCTAACCCAATGCCCGGCAATGGTGGTTCCGAGAACACGGATGCCAGCAACTGGGATGGAGATCCTCTGACTTTACCATAAGGTGTGACTTGGTCACTGACGTGTGAGACTGGACCCACGTGTCAGTTACCATACATTAAGTCACAGGATCCAGGATCCTGATCCCAACAGCTAAGGAGGAGACGCCGGTGGCAGCTCGAGGGTCTTCAAGTTGGACAGAGATCTTCCGACTTTACTGCAAGGTGTGACTTGATCACTTATGTGTGAGACCGGACCCATGTATTTGTGATCACACATTAAGTCAGAAAATCCTGATCCTTTCAAGTCGCCCCAGACAAGGTGGTGTCAAACAGACGTGGATGGTCTGACTTGGGACATTTTCACTGCATCGTGTTGTAAATTGGATCCCCATCGTCCATTTACATTCAAATTAGCTACCACCTTCATTTTTGTATGTGCTCTAGTCAAATCAAAACAAACCTACTTTATAACAGTAGGAAGGGTTTTGAAAATGGTATAAACAGCTAATTTATGCAATTATCAACTAAATTTTATAATTAACAGTTAATCATATCACTTGACAATATTGAACCATTGGTTTTTCACATAATTGACATAATCTTTTTTTATTTGTTATCTTTAAAAATCAATTTTAATATGATATGAAAACTCATTGTGCAAAAAAAGTCTTAATCAGAAAAAATGGGTATGAAAGACTATTAAAGATGAAGAACATTTCATTTTTCCAGAATGAGGTTTATGTGAGCTAAAAAATATCACAACTCAATTTTTAAAGATAATTTATTTAATTAACCAATTGTAATAGTTTTTTAGCTCTCATAAACCTCATGTTTTGGAAAATCGAGATATCATTCATCTTTAATAGTCTTTTTTACCAATTTTTCCTTATTATGATTTTTTTTTGCAAAAACAAAAGAGATGTATCAATATTTTTCATATATGATTTTTAAAGATAAGAAATGAAAAATATTATCATCCATTATGTGAAATAACCAATGGTTTGTTAAGCGATATGATTAACTGTTAATTATAAAAATTAGTTATTAATTTTAATAATTAGTTGTTAGATACCATTTTTTCAAAAGCCTCCCTACTCTTCTAAAGTACGTTTGTTAGGTTTGACTAGAGCACATAAAAAATTGGAGGCGAGGCGCACCTTTGAATGCAAATGGACGATGGAGATCCAATTTAGTGCACGGTGCAATGAAAATAGCCCAAGTCAGGCGATCCACGTCCGTGGCAAAGGGGTCAGCAAGGAGGTCTGTACTACTACTACGGAATCAAAACTCGCATAGTGCAGATTGTACTCAATTGTCAGGGACATTAGAGTCATTTAACAACTATAATATACTCCTACCATTCCATAATAAATGTTGTTTCAGACAAAGCCACACAACTAAAAATAAACTGCAAATAATTGCTGAGAGTATTTTAGAAGAAAACATGACAAGTTATTTTTACCAAACAGTTTAGACAGAAAATAAATACTGTGCACATGAGCTGTAATAAGCTGCACAAGCTGTTCAGACCCGTAATATGCTGGATAAGCTGTTTTTCACATAATCAAAATCCCTGCCAAACAGTCCCTTTACTACCTCATGTCTTCCACAACCTTTTCCTCGTGCATAGAAGTAATGTACATGTAGTAAGCCCTAGCAAAATGAGTAACAAAGGGAAAAAAATAATAACTGATAGCAGGTTTACTCACAAAATCGGCAGGACAATACGCGCAAAAGCTACTCCCCCGCCCCTAAAAACTTTATCATTTGTTAGTTCAAAAATAAACTAACAAATAACAAGTATTTGGATATGTTAATTGACATGTATCTGGGGGTGGAGGGAGTAAGAGTTGCATTGAATCTGTTGCAAGATGAGAACAACACTTCTACCAAAACTGTTGCGTCAATGAGATCTTCCCGATCTCTGCTGGCAATCTTAGTGGCAGAGCTACTGTTACAATGGGGTCATGCCGATGGTGGCTTCCCGGCGGTGGAATGAGACCCGGGCCTTGGAGAAGTAGTAGTAGTAGCCCGAGGTGAGCAAACAGGTTATGAAGGCAAAAGCTGCACCCGCTCCAAATGTGCCCTTCCGCACCGTCTCGCAGTCCGGCGGGTTTTCAAAGAACACTGTCCGGTAGCCGGTGTGGTAAGCGGATTGTACTAGCCCAGCCAGCAAGCATGCCTCGGCGATGATGAACGTCAACCTGTGTAGATCAAGAAAAAAAATCAGTTTCAGTCTACCTTTTGTTTGGGACTGGGATGATTTGCATGATTATCCATTAAGTGTAGGAGACACATAGTTTGACAATTCAAGGCAATTCAAGCATTTGAAGAGTTTGTGTGTCTTGCATTAAACAAAAGATTAGTGAAGGTTTCAATGGACTTGTGATAATCACTTCATTAAACGTAAAACTCATACCCTTTAGGATTCTAATAATTTAGATAATTTCTTGGATAAAAATGTGCAGAAAGCATTTCATGGAAATGTAACAGATGTTTCAAACACCAAAAGTAACCAGGACTTTGAATGAGCAAGAAAAGTCAAGGTGCCTTCCGGTTAAAGATGTATACAGGCCGATTATCCAGGACAAGTTTAGCGGAATACCATGGAAAAGGTGCAAACCATGTTGTGCAAGAAGCCAATAAATGACTGAGAACCAATCAATTATAACCTTATTTTTGACTGGAAACATAGCAACATTTATCATTCTGAATGCATGATTCAAAAATTTATCAGATATAAAATTTTACATAAACAATTCACGTTAGCATGTTGGTCAGAGATTTTTCATGTCGGACCAGTCAGTCCAACTACTGGCATTCTTTGTTTCTGATCCATCATGGTCATGTAGTGTTTGTAAATTCATACTGATGTGTTCCTATTACCTGACACCGATCAGCTAAAACAGGCTCTGTCGAGGTGTCTAAACCGACACCTCTCCCGGACCTACACGGGTGTAGTCCGCGGAAGTTCAATGAATATTCGAGGGACTAGTCCTAACAAGATCAAACTCAGAGAATGATGAACACAAGAGATTTACGTAGTTCGGCCCGCTTGAGCGTAATACCCTACTCCACGGTGGTTTTTCTATGTTGTATTGCTTGGGTCTGAGAGCGCTTGATTTCATCCGTGGCTGCTCGATTCTTTTATAGCTCAAGGTCGAGCAGCTTACAAGTGGGGCCCAGAGCCCGACAGGTGGCCCTGGGAGTACCAAATCCACCCTAAGATCCGGGAGTAAATGCTATCCCTGACAACGGCTTCAATGTGCCGCTTGTCCATACCCCGCCGCAGGGCTACCTATAGCCCCTCATCATGGTCGGCCGTGTCTCGTCTGTCTTGTCGAGACCTTCTATTGGCCCGCCGTACATAGCAGTTCGGTCATGACCAGTCATGACAAGATCGACCACTGTCCACTTAACTTATGAGTGCGAGCTCCCACCTACCTAGGGAACATGCGCGTCCTTCCTAGCTTCGGCGTACCGAGCACGCCTCCCTTTATTGCTCCTTCCGCGGGGAGGCTCTGGCTTGCCTGACACGCGGCAACTCCCGGACCTTCCCTCAGTGTGTGGTCCAGGTCCGGGGGGTTGGGTCCGGAGTCGCCGACCTAGTGAGCACGCCGGACCTTCCCTTTGCAAGGTGGCGGACCCAGAGCTGCAGGCCTCGTGGCGGCATTGGACCATCTCTCAATAGGAGGTGCTACTACTCCGCTTGCCGCATAGCACCTTGGGCCCATGGCAGACCTCGCCCCTGTGGGCAGTGGGGCCCAGTATGCATTTATCCCTGTACCCAGGGATACCCGGTTCGCCAGGCACTGACAGACTCCATACCAGCATGGCAGCCATCATCAATCTGACATGTGAAAGAGAAGATGTCTATTGGAACAAAACTATACCATAAAAGCATATATTTGGGCCCAGGGCCCATGACACATGCCTGACTGGTTAGGTACTTAGTTACTGTAGTTGAACGTTCTACTTATCCTAAAAGGAATAAGGAAATAGGGAGAAGAACCCATGTAACAGACTGCCCAGGCTTTGCAGTTAATGTAGGCACAAACACAAGATTAATGTGCGCATTTCTGTCTATCAAGGAAACCTGAAAAACAGTTACATTGCTACATCAGGCTAAGAATAATTCGAAGAGAATGTCCCAGGTGGCACAAATCAGAATATGCATACTAAGTGATTTTATTGACCTGCTAACTCTTAAACAATATGATGTTGACCAGGTCATCCTTTTCCAGCACCAGTAATCACTAATCAGCAGCCTTGGTCTCTTGATTTAGTTGTTGGAGACACAGTGCGTGAGAACCTCTTCACTCTGGCGGTCTGACCAATCCAGCATAATCAATAACATGTGGCAGAAGGTAGTGTACACTGTACGATTACTCCTTACAATATATTTAACTTTATCAAATAATATACTCACAGAACCCTTTGGATTCCACTGGAGACATCACAATTCACTATGCTACCATTCCTATGTGCGCAGGTACATAAAGAGTCCATAAAGCAGTACGTATACTACTCTTGTTCATGAGCAGGGAACTGTGGAAGGCTATCACAGAATTTTTCGCCTAGTATAATACAGAACTCAAAATCTTTCAACTTAAATTAAAGGTAACCTTTTGTTTTCTATAGAATATGATGAAAGTACACATGCCTCCTTGAAAATCCAGGAAACTCTGCTCATATAAAAAGCTGTTTTTGTTTTTTCTCCACGAAAAAGAGAAAATTCTAAGAAACACTAGCTGCTGCAAATGCATATTCTACAAGTTTCCATCATCCTCTACACGCGAATAAGCACATGCACAATCAGAACAATTTATATACCCTTAAAAATACTTCTAAAAGCCGATCCCAACTTGTTTGGGACAAAGTTTTGATCGTTGTTGTGGTGGTGATTGTAAAATTACTTCTAAACACAACTACACAACTGCTGCATCATGCACGGAAGAACGTATCTCAATACAAACTAGTGACATTAACCTCGGGGGAGTTTCGTGCAAGCCTCTCTAGCAGTAAACACTCTTTCTGCTCATACGAATAGTCAGGCTGAGTAGTTGATCCGACACGCTTTCCTACAAACAACTCGAGTCTTGACTTTTGGTACCCCAACACGGACAGCTAAGATTCCTAAACGAATCGCGAAACTTGCGGGACGCTGCTTTGAACGAACGAGGAAAGCACTACGAAACGTGAGGCCACCGACTCGCGGGGCCCGCGCCGTCAGCGTCACGTGGGAAGTCAAGGTGGCGAGCCGCAGCCGAGCTGGGGTAGGAAAGGAATGCGGAAAGGAGGAGATGGGGATCGGCGGGGGAGAGAGAGAGAGAGAAAGGTACCAGGAGGAGAGGAAAAGGACAAGCGCGCATGCCCGGGCGCCGCCGGGGCGGAGCGCAGCGCCGCAGCAGAAGCAGCGGCTGGCGACGGCGGCCACCGCCTGGCCCACGAGCAGCAGCGCGAGCGCGGCGCCGCCCATGGCCGTGGCCCCGTCCGGGCGGTAGGCGCAGTAGGTCCACTCCTTCCGCGCGTCCGTCTCCAGCCTCGCCTGGCGCCGGGGACAACAGCAGGACGACGGACAGCGGCGGCGGCAGCGTCAGATAACAGAGGAAGGAACAGCGAAGCTTAGGAGAGGAGAGAGCGCGGCGGGCGTACCGAGGGGCGCCTCTGCTCGGCGCCGATGGCGAGGCCGAAGGCGACGAGGTCGATGAGGAGGATGGCGGACAGCACCGTCGTGGAGCCGGCCATGGGGAAGGCGGAGGAGGCTTTGCGTTGGTTGGTCCGGGCCCCGGGATTTCGGATGCGAAAGCGCGTCCTGTCCCGAGCGCTTTGGCGAGTTTGGCTCGGGCTCGGTCGGGACAAACGGGGAGGACAGAAAGCCTCGACCTGACCTGCCGCGACGACGTGTTCAGCGAAGAGATGGATCGTGATTGGTAGGATACTACTGGCTTTGCTCACGGATTAATGGAAGGAAAAAAAAATAAGCGAGTCGCTGGGCTTTTGTACCGACGTTTTTGTTCACGTAGTTCTAGAATGCCCGTAGAAAAGTCGTGCAGGCAGCAGCATTGCATCTCGAATAAAAAACATCTAAACTTATACTTTTTACGTTTTAAAATAAATATTGCTAGCTAATTCAGAACTGAATTAACCATGGTCACCTATAACATAATAAACCTGGCAAATAACTTATATATGGATAGCATTTTGTTATAAACTATTTTAAAACCAACATTCATAATAGGGCTATATATACATCTAGATGTTCCTCCGATGTGATCAATCTGACTTGTCATCCATTTCGCTTAACAAAATAGTGAAAGAAAATTTAGCTTAGTAGTTAGTTATCATGAGTAACACCCATCAAGTCTATAGTTTGATTTTTCGTGAGGTGAATTTCAAGCTAAAATAAAAAAATGCATTGAGGCTAGCTCATGATATTAGTGTTGAACCTGAGCGCAAATGCGAAGTGCGAGGTGAAGACGAAAATGACGAGGGTGGTATGCCAATCAATGAAGTTCACTACCATGCAGGTGATCACCCATTGCAAATGACATGTTCGTCCAAGTTGATAATTTTAACAATAGGATTGTTGTGTAATATTAGCTATACACTATCCTTGCTTTCTTCCAAGATTATGAGTGCATGTGTTCGTCTCCAGCTGTATTAAGGTGAACATAACCTACTATAAGTGAAGGTCAGAACTTTAGCCACTATCTAAAAATATTATTAAGTCACCAATTTACTAAGACAATTTCAACAAATTACAATCAAGGTAGTTTATTAAATGTTCGGAGTTGAATCTTGTACCAATGAACAAGTTTGAGCGTTGTTTAGTTCAACTTCATAAAACAGATTTAATGTCAATTTGCAACCAAAAGTTTTTTACGAAGAAAATTATTGAGAACGCATAGATTGTTTCATTACAAATTGAAACATTCTCCAACCTCAAATTTCTCATATTCTCACCAATTATTTGAAAAAAATACTCATACGTCAAAGGTTACATGTCCAGATCGTTTTATTTTTTTTCCAGCGCACGATAAATTTTCCACAACTCATATCGAAAATCAGATTTTTCAAGATTTCACAACTAAATCAAATACACCCTGAGAAATACGGAAAGAAGCTCGCAAAAAAGATTAATGAATCTGGAAGGGAATTAGTTCAAACTTTTAAGTGTGGAACGGTAGGTCGTGGACAGCAACTGCGTGAACAACTATTTTTATTCAAATCATGCGCAAACGGAACGAATTGTACTGGTCACAAGTCTTAGTTGACAGTAACTAGTTTGTTGAGGGAGCAAAGAGTATATTCCAAATAATGTCACCTCAGTAAGCTTTTGTAATCAGAATGCCTACATTGACAATACAGATCAATAGTAGTTAGACCATCCGCAGTGGCGTACTGTAAAGCATACTGGATACACTGTTTCGCAGAGTAATTTAGAGTACGTACTCTAAAAGCTGAAGGATAATAGTGTATAGAGTATGCTTTAGAGTACGCTGGTGCGGATGGTCTTATAATCTCTGCAAGCTGAGTGCTCACTTATTGTGAACATTCTGCATGGCCCAAATATTGTAAATATTCATCTTCATACATACGACAACTGAAAGAATAAGGAGGGAGTAATATATAGCCTTATGGCCCTTTTTTCTAAAAAAAAAAACTAGTTTGTTGAGGGTGTTCTATAAAATGAACGAAGCTGGACGCCTGGGCCTGCCCGCATTGATCCTGTCCGTCAACACATTGATCCAACGACAAATTCCTAAAAACGAAATTGATTAGCGTAGCCCAGTGGTACCACCTTTACCACGTTACAACAGCCATTGGCTGGTATGCGGTAGCACTAGTTTTCTCCTTCGTCAGACTTAAGATCAGAATCCCCTGACTTACTCCTCTTTACTGCAAGCGTGCAATACTACTACATGCACTGTTCTTTATATATCCAACACCATTCTGATTTGTATACAAGCGTAGACATAGCCTGTGTGAGAGAAACTAAAATCAACGGATTAGTTTTAATACAATGATTTGTTTTCGTTTTTCTTTTACAATATTTTTTCTTATAAGACAAAAAAATTCATTTCCATATCAACGAAATTTAGTTGATGATATTTGTTAGTGTTTTGTGATCTCGGTTATATGGGCAACAACTATGACCGAGTCCGACTCTCCCCCACGCGCTCTGATCGGGAGCGCAACCGACGATTTTTTTATTAATATACCTTTTAAAAAATCATTTATAATAAATAACTCACGGAATCGAAAATTGGCCAAAATGACCCACTATCGTATGTGCCCCATACGAAATTCGAATTTCGTACAAGGCACATACGAAATGCTCATTTGGTCGATGCCACATCATTTGGTATCTGTCACGGAAGAGAAAAGGCTTGCCACAGTTGAAGAAATGAGCATGCATGAATTTCGTGCGTGCCTCATACGAAGTGAACAGTACCTTCGTATGAGACACGTACGAGTACGACATTCGTGTGTGCCCCAGTTTTGACCCTGCTTTTAATGGATTTTCGGCAAAGCTTTTGAAACATTTGTAGACCGATTTGCTAAAAATTTCTAAAGTATAAAATAGAAAATACATTGTGAAGTTTTGAGTTCAATGAACTTTCTCTATGTTTAGTATGTAAAAACTAGAGTAATTGTATGTGTTATTAGGCAATACGATCACGTTTTTGCACATTTGCAAATTGTATTCAGTTTTGGTTTTTTTTTGGAAATATTTGGAGTTAGAATCGACAGAAACGTTCATAAAGGTTATTGTAATGTAAGGTTTGTCGATTATAAAAAATAAGTTATGAATATAATTTACGGGAGTTTAATGAGAGTTTAAAATTTTTTAAAATTATATAGCGATAACAAATGCATAGTTTGGAAAATTATACAATAAAAGTATTAATTTATACAAATGCATATTAATTAAAGGTAATTAATTGTAAGCTCGACGGCAGTTACATCAAATGAAATTACATAGTTCCGAAAATATGTGCATATTGTTTGCCACTCTACTACTACGGTACATAGGCAAAACATAAGTACACATATTTCTAGAAGAAAATATAAAATAGGTAATACAAATGGCGTGTATACGACGCACTTAAGATGCGTCGATCTAATCCTAACACGCCTTGGTTGAATTAAACGCCAAGCATAGTTTACCCAAATTGCTACTGAGTGCAACGGGTGTATTTTCCCTTACGCAAAGCATCCGGACCGACTTCTTTTGCGCGACGAGCTCTCTCGCGCATGCGTTCTCGCTCAGCCTCTCATGCTTGTGTTGCGATATGTTCCTCCTCTGCAGCTTTGCGGTCACATTCTGCTCTCCATTGTCGAATTTCTTCTTGCCTCTTACGACGATGCTCCTCCTGTGCAGCTCTATTCCTCCTCTCTCGCTCTATTCTTTCATCCCACTCTATTTCTTCCTTGAACTATGCAAGTCGAGCCATTCTCTAAACCTCCTCGGCGTCTTCTGCCAATTGTTCCTGGTCGATGTAGTTCCTGAAGTCGTAAAGAGGTGGTGGCGACTGCACGAGTGTTTGTACAAAAGATTAGATTCTATAACATTCATAAAACAGAAATAATGTTGCATATTACCTGTTCCCTACCACCTTGAAGAAATGGGCACGTCCTGTGAGGGGAATCATACTCTTAGTTGTCGCACATCCAAAGCCGGCAACCATACGAGTAACCAGGTCAAAGATTTCTTACAAACCTACAATTAGTGCCACAAAAACACATTGGAGGTTGTAATCCCTCGGGGGTTGGAACCTTTTCTCTAATTGTGGATGGTGAGTTCTCGTCCATGGTAGTAAAGTATATGAAATGATTGTAGCAAGTGTGTGGTGAAGCTGTTACCGGGGTGAGTGTTATATAAACGAGTGGATGATGGTGTATAGACCTAGTCTAGGAGAAATTTCATCCCTGAGATGTATAAGTGTGAACTGATATTTCATGGGGTCTGACATGGAGCGATGCAAATTCGTATGTCTCTTGTACGAGATTCGTCTGACATGGAGCAGTGCAATTTCGTATTTCTCTTGTACGAGATTCGCCTGCCATGTCGTGGATAAGTTTCATGTCAATTTTTGTCGTATTTTATATAGATAAGATTTGTCTTACAAGATTCGTCTGACAAGGTAGAAAGTAGTATGGCAAGTCGCAAAGTACGAAGACGACAAAGTAATTTTAACAAAATTATCATTCGAAACATAGTTGTCATACATGTGAACCATACTTCTGATACATATGAAATATACTTCTGATACATTTTGAAATATATTTCGCTAATTCGCTACTACTTGTGATGCGGATAGTTGCAAGACATGTTATTGCAAACGCCATTTTCATCGTTATCATTCGTCTGACTTGTAACATGATAAAGTTTCATTTGTTGAATTTCCATTTCAGTCAGTTCACCTACCAAATCTTGATTGCGACGTTGTACATGTTTAATGTACTCTCGAGTAGCCTTAATAGGTGGTAGATCAACCCAAAGTGTATATCCATAGTTGTCATCATCATAGTAAGCCTAAAACCAAAGTATTGTCATGAAAATTACATATATGAAATATGTTTTGCAAATGATATGTAATACTTACTCCACTAATAGGACAACGAAAGAGTCGACGACCGCTGTTGTCTCCTTTGTCCACCATTTGGACAATACAATCTAGATCACAACGACACTTAGACCACTCTTGTTTGCTGCCATCGTATGGCCCTAGTGGATTAAACGGGCTAAAATCACTCTTACTAAAAAGCGGGAACTCATCTAATGGTGGTTCATACTAAGTTAGACCTCACATCAAGTAATTTTCAGACACTGCTCTAAAGTTTCTACATCCTCGCGTATGGATGTATATGTTTTGCAGCATGTGCACCATCTCTGACGAAGTCATCGATATCCCCTACCTCAGTCGTTGGAGTCCAGCAGAGGACTCCGCAAGAACCTGTCAGAACCGACTCATCTTTACAAGTGCGAAGTGATTGGTCATTCAACAATTAATTAGTCATGTTTCATAAAAATAATATAGTAAAGCGTTGCAAATGTACTTCAACGAATTCGATCATACCGCCATTGAAGCCGCTTCATCTCTATGACACGGATATGTATCTCTCACCAAGGGTACGTGCGTCTATTGCTCGGCTGGTGTGTGTGAGAACAACTGGATTGAATGACTGTCCAATAAGGTTGTTGCCCACGCTCGGAGGAACCATATTTCAAATCAGATATTGCTTTAAGCTGACCAGCATGACGATCGTGTATCAAACAAACATCAGGCCGTTCTTGCACTACAACTATCTTTACCCGACTAAGAAACCACTACCAGTTATCATTGTTCTCGCTTTCGACAAAAGCAAAAACTACAGACAACACCTGTTGGTTCCCATCAACTACAATAGCTGTTAGAATTTGACCTTTGTACTTTCCAGTTAAAAGTGCCATCAATGCAGAGAATAGGCCTGCAATGTCTGAATGCAGCAATATATTGACCTAATGCAAAAAATGCACGATGGAGAAACAACTTCCCCGACATATATCTATTCGGCACATCCATACTGTTATAATAAGTATCAATATTCCTCTCTTGGATGGTCTGCAATAACTTCAGAAGATTTTCATAAGAAGCTTTAAATGAACCAAATCTTGGCTCAATCACCTTCTGTTTTGCCTTCCACACTTTGGAGTAACTTATAATGTACTTGAACTCCTCCTCAATAGTGTTTATTATTGATTTCGGCTCAAACCGAATGTTGTCCACAATTCGGGCGTACATGTGATTCGCAATAAACTACGATGTAAGAGCACTATTGCACTTCTTCAACTCATGCAACTCACATATGTGATCAATCATTTTTGATACTCTCCATAGTTTCACCCACTTCTCTTCGAAACCATAGACCCAAAAAGGACAACTTGAGAACACAAATTTCACATCATAATATTTTTTACTTGACTTGTAAACTGTAAATGATCTTCGCAGAGCCAAAGACCAATATTTTACAGCATCCTTCAAACTATCTTTGTCTTTAAAGATATTTCCTTATGTTAACTGATTTTTGTGGTATCCCGATAAGCCATAATACTTTTCTGTAGCTGATAAATTACTTGAGATTAGATTGTTCCACTCTGCCAGAACAATAATATCATTCTCATCATCAGAAGAGTCAACTTCTGGAACATTTTCGTGTTCTATATCTTTGATCCTTATTTGTTCAACTATGTTCTCAATATGCTCTCCTTCATCTGCCACACTACGTGCTTCTACATATATTGAGTTCTCTCCAGCTTCTTCTACTTCGACATCATCTTCCATACTATTTGCTTCATCAGCTTCCGCTACAATCTCTACTTCTTTCATTTCCGCTTGCGCAAGAAGCACTAGAGGCCAACCCCGCTCCAGAACTAAATCTACATATTTCCTCCAATTCTATGTTCCCTTAATAATAATCAAATCCCAATAAATTCCATTTCTTGCCCGATTAATCATTCCTTTCATTGTCAACTGATGTTGTTGTGGATCAAGGTTAAATTTTTTCATCAACCAGTTTACGACACCACTAAATGTCCTCTCATTTGCTCTTGTTATCCCTCCATCACACGAAGCGAAACCAGGCAAATCAATCCCATCAGGGCCATAAAACTATTGTGCCTTCTCTATAAAATATCTGAAATACTAACTTCTCTGACATTCCTATTAAAATTTATACACACAAATAAATCATATATGATTACTTCTAAAATAAAAGTAATCGCATGTTAATAATTTACAAAACTAAAAATATCTAAAGCTAACATAGTACAACATAGTACAAGGAATAGAAATACCTATTACAATACCATCTATAACATCTAAAACTGCAATCATTAACTAGAGCGAAATACATATTCACATAAGCTACAATCACTAAATCATATAACATCTAAATCATATAATATAGTACAACATAGTACAAGAAATAGAAATACCTATTGCAATACCATCTATAACATCTAAAGCTACAATCACTAACTAGAGCGAAATACCTATTCAAATAAGCTATTCAACATAGTACAATAAATCATATAACATCTAAAGCTACAATCACTAACTAGAGCGAAATACCTATTCAAATAAGTAAGGCACCTAATAACATAATACAAGGAATAGAAATACCTATTGCAATAAGTAATGAACCTAATAACAAAGTAAAAGAAAAGGAAATAGTACCGAAGGGCGAGCGACCGAGAGGAAGGCGGCGGAATGGAGGCCGAGCGGAGCGGCAGCGCGGTGGAGGAGCAGCGGCGGCGTCACTGGGTGACGAGAAGAGAAGCGCGATACCAGTTTTTATAGCGGGACGAAAGTCGTCCGTGCCACATACGACGCCTCGGACAGGCCCCACAGGTGGGCGAATTTCGTATGCGCCGCATACGAAATTCGAATCTCGTATACAACTCATACGAGATTCGCCTCCTCCTCGGGAACCAGCCCGCCGCCTCGGGAATCTAACGACAACGTGGCGCATCACGTAAGCTTCGTATGAGCCTCATACGAAATGCGTGGGCCACATGTCATTTCGTATGAGGCACATACGACAGTGGGTCATTTTGGCCAATTTTCGATTATGTGGGTTATTTATTATAAATGATTTTTAAAAAGGTATATTAATAAAAAAATTCCGCAACCGACTCTGTTCGGCGCGGCCCCCTCTCACCCGCGCCATATAAATAGAGGGGGAGGGCCGGTGCCAGATTGCCCCAATCAATTGTGTGCTACATACCTCTTCCCACAAAACCTTAAACCGATCTATTAGGGTACGGAGTGAGGGAAAAGGTCCACACCTTGGAGATCTGCCATCACCAACACCGACGCCGTCCTGCTCCAAGCTGTCACTGCATCATCGTCATCCTGCATCACCGTTTCTTCCTGCGTCAGGCTAACTCTCCAACGATCATCCATTAGAGCCCAATAGCATCTAATGGATCCACTGACGGTAACACCCTCATCTCTCCTCTAAATCCCTAATTGTCTTCACCTTAATGATATAATCTATTCGCATGTCTTTGATTGATTATTTGTCTAAGTAATTAGATCACAGAAGTTGAATTATGCCTAATTATATTTGTCCAATTAGATTAGACCTAAGTGCACCCGATTAGGTGTTCCTAGCATTGATCCTAAACACATTAAAAACTAACAATAGCATCAGAGCCATGCTTGTGAACACTAATTAGATAATTATCATATTAATTAGTTTATAATAATGTTTTAATCAAGGCCTAGTTACTATCAATTAAAATAAATATAGTTTAAGTCATTTAATAGAAGCAATTAGAAGGAGGGAATTCAATTTTAGTTTCAGAAATCAGAAACTCAAAAAGAACTCGAATCGAATCACAATAAGAAAATTAGATTGGAGGAAGAGGACTTATCTCAGTTTGAGTGCGCCGATCTTTGGTCCTTCAGGACCCCTCACCAATGTTGGAAGTCGGGTGAGGGAGTCGGCGGCACCCTCCCCACCGGACAACTTCTTGGTTGAGGAGACCCGGGGTAGGGTGGCTTTGGCCGCCATGTCTTCTTCACTGCAGGGTTAGGGGGAAACCCTAACCCTAGCAGTCTTTTCCCCAAATCGGCGGCCACTCAAGATCTCCCGTCGGCAACACCAACGTGCGCGTCGTGGAGGTCGTCGTAGTGGCGCCGTGTACTTGCAAACATCAGCACTCAGAACTGGTTTCAGATTCAATCCTAACCCTAACTCGCGGGTTTCCTTCGACAGCGACTGACCGACGACACCTCGACCGACGACGAGCAACCTTTCGATGTGCTCGTGTGCTGGCGGCGAGGGTGCGCCCGTGCCGGAAGTTCCCACAGCGAACCTCTTCCCCTCAGATTCGGCGAGCGCGACAGTTTTCCTCAACGGCAAACCAGCCAGCGCCATCGGCACCGACGGAGAACCACCTCGGTGGAGCTCTCTCGCCGGCGACAATGGCACGGCGGCGCCGGAGGTCCCGTGCCGCTCGCCTCGCTCGCGTCGCTGCCGCTCTCTCTCACTCTCGCTCGGCCGAAAGAGAGAGAAGTGGAGTGGTGAAATGAATTAGGATTTGCGAAATCCGCGGCCGCAGAAGCTTAAGTACCATCCGGAATTGATGCTCAACCATCAGATCGAGAATGGACGGCTCCCCGGTTGACGTGAAAATATGAGACTCCACCTCGCCGCCTTCTTCATCGCCTGATGCTCGCCGAACAACCACTGGAGAGGCTTTCCTGTCCCCGACAAGGGATGCGCCACACGTCAGAGAGAGCGAGTCGTCAGGGACGAGAACACCTTTCATTTTCTTTCCCCTCCCTGCTGCCTGCTGCTGGCAAGAACAAGGGAGAATGAAATATTTATATGAAATTGATCCTTGTAAAAGAAAGAAAAGCTCGACAAGACAAATATATCACTACAAATTTAATATAATATCATCAACTAATTTATACTAATGAATAAAATATAATTTAGCTCACATTTACGGAAGAGAAATGAAGACACATTTACAGAAGAGAAATGAAGATAAGTCATTGTATTAAAATTCATCCGCTGATAATGTCTCTCACATGAGCTATGTTTGTACTCAAATCAAAATGTAGCGATGGATGCAAAAAGAACGGTGGATATACTAGTACTGCATGCTTGCAGCAAGTCAGACGATCTCGATCCCAGACTTAGACCATCCGCAGTGGTGTACTGTAAAGCATACTGGATACACTGTTCCGCAATGTAATTTAGAGTACGTACTGTAAAAACTGAAGAAGAATAGTGTATAGAGTATGCTTTAGAGTATGCTGGTGCGGATGGTCTTAGACCACCCGCACTAGTATACTGTAAAGGATACTGGTTGTATAAATTTAGAGTAAATGCTTTAAAAGTAGAAGGAGAATAATATATAGAGTAGATTATAGAGTAACTAGTGCGGATATCCTTAAACCCTCCCGCCGCCGCCGCCTCTCTAGGGTTCTACCCGTCCCGCCGGAAGCAAGCGCCGCGACTCACAGGAGCCGAACCCAAGAAACCTCGCCGTAGCTCCGGCCATGGCCCCGGAGAAAAAGTCCGCGGCGGCGCTGCCGGCGACTAAGGAGGAGTACGCCACGCTGCGGGAGCTGTTCCGGCCGCACATCGAGTCGTTCGACTATTTCCTCGACAAGGGGCTGGACAAGATGCTCGAATCCATCCGCCCGATGGAGATTTCGGACCCCAACTCCAACAAATTCATCAGAAATATCCTTCATGCTTTCAATTTTTTTCTTTCTTCCTTTTCGTGTATGCGTGGATTTTGCTTTCGCTCTTCAGTGCAGCTATACCGTATGGTTAGAGATGTTTATCAGTCGCAGCAAGTAGAGGGAGCTAACGGTGGTTGAATTTTTTCGTTCCTGTCACCTAGGCAGTAGATTTTGCATGACCCAATTGCTGATTGCCGAAAAAGATTCATATCCCGAGAAATTCAGGCAAATCAGGAGTTTTGTGAGTTGAACTTAGTCTCTCTCTCTCCGTAGGGATACTGAAGCAAGTATTGGGTTTCTGTCTGCTGCTTTTGTGGGTGAACTTCCTGAGTTGCAGTGGGAACCAATCAGCACCTAAGAAACTAACCAGTCCATAAGTAAAACTTGTATGCATGTTAAGCTTGTGGACGTCTTGAAATAGTAGTGAATCTTGCATCTGAATACGTTATTTCTCTCTTTTGCCCCCCTTAACTATTGTCCATACTATCATTGGAGAAGGGTCATGTACTCCCGCCAATGAGAGATAATCGGTTGGGTACACCCCTCTACCCCCAAGAGGTTTGAATATTTCTGTTGATCTTTTTTTAAGATGTCATCATTTCAGACCCTTTCATGTGCAGGTGTTTTCTTCTTTGACTCTTTCCCTTGATTTCTTTTGGTTGGAGCAGTGCAGGCAAGGAAGAATTACGTACCACGGGGAATTTAAAGTGGACGTCCGTCTCCAGTGTGGTGATATTGGGCCAGCTGTCAGCCAAACCTTCAACTTTGGTCATTTGCCTATCATGTTGATGGTTATTATTCCATCCCATCTATTCTTCTATTTGAGTTTCTGAAAAATATAAAGAAAGCTTCAATGCTTCAAGTAGATTTTAGATTGTGCAACTAGAGGCTAATAAGTGTACCTTTTTTTGCACTTTCTGTTGCCCCTGTAAGTACCCCCTTTTGTCACAATTGAAAAAGTGTTGACTCGGTCACCGATGTGGTCTTCTTGATACAACTTTGACCGTTTATTATGTAATTTATTCACAAGGCACCTAATACATTGTACATTGTGGAAGTACGCTTAAAGGCGATTGACGTTCCATCTTGATGTGCTTATTCTCAATATTCATAGTGATATCAATGTTTTAACTTTGATAACATGCCCCAAAGCAACACATTTCTTGACTGGAGGGAGTAGCACACAAGGTGTTGTAATTCAACTCTGCTTTTAGGAGCTTTGTTTGTACTGTTCTACATGAGTATGATAATTCACAAGCCTTGAATAATATGAGTATATGACATATACCTTCAACATACAATATGTGTATGCTTTGTTAATTGGTAATTCCAAAAGCAAAGCATTCACAGGGAAGTTCTTAGCATGATTTCACATTAGACCCTTAACAATGACCCTTCCTTTTAATTTGGTGTCTATCATGAACTTGACCACTGTATTAACTATCAACGCAGGTTCTTTTGTTCAGTCTTCTGAAATAAATTCATTTTGTGTAGTAACTCTTATTTAGCGCTACTATTCAATACTGAACCATATATAATTACCGTGGGTATATTTATATTCAGTTTTAATGTTTTTCCTTTTTTTTTGGGTGTGGGGTTTAAGCATTTTCTTCTTACTGTTTCTCTAGGCTACTGTATTAGTTTCTGGTTATTTTTTTGGTTCATCCTCTGCATGTTCCTAACTTCACGCTCTTCTGTTTCCAGTCAAAACATTGCCACCTGAGAGATGCTGACCCACATAAGTTAGTTTTCCATGGTGAAGAGGCAACAGAAATGGGGGGGTGAGTAAGCATATAATTTAGGTTTTGAAACATTTTATGTGCCACTTGTTTATTTACATTACCTTATTCGAAAACCTGTGACCGTCATATGAACTTATGTAGTCTATCGTGCTGATCTTTATTTTCTCTTTTGCATTATGTATCTAAATTGGTATTTGATATATGCTCTGTGGTAAAAAAATATGTTGTCTCTGCCTTTCTTGATCTTACAAAAATCAGACACTGTAACTTGTTATAGAAGCTATACAATATGTGCTGATACGATTCTCTGCATCTCTGAGTGTTTATGTTATTATTGTATTAAAAGGGCAGCCTGGTGCACGTAGCTCCCGCTTGCGCATGGTCTGGGGAAGGGTCGAACCTAGGGATGAAAATGGATTGAATATTTTCCGATCCATCCGTGTACCGGATCCGAAATTATCCAATCCATATCCGTTTTTATCGGATCTTAATTGGATATGGATCGGATATCGGATATTTGAATTCGGATATCGAACCAGAAACGGTACGGCTTAATATCCGTCCGAATGGTCGGATATTCATATTCTGCCGGATATTTCCGAATAGAATCCGAATTCTTTTTGCCCAATGTATCATGGCCGGCGGCCTGGTCCAAACTGAAGGCAATTCCCATCCTAACCCTAAGAGAATTCCGATCCAGGCCGTTCCTCTCCTCTGTGTCCCGTCCGGGCGTAGGCCAGGGCCCCCGCCCCCGTGAGGCCGCTGTCGCCACGCTGCCCACCACCACCACCACACTGTTGCTACTCTGCCGCCTTCGCACCACACCCCAACAGCCCCACTACCGATCTGCCGCACGCCGTCTCTGCTGCTCCGCCCCTCTGCTGCTCCAGCGATGCCGCCCTCTGCTGCCGCAGCGACGCCGCCCTCCGCTGCCCCCAGGCCGATGTTGCCCTCAGCTGCCCCAGCGACGCCGCCCTCCGCTGCCTCAGCGACCCCACCGTCCGCTGCCCCCAGGTAATGCCGCCCTCCGCTGCCCTAAGCACGACCATCTACAGCCTCAAGTCGCCACCCTCTGCTGCCCCAAGGCACCGCCAACCTCCAGTCCCCACGTCGCCCTCAACCCTGTTCCCTCGTTGTACGCTCTGCCACCACTGAGTCCCTTCACTGCAGATCTGATATGCTTTTTTCAAAGATTGTGTGGTTCACTTCTTTCCATGTCGATAAGGTGCAGAAGTTTCAGTTGTTTTGAGCTTAGTTTGTTCAGAAACTGCCACTGCTCTGTGATGATTCGGTGGCTTTGAGCCTCTGTATTGAGTACACTGTATTTTCCTGCCTAATTTAATACAGTAACATATGTAGCACGAAGGATTGCAACTGAACACCTACGGAAATAACCAACATATGCTATCTACATGCGTACATGGTCAATGTTTCATGCTTTGAATCCATATTTGTTTGTATGATATAGTTCGCAATCTACATGTGTTAATAACATTGTAAGTACAATTGAAAAAAAGTTTTCGATCCGATATCTATAAGTTTTCGATATGTGAAATGTTTTTTTCTGAAATAAATATCCGAGTCCCTCTGATATCCATAAATTTTCGATCCGATGAATCCGTTTCCAAAATTATTATGTGGTTGTGGATATGGATATGGAAAAGCATTTTATCCGTCCATTTCCGTCCGTTTTCATCCCTAGTCGAACCCACTTTGGGTCTTTTTGTATGCAACCTTTCCCTGCATTTCTACAAGAGGTTGTTTCCAGGAGTCGAACCTGTGACCTCATGGTCAGAAGGCAACAGCTTTACCGCCGCGCCATTGTTTTCCTTTTATGTTATTATTGTATTGCCAGATGTAATTCTTAAACTTCATTTGAAGTAGGGGCTTTGTGTTTTCTCCTGTCATGTGTGTTCTCATTCTGGTGCTGTCCCAATACGTAGAATTACTAGAATGAATCATGGGTCTGTAAAACTTACTAGAATAAGTGAACTTGGTAAAAGCTTCTGATTGTTCCTGAACCAATTTGTTGGCTATATTCCCTTATTTACCTTATTTACAACTTGAATCATTCATGCTCAATATTGCAATTCATCTTAGGTACTTCATATGTGCCGGGATGGAGAGACTTATACGGATTCTTATTTTGCAAAAGCGTAACTATGTAAGACAGACATGGCCTTTTCTTGGAGCCTTATGTCATAGGCTGGACAACCAAAAGGATATCATTCTGATGAGTTCTGTTTGATTAATTTTCAGCCTATGAGCTTGGTGCGTGGTTCTTTTCTTAAGCGTGGTGCTGGCTACACTGACAAAGCAGTTGTCATGAGGTGTTGTATACTTTTTGTTCTTGCTGCTTTTGTTGTTTCTGAATCACAAATGAGGATGATGTTCAAATAAACTTTGGTTTAATCTTGGACATAGCCAGTTTTGTTGCTATTCCAATATTCAACTGCAGTGACACTGTCTATACTTTGACTCCATCATAGTTTTACACTTTTACTCAATTTTGACATGATTCCTACTCACAATTGCCCTCTTGAGTCTTGATTATCTTTTGCCAAAACTTATATTAGCTGAATGTTGAATGTGTATCCAACAAAATAGATCTTTTTAGAACATCTTTTCTCTTGAATTTTGGTTAAGACAGAGCTGGTGGAAAAACTATCACTAGTGCTTTTAAATGCAGTTAGTGATCGTTGCAGCATATATAAGTATATAACTTGATGTAATGAAAGAACACAATACCAACAACAACAGAACATTTGTCCCAAGCATGTTGGGGTAGGCTAGATATGAAACCCACCATTTTTAAAAGGAAATAAAAGAGAGATAAGAGTAATAAAATACAAGAAAACTAAGATTCTGGCACATGAATTGCTAATTCTCATGAAGTCCTATCACGAGCTAGATCTCTCGGTATATTCCACTCCTTCAAGTCTCATTTTACCGCCTACTCCTAAGTCAACCTTGGTCGTCCTCTGGCCCTCTTAATATATGTAATGAAAGAAACATCTTGAAATTATTAATTTAAATAACTACCATCAGATCCTTTATTTCCTAGTTTTGTGGAGCATGGTTCATTGTAAACAAGTGCTGTTAGTATGAATGCACTATAAGAGGCAGAGCATTGGACAATATTCTACTATTAATGGCTGAAATGAAATTCCCTTCCTTTTTCTTTTATAAGTTTGTTTTTTGAAAACCTTCTAACTTGCTATTCTTTTTTTAGACTATTCCTTTTTTTTACCTTCGGTCTGACAGTAACTATTTGCCATCTCTTGAAAGTTCTGTATAGCACAACCATTTTGAATGGTTGGGCACTCAGTAAAACCTTAAAGATCCTGTTATGTACGTTGCCTTTTAGGTATGCCATTAGAGTTCCTGCTACGTGCACTGCTAAACCTTATCTTGTTTTTTGTTATTTTTAAACAGATGTGTCCATGACGACCAATCAAGTGTGACAATAAAGTTGTATTATCTCCAAAATGGAAGTGCAAGGCTTGGATTTTGGTGAGTTCTGTGCAAGTAAATAGTGAATGCTTTTATCAAGTCAACTTGACCTTTTGATGTGTGCTGTATGCAGGTTGGGGGGCAGAGAATTTCTCCTTCCTGTTGGTATTGTTCTCAAGGTAGAATCTACCCCCATTTCCTTAAGCACACGTACCATTTCTAACCAGCAATAACCTGGCGCAGTGGTAGTGCATGTTCATTTGTGTCCTGGTGTTATGAATTGGGATAATCCATCTATTTTCTTCTTGCTTGACCCTAGATTACACCCTGACCCTCATTATATAGAGGGAACTCACCTAAACCCTGACCCTAGTGGGCTTCTTATACCAACGGCCCATGAGGCCCACTACTATCCAAATCCATAACACCTGGGGTCTTGGGTTCAAACTTCAAACCAGCCTCTCTGCAAAAGCAGGGGTAAGGCTGTATAGAAATAACCCTTACCCAGATCCCATAATGTGTGGGAGCCTTCGGCACTGGCTACACCCTTTTCTTTTGTTTTTCACTTCAATTTATCTTCCTGTCTTTTGCTGTCCTTTTTTTTTGGTTTTGTCCCTAGCCTACCCCAATTTGCTTGGGAGTTGGGACTAAAAGGCTTTGCCGTTTTTGTTGTCGTTGTATGTGGATAAAACCTATGTAGCATTGGCTACTTTCATCATCTGATGCACTGATTATCTAAAAAAATCATCTGATGCACTGTGGTAATCCTCGATGTTCACTGTATTATGCTGAAACTGTCTACAAAGAGGGCCTTGGATCCTTTGCCGAGGCATATCTTAATCTGTGTTTTCCTAGTGATCTTAAGTCCACGAGCTTGAGTTGTCTGTATTTCCCATGGTTATTATTTATCAATGTGCTTGTTTGCAGTATTTCTTTCTGTATCTTAGTACATGATTCTCTATTCCCATTTCTCAAAAGTTTATATGATCTTTCTGTTGAAGTAGGTATCATGCACTTTATAGAGCAATGTTAAACATATCACTTGGTTTCATTCTTTTATCTTGTTAGACATATTCAGCTCAGAGCCAACCCCAACGTGCTTGGGACAAAGGCTTGATTGTTGTTGCTGTTATATATATTCAGCTCAGATTCCCATGTTGCTTTTAATTAGCTATGCATTTACTTGATTGTGAATCGCTTATGGCAGGCCCTTATTGACACAAGTGACCGGGAAATCTTTACAAGCTTGACATGCTGCTACAACCATAAAAATAAAAATGGAGAAGAAAAGGGACTTGTCAGTACTCAACTTATAGGTGAAAGGGCACAAATAATTCTTGACGAAGTCAGAAATCTATCCCTTTTCACTCGCATGCAGTGCTTGGAGCATATTGGTACTTTCTGAGTTCCATTCTTCTGCGTATACAATTGCTTGAAATCCTCTTTTCTGACACTAATGATGATCTTCAAAATGTAGGACAGTACTTCCGATCTGTGATGGAGGGATTTGAAAAAGATGATTATGAAACTGTAATATTTAGTGTTTTCTTTGTGTTTATCCTGATATGCTGTTATAATATGCACAATGATTCAATTTGGCCTTTCTACATTGTCTAGGTTGCTGAAGCGGTTCTAAAAGACTATATTTTTGTGCATCTGAAATACAACCATGACAAATTCAATCTATTGATGTGAGTGTTCAGTGTCTTGTTTTTGTGAAGTTGTTATCCTTAAATGTTTTAATTTGTGTCTCATTACATTTCTGTTTAGATTTATGCTGCAGAAACTTTATGCTCTCGTAGATAAAACTGCTGCGCCTGACAATGCTGACGCACTACAATACCAGGAGGCTCTCTTACCTGGCCACTTGATTACAGTTTTTCTAAAGGTTACATAACTCTCTAGTGACATGCATTTGTGTTTTTTCTTCTTCTTGGAAATATCTCTGCAGCTCAGCAAGAACATTCATAATTGCTCCTCGTATTTTGAAGTAATACATATTTTTAAAATGACATATTACATTTCTTTGTCCTCTGTTCCTTATTTCCGTTGCACCCGTGAAGCGTCAAAAGCTGATTTTGGTGAATAAAGTATCAGACACTGGATGCCCAGCTTTGCTACAAACCCTGCATCATCAGTTCCCACCTCTTGAGTGAGGATTGTTATACCATCACCAATTGAAGCTATTTCTTCCAGGAGAAAGTCCACTTTACTCCCTCCATGTATGGCTTGAGTCCACATAACCCCCTGAAACTATTAAACCATTTACTTTCCTCAAGATTCTCAAACCGAGTAACTGACACACTTTCACCTTTAGCCACTAAACTAAACCACTTTTGTCTGCGTGGATAGTGGTATTACCATGTGGCTGCCATATCACCCCCCTGTCTTGATCTCATAGTCTGTCTTGGCACTCTAGTCTCCACTGAGATGAGCAACTCAACAAGTGTCACAACTCTTCGACCCTTCCAGTATGGCAGTTTTGCATCTTTAAGACCGCCTCATTGTATGCCTTGTCGTCTGCCACAACTCTTCACACACAACGTGACACCATCCCTCGTACGAGATCGCCACAGTGATCCATGGCAATAACTGAGATAGAGCTCTTTGGTGGACATGACAGCTACTAGGACAGCATTAGTGACGACTAGTGGTAGCATAAATGGAGGCACCATAAGCTTCAAGATCTCATTTGCCAGCCTCTGATCACTCGTCTTTCTGAAGACGCATGCTATGAAATCGAGATCTAGGGGGAGAAAAAGGGTGATGTGACAACCACATGACAATACCTATGTCCATGTATGCAAAAATGGTTTAGGTTAGTGGCTTAAGGTGAAAAGTGAGCTGGTTTCGAAAATCATAGGGGTTAAGTAGACGGTTTAATGTTGAGGGGTTTATGTGAACTCAGACCATACTTGGAGGAACTGAAGGAGTAAAGTGAACTTCCCCCTTTTATATGCCCTTTCAATGTGCATATATATATATATATATATATATATATATATATATATATATACATATATATATATATATATATACATATATATATATATATACATATATATATATATATATATATATATATATATATATATATATATTCTTGTCTACTCCCTCCAGATGAATTCTGTTGACATTAGGACAGTGCAATAATTTGATACTTTATTCTTACGACACTACCAAGGGTAAGAATGGGGTGGTACAGATGGTTAAATTGGGTGACTGGGTTCTATTTATTTAATTATTGATGCTGCAATTTTGTTTTATTCCAGAGCTACGATTATTTTAGTGTAATTTGTTTCTTAACCTCATTTTGCTTTGCATTTTTTCCCTGTTGATATTTGCAGGATAGACTTCAAGATTGGTTGAGGAAGTCAAAACGTTTAATCCTTGAAGAGGCTGCAAAGAACAAAAGTTTCGATCTAAATGACAGTATGTTACACTGTTTATGTTGTGGCACCAAACTTTATATTTTCTGTACTCTGTTTTTGCTCTCTCAAGTTCAAACAGATCAATGCATCGTCAGATGTTTAGAACAGTTCTCGGCACCTTATATAAAAAGGCCTTGAGTGCAGATGCAGCAACTGGTAATTGCATTTGCAGCTGTATATCCATTATGGTTTGGGTTCAGCCGGATAAACCTAGGATGAAACAAAATAAACCTAGGATCTATATGTAGCTTCGTGTTCTTGGTAAAGGGGAATAGAATACAGTTTTAAAGAGGATATTGTTGAGTCTTAATCATGTTTTCTAGAAGAATCCAGGTTCAAGAGCGCCCAAAGGTGCACATAACATATTAGGAGAGTTGGAGTCGATTTTATCTGTAATAGGATATATATATATATATATATATATATATATATATATATATATATATATATATGGGATTTCCAAGAAATGTACCATCAGATTTACAACAATTGGTAATCAGAGCCAATACGATCTTGCAGGCGTACTCGACAGATCTCGACAGAGGAGGTGAAACCCACCGGCTTGGTGTCGGATTGAGGTGCGGAGTAGGAAGACCCAAGATGAATCTGGCGTGATTTTGTTAAAATCCCATTAGTTGTAGCGTAGATCGAGGTGAACTCAACGTGGAATCAGCGAACTTGATGAGAGATCGGACGAATCGGTGGTGGCAAGCGACGTGGCGCGGGCGGTAGCAACGCGACGCCCTCCAGTTGTTCGGGAGGCGGTGGCTGGGTTAAGGTTTTGGCTCTCTGTGCATCGATTCACACGCGACAAGGGAAGACCAAACACCTGGGCCGAGTTGGGCTGAGCTAGCCTGGTGTGGTGGTGTTTTGTTTTCTCTAAAATCACCCAAGGTGTACCAGATTTCGTTGTTCCTTCGCTAAACGTATTCAGGAGGTGTACACGATATGGAGAGTATATCAGCGGAGCTGCAATATCCCCTGTTGAGAAGACCAATTATGCAACATGGGCTATTAATATGACATTTTTTTTTGAAGGCACATGGGGTATGGGAAGTCGTGGAGGTGGCAAAGGACAAGACTGATCCAAAGCAAGATCAGATGGCTCTTGCGGCCATGTATCGTGTTATTGATGAAGACATTCTCATGTGAATTTTTTAGGAGACGGTGAAAGATGCTTGGGAGCTGATTAAGATCCAAGTATTTGGGTGAAGAACATGTGATGAAAACAAGAATTCAAACTTTTCAGAACGGGCTTGATGTGATGCACATAAATGAAGGGGACTCCATCGACGATTTTACCACACGGGTGATGGTCATTGTCACAAAAATCCATGGTCTCGGTGGAAATGTTGAAGAGGGCTATGTTGTGAAGAAATTGTTTCGTGCTCTACATTTTTAAGTTTCCCCATATTGCATCTGCTATTGAGTAATTTGTTGATTTCAAGACGATGACCGTGGAGGAACTCGTTGACAAACTCAAGGTCTATGAGGAACGAGTCCATGGTTTCAAAAACCGAGAGCATGAAGAAAGACTCCTTTTAACAAGGGAGGAGTGGAAAACATGAGAGGCAAAAGATGAAGAGAAACTCCTTCTGACAAAGGAATAGTTGAAATCAAGAGAGGCAAGAAAAATAAAGTTGACAAGACAAAGATTCAGTATTGCAATTGTTGTAAACGTGGACACTTTGTCAACGAGTGTCCCGAGAATATGAATATGGGAGATGAGAAGGCACTTTTGTTTGCGTTAGAGGAAACTTTGGTGTGATCTCACATCAAAGATTGCTCTGGATGATGTGTTCAACCCAGGGGTAGATCTGTTCACCTGAAATTCGTGTTCAGATGATGTGTTCATCTCATAGGTGTTCATGACGAGATAATGTGTTTGTCCTACGAATTGGAAGGGAAAGATCAATTCTATTAATCATCACAGGGGTTACATATAGGGTACATGACTTGAGGGCCAAGAAGCCTCTCCCAAAAGACTAAAATGCCCCTGATATACCCCTAATACATAGAGTATTCTAACACTATGGATGACGTGCTGGTGATGTGTTTGTCCTAGGGGATGATGTGTTCGTCCCATAGGTGTTAGTGTACGGGTTGATGTGTTCATCCCATGATCGTGCAAGGTGATGTGTTCATTTCGTGGTGTAGTTGAGTCCACCCCAAAATGTGTGTAGGGCGGAATAGGTGTGTGTGCATCCCAAATAGTTTGAGTGTGTCATAGAAAAACATGATTAAGAGGGTGATTGTTGAGTCTTAATTGTTGGAATTCCGGGACTTATAATCTGTTTATTCCTCGGGTATTCCCGGCTTTTTATAGATCCTATTACAGATAATCTTCTCTCTAAATACGAGCTGGACTCTTTTAAACTACTCTCAACTTGATCTAGGACTCTATCTCTAACGACTCTTATGTGCGTCCGGATTTGGACGTTCCTCTATCTTCTAGAAAACTAGATTATCTCAACACACCCCCTAATCTTGTTTTCTAAGACATACCTAAGACGGAGACATACCTACTCCATCCTACACACTTTTGGGTGGACGCAACTACACCCCTGGGATGGACACAACTACATCCCGAACACACTTAATTTTGGGTGGCACAAACTACACCCTGCAGTGCACACAACTACACCCCCTGAGACAGACACATCTGTCCCGAATACAAATTTTGGGTTTCATCCCTGGAGTGGACACAACTACACCCCCTGGGCAAGGACACTTCCATCCCGAGCATACTTCGATGTGAGATCAAAATAATTCCCCTTGTGATGCAAAAAGCGCCTTCTCATCTTTCTCATTATTTGGACACTCACTTGCAAAGTGTCCAAACTTTTGACAGCTGAAGCATCGAATCTTCGATTTGTCTATTTTCTTCTTCCTCCTCTCTTTTGCCTCTCTTGCTTTCCACTCTTCCTTTGTCAAAAGAAGCTTCTCTTCATCCTTTCCCTCTCTTGTCTTCCACTCCTCTCTTGTTAAATAGAGTTTTTCTTCATGCTCTTGGTTGTTGAAGCCATTCACTCGTTCTTCATGCGCTTTGAGTCTGTCAACGAGTTCCTCCACAGTCATCGTCTTCATATCAACAAATTGCTCAATAGTAGATGCAATATGGAGGAATTTCGAAGGCAGAGCACATAGCAATTTTTTTACTATATAACTTTCTTCAACGTCTCCACCAAGACCACAAATCTTTGTGACAATTATCATTACTCTTGTGGCGAAGCCGTCGATGGAGTCTCCCCCATTCATGCGCAACACATCAAGTTCATTCTAGAGAGTCTGAATCCTTGCTTCCATCACATGTTCTTCACCCAAAATTTTTATCTTGATCATCTCCCAAGCGTCTTTTGCCGTCTTCTTCTCAGAAATTCGTATGAGAGTGTCTTCATCAATAGCTTGATAGATAGCTGCAAGAGCCAATTGATCCATTCTCGGATCAACATTGTCTACTTTTTCTACATCCACAGCTTTCCATACCCCTTGTGCCTTAAAAAATACTTCCATCTTAATGGCCCATGCCATATAGTTGGTCTTGTTTAGCATGGGATAATGCAACGCCACTTTGTTTTCTATGTTGGTGGGAAATCAACACCTAGCAGACCTTCTCCGCTTTTCACGAAGACAATTTTGGCCTTGGCCCAGAGCAATTACCAATGCCCAGGCTTAATTCTTCCTCAATACTGCGGCCCAAGTACTTGTAGAAAATTGGTCCAATACCTGTAGATTCTAATTTAGCCCAGCACTGGTCCTTCTATACCGCGGCCCAACAAGTCACTCGGCCCGGTACTTCAACCCTAGCCAGACACGGAGCAGTGCGCCGCCTCCTTCCTCACGAGCGCTCCTCCGCCCGCACCTCGGTCCCGTTCTGCGACACCGACCGATGCCCTCGCCGGAGCTCCCCCTCCGCAGCGCCATCACGGCGCCCGTACCCACCGCCGCGCCGCCGCCGCCACCGTAGCCGCCTTCACGGCGACCGTAGCCGCCTCCTCCTCCATAGTGCCCCGCAGCTCCGCCGTCTGGATCCGCGCCGCGCAGCGTCGTTGCAACGCCGCCGCAGCGCCGTGTCGCCGCCGCTTGGATCCGCACCGAGCAGAGGCTGTTCGGACTCGCCGAGGTACGCTCGCCCTTGATCTACTAGCTCTGATATCAAATGTTGGAATTCCGGGACTTATAATCTGTTTATTCCTCGGGTATTCCCGGCTTTTTATAGATCCTATTACAAATAATCTTCTCTCTAAATACGAGTTGGACTCTTTTAAACTACTCTCAACTTGATCTAGGACTCTATCTCTAACGACTCTTATGTGCGTCCGGATTTGGACGTCCCTCTATCTTCTAGAAAACTAGATTATCTCAACATTAATGGTGTTTTTGCTGTGAAATGTGGTGGAGGAGACCTCCCTGGCTGCGCCTAGGGCTGCGCAGGGGAGAGGAGAGGAAGAGGGAGGCTTGATTGTTGCTGCGCAGCACGTACTGCGGTGGAGGGGAGATGTCACGACGGCTAGGGTTAGGGTTTGTAGCCACGGTGATCCAAGGAGAAGAATAATCCAATGGGGCAATTCTTATTTTCCTGGATGCAACTTACATGAGGGAGGAGACTGCTTATATAGGGGGAGGACCCCCCCTGGCCGCACGCACCCAACCATATCGGTTGGGGACACCCCCCCAACCGATCTGGACTCTTTTATTTCTATTTAAACTCCTCTCAATCTAATACTCGCTAATTTAAACTCACCCTAATCTCTAATTCCTTTATTCTTTAAACTTTCCTTAATCTAATAAATCTTCTAGAAGATCTTCAGCTTCTCTGGTGCGGCTTGGCTGCAACAGTTCAGTTGTGGGCGTCGTGGGCCCCACATCGGCCATATTGGCGGCCCACGAACGCATCCGCAACATTCCCCCCCTTCCCGACAAAGAGCTCGTCCTCGAGCTTGAAGGTGGGGTGCTTCATCTTGAAATCTTCTAGCTGTTCCCATGTTGCATCAGCTTCAGAATGTCTTGCCCACTTGACAAGCAGTTCCTAGACTCCTCTGTTCAAGCGCGTCCTTTGTATCTTTTCAGGCGTAGGTACAACACGCCCATGGAGAACAGGTGGCAGAGGCACCACCTGTGCTGGAGCAGGACCCTCAAATTTCTTCAACAGAGACACATGGAAAACATGTATCTTGGCTTGGGAAGGCAGCTGGAGTTTATAAGACACAATCTCGATGCGTTGGATAATCTGATAAGGTCCAAAATATTTTGGTCCAATCTTTGATGGAGGTGCCACTATTACTCCCACGGCTGTTCTCTGATGAAGCCGCAACCAAACCCAATCACCAATTTGAAATTCCACCTCCCGACATGACTTGTCTTCATAGCTTTTCATGGTGACTTGTGCCTGCACAAGTCTGTTTTTGATTTCAGCCAATAATTCATCTCTATCTTTGAGCTGCTTGTCAACGGCAGCTACCCTGGACACACCCTGCTGATATGAAATAATGGCTGGAGGGTCCCTGCCATAGACCACTCTGAACGGCGAACACTTGAGGGCCGTTTGATAAGAGGTGCTGTAATAGTACTCTGCCCATGGAAGCCACTGCAACCACGTCTTGGGTCGGTCACCAGCCAAGCAGCGCAGGTACATGGTGATAACTTTGTTGACGACCTCAGACTGGCCATCAGACCGCGGATGGAAGGCCGAGCTGAGTTGCAGACGTACGCTAGCCTGTCGGAACAATTCCGACCAGAACAAGCTGGTGAAGATGGTGTCGCGGTCGCTGACGATAGAGCAGGGGAAGCCGTGAAGACGTACGATGTCGTCGAAGAACGCCCGTGCCACTGATGCAGCACTGTACGGGTGGCTCAAGGGAATGAAGTGGGCGTACTTGGAGAAACGGTCCACCACTGTCAGGATCACCGATTTCCCTCCAACCTTCGGGAAACCTTTGACGAAATCCATGGAGATATCACTCCAGATCTCCGAAGGTACAGGAAGAGGTTGTAGAAGCCCGGCTGGATGTAGATGGTCCGTTTTATTGCGTTGGCAGGTGGCACAACCACGAACAAACTCCCGAACTCTGCACAGGAGCGAAGGGCTGTAGAAGGATAGGCGCAACAGGTATGCCGTCTTCTGGATGCCCTCATGACCCCCATCATGTGCCTCAGCCAAGAGGGAGGGCCACAAGTTGGACATCTCGGGAACAAAGAGCTTCCCCTTGTACAAGAGAAGGCCGTTGCGCTCGGACCAACCATCTGGTGCGGCTCCCTCCTAGAGCTGGGCGCGCAACTGCTGTGCCTGCTGGTCCGCGGCGATTTCCGCGCGAAGTGAGTCGAAGAGGTGGAAGACTGGCGCTGAGATGGCGTGGATCGCCACATCTTCGTCATCGCGGCGGGACAGGGCGTCAGCTGCCTCGTTCGGACGTCTTGGCCTATACTCAACCTGCAGATCATAGCCAAAAAGCTTGCTCACCCAAGCATGTTGAGGAATTGTCGTTAGACGCTGATCCAGGATGTACTTCAGACTGAAGTGATTAGTCCGAACAGTGAAGGGACGACCCCACAAATAAGGCCGCCAGTGGCGTACAACCTTCACAAGGCCGATTAGCTCGCGCTCATAGACTGGTAGCTTCTGGTGGTGAGGAGCTACGACGCGGCTGAAGAAGGCGATGGCACCGCCACCCTGGTGCAGAACCGCCCCGAAGCCGACTCCCGATGCGTCGCAGTCGATGACGAAGCGCTTGTCGAAGTCTGGCATCTGAAGTAGAGGCGCTGTCATCAGTGCCTTCTTGAGCTGAGAGAAGGCGTCTTGCGCGTCGTCGTTCCAACAGAACGCCTCACGTTTGAGGAGGGCGGTGAAGGGCGCAGCCATCGCGCCATACCCCACAATGAACTTGCGGTAGTAGCCAGTGAGTCCGAGAAAGCCTCACAAGGCTCGTAGGGACCTAGGTGTAGGCCAACGTTCCACAACCTCCACCTTTGTCGGATCCATCGCCACGCCCTAGGAGGAGATGATGTGTCCCAAATAGGACACAAACTCCTGGCCGAAGAAGCATTTGGACTTCTTGAGGAACAACTTGTGCGCCCTTAGTGTTTGGAACACCTGCTTGACGTGCTGGAGGTGTTCGGCCCATGTCCTGCTATACACCAGAATATCATCAAAGAAGACAAGCACAAACTTCCTGATGTAGGGGTCAAGAACGTCGTTCATCAACGACTGGAATGTGGACGGCACATTGGTGAGGCTGAACGGCATCACCAAGAACTCATAGTGGCCTCGATGAGTTCGGAATGTTGTCTTGTCGACGTCGACCGGGTGCATGCGCACTTGGAAGTATCCGCTGCGAGGTCGAGCTTGGTGAAGAACCTCGCGCCGCGGAGCTCGTCCAGCAGCTCATCGACCACCGGAATTGGGAACTTGTCTTTCAAAGTTCGGGCGTTGAGCTCGCCGTAGTCGATGAGCGCCACGTGTCGTTGGCCTTTCAGACCAATAACACCAGCGAGGAGAATGCGGATGTGCACTCTCGGATGATGCCCTGGCGAAGCATCTCGGCGCATTGCTTCTCAATTTTGTCCTTGAGAAGCTGGGGGTAGCGCTACGACCGGACAGCTACTAGGGCTATGCCCGGCAGGAGCCTGATGCGGTGGTCGTGGGGCTGTGGAGGAGGAAGGCCGCGTGGCTCGTCGAAGAGGTGTCCTGGAAGCTTGCTAGGAGGGCGCCCATCATGTTGGTAGGTGGCGCCAGGGAAGCACACAGGGGATGTGCTGCGCAACCTTGTCCAGACCACCTCACGTTCTCCGCGCCACAGCTTCATAGTGAGGTTCTCGAGGTTCCGGAGGATGGGTCCCAAGGACCGCAACCACTGAACTCCCAGAACGAAGTCGAAACAGTCAAGTGGTAGCACGTAGCATGTGATGTCAAAGCGATCTCCTGCAATTATCAAGGGTACACGTGGACACATGCCTGTGCAGGAGATAGAGTCGCCGTTGGCGACCCGAACGCCGACGCCTGCCCGCGGTAACATTACCAGGCCAAGCTCCTTGATGAGGGGTTCCCTGATGAAGGTGTGAGTGGAGCCCGTGTCAACTAGTGCGGTTAACAGCTTGCCGCGGATGTCGACTTGGAGCTTCATCGTGTTGGCGAGGTCAATGCCGGTTAGCGCGTGTAGTGAGATGCCCAGGTCAGCAATGGTCGCGTCAACATCGTCGTTGTCGTCGTCAAGTTCCAGGAAGAAGATGCCCTTGCCGGCACACTTATGATCCGGCGTGTACCGCTCCGGACAGTGATAGCACTCTTCGCTTGCTCGTTTAGCAGCCATCTCGTCCGTCGTGAGACGCTTGAGGCGCGGACATGAGGATGCCGTTGCTGAAGATGTCGGAGTAGGTGCAACAGAACCACCCCCAGAGGCTGTATTCGCAGCGCGTGACACAGGGGAAGGGCGCGTAGAGCGTTGAGAGGCGGCGCCCTTTAGTGTCCCGCTGTCCGTTGATGCTGCGAATTGTCGTTTGAAGGCCCTGGCCAGACTCATAGCCGTCTGCTTGTTTGTAGTGCACTGCAGTTCCACACTAGTACGAAGTGGGTCGCCTAGGCCAGCTGTGAAAAGATTGATCTGGTGTCGTTGATTGAGATCTTGGCTACGGTTGAGAAGGACCAGGAACTGACGTTGATACTCCTCAACCGTACCGGTGCGACGGAGATCTTTAATCTCAGCCAGGTCGTTGGAGCGGAGCGGGGGTCCGAAGCGCATGTTGACGAAGTCCGCGAACCGCTCCCAGGACACGATGCCGCACTCACGTTCCATCGCGATGAACCAGTCAGCTGCGGAACCCTCCAGGTGGAGAGACGCGAGCCACACCTTTTCTTCAGGCATCGTTCGTGTCCTGCGGAAGTATGCTTCACACTTGTTGAGCCATGTCAGAGGATTAGTTTCCCCGTCGTATTTGGGAAAACTGATCTTGTGATGGCGCAGCCCGCCGTCATCAGAAGCGGCGCGCCCCTGGTGGCGCTGAAAGATGTGGTCGTTGTCACCACCAACGTCGCGGGGACCGTTGCTGCCTCGCGGTGTATGGTGTAGATCCTCCTGCTCGGAGTTATCTGTCTCCGGGTTCTTCTCGATGCGTGCAAGGCGCACGTCATGGCGGTCCAAACACTTGTTGATGGAGTCGATCTGTCCCATCATCTGGCTCATCATCTTGCCCAGATCTTGGAGAGTAAAGGTCCCAGAATCGTCCGTAGGGCCGAACATGGTCACTGCCCCGGTGTCTCTGGATACCAATTACTGTGAAACGTGGTGGAGGGGACCTCCCCGGCTGCGCCTAGGGCTGCGCAGGGGAGAGGAGAGGAAGAGGGAGGCTTGACTATTGCTGCGCAACACGTACCACGGTGGAGGAGGGAAGATGTCACGGCGGCTAGGGTTAGGGTTTGTAGCCACGGTGACCCAAGGAGAAGAACAACCCAATGGGGCAATTCTTATTTTTCTGGATGCAACTTACATGAGGGAGGGGCTGCTTATATAGGGGGAGGACCCCCCCCCCCCCCCCCCCCCCCCCCCCCCCGGCCGCACGCACCAACTAGATCGGTTGGGGACCCCCCCCCCCCCCCCCAACCGATCTGGACTCTTTTATTTCTATTTAAACTTCTCTCAATCTAGTACTCCCTAATTTAAACTCACTCTAATCTCTAATTTCTTTATTCTTTAAACTTTCCTTAACCTAATAAATCTTCTAGAAGATCTTCAACTTCTCTGGTGCAGCTGGGCTGCAACAGTTCAGTTGTGGGCGTCGTGGGCCCCACGTCGGCCATATTGGCGGCCCACAAACGCATCCACAACAGTTTTCTAGAAGAATCTTGGTTCAACCGTGCCCAGAGGCGCACGTAACATATTTGGAGAGTGCTCTTCGGATCACAAAGAGTTAGAGTTGGGTCAGTTTTATGTAATAGGGTCTATGGATATCTGTAATAGGTTCACAATGGATGATATCAAAGGCATGCGAAGTGTGAGAGTCGGAGCTAGAAAAAGGAAGCTATACAATGCGACCTAACTTGCAAGCGTGGTAGAGAGACTCGTGAGTGTCCCTGGTACACGAGATGATTGAACTACTGGACAGCTTAGATAAGGCAGCATGTCCAGGATGGCCAGGCCGACGGTGCCAAGTGGTAGAAGAAGCTTTAGTAGTCAGTGCCTGCAGAGTGGACTATGTGGAGGCAGTGAGAGGCAGAGTGTACAGGGGTCTTGAACTGTCACAGCGAAGGAGATGTCGTGTGGCAAGGTCCCTCACGGACACACCAAAAGTGTCAAACTCCATAGAGCAACAGGTGTCAGTTGTGAACTGACGAACAGAGAGAAGGTTCTGGATGATGTCAGGGGCAACCAGAACATTCTGAAGACGAAACAGCCCGAGAAGAACCGAATCACTTACTGAGGTGACCGGAAGAACAAATCCAATTCCAACAACGATAGATGACGGATGGGAAGGGTGAGGTGGGTGGAAGAGGAGAGGAAGCCAGCGTCTAGAGTGGTGTGGTAGGAAGCACCCGAGTCAGCCACTCAAAAGGGTGTCGGAGGTGGCTGGGAGTAACGCTGGAAGCGAGGGTGTGGCAGCCAGGAGTCCGACTGTGGCAGAGCCGACGACAGATGTGTGGCCATTGACACACACGGCGGCGCCCTGCCAATGAGCTGGTGGTGTGGGGACACCCGACTGCGGCACGCTGACCCCAAGCGGGGTGGCGCGCAGGATCCAAGCGACGACGACGTGCTCGCGCAGGATCCGGTCAGCGGCGGCGGCGACACGGTGCTCCCAGGCGGCGGCAGCACGGCGCGCCAAGGCGGCGGCGAGGCGCACCCTGGAGGCAGCGGCGCGACACGCCCAGATGGCGGTGCCATGGAGGAAGGTGGCAACGCGCCTGGGAAGAAGACAACAGCAGCAGGTGGCTCGGTTTCGGCGGCGACGGCCGGAGGAGCAGCGGGCAGGTGGCTAATAGGCGCCATGGGGGGAGGGAAGAAGCAACAGGCAGGTGGCACATATCCGGCGGTGCTTGTGGGACCAGGAGGCAGCACGCGGGGGCCTGGAGGTGCGCATAGCAGGGAGGTAGCCGCCGGCGCGCGTGGTAGGGAGTTGGTTGGCGGCGCGCACGAGGGAGAGGCCGGCGGCGCGCGCTTCAGGGACTTGGCCGGCGGCGTGCACGTCAGAGTGGAGCCCGACGACGCACACGGGAGATAGGAGGCCGACGACGCACGTCGGGATCCGGCGGTTGTGCACGCGGTAGAGAAGAGGCCGACGGTGTGCCTAGATCCGGCGTCGGCGCGGCCAGATTCGGCGCGAGCGACCGTCGATAGGGGTGGGGGGTTGTCCTGGCGGCTGGCCGTGGCGGTGCGGGGCCAGCGCGACAGTTGCCGGCGGCGGCCGTGGGGAGAGAGAGGAGAGGAGTTAGGGTTAGGGTTTTGGGTGGCTAATCTGATACCAAATTGGAAGGGAAAGATCAATTCCATTAATCATCACCAAGGTTCCAAAAGGCGCTAGGCGGGCGGTGACCCTCTGCCTAGCGCTTAGGCCTGACTAGCGGCGCCTACGCGTTCATAGACGTTATGTATTGTAGTAGTACATAACTGATTTTAGCTGTTTTAGGCATGTTTCTGCTATAGTTTAACTGATTTTAGCTGGTCCACTTACATTCTGGCATACACCCCCTCCCACTCTTGCAGACAACCCAATTGGCATGGGGCCTCAATAAGCTCACACACGTCTTCCCCTGTCCAGCTCCTTCCAGCACGCCTGCCCCGACAGAACTGCCGCCGGCTCCTTCTAGTATGCCAGCCTTCCTCCCTTCCTCTCCTCCAGCTCGTCAGGGATGAGTGACGGTCAAGCTTCGAGGCCTACCTCCGCCGACCGTCGCCAATCCTCTACTCTTCCTCCCCTAGCCCAAATCCGCCCGCCTCCTGTTGATTTCAGCCGGCTGCACCAGATCCGCCCGCCTCCGCCGCCAATCCTCCGCTCTTCCTCAGCCTAGATCCACCCGCCTCCCCGTTGGTTTCAGCCGGACGCACCAGATCCGCTCGCCTCCCCGGTGATTCGACCGCCCGCACCAGATCTGCTCGGGACCCCCACCCTCCACCTTGGCGCGGAATCTCTGCCTAGGGCCCGAGGCGAGGCGGAAGGGCTGCGCCTCGTGCCCAGGAGCACGGAGGCGAGCACCTTATTATGCCTTCCTGAACGCTGATCATCATAGGGGTTACATATAGGGTACATGACTTGAGGGCCAAGAAGCCTCTCCCAAAAGACTAAAATGCCCCTGATATACCCCTAATACATAGAATATTCTAACACTACGGGTGACATGTTCAACGCCAAATTCGTGTTCTGAATGATGTGTTTGTCCTAGAGGATGATGTGGTCGTCCCATAGGTGTTAGTATACGGGGTGATGTGTTCATCCTATGATCGTGCAAGGTGATGTGTTCATCCCGGGGTGTAGTTGAGTCCACCCCAAAATGTGTGTAGGGCGGAATAGGTGTGTCTACATCCTAAATTAGTTTGAGTGTGTCCTAGAAAAACATGATTAAGGGGGGTGATTGTTGAGGCTTAATCGTGTTTTCTAGAAGAATCTAGGTTCAACCGCGCCCAGAGGCGCACGTAACATATTTTGAGAGTGCAGTTCGGATCAGGAAGAGTTAGAGCAGAGTTAGAGTCGATTTTATCTGTAATAGGGTCTATGGATATCTGAGATTTCCGAGGAATAAACCATCGGATTCACAACAGATATAAAATGACTCATATTAGCACAACAATATGGTACACGAATTTGAATCCTATCTTCCTTCTTTGCCCCCTTTATTGAAATATGGCCACACAAATAAGGATTTTTGTTCTCTGTTCAAGTGACAGCTGCCTTACAAAACACAACTTATCCATGTAATTCATGGCGGTGAAACATATTGCCTTTTTAAGGTTAAGGATTTGAGATTTGGCTATGTGAGATAGGTATAATCGGCGATCAGGAAGGCGTTGCTGTGCGGTCGCTTCCGCGCGCCTGGGCGCTAGGCGCGGCCCTCCCGCCTCGCCTTGAGGGGTAGGCGGGGGTTCCGTGTGTGTGTGTGGGGGGGGGGGGGGGGGGGGGGGTCGCAGGTCGATCTGAAGGCGGATGAGTGGATTCGATCCTGTAGAGGAGAAGGTTGGCAGATCAATTTCCGCTCGAGGTCAGGCAAATCAGATCCTGCGGGCAGGTCTTGGGCGGCGTTGATGGCGACAGAGATGGATCCAGGGCGGCGGCGCGGGAGTGGGATCCAGATCCATGGCGGCAGAGATCGATCTTGGCAGGGAACCTGGGTGGCGGCGCGGGGGTGGGATTTCTGGCAGCGGCGGGGAGAAGGGATACTGTCGGGGCTACCTAGCGGAGATCGATCCAGTGCTGGAGATGGTGAGAACAAGAGATGCTAGGCTGGGCTGGGCCGCTGAAAACCCTTTTTTTTACATGTTGATCCTGTGCTGGGCTGCCACAGGAGGGCACAGGTGCATGCGAAATCAGAAGGGGAAAATCAGCCCAAGCTAGTATAAATATGTATGCATTTTTATGTTTTTATAAATAATCAGCGCTATAGTACATGATGCCTAGGAAATACTTAGGCACGCCTAGGCGCTAGACGGAAGGTCACTGCCCACCTAGCGCCTTTTGAAACTCTGGGTATAATTTTTATTTTGAAAAGTTCTCAATTTGAGCCCCCTTCATATGAACTTTGGACCATGATTTGAACCTTGAATTATTGTTACTTGTTAGGCTGGTGATTGAATTCACATGAGGCCTACCTGCATATGAGTTTTCCTTGGGTGTGGGTTGCCTCGGTGACACATGTTACATTTAAACCTATGATCTGAAAGGATATGAATGGCCTGTTTGGTAAAGCTTCTCAGGAAGCAAAGAAATTCTCTGAAAAGAGGTGATTCTGCGGCTGAAAGGGATTCCCCATGATCATCTAGTATAAACTCTTAGAATCAGACAATCAGAACAGAGAATATCTTCACTGAGTCAGAATAACCCCTCCTGAAAAAGCAGCTATTGGCACAGCTTCCCTATTTCTTCCGTCGAGTTGTGCCAAATGGACCCGAAGTCATAAAAATCTTGTTGTAGGTTATCCTGGTCGGTTAAATAATACAATGAACCGAATAAATTGAACTTCTCTGAAAAGAGGTGATTCTGCGGCTGAAAGGGATTCTCCATGATCATCTAGTATAAACTCTTAGAATCAGACAATCAGAACAGAGAATATCTTCACTGAGTTCATAACCCCTCTTGAAAAAGCAACGATTGGCACAACTTCCCTATTTCTTCCGTCAAGTTGTGCCAAATGGACCCGAAGTCATAAAAATCTTGTTGTAGGTTATCCTGGTCGGTTAAATAATACAATGAACCGAACAAATTGAACTATGAATAATGGTGTAACATAACTGCTGTCAATTCTAGGGACTGATTAACCTATATATACTTGGATCCAACCGGATTGCTTACTTTTCCTCTTTCCTCACATAAGCAGTTTATTTTTTTTTGCACATAATCACCAAGCGGAGTGATTGAACACCGCTTGAGGAATGTGACCAATGTCACTAAAAACCAGTTTGGTTTTATGCCTGGGAGGCCCACTATGGAGGCAATTTTCTTACTCCGTCAGCTTATGGAGAGGTATAGGGAGCAAAAGAAGGATCTACATATGGTGTTCATTGACTTGGAGAAGGCATACGATAAGGTACCAAAGCCAGTCATGTGGTGGGTGCTAGAGAAACACAAAGTCCCAACAAAGTACATTAACCTTATCAAGGATATGTACGATAATGAGGTGACAAGTGTGCGCGTAAGAGATAGTGAGACCGATACTTTTCCTATCACAATAGGGCTACACCAAGGATCAACCTTAAATCTATACATCTTTTTCTTAGTCATGGATGAGGTGTCGAAGGATATACAAGGGGATATCCCTTGGTGTATGCTCTTTGCTGATGATGTAGTGTTGGTAGATGAAACAAGGGACGGTGTTGGTAGAAAATTGGAGCTATGGAGGCAGACCTTAGAGTCTAAGGGGTTTAGACTTAGTAGAACCAAAACCGAGTATATGAGATGCGACTTTAGTGATGTCAGGTGTTAGGATGGAAATGATAGTTTACAAGGACAAGTAGTACCTAGGAGCGACACATTTTGATATTTAGGATCAATGTTACAAAGCAATGGTGATATTGATGACGATATTTGCCACAGGATCAAGATCGGGTGGATGAAGTGCCGGCAAGCATCTGGAATCTTATGTGATAAGAAAGTTCCACAAAAATTGAAAGGAAAATTCTATAGGACGGTGATCAGACCTGCGATGCTGTATGGAGCAGAATGTTGGCCAATTAAAAGTCAACATGTTCAACAAATGAGTGTTGCTGAGATGCGCATGCTACGGTGGATGTGCGGTCACACAAGAAGAGACAAAATTAGGAACGAGGTGATATGTGATTGGGTAAGGGTGGCACCAATTGAGGAGAAGCTAGTCCAACATTGCCTACGGTGGTTTGGACATATCCAGCGGAGACCTCTAGAAGCACCGGTCAACAGTGGGATTATAAAAAATAGAGAAAATTTTAGGAGGGGTAGAGGTCGACCAAGGTTGACATGACAGAAGGCGGTGAAACGAGACTTAAAGGAGTGGAACATATCTAGAGATTTGGCTTATGATAGGACTGCATGGAAATTAACAATTAATGTGCCAGGATCTTAGTTTATTCGTATTTTGTTACTCTTATCTTCTTTCTTATTAATTCATTTCTAAAATAAATAAATTGTAAAATCTTATTTTATTTGTTTTTTACTCTCATCTTATTTTCTATTACTTCTTCAAAAATTGTTGGGTTCCATTTCTAGCCGACCCCAACTTGTTTGGGACAAAGGCTTGGTTGTTGTTGTTGTCTTTTGGGTGAGAAAGTCCTGTTAGAATATATTATTTGAGGCTGAGCTTACTCAACTTGTTTGAGACTAAGGCTTTGTTGTTGTTGGTTTGTAATCTACTGTGTCTGAAGATGTTTTTGTTGCATAACTGCATCACTATACATTTGTGTAATAATAATATGTTGTCTTTGTGCAGCAAACGAGATTAGAAAATTTCTCGGTAAAAATACTACATCTGTTTGTAGAGCTATTGAGAGCATGCTAAAGGTTGGTAAAGTGAATTCACAATCAGGATTGGATCTTCCACAGGTTCGTCTCTTATGCTCTAATTTATTCATAGGCCAAACACTACTTAAATTAGTGCATCATTTCCTTGAAAGTTATTGAAGAAATTGCTTTGTTTTTCTTGTGATTAAGAGAAGCATGACATGCTATTTATTCTGTAAAACTGAATGTTGACAGTAATTAATTTTCCAATTCACCTGTGATGTTTCTTCTGTGTGGTAAATGTCCATTTTACATGGGTTAATATCATCTATCATCCCACAGTTTTAAGTTAAGAACACAACTTATATGAGGGGAAACAAATTGATATGTTTTAGGCAGTATATCGATCAACCTCAGATAGTTTGGGCCTTTGGGGTAGTAGAATGGGTCAGAATCTGTTCGGGGGATCATATGAACAAGAATAATTGTTTGTGGTAGTAACAGACTTTTCCCTATCTTTCTCTGAGATTATTTTTGAACTAATAGCCTAACCCAACATGCTTGGGACAAAGACTTTGTTGTTGTAATATTCTTGAACTAATAAGATTTTGTTGTTAAATTTCCAGAGAGATGGGATGACCATTCAGGCTGAACGACTCAACTTCCATCGTTACATCTCTCATTTCCGCTCTGTTCATAGGGGTGCTGCTTTTGCTAAAATGCGTACAACTTCTGTTAGAAAGTTACTTCCAGAGTACGGATCCTTCATGCCATTTTGTTGTTATTTCCTTGCTTGTGTCCATATGTATCCGTACTGAAAACTTCCATGTAGGTCATGGGGTTTCCTGTGTCCGGTCCATACGCCCGATGGAGAGCCTTGTGGTTTACTAAACCATATGACTTCCACGTGCCGTAAGATATGCTCATGTCCTCTTGAGTTCAATTCTTCACTGCACTCCCTAAACACCACTACCTCCTTCCTATCCAGAGACCAGGATCTCCTGTTTCTTTTGTCTTTGGCAACATGACCCATCTTCATTCCCCCTGTTTAAATGTTCTTATGTTTTTGTTCTTATCTTTTGGGGCAATAACTGCTAACTGTTGAGTTATTATTTTATCAGCATCAGTTTATATTTGGTGTCTACAGGTGTTTCATCATTCTACGACTCAGAAGGGGCGGTTAAAAATTTTGAGAATATAAAATCATCACTTGCTGCTGAGTTGGTTCGTATCGGAATGAACCCATTGTCACCGAAAATTGAGCGAACTGGCCCCCCAGAAGTACTAAGTGTCCATTTGGATGGATGCATTGTTGGTACTATTGCTTCTGCTAAGATTGAGAAAGCAGTTAACTATCTTCGAATATTAAAACTTCTGGCAAACTCAGGGGTCCGTTCTCTTATTTTATCGTGCTTTTATTAAATTGACCATTTATTGTTTATTTTTCTTCCATGTTCAGACTCATCGACTTATTTAAATTCTTATTAGATTCCTAAAGATCTGGAAGTGGGTTATGTTCCCCTAAGTCTGGGTGGAGCTTATCCTGGCCTTTACCTTTTTATAAATCCAGCTAGATTTGTCCGACCTGTCAGAAATCTCACTAGTCTACCTGATGGAAAGGAAAATATTGAGCTTATTGGACCATTTGAACAGGTATGCCCTGATAAATCTCCTTATTCCATTTAATAGTTTGTTACTTATATAACAATAACTTATTTTTTATTCAACATTAGGCATTCATGGAGATAAAATGTCCAGATGGTGGGGCTGGTGGGAGAAAAGAATTATTTCCTGCAACTCACGAAGAAATCCACCCTACAGCCATTCTCAGTGTAGTTGCCAATCTGACACCTTGGTCTGACCACAACCAGAGTCCTAGGAATATGTACCAATGCCAGGTAAATACAATGATCTAAATTGTGCATAATGATGGTTAAGGCTTTTTATGGATTGACTGTTCTCCTGCTTATTTGCAGATGGCAAAGCAAACCATGGGTTTTTGCGGGCAAGCTCTAAAGTTTCGTACTGATATAAAAGCATTCCATCTGCAGGTTTGTTTTGTATAGATAATTAATTAGTCATCATGGAAGTGTTATTTTGTTTGTTTTTTCGAAGTTGTTTCATTGTAGTTGGATATGTAAAATATTTCATAGTTACATACATCCTTACATTATTCTTAAAGTGCATACATTTTAACTTTGGTCTCGTTATCAATTATCATAGCTATGTTATTCTCAGTTATCACTAGGTGTAAGTAATATACTATCTTTGTTTCCCTGTAGACCCCTCAGACACCAATTGTTCGGACAGCTACATATACCAAATATTTTATGGATGAATTCCCATCAGGAACAAATGCTATTGTTGCAGTGCTGTCATACACAGGGTAAGACTTTCATTATAGTATGATCACTTATGAACTTTGCTTGACAAGATGAAACTATTGCTGTGAGCTAGTTATGACATGGAGGATGCCATGATTTTAAATAAATCAGCTATTGATCGTGGAATGTTCCGTGGACATATTTACCAGGTAAGTTACACATCTCTTATTTTGTCGATCACTGTCATGGTTTTATCATCCACATGCAATTTGGTACTTTGGTTTATAACTTTTTTTTTTGTGACATGCTACCTATGTAGCTTCTCAGTCAAAATCTAAGGAATTCTATTACATTTGTAGCTAGCCTTTTGATTTATCCAACTTTTTTTCGATATTGACTAAATTAAGTTTCTTGTTTGGAACAGAAAAAATGATATTTTGGTGTGATTGATTAATTTTATCGGAGTCAAGTTATTCTTGTTATGATTTAGAAGTTATTACCGTTTATGAGACTTGCACCAGTGCAAATGGTTTGTTTTCAAATTGTGTGGCTGTCGTTAAATTTTGAGTTGGTACCAATACCTCTCTTTTGCTTACGTGGCAGTTGAGCAGTGTTTGATATCCCACAATCTCACCCTCTAGCCCTCTATTCTTTACCAATCCCATTCCAAAATTCCAAATAGAGTTATCAATACATGAGTCCAGATAGGCCTCCACATGAATACAACCAACAAATCGGAACCCTTGAAAAATGATAAATTACCATGGCAATTGGCATACTTGTCTGATATGTAAGAACTGAAGATCGACATGAACTCGTCGCACCTTGCAAGTCCAGAAGCATGAACTTGTATCACTGTTCACAGTTCACATCCCTTTTCCTGTACACTCCACAGGTTGGATCGTGGGCAACAGGCCAACAGCCCTACTCTAGCTTCCTGCAGTCCACAACAATATTTTCACAACTTCACCTAGTTTCTTGTGTAATATGTAGATGATTTTTGGAATATCTTTTAGACATTGCAACATGCTGAATTTGCTATCGGGGGAACCAAAACCCCTAGGCACAAAAAATACGCTGAATTTCGGTGCAGTAACACTGCAAATGATTCCAATGGTGTAATAATATGATTTAAAATGTTCATAACATAGCGGTATATAGCTTGCACTTGCTATGGTAAATTTTTTGGTGGCCTGATTTTCTGGTTTCCTTGTCATAGAAAAATTGGTAGTTTAACAATATTCCTCTAATTGTTATTTTATAGTATTCCTAATAGCTGTTTGGTTTTGAGGCTTCAAAAGTAACCCATGTTCTTATTAACAATAAATGCAGACTGAGTGCATTGACTTAACAACTAAAAGTAGAGATGAGGTTTCAAAAATGTTTGCCAAGAGTAAATTGTCAAGGGAGACAAGTGATGCAATTGATTCAGATGGTCTTCCTCGGCTTGGAGAGGTTCTTATGTATTCATGCTAAATTTAGTCATTTCCTTGCGACCTTGCGCAACGACTGCTGTTGAATTTCTTCTCTTGTAAAATTATCCTCATTTGTACATCTATTTTCATTAACAGAAAGTGCATCCAAATGAGCACTATTACAGTGTGTATAACAGTGTCAAAAGTGCAGTAACGCCTATGAGACTAAAAGGGACTGAGCCAGCATTTATTGACTATGTTGCTGTCAACGGGGCAAGTTCAAAGTTTACTATGCAGAAGGTAAGACTACATACAAATAACCATTTCAGTATGATTTTTAGTTGGCAGAAAGTGACCAGAACAATCAGACATGCATTTTTTTTGCTGTCTTGGTTTTTTGAAAGTGACACATCATTCTTGTATTTTTATGTCTTAAGTGAAAGAACGTTCTTGAAAGTTTCATCATTTTTTTCTTCCATGATCATGGTATGTGTTTCACAAGTCGATGTTTCTGCAGGCGAATATTCGTCTGCGTCGTGTGAGAAACCCCATAATTGGTGACAAGTTCAGCAGCAGACATGGGCAAAAGGGAGTTTGTTCACAGTTGTGGCCTGACATTGACATGCCATTCTCTGCAAATACTGGCATGAGGCCAGATCTGATCATTAATCCTCACGCATTTCCTTCAAGAATGACTATAGCAATGCTCTTAGAGTCTATGGCAGCGAAGGTATAAAGATAAGCTTATCTAATTGATTGGGCGAAACTTTTTTGTGTTGCAAACTGAAAGCTATCTAGTAACAAAAGAAGGAACAACCAAATTCAAGTTGAACTGATACTACAGGATTTCAATATGATCATACTTCTGCAAAGCCACAATATTTTGTTGGATGAGCTGATTCATATTTCTGCAAGATTGACCATACATGGCTGCTAGAATTTTTAGGATGGTTGATTTGAACACTACACTCTATCTGGTCTTTATTTTTGCTTGCTGTATGAGAACTTTAGATTTTTATTCCATCAGTTTCTTGAATAAGAGATATTTCCACTTATGTTTTTATCACTTCTAAAAGTTAAATAGCAAAGTTTATAATCTGCAGGTTTAATGGTATGGTGGCCCCAATGGCCCAATTTACTTGAAAATTGTCTCATTGTCATTTAAGGGCAACAATATACTTTTATTTTTTGCTTTTAAAAATGCTAACACGAAGTTCACTCCTAGAATTGTGTACTATGATTGGTACCTTTATCTAATGTTTGCTTGTTTTTTATCCTCAAAGGCTGGAAGTCTGCACGGAAAGTTTATGGATGCAACACCTTTTGCAAACTCTGTCAAAGAGGAGGGCAGTGAACCTACTTCTGTTGTGGATGATCTGGGCCCCATGCTTGCGTCTTATGGATTCAATTATCATGGAACCGAGGTTCTTTATAGTGGTCTTTTTGGCAATGAAATGACCTGTGAGATTTTCATTGGACCTGTTTATTACCAACGTCTTCGTCATATGGTGTCAGATAAATTTCAGGTGAACGATTGTCTTTTGTTTTACCATTAACATTTGGGCTTCTATGGATCTATTTTTTCACCCACTATGTTCTATTTAGTTGTCCTTTTCTTCCTGAAAAAAAGAAGAAATTTTGGGTCACTAGTTTTATCCAGAGTAGTTGGCTACTTCTTTTTCCTCTTTATCTTTTGTATCCGTTTGGAGAACTCAGCATACCCATTCCTTTATTAGACTTGTGACAAAAAACAGATTATGTATCTGTCAATTAGACTGAAAAGTGTAATTTATGCTCTGTGTACCTTTGTTCAGGATTTGGATTCTTACTGAAGTCACTTATCTGTGCAGGTCCGCACAACAGGTCGTATAGACCAGATAACAAGACAGCCGATAGGAGGAAGAAAGCATGGTGGGGGAATTCGATTTGGTGAGATGGAGCGAGACGCGCTCCTTGCCCATGGGTCTGCCTATCTGTTACATGACAGGCTCCACTCCTGTTCGGACTATCATATCGCGGACGTGTGCTCTATCTGTGGGAGCTTACTGACAGCAACAGTAATAAAATCTGATCCCCAGAAGAAAGCCAAGTGTGAGACGGTTGGACCTCCGTCTGGGAGACCTCAGAAGAACTTTGCATGTCAGGCCTGCAAAACGAGCAAAGGTATGGAAACCGTTGCGATGCCATATGTGTTCAGATATCTGGCAGCTGAGCTAGCAGCCATGAACATAAAGTTGGAGCTACGGCTGAGCAACAGATCGGAATTGTCTGCCAGCAAATAATAATAAACCTCTACGTCCACTGGCACCATTGGGCATTGGCTCACCGAGGGTGCTTGGCTGGAGATGGCCATGGCATGCATGTCCACAATGCCTGCTTACAAGATGTAGCAAAATTTTGTTCGAAGAGGGGGAGGTGCAACTACTGCCCCTGTTGAGTATCAAGTCACACTTGTATCGCGATTGGCACCAGTTTCAGACATAGGCGTCATGTATCATTGTAACTTGTACAAAACATTAATCTTAATCTTGGCTTTAAGTTCTATTGTCTGCATCTGGTGATATGCTGTTGGCAGCGTCACGCCACGTCTGTCCGTATGCTCATCTCGCTGCGACGCAGCAGGTGAGGCCTCCGAGCCTGTCTGCTCGCTGACTGGTTCGTGCCTCGTAGAGGACACAAAATTCGTTCGTAGGAGAGGAGAGCAGACTGGCAGCAAAAGAGAGGTGCTTATTTTCAGCCTGCCTTAAAATTACCATTACTGTCCTTAAAAACAATCCATAAATATGACTTTTGCCTCCTCTAAGTTACTTGATACATTCTGATGATAAGTCATAAGATAAATAGTGAGAAGCGAGCCAGAAGAGCTAAAAGTGCTAAAGCATCGAGAGCACATTTTGCGTTTCTTGACCAGATAAACATTAATACACTACTGAATCAGAATTCAGAAGTTCAGAAGAAGAGAGAACTCGTAACTAGCAGAGAGGATAACCACTCTTGATTTGCTTGGTCCACTGGACTGATGGGAGGTAACGGTATACTTTTGCAGCGACTCCATGGCCATCTTTTTCAGAACCCTGTTGCCTACCTGCATATTTCCACCGTCTCAAAAAATTTATCATTTTCTAATTATAAAATAAATTAAAACATGACAAAGTTTTTGAACGGGAGGAGTACGAGACACGCTGGCCGCCTGCTCCGAGATCACAAACTCAGCATTACAGCGATGGCAACAACGTTAGACCGTGTGAACTGTGTTGTTGTAAAGATTGCTGGATAATGTAAATTTAGAGTAAATATTGTAAAAGTAGAAAGAGAATAGTGTATATAGTAACGAATGTGGATAGTCTTAACAAGAGCAGCGTGTCCATCGTCCGGTTTCCATCTCCGCACATTCATGGTGTGTTTGTTTCGAGGGATATGGTGGGACGGGACGAGACAATCCTACTTTTCTATTGTTTGGTTCAGAGACAGATAGGATGGAGTCATCCCTCAATAAGAAATATTCTCTCTAGATACAAGACAGAATCAGCGCTTCAAAAACATAGGGACGAGTCCATCCCACCTCCGCTACGTGAGCGTTGGTTACTGCTTTATCTCATATCATACTCACAAGCATCCGTCTCATTCTACAATACAAACAAGAGACGAGATAATTCCATCCCAAATCATCCTCCAAAGCAAACAAAAAACAAGAACCATTCCATTCCTTCAAACAATTAAAAAAATAAGATCATCCCATATTTAAAAAGTAAGATGGATCCGACCCATTCTACTTTGTCTCCGAATAAAAAATGTCATAAAATGACTGTTACAAAACATTTTCCACATGATCACTTGAATGGTCACAAGCGGTTTCAACCGCCCTCCCGAACAGCCATATCTCCTCACGAATGTGTCTCTTCACAATGTATAAATACATGATGAATGAATGAATAAAACAACAGTTGAATCATATGCAATTGTCTTTGTCTCTCTCTCATTTTACTTTCAACACGTTATCAGCACGCTCTACCGAGCGATCGAGAGGAAGAACAAATAGAAGAACACATAACAACAGTTAAATTATTTGCAAGTATTTTTGTCTCTTGCTCATTTTACTTTCAACAATGACCACATGCCTCACCCACATCGCTGGCCCCCTCGCGCAGCGCAGCGGTGAGCTGGTGCGCCGTGTGGCACATTGCTGGTCTTTGCTCTTCCAGGCGCTGGGCCATATCGCTGACCCCACCTAGGTTCCAGCCCAACTGTACCTTGCGGCCCGTAAAATCAAAGCCCAATAGTCCCAACCCCATTCCCTCGGCCGATCACCCCCACTCCAGTCTCCCGCTAACCCTAACACAAAGGCAGGCCCACCCGGCAGCTACAAGTAGCAAGCAGCTCAAACAGCGGCGGGCAGGACGGGCGGCGCGAGCGAGCTGGCTGTGGCAACCGGCAAGGCGAGGCGGCACCCCGGGCGAGCACGGAGGTGACGTGACGCGAGATAGGGCACCACCGAACGCCGCCACCGCAGCTCGCCATGTCGGACTCCGACGACTACGGTGCGTTCCCCGCGCCCGAACGCTCGTGTGCTGCTCTATACCCTTCTACTATCCGTTTTGGCCAGGCTTTTAACGGATCGACCTCTCTCGTTCGGGGTTCAGTGGACTTGCCCGTGTCGGACGACGAGGAGGACGAGGACCTCGATGATGATGAGGTCGACGAAGACGAGGAGCAGGAGGAGGCTGGGGGCTCGCGTAAGAAGGCCAAGGCCAAGCAGCACGCGGAGCAGCTCAGGCGGCTGCAGGAAAAGGTCCGTTCACTCCGATTCTCGCTCCGTTCACTCCGATTCACGCGGAGCAACTCTATGGCTTCAACATTCACCTGCCCCTTTTTCATTGAACATGGAAGATGGCATTGCCATGCAATTTAGTCTCTCTATAATAGCTTGTCAGTTTTTTCATTGGTCCATCGACTGCTTGGCTACATGATAAATGGATTTGCCTAAGACATCATTTTGCCTATTCTTGGTGTTTTGCCTATTAAATTCTTTGCTGCAGCTCTGAACTGGGCCGGCTATGATTTAAGAATTTGACCATCAGGAACAGTATCTGACTCATTTTTGTTTCCTGGATTAGTCAATTCTCTCATTCCTAGTTTTGTCTGTCTTCACAGTGCCAGTGTCACTGTTGGTTGATTTGAAATTCCTCTTGGCTGTAGGATCCTGAGTTCTATAAATATTTGGAAGAGTGTGATAAAGAGTTGTTGGAATTCGAAGACGATGAAGTTGAGGTAGTGGAAGTGTAACCTTCTATCTTTTTTGTAAATTTTTTCCTTCAATTGAACCATATAAGTTGAGTCACTGTTGAATATTATGTTTAGGATGATCAAGAAACTGGTGGTGGTGATGATCGTGATGATGAACCTAGTTCTGAGCGTAAGGAAGAAGTGAAGCAAAGTGTGAAACCTATTACAATGGATATGGTTGATTCCTGGTGCAATGGAGCGGAGGATGGGAAGATAGGCTCTATCCGTTCTATTCTTCGAGCTTTTCGAAAAGCCTGCCATTATGGTGAGGATCAAGGGAACAATTCAGCTCCAAAATTCAGTGTCATGTCTGGCAGTGTACTGGATAGAGTCATGCACTTTGTTTTGAAACATATGGATAGAATCCTCCGCGAATTACTTGGTGCTCCTAGCTTTGGAGGGAAGAAAGAGGCAATCAGTGAGCTGATGGTCACTAAGTCATGGAAGAAGCATGGTAATCTTATGAGGATATATCTTGGAAACGCACTACATATGATTACAGAGATGACTGATGAGCAAATGATAGCATTTACTATACACCGTGTCAGGGCATCAGCTGTTTTTCTGGCAGCTTTTCCGGCACTTCTGAGGAAGTATGTTAAGGTGCGTTTCTTGCACCTTTTATTCTACATTTGCAGTTGATTTCTGCGTTGCTATGATGTTCATGCACCGAATTTTCCATTTGCTTGTGTTTGCATGCACCAATAACAGGCTCTGCTGCATACCTGGGCTAGAGGACGCGGTGCAATGCCCCTTGTCTCATTTATGTTCCTTCGAGACTTGTGCATTCGGTTAGGTTCAGATTGCCTAGACACGTGCCTCAAGGGTATCTACAAGGCCTATTTGGTGAACTGCAAATTGTCCAAAACTATTAGTGGATCGAAACTGCAGCATGTTCAATTCCTTGGAAATTGTGTCAGAGAATTGTATAGTCTAGATCCACAAAGTGCATACCAGCATGCTTTTGTCTTCATCCGTCAACTGGCAGTTATCCTAAGAGGAGCCCTTACTGAACGAGGACCAAAGGTATATGCTGTTGAACTCATCACCATTCCCTTGAACTTCATTGATTACCTCTGAGCTCACAGAGAACTCTGATTCTTGTTTTATGTTTGAAAGTCGGTGAAAGACAAAAAGCAGAAAGAAGTTAAAAAATCAGCAAAAAAACAAATGGAGGTACTTACTGTTCATACTGACCTATAGCACTTTTATGATATTGTATACTCTATTCTGACTTTCTTGATTCCTATTCCTGCTCATTGAGTATTTCTATCTGTGTATCTATTATGTTTTTCTTGCCCCTCATTGAGAACAACTCGATCCTTGCAAATGCTAATGTATTCCTCCCTTGTTGATTGGATGCCATTGGTTTATTCAACACTAAACAATGTTATTAAGTTACTGACTGATGATGAGTTCACCTTGAACTTGTGCAGAAATCTTATCAAAGAGTTTATGATTGGCAGTACATATTCTGTCTTGAGCTATGGACAGGTGTTGTTTGTAGTTGTAGTTCTCAGGAGGAATTTCGGCCTCTGGCGTATCCCTTGACCCAGATAATACATGGCGTGGCATGTCTTGTGCCTAGCGCGCGGTACTTCCCTGTGCGTCTTAGGTGTGTAAAGATGCTTAATTGCATTGCTGAAGCCACTGGTAGCTTCATTCCTGTGTCGTCCTTGCTGCTTGATATGCTTGAAATGAAAGAGCTGAGAGGACGTCCAGATGGAGGTGTCGGCAAAGCAGTGAATCTGTTCAGTGTTAAACAGGTATAACTTACTGTCCTATAACAATGTATACATAATATGCCTTGTGAAGAAGCTTAACAGTCCTTTTGTTTGGCAGGTGGACAAGAAAACGGTGAAGACACGTGCCTTCCAAGAAGCATGCATCTATTCTGTGGTTGATGAGCTAGCAAAACATTTGGCCCACTGGAGCTACTCCATCGCTTTTTTCGAGATGTCTTTTATTCCACTTGTCCGGCTTCGAAGCTTTTGCAAAACCATTAAGGCTGACAGATTCCGGAGAGAGATGAAGGATCTTATTCATCAGGTTTGCAAACACATGTAAAGGAAATCATATTTATTTTATTTAGGTTATTGCACGATTGATAATATTTATCACATCTCTGATTTCAGACTGAGGCTAATGTTGAATTCATTAAGTCGAAGCGTGTGGGCATTGCATTTTCGCCTAATGATCCTGCTGTAGAGTCATTTCTACAGGCATGAAACCTGTTTTTTTGTACACAATTTGTTTTTACCATTCACTCTTATGCTATTGTATCAATTTATAACATTTTTTCCCAACAGACTGAGAAGGAAGAACAGTCCAGTCCCCTCTCGAAATATGTTGCTACTCTACACCAGAGAGCACAAGATAGGATGGATGCTCTGGACGAGACTAGGTTGGTTTCATCCATGTTTAACATCATATAACAAACATATACCCTTTGCAGCCATATATTGTAGCGTGTAGCACAATTTAGTACCGCGTGCAATTCACAAGAACATTGTATTGTCCTTATATTGTGAATACATATTGATTAATGGCATAGGCCTCACTAATTCCCTCTTCCCGACCAGTGTCATTGTGGGCGCAGAATCCTCAACCTTCTCACGGAGGTTATCAGAGGCACAGAAGCTACAAGATGAGCTGGATGATGATGAAGGCACCATTGCTTTCAGTAAGAACCTGTTGGCTGAAAAGAAGAAACCCAAGTATGTTCCTTTTTTTTTGTGTGTGCGTGTTCTTTTTCCAGTTCCCTTCCTGTGGAAAGCACATTTATACCCTCACTCGGGATGCAGAATTGTGAAGGAGAAGAACAAGAAGCGGGCCCATGAGCATGATGATGATGAGGACCTGGTTGAGGATCTTGTCCTAAGCTCAGACGAGGAAGAGGGAGATGAAGGTAATGATCAAGAAGGGTCTGTTCCGGTTGAAGATGACAGTGATGAAGACTTTGTAGACCCGGACAGTGAGTTCAAGAAGCAAAAGAAGGCGAAACTGAAGAGACGGAACAAGCACCAACCAGTAAACAAGGCACCCTCGAAAACGAAAAGGAAATCACACCCCAAGAAGAAGGCGAAGCATTAATTACTCTTGGTAGGACTCAGCAAAGAAAGGCTTGCGTATTCATGAAAATTTGCAATTAGGAAAGTTCAGTTGTCTTTTTTGTCCGTCATTTCCCTGGATCATCTTTATAGCAGTTGTTAATGTATGTTTGCTCGTTCAGTATGGGCGATATTTTTCGTGTTTGTTTTATGTGTTGACTTCACAGTCACATACTTCCATGGAAATTGACCCATAATTTTTCTGTGCTGTTTTTGGGAACGTGTATGCTTTGCGATGAAAAAATTTGGATTCTCACTTTCTAGCCATTGCAAGATCAGCGACATGATTCGGGACTGTTTTATAAAATTAGGAACAAATTGTTGCCAACAGTGCAATTCATAATGGGCTGCCACTGAAATTAGCAATTATTGCAAGCTTATCAATACTAGCAATTGTTGCAGACCCAGGTGTGAAACTCTGTTACTTGCTACCGACGCAGGCCACACGGGGACCCAGTCACGCCACGGTCGCACGAACCACAAAGCACCCAGCGGCCCCGACGCGGGGAAGTAATAAGCAACCTCTGGTCTTGCACACTACCCCTCCAGATCGACCGACGACTTGCCCCACGAATTGTATCTTCTTCGCATTGAAGCAAACCAAACCCCCATCTCCATCTTGGCCCGCCCCGGCCGGCGCTCCCCATGGCGTCGTCGTCGGCGTCCAACGTGATGCTCGCTATCCACGAGAAGAAGACCACCGCGACCGACCTCTACCGCCCGCTGCGCCTCTACATCGCCTCCGCCTACTCGGAGCGCGAGGCCGCCGCGGCCGACGACGACCTCTGCGCGGTGCGGGACCTGCGCGCCGCGGTCGAGCAGCCCTCCCTCCCGGACCCTTCCTCCCTGGATCAGCGCCGCGACGCGCTCCTCGCCTACGCCCGCGCGCTGGCGCTCGTGGAGCCCCGCTTCCCCATCTCCCCCGACCGCGCCCACGTCCACTCCCTCACCTTCACCTGGCACGACTCCTTCAAGGTGAAGCTCAAGTGCGCCCTCGCCTCGATCCAACTGGAGAAGGCCGCCGTGCTCTTCAACCTCGGCGCCGTCTACTCCCAGATCGCGCTCGCCGCCGACCGCGCCACCGAGGTCGGGATCAAGACGGCGTGCGGAGCGTTCCAGGCCGCGGCGGGGGCGTTCGCGTGGCTCAGGGAGAGCGGGGTCGCCGCCAAGGCCGTCGCCGCGGGGGCCACCACCGTCGATGTCACCCCCGAGTGCGCTGGCATGCTGGAGAGGCTCATGCTCGCACAGGCGCAGGAGTGCTTCTTCGAGAAGGTCGTGGCTGGAGGGAAGCCACCCGCGCTGTGCTCCAAGGTGGCGCGTCAGGTGCGTGGTTACTGCCTGTTGCTCACATTGTTTCGTTACTGGCGATGTGTTAAGGTCCTGTACTTGATTTGACATCAACTAGATCTTCGAATGATTCCGGATCTGTTTAAACAGTAACAATATGTTTACCAGCTAAGGTGAATTTGTGATGCTGTAATGTTTGGGAACCTATCCAGTCAGGGGACTATTTAGCCAAGTAAAGATATGCTGAATCCAAAGCAATGGTACCACATGCATCGTAAAATCGTGATAAATCTGATTCTGGAATCGTCCCATGGGATCATTAAACTGTTTAATCGGAACATATGTAACACATAGCTGAATTCAAAGGAGTATAATGGTCATTCATTGAGTACACATTTTATCCTGATTAACTTGCTTGAGTTCATGTGTGTACCCTGATGACAGTGAGACTATCTTCTGCCATTGATTTTATTTAGTTAGATGTGAATTGCATGGTTGGTTTTTGGTACTATTACTATTAATTCAGCACATTCTCTTGATGATATTGACACATTTCTTTGCATATGTGAAACTTTGGTGTTGTGGGCACCTGCTAATTCTTAGTCACTGCATGCTAACACATTTTTTCAGGTGGGCATATACTACGAAGAAGCTTATGCTGCTCTCAAGGCACCTCCTCTTAGTCAGCACTTCGATAAGTCATGGGTGGCCCATGTCCAACTGAAGGCAGTTCAATTCTATGCTGATGCTTGCTATAGGTATTCATTGGATCTTCATGAGAAAGAAGAAATTGCAGAAGAAATTGCACGATTGAAGATTGGAATGGGAGCCTTGGCAGATGCCAAGAAGGCTGTCAGGGGAGTCGCTGCCCAGCTTTTAGATTCTGTTAACAGGCTAGAGAGTAACATGAAAACCAATTTGGAGAGAGCTATGAAGGAGAATGATCGTGTTTACCTAATGCGGGTTCCAGCTGCTGGTTCCTTGGGGGCCCTCCCCGCCGCACCCCTTGTAAAGCCTACTTCTCTGGCTGAAGCTTTAGATGCTAGCAAGGAAAGGCTCTTCTCATCGCTTGTGCCTGATGGCAGCATGAAAGCACTGTCTAAGTACACGGAAATGGTAGACAATATAATCAGGACCCAGGCAGAGAAATTGCAGCAAGCTAGTGAGATCACTAGAGTCAGGTTGAAGGAAATGGACTTACCAGATTCTATTCTTTCATTGGAAGGTAATATCACGCTACCTTTTGATCTGAAGGAAGATGTAGAGGCTGTGCAGATAAGCGGTGGCCCTGTTGGATTGGAGGCTGAGTTGCAGCAGCTTCAGGATTTGAGGAGAGTTAACCAAGAACTACTTGTTCAGACTGAGGAGCTTCTGCAGAAGGAGGCGAGTGAAGATGCTCAATTCCGGATGCAATTTGGCAGTCGTTGGACTAGACCTCAATCAAGCACACTGACAAAAAATATTCAGGATCGGTTGAATCTATTTGCTGCTAATCTTAAGAAAGCTTCTGATAGCGACTCACTGATCGAACGAGGCGTAAAGGAGAACTATCCCTTGATGTCTATTCTTGATAAAAGGCCGGTAAGAGTTTAAAATCATGAGAGCCAATGTAGTATCAAAATTTAATAGGATCACTTGTCTTTATTTGCTTCGCAATGAACTTCACCCTTTTCTTCTGTCTCTATTTAATTCTTCATACATGTTCGTGTTAAATATTGCAGATAGAATCTGCACTTCCAAGCATTTCAAGGCCTATCATGTCCTTAGATGGGAACGAAGATGCTATTGTTGGAGCCTTGAAACAAAGCCTGGTAATATACATTTGTTCTTCAGTCATGCAGTAGGACCAGTTGTTTGAAATTTGGCAAAAAGTAATTCTGTTATGTTGACAGAGGCAACTGGAGTCTCTAGGAGCACAAAGGGCTGGTCTTGAAGATATGCTCAAAGAAATGAAGAGAAAGGTACAGTCATTGCTTCTTGTAACTTTCTTGGTGGTTTCGCGTTTCGCCCATAGAATACTTTGTGTGATAGTAGCTTTAACTTGTAATTTTGTGATTTGCATTGCCCCATCCAACTTCACTTGAAGATGTTATGCAGATCCTGAGAGATCCTGATTCTCAGATTTTTTTTTCAGATTTGTTGGTTCTTGCATTAGCTGAAATTTAACCATTAGCTTTCATTACTGAAATTAGTGGCAAATACCTGATGATGTTATCATATATACTATTTTGTGCACTGAGAAGATTCATTTCTACCAGGATGATATTCTGCCTAAGTTGATGGCTGGTGTTGGATCGCATGATGATCTTTTTAAGAAGGAGGTTGCAAAGTATGATCCTATCTGTGCTGAAATTGCTGATAATATTGTAGCACAGGAACAATTATTGCTGCAAATACAGGTAAGCAGACATTCCTTACAAAATTGATGCATTCTGCTTTCAGGCTCTCTTTGTGATAAAAGTTCGGAGATATATAACTCATCATTGACATACTCATGTAAGAACTAAGACCGAGTAAAAGGTTATGTTATCATTTTACAATTGAATTGGTTAACTTGTAGCTACAGGGGAAAAAAGACAATTGAGAAGTATTTATGAAAAGTTTGTGTGCTATGTTTTGCCATGTTATATCTGATTTGACTACAGACATACAATTTGGACCCTTGCACAGGCACAAAATGAGCAATTTGCTGTGGTCTTCAATCTCGAGGATTATAAGGGTAACTTTCTAACCCCCCCCCCCCCCCCCCCCCCCGGTACCATAATATATCTGAACACACAATGGCATTTGTAGTCTGGTTTGTATGCCTTGTGCTTTTTTTAGGACCATGTTATGATAATTTCAGCAGTTTATGGCTTTAGTATGTGCATGATTTGTTGCTGCCTTTCACCAACATTTTTGCATTTGCTTATCATGAACTTAGTTACTTAGGTAGCGGGCGAGCTTTCTGCCCATTCTTAATTCTTTAGCCTGACAACCAGTGGTTCCCTACCCATTAATTAACCATGTTGTACAATTATTGATTCAGACATTTCCGCAGCTAGCAGCAGTTTTTACAGTCCGCTTATCTATATGATCATCTTCCACTGTTCACTAATTGTATATTCAAATAGCAGGCTTGTTCTGATTGTGTGTATCCTTTTTCCTTTACCTGCATCATTTTTCTGGAGTTACTTCAATTAATACTGCTTTTGTTTAATAAACACTCCTATTCTCAATATGCTTTTGATAACACTGCTTTGTAGTATGTGCTGAAAAGTTGTTTCATCCCTAACTTCTAATCATCATGATATGGAAATGAAATCAGTCAGGATCTTATTTATCATATTATGTGTAGCTTCATTCTCTTGTTTGGAAGTGTGGGAATCAGATCTTTCCAAAGTCTACATGTTGATCTGACTTGTGTAACTTCTTTTTCAGCTTCCCGCGAGAGAAGTTACAAACAAATTGCTGCTGCTGTTGCTAAATATCGGGAGATCAAGAAAAATATCAATGAGGGCCTAAACTTTTATGTGACCTTACAGGTTTGTTTGCATTTCCATTTACATCTTGTTCCAATTTATTGAACATACGAATTCTGATGTCTCCGCTCTGAAGGACTTCTGAGTATTCAATAATTCCTGTGTACAGGAAGCAATAGGCAAAATAAAACAGCAGTGCAGTGACTTCGTAATGACCCGGAACATTCAGTGCCGTGAAATGATCGAAGATGTGCAGAGGAAGCTAGCTGGTTTCAACTTATCATCCTCGAGCCAGTCGTCTCTGCAGAGGAATGCTTCTGTACCACCTGATCAGAGCAGTCCATCACCACCTCCGCATATTCAGCATCCATACCCTGCTCCACCTGGGGGAGACCCAAGGCCTGGATACTCTCAACCGGAGCCAAGACCTGCATACTCACAGCAGTACCCGCCATCCTACGGTGCTCCACCGCAACAGGCTCCATATGGCGCACCACACCCCGGGCAGTACCAGCAACCACCGCACCAGCCACCTCCAGGCCACGACTATGGACAACAACCCGCATACCCTGGATGGCGCGGGCCATATTACAATGCGCATCAACAGCAGCCGCAGCAACCCGGGCCGTACCCTCAACCACCATACAACACCCCGGGGTCTCACCCTCCTCACCAGAGCAGCTACTACTGGCCTCGATGAGGGATAATCCTGACGTCGCTGCAACAATTTGTTTCCTTGTTTCCCACTGTCGTAATTGTGGATTATATTCCCGGACGTTCTGCATACGAGATTGGGTGGTGTAATATCAGGGTTGGCTAAACGGTAGCTTGTATGATTAATGATTTGTGCGTATAATAATGTATTGGATGTGGCATACGCGGATACGCTCTCGTGCAGTTACCACTCTGCAAGGTGCCATTACTCGGCTTCAGTGATGGAGCGAACATGCTGTGGAGTGATTTTTATAGAGGAACCCCGATAAGATTGTATGCAGTATATAGCGAATGTAACATAACTATCTGCATTTCCTTGAATGTTTCTCTTTTCATCAATATCCCCGAGTTCAGTAAGTGCTTGCTGTTCGCCTGTTCCTACTGATCGAGTGGCGGACGCACGAGTGGCCGTTTTTTTCCACCCACCCCCGGCGCATGCTCGTAGGTGTGAAGGTGTCAGCTTCCGCGGATGGCCAGCCGCGGCAGACGTCCCCGGAACCAAATCCTCTGCTGACTGGTAGGGCCATCCAGCGTGGGGCCCTACTGCAGAGGATTTGAGTCCGACGTCCCCACCGCACCGGCGTTCGGCCCTACTGGAAGCTGGGGCACGTCATTCAGGAATCAGGATGCACTCCAACTGTTCGGCGAAATGCTTCCTCAAGCCAGACCCACCTATGTGGCCGCCTTCGACGAGCTTTTCGTCGCCGTCGGTCGCGCGCGGGCGGATTCCTCGTCGTCCGTGAGCGACAGGGATGCGCTCACCATCTCGCTCTTCAACCGCATGGCCCGAGCCCGCCCACCCCCAACAAGATGGCTTCTGACATGTACACCTACAACATCGCGATCGGCTGCCGCCGCCGCTTGGACCTAAGCACAGCTCGGGCCTACCTCTTCGCGATTCATGAGAAGAACTTCTCTCTCGAAGCTTCCGCTGCGCCAACGATATAAGGTTTATAATATTAAATTGCTCAGAAGACAGAATTGGACGCATCATTTTCCATTATTTGCCTGATAACTTGACCAGGGTTCTAATATGTGGGCATTTTTTTTTTCTGTATGAAAAGTGTCAAGATCCCTTAATTTAGGTAAAAGAAAACAGGCTTGATCTTATATTGTTTTTTATACTGGAAAAGACATCAGCATTTACAGTTCGGGACTACTCAATTTGTGGCAAAATTTCGAATCCCAAGAAAAATCGCTGGACAGTCATTTATATGTTCCTATTTTCTACCGTGAACTATTCAAATGCATTCTTCTGAGTTTGTATGGATTTTAGGTGTCTGAACTTTGAAAAGATTTTAGGTGTTTGAAATTTGAGAAAAAAAAAGCAAACACCGTGTAATTAATAGCAAATACTACAATCACATAAAATTGTTATTTGATTATTTTACAATTAACATAATCATTATGAATTACAATTACAATTAATAAAATTTAAAAATACAAAATTACGTAAAAACTCACTTTCTTCTTCCTCCTCTAAGACGGCAAGCGCCGCCGCCCGCCCCGCCACCGCCATGGCACATGCCATCGTCACGTGCTTTGCCGATGTGCGTTCGGCACACTCCTACCGCCATGCTCGTCTCACCGCCGCATGCCCCCAACTGCCTCCACGCGCACCGATCAGGATCTGAGAACTAATCGGAGGAGAAAGAGAAAAGGAGGAAGAAATACGGAGTAGCATTTCTCTTCGTATACCACTGAGGTTCACATTCTGACTAGATCCTTTATCTTTATCTCGTCAATTTCATATAATTTCTCGATTGTTTTCTTTCATTTTTAGATAATGAATTGTTTCCCTTCATGAGTATATTTATCTTGGAATTCCATTTTAGATGCCTATTATCTAGAATTTTGGAATCTTATTTCTATCTCCCCTGTCAATCAGACGCTTCAAAATCTACCAAAATTTAAAGCGACGCCTCATTAATGATTAACTATTGTCATTAACAACTAGTCAATGTAGTTAATAATTAACCCTAACAATTAGCTAAATAACAAAAATTTATATATGTTAAACAATAACAAAATAATTTTATTTGATTATTTTATAACTAACATAACCTTTACAATTTACAGATTAACAATCAAAAAATAACAAGACAAATCACCTCCATCCTCCTATGCGGGTCGTCGTGCCGGTCGCACTGTCGCACTACCGTCGCCCGCTGCCGCCACCGCACAACGCTGCTGTGACGCCCGCATCCCCGCGCCGCTCAGCTCGCCCGCGTCGCTCGCCGTCGCAGCTCGCACCACGTCGTGCGTCTCCGCAGTTCACCCATACGTCGCGTGTGTTGCTCCTCCGCCATGTGCTGTCACACGCCGCCTTCGTCGCCTCTCCGATTGAAATCTGGATCGGGAGTGGAAGAGGAAACAAAAGAGGAAGAACATAATATTCCTTCCATTTTAATTTCTTTGTTACTAGAACAACTTTCATTAGTTCATTTCTAATTCTTTTGATTGTTCGAAACAATAATTGTTTCGGAACGGAAGTAGTAGTTATTAACACAAATCTTAAAGCAAATTTAAGGGTCACATGAGAAGTTGTTAGATTTCAGCACCTGAATTCCAGCATTTCCTTTGAAATAATTAATCTTCCAATCATCATTGCCAGTTAATCTCCCTCGTCAACCCTGCTGTGCTGGCTAAAACGAACGCAACCGTCATGAAGCTATACAGCCATGTATGCTCGCCCGCCCTCCTTCCCCGCGTAACGCCAGCGCCGGCGGGGACTCCATCTCTTCCTGACCAACCACCGGAAGCGCGAGTGGGGTTTCCACTGCGCCGACGCACCGGCTCCCATTCTCCCCTCTCCTCCGAGGGCGCGAGCTGCAGCGCCCACCAATGGCCGCGTCACGTGGGCACGCCGGCGCCGCGGCCACGAAGAACTTGTCACTCCGGCAGCCCACCAGCCGCCGTTCTTGCTTGCAGCTGGAGCGGATAATCCGTGAACGTTTCCGTTCAGGGAGTCTCCGCCCCGAGGATGCACTCCTTCTGTTCGACGAATTGCTTCTTGAAGCCAGACCCACCTCGGTGGCCGCCTTCAACAAGCTTTTCACCGCCGTCGGTCGTGCGCGCGCGGATTCCTCGTCGTCCGTGCGAGACGGCGATGCACTCACCGTATCGCTCTTCAACCGCATGGCCAGAGCCCACCCCAACAAGGTGGCTCCTGACATATGCACCTACAACATCGCGATCGGCTGCTGCCGCCGCCTGGGCCGCTTGGACCTCATGTTTGCCGTATTCGGTAAGATCCTTAAGTCGGGTTGGAGGGTAAACACCATTGTTCTCAACAACCTAGTTAATGGCCTCTGTGATGTCAAGAGGATTAGTGACGCCATGGACGTGGCACTCCGTCGAATGCGCGAGTTTGGCTGCATGCCTGACATTATTACCTACAGCACACTTCTCAAAGGGCTCTGCAATGACAAGAGGAGTCAAGAGGCTCTGGAGATGATCCACATGATGCTTGAAGTTGGAGACAGTAGCCGGCCGGATTCAGTGTCATATAGCACAGTTATCGATGGATTCTTTAAGGAGCATGAGGTGGGCAAAGCTTACAACCTCTTTCAAGAAATGTTGGATCATGGGATTTCCCCAACTGTTGTGACTTACAACTTAATGATTGATGGCCTATGCAAGGCTCGAGCAATGGAGAGGGCTGAGGCGGTTCTACAAGAAATGTCTGAAAAGGGTGTTTCTCCTATCTGTATCACATATAACAGTCTAATTCACGGATATTTCTGTTTAGGGCAGTGGAAAGAGGCATTTAGAAAACTTAATGAAATGTCCAGAGATGGTCACAGACCAAATGTTGTTACATGTGGTATACTGATCAACTATCTTTGCAAGAATGGAAGATTCACAAAAGCTAGGAAGTTTTTTGACTCTATGGTCCACAGGGGTCTAAAACCCGACGTTTGGACCTATAGTACGCTGCTTCATGGCTATGCTGCCAATGGATCCCTTGCTGATATGCATGATTTTCTAAATTTGATGGCTCGAGACGGTATTTCCTTTAATCATCATGTCTTTAATATATTGATAGGTGGATATGCTAAACGGCAAATGGTTGATGAGGCACTGCTTATTTTTAAAAAAATGCAGGAACAGCGATTGATGCCTAATATAGTCAGCTACGGAACGATAATAGATGCACTATGCAAGACAGGTAGATTGGATGATGCTATGTCCCAATTCAATCAGATGATCAAGGATGGATTTGCCCCATGCATAATCGTGTTTAACACCCTGATATTCGGTCTTTGTACCAGTGGCAAATGGGACAAGATTGAGGAATTGTCTTTTGAAATGATCAACAGAGGCATTCTTCCTGATGTTGTGTTCTTCAGCACAATTATGGACAACTTATGCAAAGTAGGAAGAGTTACTGAAGCCAAAAAATTCTTTGATGTGATGGCATGTATTGGTGTAAAGCCTAATGTTTTTTCGTATAATGCATTAATAGGTGGATACTGCCTAGATGGAAGGATGGATGAGGCAATAAAGCTACTTACTGATATGGTTTCAATTGGCTTGAGACCTGGTGATATTACCTACGGTACATTGATTGATGGCTACTGTAAGAAAGGAAGGACAGAGGATGGCTTGGCTCTTTTCAAGGAAATGTTGAGCAAGGGTGTGAAGCCTGGTCGAATTGCCTGTAATACATTGCTGCATGGGTTATTTCAATCTGATTGTGTCGTCGATGCAAAGGAGCTTTACCTGGAGATGGTTAACGCTGGAATGTGCTTGGATATTACCACCTATAACATAGTTCTTGATGGACTATGCAAAAATAACTGTGTCGCTGATGCGCTTGTTATATTCAAGAACCTTTGTTCAATGGATCTTCGACTTCATATTTGGACTTTCAATATTATGATCAATGCATTGTTCAATGTCGGCAGAAAGGACAATGCCATGACTTTGTTTGCTGCTATCTCAGGCAATGGTTTGATGCCGGATGTGGGGACCTACACCATAATGATGAAAAATCTGATTGATGAAGGGTTGCTGGAAGAGTCCGACAATATGTTTCTAGACATGGAGAAATGTGGCTGTAGTCCAAACTCACGTATGCTTAATGCTGTAGTTAGGAGTTTATTGCTTAGGGGTGACTTAAGCAGAGCTGGGGCTTATCTCTCCAGACTTGATGAGAGGGAGTTCGCACTTGAAGCTTCTACTACTTCACTGTTGGTATCACTTTCCTTGAAGGCAGAATATCGAGAAACTTTGATGTTGCTCCCTAAAAAGTACCATTTCCTTATGAAAGATAGCAATGGATGAATTCCTTTATTTGCATGATAATATGACCAGGGTGTGAACATACAGATATTTTCTGAGAATGGAAAGCGATAATGTCCTCTCAACAATTCTTCTGTTGATTGCTGCTCGTTGAATAATTGTTGCAACAAAATTGTACTAGAACTGTAGACGAGGTATTTACTCCTCTTACTGCTTTCATCCGGCAGTAAAACAAGTAACTATATTTAATGTTTGTTTCACCAAAAAATATCCTCAAATATTAGATATCACTGTATCAGATTCATGCTGCAGCGCACACCAGATGTTCATTTCTTTTGGTGGCAACATAGACGTTCATCTGTGGGCTGTTAATGGTGTGCTTGTGTTTGAGACGTGGACTGGAATGCATTTTATGCTAAAAATATATGATGTGCTTTTCAGTTTTTTTTTCCCTCAAGCTTTTCATTCTTACTGCTGAACTGGCGGATGTTCATGAACTAGCTGCGCATATATGCTTTGCGCAGTAGCTATTCCTAATCATAGAATGTAATGAGTTGGCTTCTTGTGAACCCTAAGTTCCATGTTCGATCAGTTTCAGAGTGTTGCACCATTTTTTCCTTATGAACCATATACTCCATCTCCATAAACTTGCCACATTTTTGGCGTCTCCCTTCGTCCAGCCAAATCAACGTATGAGGGGCTCTTTGATGGAGCGATTCAATTCAATCCTTGTAAACGGATTGGTAAAACATGGGCCTGGGTAAGTGCCGAGGCTCGTAACGGTTTGAATTCGATAGTCGTCATATTGGAAGCATGGACACTATGGAAGCACCGAACCGTTGTGTTTTTGCTGCAGCAGCTGCTCCTAGACGAGTCACAACTTTGATGTCAGGGCTCGAGGACTATCCTCTCTAATTAACGGCCCTTGAGCATGGTGTGTAAATTAGTACGTTTTGTCGTTCTTTTTTTGTAATCACGGGCACATATACAACCTGAGATTTTGTGGTATGTTGTAAAAAGGTAATTTACCCTAGTTTATCTTCTTAATACAAATATATGTTACCACACTCCTACGCGTTCGAAAAAAAAATTACAGCATGAGCGACGAAGCAACTCGGAAGAAAAGGTTAATGCAGGTCAATTTGGCCTCTGTAACATCAAATAACAGCCATTACAACAATAGATTCAAACATTCCGAACCCAACAGCTAGAGTACAGAATCTCAGTCACTAGGCACATTATCCAGGACAGAGACGGCAGTGTCGCGCAATAAGACATAACACAAGTTGGTCAAAGTTACATTAACAGCTATCAACCACTCCAAGATCATGATACCACAACTGATCTGCTGTCAAAGATAACTCCAGCCACACGCAACCCTGATTGATCTGTTTTCATCTGCCACGAGACCGGAATCTAGCCCCAGCTTGGGTAATGTGGCATGCCGGAAGACTGGAATTGCTGCGTGCTCCGGCTGCTATCGCTTCGAGTGTTAGCGCTAATGAAGCCTTGCAGAAGGCTCTGTGCGGTTTTCACTTGGTCCAGTGTGCCCTGGATCTCCACGACCGATTCAGAAGAACCAGCATGAGCTTCAAGTATCCTTAAGCTTGCACCAGAAATCTGGGATCAAGTAGGGGAGCATTCATGAGATCTATTGCAACATAAACAAGGATGCACTCCAAATTGCAGTCCCAATGTCATGAAAAGCATGGCTTCTATACCTGACGTATCTCCGCTAAATTGGCCCCACCAGCTCCAGTGATAGATTCCAAAGAACTATTTGGAATCCTCAGTTCAATAGTGCTTGAGAACCTGCTGTCAAAAGGATACATATTTCAATGCAATTTATCCACGTAAAATTTAGATTTGTGTTTTGGAAGGAAACAGGACTCTAAAGTCATACCCGGCACCAGTCACACTTGTCCGTCCTTGATAATTCTCACGTCTCTGCATCTGTCCAGCAGCCTAGCAAGAACAAAATTGTAATCTATTCATTATTTTCAGATCTTATGATATGGATAAACAGAACTAAAAATTGGTCACAGCAGATAAAATCTCAGCATCCAAATCTAGGATTTGTAGGCAGGTCGACAAAATGAAAACTGTTGCATCATCTTGTCCATATTACAATGTGCATAGCTGCACAGAAGTGACAATTGAAACGATGAATGTGGATCACCACAAGACTCTAACTAATAATTATTATTTCTATATTCAGGAACACCGCCCAATTATGGAGCAAAGTTGCCAAAGTGGAACAGTCCTGTGTGTCTCAAGGTTCCTAAGAAAATTTTAGGTGATGGTCATTTGAGAAAAGAGGGAAACTAATGCGTCAAAGTTGTACCTCAGTATAGTCATAAGCGTTTGAATTTCCATCTCTTGTGACGCCTAATTGCTGTGTAGCCCTACTAGAGTAGCCATCAGTAAGCACATGGTCACGATAAGAACGATGGGACATGTAATCCGAACCGAGCCTAGAAGATGAGAGATCTGTAGTTGGCAAGCGAGCAGGTGCTGCATATCTCTGATAATCAGACGATGGGACATTACTAACAAACAGAGGGCTTCCACTAGGGTATTCTCTTTTAGAAAAGCGATCTGCAGGATATGCAAGGGAAAGATCACGAGGTGCACTTTCGTTTGGTCTGTCATATGGTATATTACTGGAAGGCCTTCCATATGGTGCATCATTGGCAGATCTTCCATATGGTGAATCAACGACAGGTCTTCCGTATGGGGGATCAACTGCAGGCCTTCCGTATGGTGGACCGTTGGTGTATCTTCCGTATGGTGGATCAATGGCGGACCTTCCATATGGTGCATTATTGGCAGGCCTATCATATAATGTAAATTCCCTGCTAGGTAACATATCAACAGGAGGGCCATCAAAAGGGGCAATATGTGGAGGATTATTGGCAGAACTTGCATCTCCCAAAGTCCTAGTTCTAAGTCTCGAAGCAATCTCTATAGTGGCTCCTCTTGCAATAGCTGGAGGCCCAGCAACCTGAAAGCTTGGAACAAATGTAAAGGCACACAAAAGTTATGAAGAAAAACAAAAAGTCCAGGTACAGAAACAACATACATATATTAATGTAGCGTTAAATATCAAATCACCTGCACAAGCTCATAATCAAAAGGCAAGTACTTTGGTTTATCTGCCTTTGAGTAAACACGAATTTCAGCCCCGGTTCGCCTTCTCATTTCAGTAATTACCTTTCCACCTTCCCCAAGAATACAGCCCACTTTGCTTGATGGTACAACAAGCCTTGTACTCAAATGGCGTTTCTCAGAAAGTACACTTACTTTGTCATGAAGCAAAATAAGTGCCTCAATCGTAGGGGATATTGGATTGGCTGGTATCTGGTAAGGAGGCAAAATTGTTAGTACCCATGCTACAAGTTGGTATGAGAAGGGATTGGTACCTAAAACAACCATATGTCCCGTTACCTCCTTAGAAGCAACAATGATCAGCCTTTCCCCAGAAGCATCTTTGTCAACTTCTTGAACCTTAATGTGAGCACCAGTCTGTTGCTCCACCTGCCGGACATTGGCCCCATTTTTCCCAATAACTGAACCAATGAGCTCAGAAGCACACAAAATTCTGACAGAAAACTCTTCAGCTTCAGAAGATGGATATTGCAATGGTTGATTTCTATATGGATCAAGCAAGGGTACTGGTGGCGGATGATCAACATGTAGGTATGGCAACATGGGATTCCCATCTGATAATGATGGTGGAGATTCACGTTTCCTTTGTGTGCTTGCATCTATTATTTCTTCAAGAGGTGGATTTTCTTTACGAGGGTGTTGATGGAGACGAGTAGATATTTCATATAGAGCTTTTCTTACAACAGGAGTTGCCCCAGATATCTGAAATAATGTAAAATAGCTAATCATGTCCAAGAGTAAAACTATGCATGGTAAGGTAAAAACAAATCCAAGGGACGAGAACAGGCCAGATCCAAGTTTTACTATTTAGTTCGTGTACTTGACAGGGCACATCAAATCATTATCACGAGAAACTTGGCCAGTAGGTCACCATTGCTAGATACCCACAGTGAAATATTTGTTTTCACAAGCAAAGCATGACTAGTTGAATAATAATCCAAGTTAAGGAATGTTATATTAAGCCACAACATCACCAAGCTAAGTAAGGATTTCTTATCCATCTGCTGAAAAAATTTACCTGCACTAGTTCATCACTTCTAAGTGCACACTGGGGAAGGTTTTCAGATGGCAAGACACGGATGCCTGCACCAGTATCACTTCGCAATTGTTGTATAATAGAGCCACCTTTTCCTAGCAAACAGCCAACTTGATTGCCTGGAACCAGAATTCGAGCAACCACATCATCAACAGTTTCAGTCTTTTGGTGGGGAACCTCATCTTCCACAATCTTATCATGTATCTTCATCAAAGCATCTTGGGCACAACAATGGGGCTTCATATGCTCTAAGTTAGAAATATTTTCAGCTGCTTTGTCAGCTCTTTCAGATTGATTTTGGTAGTTGAAGATGATAATTACTCTCTCGTCAGCACCAGGAATGGAATCAGCAACCCTTATCTTTGCTTTAGTTTCCTCTCTAAGGGCCTTAACAACGTCACCACCTCTCCCTAAGACACTGCCTATCTTTTTTGCTGGGCACAATATCCTGTAAATGGTTTCGATGGGCTCAGAGGACAGAGATGTGTCATCATGCCTGGGGTTCAATCGTTTCCTCTTTCCATCATCAGAATTGAAATGTGTCCTCTTTTTGGAGTTACTTCTCCTAGAATTATCATAATCCATCAAACCCAACTTTACAGTCCACCTTTGCCTACATACAGAATGATTCGTCAGCATAGACAAACTTAATAGGTATACTGATATGACGACAATGCAGAAATGAAAGGACGTAGCATGCACGGGAACCTAGGGCATAACCAGTGATGAGATGTATATAAACCTGTGGTTTATGGCTTCATGTATACCTTCAGAGTTGGAACCTGATTCTAAATGTTCATGTCGCTATCTGCCTATTTGGATTTTGGAATATGTAGTATAGGTAATTTACAAGTACAACAACAGGCATTACCCACACACAGATGAAGAGATCCTGGAGATCAGATGCCTCATTGATTAAAAGATATGCTTACCTGCTATTTACTTTCAAGTTTCAACATTTCAAGTTTCAACACATATTCAGGCAACAGTTTACATTATCTTTTTCCTTTATACATAATTTTGTCCCAAAATAGCATCATTTTTATGGGCCAAAAGAGAGTGAATAGAATGTGTGGCCTGAGTATTAAAAATCTAAAAGAAGTGTTTTGACACTTAAGTCCAATTTTCTCGAACCGCACATACAATGACAGCATGGGAAAAAAGAGGACATAAGATTTAAGTCGCGGAGATAATTTAAAAGGTAGATGAAAAATTGGAAGAGGACAAATGATGCAGAAGAAACAAATAAACCGTCAATGTGTTGTGTGTAGCTTGACGTGTACAGTGGCTTGTCTTTGTATCCATAAATAGAGAGGAATAATGCTACAACTACAATAAGACCTCATCTAACCTAAGCCATATTGCCAACAACACTACTAGCATGAATCCAAAAAGAGGAAATAAATCAAACAATCAAAATCCTGGAAAAGGCCAGTTATCTAGAGCATTTCAACACGTGCACAAAGGGTCGGAACAAGCCAACAACCCAGTTTAGGTAGCTCACACGAAAAAGTAAAAGCTGCAGTGGACTTCACATTTCAGCTCATTATAACATTCAACCTTAAAAGTTAAGTGTTAGCTATACAAATTTCAGAACCCTCGATGTAGATTCAATAACACAAGAAAGATACCGAATTTAGCACACTGCGCACGTGGCCACCAGCAGGGGCACTTGCACCGGTGATTAAAGCTGCAGCCTAAAGCAGGAAAAATTTTAGGGCGTGAATTAGACACGCCCCATTTTTCGAAAATAGCTACTGCCAAAAAAGGATCTGCAAGTGGTCAGACTGGATTGGCTGAAGTTTCTATCCTGGCTAAAAAGATTTGGAATTAATTGCTCACAGACAAAGCGCAGAAAAGATCACCCTTGTAATGGTTCCGCCAAGAAATCTAGGTCATTTTCATTAAACACAGAGGAAATGTAACCGAATTGGATCTTCAACCCGGCATCAATGGAGCAGGGGAAGAGAAGGGCCGCCAGGGAAGTCCTTCGAGGTGGCATGCTTCCCTTCGGCAGAGTGATGCCTGCGAGTTTGGCTTGACGACGGTGCGAGATCCTAATACAGACAAACCGGCTGGAGTCTGGGGAGCCGGCCGCCGGAAAGGACCACAGGGCAGGCGCCGATTAGTGCCCTCGTCGTCTCGCCCTACGCCACGAGAGGCAAGGACTCCTGGATGAAGCTAACGCCCTGGCGCAATGGATGCCCGCCCAACTCCACACGCCTCAAGCGATCCACACCAACACCACCCAAAAGAGGACAAACGCTGGCGGATTTACGCGCGCGGGGAGAAGCGAGCAGTGAGCACGGCCAGGGCTTTCTAGCAGTTCCGTTTCATCATGAAGGGAGGTTACCTGATGGGATCACCGCGCGAGGAGGCCTCGCCGCCGCCGTAGTGGTCGTCCTCGTCGTCGTCGACTCGTCTGGCGCAAGGGGAGGGTTTCAGGGGATTAGGTTCAGCTCGGGCTCTGAAGACGGGGGCCCATCGAGGAGCACGCTCAAGATGCGTGCGGCGCGGCACGGCCCGACCAGCGTGGGTTCAGGTTCGCATCCCGCGTGTTTGACCCAACCCCGGAAAATGGGATTAGCCTTGATCCGAGTGGATGAATCAAGTGATGAATCTGATCGACTGTTTTTACGAGCAACAGTGATTTGACGTCTTAGTATTATAAGCTTTTCACACTATTTGACGTTTTTAGAACTCAAATTAATTTTAAAAATGTAATATTTGATAATGGAGAGAGTATATATTTTCTTATTTTTTTAGATAATAGATGTCTGACCTTCCCCTCATTTTTGAGGTTATGGCCACAATTACAAACAGTTATGTGATATGAGTACACTCCAATGAAAATCAAATCAACACTAAAGACAACTCATGTAGATGGTACATCATATTATTAAAACAAAATTCGACGACTATTGTTCCATCCGAATTTTGCAAAAAAAAAAAAAACTCTATAGCTGATGCTTCTATGAATCTGCACGCCCTCCTCATGGTATTCTTGTCTTTGTCAACCTTTTTGCAGCAACACCCATTCTTTGTCAACCTTTTTGCACGAACACCCATGTACAACATCACTGTGTGCTCTTGAAAAGAACCTGCAAATAAATTTTCATTGGACATTTATCAAATACACACTCATTCCTGGATAGCCATCTTGCCCACAACAAGGGTGGCCACCATAATTTGACTCCTTTTTATTTTGGGAATGAATAAATCCACTCATTAAACAAGTGATGAACAAATATGGGTGTATATATATTGAAAGTGATACTTACAATCCTCCAAAAAAATCTCGCATAATGACATTCGAAAAAAAAGTGTTGTATAGTTTCGTCATGACTACAATACACATATTTTTCGTCGCTTTTTGTCAATTATGTTTTATTAAATTGTTATTTGTAAGTATCACCTCACGTTTAACATATCACATAAAGATTTTAATTTTTAGTGGTAACTTGGGCACCCAAATCAATATGTTTCTATATATGTTGCCATTACTAATAAGTGTTGTATATAATGATTTCACTGAGAATACCCCCTTCTAGTTCCCAGCTAAAGGTATCCTCAGTATTGTTTAGACTTATATGTGCTACTGAAGCGACTACTCCATATCAACTCACCAGGTTATTTTCAACCAAACCCCTCCTGAAAGTAATATTTAACGGAGTGGTACTAAAAGCATATGATATAGTTATATGTTTTCGTCTTATAATGTTATATAGCGAGGAAAATTTGTCTCTCGGTGAAAAATTACCTAGCCAAATATCTTTCCAACCTCGTGCTACAACCGTTATTTACCTTAAACCTGCCAAAGATAAGCAACTTCTCTTTTACTTTCATGAGACCACTCCAGAAGTGTGAATCTCTAGGCTTATGTTGTATCTGTCCAATAGTCTTCTCTTTTACATACTTTCGTTTCAATAACTTTTGTCACATACCTTCTTCGTTCAGTTAAATAACCACTTACTAAGAAGGTATTGGTTCTGAATGTCTAAGTTTTGGATTCCTAATACACCTTGGTCTTTTGGCTGAAATAAGACATTCCATCGGGCTAGTCGATATTCCTTTTTATGGCTATCACCTTGCCAAAAGAATATGGATCTATAATATTCCAACCTTTCTAACACTCCTCTAGATATTTCAAAAAAAGCATGAACATGGACATATTTGTTAAGACCAAATTTATCAGAACTAATCGTCCCCCGACAGACAAATATTTTCCTTTCCAACTATTAAGCTTTTTTTAGAATCTTTTCTCTATTATTTTCCATTCACTGTTACGTAACTTCCTATAATGCATTAGGAGGCCTAAGTATTTTCTTATTTAACATGTGATTTTTTTCATTCACCTTACAAAATATGTTCTATAAACTTTGCTAGCGGATATCAAAGTTTTATGAGACCATCTGCAGCGTGCGACGATAAAGCATACTGGTACTGTAATATTCGGTATCTGTACCGAAAATCCTCCACGACAATGATCTAGAATGAGTAATGTGCATCAACAGTCTCTGAACTTGTCTGAGTGTCTCATCTGTTCCACAAACTTTTAAAGTACATATTTGAGTTTATAAACTTGTTAAAGTGTGTCACTTAAGTCTAAAGTACCGAAAATACCCCTATGACTATTGATATAATTGTTTTTCGAGCTTAAATTTTCATATTTGATCTCTGTATAAATCAACATCGTTATCATAATTCATATTGAAGGCTAGCAACGACGATTTGGAGAGCAAAAAATATGAAAAATAAAATTTTAATAACAGTTATATAAATAATCATAAGGGTATTTTTGGTACTTTAGATATAGATGACACATTTTAACAAGTTTATGGACTCAAACATACACTTTAAAATTTGTATACCTAAATAGTTAAATGACATACTCAAACAAGTTCATTGATGCACTTTTCTCATCTGAAAAAACTACTCGAAGAAAAAACTACTCGAAGGTCGTTGTCGCTACAGAAGTGGTGCCGAAAGAGTTTACTTACGTCCACCATGGCGAGCTAGGACGCAGTGGTCGTTTCTTACGCGTGGGCTCGGGTGGCGGCGGGTTGCGGTCGGCGCGTCAGCGCGCGCTGGGGACAAGATCGATGGGGAAGCGACGAGGGCAAAGGTGGCGGCACCTTAACCGTCGGAGGTGAAGAAGCGGGTGGGACGACACGAAAGGTGAAGGAGCGAGTGCGCGGTCCCGAGCGGAGGCCGATGGTGTGTGTGTGCCACAACAGAGGAGGAGGTTGGCTCGCGCGATGGAGAGAACACGGTGAGCTGGGAGAGGAAGGAGGTCTTCGGTTTCGAGTTGAAGTTGGGGCTGCCGCACTTTGTCTTGGACGTGGCGGCGGTCACCCTCGGCCTTCCCATGGCAGCTGCGGCCTCCTCCATGACGCATGCCTCCATCTCGACGGGTGACACATGCCTTCACATCGCAAGGACCAGGGGGCACAGTGGACGGCAGCCTCGATGGGGAGTCAGCGGAGCGTTGCCATTAAGCCACCATTGGAGGAGAGGAGCCGGTGGGGAAGGAGGAGACGGAGGCGTCGGGTCGATAAAGGAGGAGATGATGTTGTCGCGGCGCAAGGAAGAGGAGGCGACGATACGAGGAGGAGAAGGCGGAGGTGAGGTGGGCGATGGGATCTCGCGTCGGGCGTGGTCGGGGAGGGCACCTCCGCCATCGTCCAACAAGGAGGGAGCGGGCAAAGAAACAGAAGGAAGGAGAGAGTTATGGAGGAATGAATCATTACAAACAAGGAACAAAATAATGAAATTGAAAAAGAGGGGGAAATAAAATGAAATAAATGAGAGAGAGAAAATTAAAGGAAAATGGAGAAAATGAAAACAAAATAAATATAGAAGGAAATTGGAAGAAAAAACAGAAATGAGAATAATGGAATGAAGAGAGGAACGAAAGAAAAGAACGAAAGAGAAATATTAAAGAACATATGATAGTTGATATAGAGTGTGTATATATCTTCATCTCATAGTTACTGTATTTTTTTATCTAAATCTTCCCGCCTGTTAATAGGGTTCCTGTTGTACACTATAAGAGTTTTAAGTGTAAAAGTACAATTACCGTAAGATGAAGGTCGTGTAGCTCATAATTAATTTTTGCACGATTGCACTGAAAAGATAATTGTATTCTTGTCTTTCCCGTTAATCATGATTACAATATCCCTACCAAGCCGGACAGCCAAAATCGAACATGCAAAATTTAGTAAAAAAAACTTACACTAGAATTTTTTATATAAGGTATACAGTGTTTATTTCTAAGTTACTGAATATAGTCTTTGATTCTTGTCGATGTGATCTTAGATAAAAAAATTGATAATGTCAAAATCGGAGCAATATCAAACTATAGAACCAAGAATGACGTTTAGCTCGTAAACATCATGGTTCGTGGGGGCAACATGGAACCATAGGGCCATTTTGTGTTTGCCAGAAATGTACATATAGCTAATAGAACCTTACGTATTAAAATTTTCTTGCCTTTCTCTTCAGCTAAAACATGGTTAAGACTGAATATGGGTCTGTTTTGCTCATTTAATTGCTAGTAGTACAAATTCGCAAACAGAGCAGAAGAATACAAGGTTTAGAAGATATGATCATTTAAAGCTTTTCGACGAAAAAGCTAGCCTGTCAAATTAGGAAATAAATTTTATGAATATCTCAGTTGTGCATATGGTATCGGATTTTGTCACGTAGCCTGATGAACAGACTAAATCGTGACATGAGTCTTCCATTATTTTTTTTAAAATTCAGGTATGTGCTCTGAGATTTGTAATAGATGACACGTAGGTATGCACCATACAGAGAAAGGTCTGGTCAAATTAGATTTTAACTTGCAGCTGGACTGCATTTGATCTCGTTCCACAAATCACAGTGGAAACGAAAGAAATGGAACGGAATTCTATCTAGCGGTTGAGCTTTCTTGCTTGAACATGCCTCCTCTTCGTACTCCAACGACCAATAACTACCTGCACCTGCAAAAACGCCGCCGCGTCGTATCGTATTAGGGGATCCTGAGAAAGAGAAGAGTAACTCCGAATCCTCCGCCGCGCCGCCGGAGGAGAGGAGGAGGGGAAGGAATCCAAGCTTTGATGACTGCAACCTTCGGGGATGGCGAGCAAGCGCGCGTACAAGCTCCGTATCCCTTGAGTTGCCAGTTCGGGGAATTTTATTTGGGTAGGGGGAATGTTTGAAGTCAAAGTGTCGGGGTCTTGCCTGCTTGTTCGAATCCGTGTCGCTAGGTTTAGGGTCGATAGGATTTGCTGGCTGTGATAAAATCCGAATACAAGAACCTATCTGCGGTGACCCGGCTGTTCTTCTGTTCACACTGTTCGTGTTGGTTTCGTTCTTGTGGGCCTGTGTTGAGTTGAGCGTAGCGCTGGAGTTGAGGTGCCTCCAGGGTTCTGGATCATCTGAATTGTAGTACTCCTTTTGCGTTGCTTGCTTTGTCACAGCACCTTTGTTTCGATCATCTTCTCCTATTCTCTGTTGGTACGTGTGTGTGTGTATGCATGCCAAGTTGGGATAGAATGAACCTAAAAATGCTGGTCTGTTTTAACTTGAAACTTCTGGACCATCAAAAATTTTCTTAGTAGAACCATGGTAAGGGAATTTCACTTCCGTAATCCATACAATGTAATTTGTCATTTCAAAAGGTTGGACCAAATGACAAACAGTTAGTGGCAGTAAGTAACAGTCTATCTTGTTTCCTTGACATTGATCAGAGGAGTTTATCGCACATACTTCCAGTGTCAATTGTATCAAATTTGGACGTCGGACATCAAGGATGCTCATAACTGGTGGAGAGGATCTGAAGGTCAATCTTTGGGCCGTGGGAAAACCCAGTGCCCTTCTGGTAATTTCCTACAGGATATCTTGTTTTTACTTGGCTGGCACGTAATTTCCTACAGGATATCTTGTTTTTACTTGGCTGGCACAATGGCACGGACTTATGTAGTTCAATTGTCTTATACACTGCAGAGCCTAACAGGCCTCACAAGTCCAGTTGAGTCTGTAGGTTTTGAGTCTTCTGAAGTTACAATAGGCGCTGGTGCTGCAAATGGAACAATAAAAATATGGGACGTTGAGGAGGCAAAAGGTACGAACTGGTATTGATGCTTTGGTGCATTTTTAATTGAAAAAGAAATTCCAGTCTTGTTATGCAATCTATTCTGTTTCTATTTACTATTGTCTACAATGCACACAGTTGTTCGAACTTTCACTGGGCACAGATCAAGTTGTGCATCTCTTGATTTCCACCCTTTTGGAGAATTATTGGCCTCTGGATCTTCAGACACAAACATGAAAATATGGGACATTCGAAAGAAGCGATGCATTCACACATACAAGGGCCATACCCGGCGAATTGATGTACTCAAATTTACTCCTGATGGCCGATGGATTGTTTCTGGTGTGGCTGATAACTCTGTCAAGGTAAAACTTTGAGAATGCTCATTAAATATAATGCCGACAAATGCAGGATCCTGACACTCACCATAAAGAAATTGCAGTACTTTTAATCTTCTGACTTGTTTAGCTATTCACCTGCCATACTACAAACTCACAGCACAACTATAGTCAACAAAATGGACAATCACATACTACTATTAAGAGAAAAATTGTTTCATATTCATCAATTCATGGTTACGAAGATTATGTTTAATTTATCTTGCCAGATCTGGGATTTGACAGCTGCAGAACTCTTTCATGATTTCAATCTTCATGAAGGCCCAGTCAACTGCTTAGATTTTCACCCCCATGAATTCTTATTGGCTACAGGTTAGATGGCATGTCCTATTTTACGAAGACTGTATTGTACACACCCTGTAGTGAAATGTTCCTGGGATTGAAATTTTCTGTCAAAATAAGCTAGCGCAGGGTTTTCTTTATTTTTTTATTATGGGCCTATTACTCTATCGCTTCTTGTGTGTTACTATTTGGGGATGTATCATATTCCATGCTGTTGGTAAAACTGTTTGCAGGTTCAGCTGATAAGACTGTCAAATTTTGGGATCTCGAGACTTTTGAATTGATTGGTTCTTCTGGTCCTGAGGTACCATATTTATATACTAGTGATTCAGAAATAGTTTTTTTTTATTTATGCCCCAACTCAAGTTATCCCACAGGCGGCTACAATTTTAAAAGATGCCGTGTTTAACAATTTAGGTTATTCGTAGTTCGTTGTCCAGCCTGTGAGCGAGCGGACGTCCCCCGCCGGTGACCACCCCGGTCCCGGCGGCCAACCCCCCCCCCCCCCCCCCCCCCTAGAGCTAGTGTCCGTCCGCTCACCACCAGTGATCACTCCGGTCCCGGTGTCCACCATTCACTTCTGTGAAGGTTCTCGGGTCCCAACGGCCCTCTCGTTCCTACAGGGTGGCTGCCACCCTGATCAGCTTCTTCCAGAGTCAAGGACATCTTAGATCCTGGTGGTCGACATCGGCTATCGAAGTTCATCTAAGGCTGCTCTACTGATTTTAGTGAAGCTGGGCTCATCATGCTGCCGTCAAATCAACTCCCGCCGAGTCTTCATGGTTAGGACTTTGAAGCTGGCCGAGCTTTTGAAGCCAGAGTTCTAGATCGTTGGAAGTCCTCTGTTTGTCATCTGGCTGCCACTCCTTTGGGATCTTTCTTTCTTTTGGTCGTGTTTAGCAGGCATACTTTCAGATTATCTGAGCTTTCAGTGGGTTGGGCTCTTCATTCGGTTCTTGGAGGATCTCCTTATGGTTTTCATGTTCAATCAGCTTGTGATCGCCATTTTTCGCTTCTCTGTTGCTTCGAAGCATATTGGATTATGGATTTTTTCAATGGGGAAGATCGTTACGGAACATTTTGACATATCCTTTCAATTATGGAGAGATGGTGGTCCAGATTGGAGGAAGGAACTGAGAATTTGGGAGGAGGAGGAACAACGCTCCTGGCAATTGGTTACTCGCCGCCGACATCATCGGACATCTCATATCACTTCAACGAGCTATCATTGTAAAGCCCAACCAAGTTACCACAGAAGGAAGCAGGCTCATTCAACCATAGGTATGATTAATCGTCCCCTTGTTCCTCTTCCTCGATTTGCAGACAATGTAATCCCTATGCCACAGGCCTTTTCATCTATTCACAAATCTCTGAATCAGTTTAAGAATATTGTCATGGATAATAAGAAGCAATTTAGTGAAATTAATGACATGAAGGGTGATGCCCAATCTTTGTTGAACACTCAAAATTCAAATTCAAAGGGGCTCTCTCAACGGTCTGCTAACCGTCTGGGCTTAGAGATGACTGGAGCAATGGCAGGAAACATGATGGCGCATCCCGGATCTTCCTCTGGGAGGCAGACTAAGGAGGGGAGACGTGATGAGTTTATGGGTGTATCTTCTAAAGTAGGGGGGTTAATCGTGTGTGGCTTCCCAAGGCAAGAAAGGAGAATAGCGGCAAATATCTCAGGAGCCAGATACGGACATTAAATGATAATCTTTCATCCCTGGGCAGCGCTATCTCGAGAAAATGCTTCCGATGTCTGAGTCCCACCCACCTCATTAGGCAATGCCGATCCTCCGTCCGATGCTGGATTTGTTATAGATATGGTCATAAAGAGCGGCAGTGCCTCAGTAAGCGGGAGAAGGGGAAGAGACGGGTATGGAAGATCAAGGGTCGGCAACCGGCCTCTGGGCCCAGGAATCAGGCTAGTACAGAGACAGAGGGTAACATTCTAGTGACCCTCCAGAGTTCTGCGGAGATGTCCAAGTGCCACCCGAGTGCACTTATAGCAGTCCCATCAACACAGTACAAAACCGCAGAGCTCCTCCGTCCTAAGACCCTCTCCATCTTCTCCTCTGCTCAATCCACCGATATGGCAAATTTCCCTGTTGATCCTTCTCGTTTCCTCCCCGACGAGAGCTTCCAGGTGGAGGATGGAGGGGAGCATCGGATTTCAAGGGCAGTGGTCAACCTCCCAGGCGAGCCGGTGGCTAACCACGAACAGTTCGTCATTGCCTAGGACTTGGACCATATACTAGACGAAAACGCCTATGCGGGGTTCATGCCACACATCGTCCATCATCTGGAGCATGCTCTTAACCTTACGGTACGCTCTACTGGTCTCACCTCGCTGGGTATAGCGCTTATTGGACTAGATTGTGATCTTCAGCGTGACATTCTTCTTTTGAACAATCCTGTTGCGGTGGATGATATACATATCCGATTTGTGAGACATGATTGTGGAATCAATAGAAGGGAAAGGGACTTTTCTGCAGTAGGTTGGATTATGATTTTAGATTTTCCATTGGACTACCAGACTATGGACAACATTGATATTGCTGTATCATCTTTTGGCAAGCTAATCAGTTGGCACACTAACCCAACTGCACGAGGCTATGTGCTTGTGAAATGTTTACACCATGGAGCAGGTCAGGTGCCAAGAAGTCTGGTGTTTAGGCACGGTTCTCGTGATGGCAGGGCTATCTCTTGGTCCTGCCCAGTGGTGGTACTCAACTCCCACAATCCTGATGTCTTTGCTAACCTAGAGGATGACGTCCCGAATGAGGGCAACCCTCATCCAATGCCTGGGCTGGAGAATCAGGAACCTGCAAATAACTGGGAACAATGGGCCCCTGGGGTTGCGGTTGGTGACCCTGTTTGGGAGGCGGCTGCTGCACAACAGCAGCAACATATGGCAGACTTGAACTTGGGATGGGCACCCTGGCCTCAGTAGGAGGCTCCCCAAAATGCTGAACTAGAACAACAGGAGATGTCTGAGGTGGAGTCAGGCTCTAATGCCCCCCCCCCCATCGGATTCCTCTTCTGCGCAGTCTATTGCTGCAAAAGGAAAGAGCCCGGTGGCCCACTCGAGTCCCCTAAACTTCTTTGACTCGGAGGACATGGCTAAAAAACTAGAGTGGATCACCCCTTTTGACTCAAAAGCATTCCGCCAGCTATTGGCGGTTTCTTTCCCGCAACTCTCGGAAGGGTGGTGGCACTCCATCCCAATGTCGACCATCAGGGGATCTATGATGACTGTGATGTTTGCTGGTGGAGAGGCGGGGCCCAGTTCTCAGTTTAAGCTCACTCTGGAGGAAGTCAAAGATCAGAATGATCAGCAAAACCAGCAGGATGAAGACCTGAAAATTAACAGCAGGCAACGCCGTTCCCCGCTGAAGTTACCCTGCGTGCAGCAGGAGAAGAGGTATGGGGTGACGTACACACGGAAGTTCAAAAAAGTGGGACAGCCTACCATTAGTGTGCTGAAGGACTCACGGGAAGAGGAGGTATGTCGAAGCCCTCGCATTGCCACCAAATGCAGGGGTTTTAAGCAAAGCTCAGAAGGCTGTATACAACTAAAGGGGGGAAGCGTCCGAAGAAGGTCCGTTTTGTGGATCCGGCGGAGTTGGAGATGAACTTGCCAGAAGCAGCGCTTAAGGGCCCGGTTAAATTCCCATCTTTAGAAGAGCTCGAGCACAGAATGGAGCCTTACCCGGAGATCCCAGTGCAGGAGTTGGTTGCTGTGGCCGAGACTTGTGGAGTGTCGCCTGAGGTGGGCACACCGGGAACTTGCTGCTAGTATGACTAGCGGTAACTCGAAGGACCAACCTCAATGAGGATCAAAGCAGAGGATAATGGAAGAAGGTGGGGACGGATCTCTGTCCCTGAGGAGCGTGCCATATTTTGCTGGAGGTTTTGTGACATGCTTACTGTCTTTTGTACTCTAAACCTATGTTATGTAGCATACTATGTTCTTGTTTGGCTCTCTTGGCAGAGTCCAGTCTCGGTGGTTGATCTTTTGAACTTGTGGTGGATCTGCGTACTCTTGTTGGGTTACTGTTTATTTAACATGTTGCAGTTTGCTCCTGATGTGATATCAGGATGGCAGTTGAGTTACTCTTTATCTGTTCCTTTTTCCCAATGACGAATCACAACCGTTATTACAACATTTTGAATTGGAATATTCGCGGTATTAATAATGAAGAGAAGCAAAGGGATGTCCGAGCTAAACTGGAGGAAAGCTCCTGCTTGGTGTATTGCCTTCAGGAGACAAAAAAGGAATCATTCGATCTGTCATTCATTAAGAAGATAGCTCCGAAGAGATTCGGGAAATTTGCTTTCTCTTCTTCCGTTGGCTCCTCTGGAGGAATCTTGATGGGCTGGAATGGACAGGTGTTGGATGGTACTGTCCTACAAGTTCTTCCTTTTGCTATCACGGTTAAGTTCTGTTCAAGGCTGGATAAGCAGGTTTGGACGCTCACTACTGTTTATGGTCCGTGCTCGGGTGAGGCTAGGTTGGATTTTATGTCATGGCTTAATCAACTGGTGGTACCGGAGGATGAATTGCACATGTTCATAGGGGATTTTAATTTCTACAGATCATATGAGGACAGGAATAGACCTGGTGCCAATACCTCAGACATGTTTTTCTTTAATAATTGGATCAACTCGCTAAGTTTGGTGGAGGTACCTCTCAAGGGTAGACGTTTCACATGGAGCAATATGCAAAATAACCCTCTTCTGGAGCAGTTAGATTGGTGTTTCACTTCGTTACAGTGGTCTTTATGTTTCCCTAATACGATGCTAATTCCCTTGGCAAAAATCACTTCCGATCATGTTCCATGTGTAGCTCAGATTGGAACCAAAATTCCGAAGGCTGGCATCTTCCGATTTGAAAACCATTGGATGAGGCATGAGGACTTTATGGACACAGTTAAATCAACATGGGCGCAAAGTAGGAAATTCCAGCGGTTCTCGGATAGTGTGAAAAAACTGAGTGCTAAATTTAAATTCCTAAGACAAACACTCAAGAGATGGAGCAAAGGAAAGGATAATTGGAAGCAAGCTCTCACACAAACCAATATGGTTCTCGCTGTGTTGGACAAATTGGAGGAAGGGAGACCGTTATATACACAGGAACAAGCTCTTAGAAGTCTGCTGAAGGATTATATTGGCAGGACCTTGCTTAAACAAAACGATTATTGGCGACAGAGGTACACAGTTAGATGGACTAAATTGGGAGAAGAAGCTACTCGGTTTTTTCACTCGGCGGCCACAGAACGATATAGAAGGAATCACATCACCATGATCACATTGGAGGATGGCACAGAAGTATGTACTCATGAGGAAAAAGTAGTATACATTTGGAATTGTTTCAAGGAAAGGATGGGAACATCGAACCCAATACATTATTGGCCCATGCTCAATAATTTAACTTTAGATGCTGGGAGCCTAGAACATTAACAGATCCCTTCACAACGAAGGAAATAGAAGAGACGGTCAAGGATATGCCTAATGAAAAGGCACCGGGCCCAGATGGCTTTAATAATAACTTCTTCAAGAAATGTTGACCGATCATCAAAAATGACATATTTTAGGTATGTGAGGATTTCTATAACTGAAGAACCAGTTTGGGCCCAGTTAATAGCTCTCTTATTACTCTAGTGCCAAAAGTCCCCACCCCTGCTTATATAAAGGATCATTGGCCAATTTCGTTGCTGAACACAGTGGTTAAGTTGATCACAAAACTTATGTCCAAGCGGTTACAGAGCAGCATTACTCAAATGATACATCGTAACCAATATGGCTTTATTAAATCTAGGTCAATACATGACTGTTTAGCATGGTCATATGAATATCTACATCGGTGTAAGAAATAGAGGCAGAAGCTCATTGTTCTCAAGCTCGATTTTGAAAAAGCATTTGATACTATGGAACACGATGCGATAATACTCACAATGGAGAGATTGAATTTTCAAGCAGGTGGATTCATTGGTGTAAGGATATGCTGTCCTCGGCTACTTCTTCGATACTGCTCAACGGTACCCCTGGGAAACCATTTTGTTGCAGACGGGGAGTAAGGCAAGATGACCCTTTGTCGCCGCTTCTGTTTGTTCTTGCAGCTGAAACATTGCAATTTATGTGTAACTGGGTTGCCTCAATTGGGCTTCTTACTTTGCCGTTGGGAGGCACGGGATCAACGGATTTCCCTTGTGTCCAATATGCGGATGATACCCTACTCATCCTGCATGCCTCACACAAGGAATTATTTTTCTTTAAGTTCCTACTATACTCATTTGGAGAATCAACTGGACTGAAGGTAAACTATAGTAAATCCTTCCTCATTCCGATCAATGTCTCGGAGGAACTAACATCAATATTGGCTGGAACACTGGGCTGTCAGGTGGGCGCATTCCCATTCACATATCTTGGATTGCCAATGACACCGACAAGACCTAGAGTGCAGGACTTTGATAGGATTATTCTTAGTATGGAAAGGAAGGCCTCTGCTTGTTGCTCTTGGCTCTCGTTGGCAGGAAGGTGTGTTATTGCTAACACAGTTTTGTCCTCCACACCAATCTACGCCATGTGCACGTTGAAACTGAGACCAACAGTAGTGTACAAGATGGATCAAATACGACGATTGTTTCTGTGGAAGGGTACTGATGTGGCAGGGCGTGGTCACCCACTAGTTGCATGGGACAGAGTGACGTCTCCTACTGACAAAGGGGGGCTGACCACTAGTTGCATGGGACAGAGTGACGTCTCCTACTGACAAAGGGGGGCTAGGGTTAATCTCCATCCTGAGACTCAATGCTGCTCTATTACAAAAGTTTCTATTCAAGGCGTACAATAAACTGGACATCCCATGGGTTCAACTGATATGGAATAGTTATGGTCAGGCTGGGCTACCCCCACACGATGCGTGCAAGGGCTCCTTTTGGTGGAAAGATATTCTAGCAAATTGGTGCATCTTCAATAATAATATGAAGGTTAGATTTGGCCCGGGAAATACCTTTCTCCTTTGGGAAGATAAATGGGACTCTCAAGGGGGTTTGAAGGAAAAGTTCAGCAGACTATACTCATTCTCGAAAACTCCTATTATCACATTGGCTCAGTATACACATGAAACTGATATGGACCGTCTTTTTCATACGCCACTGTCCAGAGAAGCCTTGTCTGAATTAATGGAATTACAGCTTTTAATCTCTAAAAGAAGGGAAGAAGGGCTGGAACAGGATCGATGGATGCAGGGGACCAACTCCACCAGCTTTAGTTCTTCCAGGATATACAAAGGTTTCTATAAGCATATTGAGCTACCTGAACCCATCAGGTGGATCTGGAAATCTAGGATCACAAGGAAACTTAAGATATTTGCATGGCTACTCTGCTTGGACTGACTAAACACTAGGAATCTCCTCCGCAGGAAGAACCTTCAGATACAGAATGCGGACTATTCTTTTGTTCAGTGTGATCAAGGTACGGAGGAATTCACCTACCACTTATTCTTTCAGTGCCCATTCAGCGAGGCTTGCTGGGATGTGCTAAATATACAATGGAATCATAATATTCCCTTCTTTGAAACTCTGGTGAATGCAAAACGAGCTTGGCCTAGACAAGGTTTTATGGAGGTATTCATTATTGCAGCCTGGGAGATTTGGCTTAGCAGGAACGACAAGATTTTCAGAAATACTTCATCAACGATATCCTCTTGGAAGCAAAAATTTAGTGCGAATCTTCTAAGACGAAGCTGCCGTTTTAAGTCCGGATGTAAAGAGTCGTTGTTAGAATGGGTAGATAACTTGTAATCCCGGCAGGACCCCTCTCATCTCGAGAAGGTCCTAAACGGTGCATTGTAATCGGTTTGTTCTCATCAATATATGAAAACAGGAGGGGCTTCCCCTGCTGTGTTCTGGATCAAAAAAAAACAATTTAGGTTATTCGATCATTTGATTTAAATCAATTTATTTGATCATTTGCTCGGATTCAGTTAGTTAAATTCAGGCTAAGATTTATCATTTATGAAATGTTTTTGTTAACCATTATTCATTGCATTTGGCCTTGGTTTGTATGTCCATATATGGTTCTTTACAGTGATTCAAGGAATCACATAAAGCACTAAGCACGAGTTTTCAAGTACCTATGGAGTCCTGAAACAGTATCAACTACCGAATAAAAGTGACCAATAATGCAGCATACCTAGCCAAAACTGTATACAGTACAAAAATATGCCTTGGTGATATATGTTGCAATCAGATAATGGTACATGGTCGCAACTTTTTTTAAAAAAAAATAATGTAGAACAATCTTAGTTTGCTGTTCATTCTCTACCTTCTTTCTTTTTTGGGGAATAATTGTTTTTTTTCAGCTTAATGCAGAACAGTCGAGAAAACTTTGTGACGGTACAGTTTCTGACCACTGATTTCATCATGTTGTATGGAATTGTTTTTTTTTTGGAAATGGGTGAGAGTGGTTATTGTGATTTCAGTTACTCAATTGTGGTTTCCTAAATTTTCAGGGTAATGTAGTTCGTTCTATGAAATTCAACAGTGATGGTAAAACACTATTTTGTGGATTACATGAAAGCTTAAAGGTGCCTGGTGATCTATTGATCTCATTTCATTTGTTAGAGAATCACAGCGCAACAGAAGTCAGTGCATAATATCTTTTTGCTTGTAGGTTCTTTCCTGGGAACCAGTCATATGTCATGATGTGGTTGGTGTAGGCTGGTCCACATTAGCAGATTTAACTCTTGACGAGGGAAAACTCCTTGGTTGCTCGTATAACCGGAACTGTGTTGGTGTATGGGTAGTGGATTTAATGGTATGTTTTGTAATGCATAATCTACTATGTTAGCAATTAATTTTTCTTTCTGATATGGTAGCAGCACTAATTTTCAGAGAACTGAACCATATGCTGTTGGTAGCGCTGAATCACACTTAAATGGAAGCATAAATAGGCCAGTACAAGCTGATAGTAGCATATCATTTGGATAAATTGATATCTGATACTTTTTGGAACGGCCTGTAAAATTGCTTCCAATACTCAGCTTAAGCGTTCAATGTCTGCTTCAAAAGAAGCTCTTGTCTCAGCTTCTTCTGCATTAACACAGAGGTTGTCAAAAGAACCTTTAACTATTGATCTACGGCTCACAAGATCTGGTTCTGTGCCTCTCCTTTCTCATGGAGTTAGATTGGACCCAAATTTCAGCAATGACAAGAAGATACAACGAGCTTCTGTTGAGTCTTTACCTGTACCAAAATTCAGCTCTAAAGTGGATCTCTTCTCAAATGATGGAGATCTGTCTCGTCACTCCCTTGCATCGCCAGCTCCCACATATAAATCAAGGTCCCATATTTCTGTACATAGTAAAAAAGCATCATCTTTCATACCTGTTCTTATCCCAAGGCATAGATCTAAAGTGGTCGCTGGTCCCATTCTCAATGAATCTGCCACATGTGATTTACAAGTCTCTGAGCCTCAAAATATAAGAAAACGAGATTTATATGTCAATCATGGCACAGAAGATGGCAAGTTGGTAAAATTGATTGATTCAAGGAATTCAATCAAGGATGTAGAAGGTAGCTGTAGAAGAATTACTGATGATGTAGAATGTAACAAAGACATCGCTGAAACTAGTTTGAGAGTCAATCAGGGTTTTGACTTTAGAATGACAGCTCCAGAAAGTCAAGACGTACATGAGCGTATATTTCAGTCAGAACCTATTAGTACACAGAGGAAAGGTATAAGAGAAACTTCAGGTCATGGGGAAAACTTTTCTAGGTCATTATGCACCCAAAGTGTTGATTCTAATGAAATTGGAGGCTGTTACAGCGTGTCTGGTTTTGGAAATTGTAATTCTGCTGCCAGAAGGAACCCAGAGTTTTCCAACATGAACAGAAGTGATGTGATTCAGTTAAGCAAATTGATGGAGTCGAGTGGCGGGCATGCTGAACTTCGTTAAGTGCACTACCGTTCTGGAATTTCTTCGTCTTCATTTTTTGTTTCAATTTTCTTCAGGAAAATTCACCAACCTTTTGGTTGGAACATGAGGCAACATTAGGTGAAGCGGTATGCATTACTTCCAATATTGTGTCATTTGCGACGCCTATGCACTTCTGTTTATATTGAGCTCATGATGAATCCAATCTTTACTGTTTTTTGTAGAGGTGGCAAGCATCACCCTCTGGAAGGCAGGGTAAGTCAACTATTATGAAGCTGATGTGGCAGCTCTAATGGAAAATCATCAAGAATTCATTCATGTAATGAAGTCTCGGAAAACAAAACTAGAGGTTATAAATGCACTTACTGAGGTGAGAGTGAGACACATATGTTGTGTATCCAGTAATGTAACATGTATCACCATGTGATATTTGCAGGAGGCATGCCGGTGTTGGAGCGGAAATGGCAAGGAGCTTCTTGATGCTATGCTGAGAATGTCAGATTGTGCTGTGTGCACTCCCTATAATCCCAGACTCCCAGAGTATTTCAGTTCCATCAGTTACAATGTCTAACTGTTATGCCACAACTCTTGTAGGTAACTGCTGATATCATTATAATTCTAATGAAAAAGAATAATTGTATCGCACTGGATATTTGCACTTCTCTCTTGCATCTTGCCTCAAGTCTTTTTGAAAGCACGTATGACAGGTATTTCCCACATATTTCCTCACAATTTATGTAACATTTCAATGGTAATATATATATTTCTGACTTGCTATTGTACATTTGAGATGACATTACATTTCAAACTCGATAAATATTCTTTGGGGACTTGGATCCTTTAGAATTTTAGGAGATCACGCCCCTTCCTTAAAATGGGTGGAATTCCAAATATCCTGATATGACATATATTATTGAGTTTGGTCAAAGTTAAGCATTAGTCAACCATTGTATTCAAATTTCAAAGCTATGACCAACTACAATTATGCAATGGTACTACCAGATAGTTGCACCGTTTTATTTTGTTGGCCTATCCCAACGTGCTTGCGACAAAGGCTTTCTTGCTGTTGTTGGTCTGCTTTATATGCAGTTCCATCATTCCATGGATCACTACCACCTATTAATTCAGCAGCCATGTACAAAATGTTGAATGCTATCCAACTTGGATCAATTCACTATTAATAGCATTGTAAATGCCATTATTGGAAGCTTTTGCATCATGCGATTGTTAGCTGTTCTCTCACAGTTTTTAGTTTCCAATCTATACGTGGTGCTACAGCCAGTATGGGAAATGAGTGAGAACGTGAATTCATTAGTAACTTTATATATATATATATATACACGTGGTGCTAGAGCCAGTATGGGAAATGAGTGAGAACGTGAATTCATTGGTAACTTTATATATATATATATATATATATATATATATATATATATATATATATATACATGGCGATATGATACTATGTTAGTATTTAATGGCTATGATGCAGGCATTTGAGCATTGCCATGGAGGTTGTTCTCGAACTTGTTATGAGCTTTGGTGCTACTATTTGGTCAACTTTGTCTGCTTCACCAGCACTTAGTGTAGACCTTCAGGCGGAGCAGAGGTATTTTGCTCCTCAAATCATTTTGAAGTAATCCTGCTTCCTGCCTCATATACATGCATTGGACTTGCTTAACAAGTGCTTCTTTCTAGATTGGAGCAGTGCAATTTATGCTTCTGCTAGCTGCAGAAAGTGAGCACCAGTCTTGTTTCACTGACAAGGTTTCGTGGTTATATGACACTACAACTTTAAATCTCGAAACATTATTCAATTTAATGAACAAAAACTGTGCCCTTAATGCATCTCTTTGCAGGCGGCACGGCGAGGTTGGGAGATCGGTACAGGAGCTCATCCTCATCCTTCAGGATATCTTTCCACTGTCAGGCATGTAAACAGGGACCATACCGCGACTCTGCGGAATTTTCAGCCCCTACTTTCCTTTGGTCATGACAGATACACCAGCGTAGAATTAACAGATATAGCAAAAGAAATACATAGAAATTTCAAACAGGTACAGAAATTTGTGGACCAGTTAGATGTAGCACAGTGAAGCTGTCATGGTTTAATTTACCCCCTTTACGAGGTACGGTATAGAAATCCAGAGGTTCGATACACCATTGCCCATTGGGTGTGCACGCCCCGTTTTCCGCGCGTGCGTTTTCTTAGCAAATGTATTTGACATTTGTTCAGCTCTCATATTGGCAGTTTGCTACACAAGATGGTGTACCCTATTGTTGACCAGTTGAGGGCTCCTGTACTCTAACCACATAAACCTGTGGACTTATACATAGCGGCATGCCTTTGGATTTCGCAGTGGTTTGTTTTCTGGTGCAATGGTTCGATACACGATGGAGCGAGGTCTTTACCTGCTAGTAATCAGAATTTTATAGAGTTGCAAAGGTGCTGGCAGTGCAAAGGCAAGGCCACTGCTTGGAGGGTCTGCCCGGGTTCGAAAACTGGGTGCTACACTTATTTGTGGTTTGGCGTCCACCTTCGGCGGCTGCGGCCGTGGCCTCCCGGGCAGCCCGCATGTGCGTGCCGGTGACGCCGGGCTTCGGTGGTCCCATTCCGATTATTTCAGAATTTTATAAAGTCATTATTTCTGGCATTTATGATAATCATAGTACAGAGATGCAACTATAACAAAATAGCTGAAATAACCAAAACAATATGCAGCTAAATCAAAATACCTAAAATAACTTCGGATATGACATCACACGACTGGACAATGCAACAAAATAAACCATTCAGAACAAACACTTCAGAGATTGTAGACATCTCATTAGAAACGAACCAGTCATTGAATAATATTCGCTCCCTATCTGCCAATAGCAGGGGAAACTCACAAGATAAAATAGAGTCATTGAACTTTCTTAAGTTACATGCCAAAACGATTCAACTACGAAAAGTCTCGCTTAGTTAACATGCAGTTTTGGCAGCAACCATCCATCAGCACGCAGGAAGTAATCAAGTCCTGTTGAAAGGTTGCTGTGCGCCTGATGGAGGTTGTGTAGGCAGAGGGGGTGGAGGAAGTGACATCTGCATTTGCATCTGCATAGGTATCTGTGCTAGAATACCCCTTCCATCGCCTTGATCAGCTTGACCTGACATGCCTGGATTCATGGAGCCATCAGGAATGCCCCCAAAACCAGCCTGCAGGAACGCCATACTGCCACCACCCTGAGGATCATCAGCCGTTCCCTGTCCCAGTGGCATTGGCTGAAATTGATTGCCCATATTTCCCATGGCCCACTGCCGCTGAAGCCCTTCGGAAAAGCCTAAAGGACCAGATGGAAGCTGGACCCCTGACATGGAACCTTTGTCTGATCCAGGATCTTGTGGTTGCATCTGAAAAGGCCCACCAAAATATTGAGGGTTTCCATCCTGCTGGAGAGGAGGATAATTGAATGAAGCATTGGGCATCAAAGGCTGATTCATGTTCATGGGCATCATAAAATTTGGTTGATTAGGATGAACCAGTGGGAACATAAATGGTGCATTTCCCATTGGCTGCTGCTTGTCCTGACTACTGGGGTCAGATTCTTGGCGCAGTGGAGTTGCTGCACCTGGGATATCCTGATGTGACTGAGAAGCCCAATTGTAGGGCCGGTCAAACCCTTGAGGAGTGTTGTTTTCAGCCTGAGTTTCCCCCGATGGGTATGAGTGGCGACCATGGAATGATGGCGGTTTTGCATGCACTGGGGGCCTTAGTGGGGTTTGCTCCCTGGACTGGTGGTAGCGGGAGCGTTCTTCATGATCTTGCATGTGAGAATTTGAACTGGGAGAAAAACCTGGCCTTGTAGGAGCGCGTGCAGTAGACATTTCAGGCATTTGAGATTGTCTCTGATCCCCTGCAGAAGCACGGGAAATGTTGGGAGCATCTAGGTCATTATGTTCTTCCTTGTCTACATTAGTTTGGAGAAGGTCAGCATGAGCTTCAGGCACATGAGACTCGAAATCTGCTCTCTTCAGGAAAGACTTGAGACACATCGGTGCAGCACATATGAAAACCCCTTCCATCATTTTCACGCTTTGTATCTTTTGAATGCGCTCATCACAACTGCAGAAACAAATAGAAGTTTGAATGACAGTCTTTGACCATGCTATAAATTAAGTTTCATCATTTTGGACACAACATCTAGGCCCTGTTTGGTTTCACTTTTTTTAAACTCGCTTACCTCATAAACAAGATTTCCTCATAAGCCGCTCAATAGAGAATCCTAGTATATAAAATCTGAAGTGTTTGGTAATCTCGATTATTTTTATGTAGATTTTCTATTCTTTCTACAAAATTACTTTTATACCCTTGATTTGATAATAGTTTATTTTCTATTCTTTCTTCCACGGTGCACCATAGCAGTACCGCTCATGGCTCCCAAGCAGCCTCGAACACCTGTCTGGACACCAGAGCAGCACCGCTCATGGCTTGCCAGCAGCCTCGAACAACTGTCTTCTCAAGCTTGCCCATCACAATACCGAAGCCATGGCGGCCGCTGAGCTCGAGACCGTCGTGCGCACGCTGGACGCAGACTAGTTCCCGGCCCTTCGTCTTCACAGTCTCAGACGCTCGACACCGCACGGCCGCGGCGGCTTCGCCCTCCGCGTCCTCCACACTTTAAGGGTCTGTAGACGGCGACGGATGGATGCACAAGTTCGGGAGCGTCGCAGGTCTGCAGCAGCGGTGGAGCCGGCGATGACGCAGAGGCGGGTGTAGCCAGCGACGACAGCAGACGGAATTGACAACGGCGCATGGGCGGGTGGAGCCAGCAATGGCGGCGGACGGAGTCGGTGACGGTGCAGGAGCGGATGGAGCCGGTGGCGGACGCAGCCGGCGACGAGGCAGGGACGGGCGGTGTCGACGACGGCGCATGGGCGGGCAGAGGCGGCGACGGTGCAGGGGCGGGCGGAGCCACGGCGCAGGCGACTGGTCGGGCCAATGGCGACAAAGGAGTGAGTCTTGTGGAAGGGCAACAAAGGGAGATGACATTCGATTCTCCAAATCGCGGGGTTGAGGCCGCAATACAGATAATCGAGGTTACTGTTGTTTTCGGGCTTTTCTGATGAGCCGCTTAAGAGATAAGTGTAAATTAATCGCACCGTTTGGGTGACATTTTCGCTTATTTTCTCTGATAATCCAATTATAATCGAAACCAAACAGGGCCCTACAGGGGAAAAACTTTAAATTAGTCTGTACTACAAACGTGTGCTCAGGAGGTACATCAGCATAGCAGGCCAATTCTTCTACAAATCATCATACCATGAACAACTGAGTAAAGCATGCCATGAAAATGATAGTAACAGAACATAAAATTAAAAAATAAAGTTCAGGAATTACAGTGCTTACAGATAACAGGTAGGATCACTTCTTGCACAAGTCAAACAGAAAGCATGGTCACAAGGAACCTGGAACCAAATTGAAAAAATAAACAAGGCATTAGTCATAACACTGTTGTAGCATTTTCAGAAAACACAACAATACTATAGGGTCCACCAATATAAAAACTACAGAGTAAATGAATATGTGCACTGGTCATTTAGACAACTGAAGAACAACAAAAATGGAATGCTGAAATATCGTTCTGATGGATGTTTTTGACCAATTAGGCTATTACACATGATAAGGCTGTTTCACTTATGCACTAAAGTACTAAACATAAGAAAAACAGATGAACTCAATGTAACTATGTTGTAGACTGGGTCCACACAGGTGGCGCAGCAAAGAGGCCCATGCGCAGACGTCCAGGGGAGACGCGTCTGAATAATAAGAAGGAATATATATTGCGCTTGAATAATAAGGAAAGAACAGATATTATGATCCGTTCTGAATAAATAAGGAAAGAAGATATATGGCGCATGAAAAATTAGGAAGGAGCAGATATTGTGATCTGTCCTGAATAAGGGAAATAATCAGCTAGGAGATTATTTCCAGTTGTGAATATTTGTTACTGGGAGCCAGCCAGCCTATAAAAAGGAGCATAGGTTCTACTAGGGAGATCATCGAAGAATAAAGGAATCTTTCAAGGGCTGTTCCTACCTTGCCCAGCCACGGTGACATTATTCTCACCACGATTCACAGCAATTGGTATTAGGGACCACACAACGGATCGACATCATGGCCGCCGTTTTTTTTTTTACCCAAAAACTGCAGGGAAACCCCCCCCCCCCCCCCCCCCCCCCCCCCCGCAGTACATATATTGATAAAGGTAATAAATAGTACAAGGAAATAGCCATGGCGTGTTACATTAGTAGCCTAAGGGATTTTCCAGAGATTGAAAAACTCCCTAGAGGCTCTCAATGAATTCCTCTATTCTACTCCTGTCCAATTCCTTGAATCGACATAATTGGGACCTCATCGATGATATGAAGCAATTTTTCCATCCAAGCACTGTTGGTTGTGTCGCCCTGAAGATCTTACCATTTCTTTGTTTCCAGATTTCCCATGTTGCGCTAGCAAATATTTCCATGAAACCTGATCGGTTCCAATTATGCTTTGCCCTCGCTATAGTGTCAAAGAAATACAAGCTGTGATCCCACTGCCATCCTAAAACATTCTAGCATTGCACACTGAATGGACATAGGAAGAACAGGTGGTATGTCAATTCTTCTATACTTGTGTCACATAGAACACAAGAGTAGTCCTCGCCCTCAATGATGAGATTCTTCCGTTTTAATAGATTTCTGGAGTTTAGACAATCCCTAAACAGTAGCCACGTGAAAATTTTGATTTTCCTTAGTACCCTTGATTTCCATATCCAACGAAATGGTTCTGGTGGAGTGACGTAAAAGAAGTATGATAGATATCCCGTCCATGACGAGTATGACTCTGTACATACTCCCTTCCAGCTGTCATCTTGTTGGCCCCTCCCGACCACGTCACCGATGATTAGCTACAATTGTTGTAACTCATTGTGTGCTTCCCCTGAGAGTGGTAGGAAGTAATTCTGGTGTACGTGTTCCTGCGTGTTGTACTGAGCAAGTGAAATATTTTTGTTTTTGATAAATGTGAATAGTCTTACGAAGTCTCTTTTGAATAGATGACCTTCCCACTCATCCTGCCAGAGCATCATCGTGTCTCCTAGCCCAACTCGGACCTTAACTTGTTTCCTGAAGTCCCCCCATATGATTATCACATCTCTCCACCAGAATGATCCCTTTGATGTGGTGCGATGAGGCGGTTTGCCATTGATACAGTGCGATTGCAGTATCAGTTGCACCCATGGAACGTCCTGCTTGTTATAAAATTTGGACAGGAATTTGCCAAGCAGCGCCCTGTTCATGTGCTTCAGACATTTGAGACCAAGCCCTCATCAGTAGGCGTCGTCACTTTTTCCCACGCCACTAACGGCTTACCCTTGCCAACCACATCAGAGCCTCTCCAGAGACAAAGTTCTCTTGTTTTTTCCAGTGCTTTGATTACAGTCCCATTCAATTTAATGGTGCACATTGCGTAGATCGGAACGAAGGACACAATGCTGTTGACCAGCGTACATCGCCCTCCCATCGACAACCACGTAGCTGAGGCAGTTAGTTTTCTTTCCACTTTTGTGATCAAATGTGTGAAGTCCTCTGCCTTAGGTCTAAATATTCCCATGGGTAGCCCAAGGTATGTGAAGGGGAACACCCCCAACTGGCAGCCTAGTGTTCCAGCCATATTAGTTGCTTGTTCATCACTGAGGTTCACTGCCATTATGCATGATTTCCCCCAGTTCACTTTAAGTCCAGTCGCTCCTCCTAGGGCATGTAGCAAGTTTTTCAAAAAGAATAACTCACTTTAATCCGCTTTCAAAACCAGGATAGTATCATCAACATATTGGACCACTGGAAATTTCATTTGATCAGGTTGGTGAATAGGTATGGTTAGCAGCCCATATCAACCGCTTTGTTGATAGCTATTTGTAGAAGTTCGGCAGCAAGAACAAAGAGAAGAGGAGACAGCGAGTCACCTTGTCTCACCCCCCTTTTACATTGGAAGCTCTTACCTGAGACACCATTCAGCAAGACTGATGTAGTTGCAGAGGACAGCAGGTCCTCTATATATCGGATCCACTGATCCGGGAAGCCCATGTTTCGAAGCATCAACACAATGAAATTATGTTTGACCATATCAAATGCTTTTTCAAAGTCCAGCTTTAGCACCACAATACCTTTCTTCGATCTTTTGCATAGATACAAATATTCATAAGCCCAGGCCATACAATCTTGAATCGTCCGTGACCTGATGAACCCGTACTAGTTTTTGTGTATTAGGTTGATGATTATACTTTGCAGTCTCATTGATATAATTTTGGTGATCAATTTAACCGTGGAGTTAAGTAGTGATATCGGCCTGTAGTCTTTTACCAAGCTTGGGTTGCCCACCTTCGGAACGAGGGCGATGTATGAGGTGTTTAGGGGCATCAAGCTGACATTGTTACTGAAGAAGTCAGCGCAGAGCGCATAGATGTCTTTTTTGATGATATGCCAACATGCTTTGTAGAATTTTGGATTGAATCCATCCGGTCCTGAAGATTTATCACTTGGCATACCCTTGAGTGTCTTGTCTATTTCATCTGTGGAGACCGGGTCGCAGAGATGCCCCAGATTTAGATGATGATTCATAAGGTTTTGTAGGTTAGGCCACGGCTGAATATGTTCCGATTGGCCTAATCTCACGCTAAATTTTTCCCAGAGCAATGCAGCTTTCTCATTGTGATTTAATAGTTCATTGTCATCGCTACTATGAATAATTGTGATCGTGTTACGCCTGTATCTCTCTGTCGCAGCTGCCAGGAAGAACTTTGTGGGTTCATCCCCCAGCTTAGTCCATCGCGTTGTGTATCGTTGCCTCCAATATTCATTTTTCTATTGAAGTAGCATTGTCGTCTGACTTTTGATCAGTTCTCTAAAACATTTTTCTTATGAAAACAATCCTCTCTGTTCTAGTTTGTCGATCACCAGGATTACCTCGTTACATCTACGTATCAGCGTGGATATGGTCCCTATACTGTTGCTCCAGGTTTTCAATTTGTACCTTAGTCTCTTGAATTTAGCTAAGATTGTTCTGGCACTATTCATTTGCGGCAGTGGCTGGTCCCAAGGGTCCTGTACAATAGTCAAGAACTGTGGGTGTCGAAGCCAGTAGTTTTCGAACCTGAAGCACTGTGCTTTTGGAATAGTTGTGCCTATTTGAACCATGCATGGAATGTGATCTAAGGTATCCCTGGGCAACGACATCAGTATTGTGTGAGGGAATGTTACCGTCCAATGTACCGATGTGAAGCACCAATCCAGCTGTTGTAACAGTGGAGTGTCCTGCATGTTGCTCCAGGTGTAATTTCTTCCTTTTAATGAAATCTCAAGGAGGCCAAGGTGCTGGATAATATTGTTGAAGGTCATCATGTCCCCGAAGTTGGCTCCTGGTCTGTTTCTATCCTCAATGCTTCTATAAAAGTTGAAGTCACCTATTATCATCCACGGGTCGTCCGGCTGCAGCGTTAGGTCCCAAAGCCATTGTGTGAATTCTTGTCTTTGATGGCCTTGACATGGTCCATAAACTGTAATAAGCTGCCATTTGATGCCATTTTGGAGAGATGTGAACTGTATTGAGATGGCATAGTCTAGAATGTACATTACTTCTCCACTGAGTAAGTTACTATTCCAACCAACAAGAATCCCACCGGATGCACCTCTGGACGGTGAGAAGGCAAATTTAGTAAACCTTCTGGGAGCTATCTTTTTAGGAAAGCACTGTCAATTACCTCCTTTTTCGTCTCTTGGATACAGAATATATTGCATTCACTTGCTTCCTCGATTTGAATCGTAGTGCCTGCTGCTTACTTGAGTCATTGATGCCCTTATGTTCCAATTTAGCACATTCCAGTTTCTTGTGTTGTTGTGCGCCATATCACAACCATGGTCAGTTTGGAACTTGCCCCATGCTTACAAAGCATAGAGGATATACAGGATGTGACTGATTGTTTGTTATCCAGGAGTAACCTGATGGGTCCACCCTTGAGTTGTGCCCTGTGGAGTAACGTTCGCATTGTTTTGTCCAGTATTGCCAATGAGGTAAGTGTGAGACAAGATTTGTCGAATTGGAGCTGTAATTGTAGGGTCCCCTCTGCGTTTAGTTTGTATTCCGGAAATGTGTCCACCGACTATATTTGCGCGGTTATAATGTGTTGAGGTAACCCGGCCGCATGAAGGAGCACGGGGCGACATGTGAAATGACTGGGGGCCCATCATCCCCATCATCACAGAATGCATATGGAAGGCCCCTGTAGGGCTCTTCACCCATTGAGCGAGATAGTCGGTTCCATGACAGAAGGGCATACAAATTGTGAGTATATTAAGCTTCATATAGTCATGATCCCCCTGCATAGTATATACAACAAAATGGCAGAGAGGGCCCTTAAGGTTGAAGACCCTAGAGACCTTGCCAATACATACTACAGTACCCATGTAACTTCTTGTAGCAGGTACGCCCTTCTTCCTATATTTCAAGCTCTTATAAGCCCACATAACCTCTACACCATTACAGCTGTGTAGACTCCAAAAGTGGGTACCCATATACACAAGCATCCCTTTGACCCCCCTTCCTGGCATACCATATATTACACCAAAAGCCCGACTAGGGACACCAAAATACCCTTCCAGTTGGCCAGCCACCGTATCAGGTTGTTCACTCATTAGTCCACCGTTGACAGCTTCATGCTCCCCCCTTCCTGAAAGGTGTTGTTGTCGTTAAAGGTGATAGGGAGTGTCGCGCACGCCACCTCAAGTGGCACGCCGCACCGGTGAACTGCAACTTCCCGCTTTGACAGCCTTAACAGATTTGCTGGATGGAATCTCCTGAAGCATAGCTTCACGCTGCGATCGGAATTGGCATGTTCCTGTGACCATCAAGGACGGTCTTGATCCTGGAGCTCCTCCTGAGTGAGCTCCAATCCAGTGGTGCCTTAGTCTTCTTCCTTTTAGCGTTGGTCATTGTCGGTGTATCAGCCCCCACGTCTGTTGTTGCAGAGTTTGTTGCAGTAATAGGCTCAGCAGCTTGTTTGTTCCCCTTACTGCTGCTCAAAATCTTGTCTCTCCTAATATAGACCTGCCCAAAGTGAGCAGCGTCCCCTTCATTTTCACTTGGTTGTTTCTCTGTATGAGCGTGTTCTCCACGTATCTCTTCAATGAGAACAGAGCAGCGTCCGCCTGATGCAATCAAGTGTTCAGCGGGGGCAGACTTCTTCCCCCAAGTCTTGGCGAACTGCTGGAGCGTTGCTTGCAGCATGTGGCGAAGGAAATCTGTATCAATCTGTTCCATCTGGATAGTTTGCTCTGCCATGTCGCCCGGTCTTGCTAATGCAGTGTCTGGTCCCTCCTGAAGGAACTGCTGCGACACCTCCTGTGATGGTGCACCTTCAAAGACAGGGATTGTCGAAGCCAAAGGGCGTTGCACCTTGACGTTGTGTTGCTCCATCGGCATCTGGTGCCCCAGGTCACTAGGCCAGTTTTGACCTTGGTGATTAGGAACATGGTTACCTTGGTCTAGCCCCTGTTCATTCCAGTGTTCAGCGCCTTGATCAGCATCTTCATGTGGCACCACCTGTGCATCCTCTTGATCTTCGACCCCATGATGCACTGCTTGTATCGGATGTGGGTTACCATCGTCTAGAGGGAGCTCTTCTATAGGTATGATCCTCGTCAGATTCATCCAGTTAAGGATGTAAACTGGGCAAGACCAAAACCAGTCGTGCCCATCTCTTCCTCCTTGTCGCGGGACAAGACTCCTCGGGATTCTTCGTGCTTCATTGTACATGCATTTCACCCGTATATATCCCAGAGCTCTTGGGTTATTATGCCATTGCAGAAGTTTACCAAAACCTGATACTGCAAGATCAATGGCCTCCACTGTGCGATAGTCGATCGGGAATCCAAGGATTAGGAACCACCCCATCCTGTTAAAATCCCTTTCCCTGCGATTAATTCCAAAATCATGCCTGCAGAAGCCTATTCTCACTCCCTCAATCAACAGAGGTTCTCCCATAAGCAGAATGTCACGATAGAGGGGAGTTTCCAGGGAGATTAAAGTGATCCCAAGAGGAGCAAGACATGAGCTTCTTACAGGAATCCCCAACACATGAACGATGTGATTCTGGATTTGGATCTTGAAATACTCATATTCCTCTTCAGGCAGAATGCCATCCATGTCAATTGCGATTATGAATTCCTCATGGAGTGGATGATGAATCCCCGGAAGATGGACAACAGTTCTTGGCAATCGCTCGGGGCCTCCATCCTCAATGTCGAAGTTCAGGTTTGGAATGAATCGAGCTGGGTTGACATTGAAGTTTGCCATATCTTCTGTCGTATGAGTAGTGGATTTGGAAGTGTCACCGTTTGAGCTGTGAGGAAGGAGCAGTAGTGGAAGGGTGTTCTGCAAATGTACTGTCGATGCTTGGGTAGGTCTCTTTATATTCGCGTCATTAGCTTGAGGCAAAGTTGCAGTACCTTTTACCTTCCAGGCCCTCTTGAGTTGCCTATTTCTAATGCATTCCTTTTGAACGTGGCCATAGTTGTAACACTACCTGCACCTCACTTTATTGCGACGTTGAAATTTTAGGTGATCTGGGCTGGGGCAATTGTAGCAAATCTTTACTATATTCTGGTTACGTCTCTGAACTCCAGTTGCATTAATTGGCATTCCCTTTGTGTGTGTAGAGCCAGGGCGGCGACAGCCTGTTTTAGGTGCAGCAAGTGGACGGCAGAAGTTGCTCCCAGCGCCCCTATCTTCGTGAAGTAGGGACCGTGTGTCCCCCTGGGTCAGACCAAGAAGTCCAGGGGCAGCCACCTCGGAAGAGGAGTCCAGAATTACCCGGTCGGTAGAGTTAATACCGTCAGCGCAATTAATATGTGTGGTGCACTTAGGCCACGTATAGTCGTAGGCCGAATAGGGAGACTGGGAAGCCTTAGGAGCGGACGTGGGCAACTGAGGACCACTTAAGTTCAAAATCCCCCCTGGTCTGACTGGAGATGGGCCCCACTGCGGCATCACCATCTCCGGCGCCGAAGAGGCCTTCGTCGTAGCCGTTCCGGCAGGCTTCCGACCAAACTGCTAGGTTTCGCTTGAACACAGAGCACAGAAAATACCCCCAATCCAGACACCTTTCACCGCAGCAGCAGGACTAAATCGACTTTTTGGGACCGAGCGAATTGGGGAAGCAAATGTTACCTTGTTCCAACTTTTCTGCTTTCGAGCCTTCTTTCCCCTCACCGTCTTCCATTCTGATTGCTGGTCAGCCTCCCAGTTCCTCATTTTTTTGATCCAATCTGGCCCTCCTTCCCGCCACAGATGGAAGTAGAAGTCAAATGAGTTGGTAATGGCCCTCCTCAGAGAGTTCACCAACAGACCCACCTCCTTGTTGGCTACCGAGAACCTGAATGTCCGATCTTGTAGCTGGCGGACATGGAATCTGCCCGGCGTTCCTCCAAGGACAGAGTGCAGGGCCCATCCAACGTCGTTCTCCGTCAACCTGAACGTGAAGCGCCGGAAGATAGCGACGAGGAAGAGCGAACCTCTTGTGGATGAACTCGGGTGATGCACGGATGAGCTGAATCTTGCCAGAACCTCAGCATGGAACCTTCTTCCAGGACGCAGTTCCCACTCATGCACCCCCACCGACGGCCTGGAGCCCGCCATCGCCAGCAGGAGTCTGGCCATGCCCACCTGGCTACAGCCCGCAACATGTGGAGGAGGCGGCGCTGGTGGAGATGGAGAAGAACCGGCGAGCAACAGAGTTCCAGAGGGCGGAGTGCGGGGGGAGGGGGGGCGCCGCGCTAGAGCCATTTTCATTCTCCCCGGGAGTAACATGTTGCAGCCAGCCCTCATCATGGCCGCCGTTGTACAAGATCTTGGGGCTTTCGCCAAGAACTTCGCCAAACAATTGGAGGCAAGCTTGTAAATAAGCGTTTGGACGCCTAGGCGCCCGGGAGGCGCCTGGACGTCCAGGCGCCCGCCGGTGGCAGTGGCGGCGGCCCATGGCGAGGGCGGCGAGAGGGAACCGAGCGGAGAGGGAGTCGGGAGGGAGTCGAGCGGAGAGGGAGACTGGAAGTCTGGCGGCTGGGAGTTGGGCCATAAGTCGGCCCATATAATCTCAACCGTCAGATTTTCAGATGGGTGTATATAAAAACATTCCTACCCTAACCCTAAAGCAGTTTCCTCTCTTGACCTCTCTCTCATTCCTCTCCTCCATCGGCGGCGGCGACCGCACCCATGGCGAACGGCGGTCGCGCTCACGGCGAACGGCGGCAGGGGGTAGTGGCGCAGCAAGGGGCGGGCGGACTGGCGGCAGTAGCGCGGGCAACAGCAGCGTTAGCGGCGGATGACGGCGGCGGCGGACGGCGGCAACGTCCCTTCCAGGCGACCGGCCATGGCGTTCGGCCCGGAGCGACTGGACAACACTGATTGGAGGCCATGAGGTTGGAGTTCATGGCCTCCACTGACCGCCTCTCAACGCAGATGGACATCATGATCTCACGTCTGGACGATCATGATAGGCGTCTCAACAAATTGGAGAAAGCCAAGAACATCGCGAGTGACCTTGACACGAACAAGGTCATCTACAACGTCAGCGGCAAATCCCCTGACATAGTGCAAGCGCCTCCCTTTTTTGCGGCAACCCGCTGACCACGATGATGCTTAATTGCATCGAGGAACCAACATTGGAGCGTGAGGCACTGACGGTGGCTACGGTCGTGGAGCACGCGTCCCTCCGAGCGCTCGTGACGAGGCCATGAATGTCACTGTGGCCGTCGAGCTCGGCCTTCGCCTCGTCCATGACTCCATGTCGACGCCAATGAAGCCAAAGTGTTGCTGCAGGCATGCCGTGATGCTGCTATCATCTTTTCCGACAACACCAAGATCTATGCCAACAGCCAGTGAGATCTTTGTCACCATACTCCATGTGGCACGCCACTCACCATGCGGCGCACGTACTGCACCGACTCTTCCACCTATGTCACCCCGAACGAGTACTACAAGTCGCCACCCTCACCGGCACCCAACTTCCTTGTACTTGCACCTCGACGTCGAGCTGGGGGACATGCCCACTTTCCTCGCCACGTGGAACATCTTGCTCGAGGACGTCGTCGATGCCGCAAGGTTGGACAGGTCCTGAACACTCTACATGCCCTAAAGATTCAGCTCGAGGACGAGCTGATGTTGGGGAGGGGAGAAATGTTGTGGACCGGGTCCACACTCCACACAGCTGGCGCATCAAAGAGAGACCCATGCGCAGACGTCCAGGGGACATATCTGAATAATAGGAAGGAAAATGTATCATGCTTGAATAATTAGGAAAGAACAGATATTATGGTCCGTTCTGAATAAATTAGAAAAGAAGATATATGGCGCATGAATATTAGGAAAGAGCAGATATTGTGATTTTTTCTGAATAAGGGAAATAATCAACTAGGAGATTATTTCCAGTTGTGAAGATTTGTTGCTGGGAGCCAGCTAGCCTATCAAAAGGAGGATAGGTTGTACTAGGGAGATCATCGAAGAATAAATGAATTTTCCTCGGGGCTGTTCCCTCACCGGGCTGGGGATCAGCCCAGCCCCGGTGACACTATTCCCACCATGGTTCACAGCAAACTATTACAAAGCATTAAAAGTAACGGCACACCTGACCTAGTCGACTACCAAGCTTCAGATTTTTGGTCCAAACATGATACCCCAGTCCCTAAAAAATAACGTTCCCTCCTCCCAAATCCTCCTCCCATGCGTACTCCCGCATACGTGGAATCATTTCAGTGGTTTTCAGTTCTATTTGCGGGTCCACACCTCCATTGTAAATCAAATAAAAATATACCACGTATGCGGGAGTACGTAGGAAGCCGCATCCATTGCACAGAGACCGCATGCATCTTCTAAAGATTTTTACAAACCTCTTACGTAGAGTCCTATCACAGCTATGGCCGTCTCGGTGTCAATGGCATATCCACACAAACTGGCAACTCTGTTAATAAATTGTAAGAACCAACGGATTACGCGGTTTCGCTAGACCACTAATTTCGCTCAGCCGCAGCACGGCGATCCCAAGTTTGCTGGTAGGCTTGAGAGTGCGAACTGAGGCAAGGAGACGCTAGGGTTTAGGGCGCTGTACCAGGCGTCCGTAGACGGCGATGGGGAACTCGCAGCGGCAGCAGATGTGGACGCGCTCTCCGAGAGGCCGACGAGAGCGCCGTCCGATCGTGCGCGTCGCGGCGGCGGCGGAGGTCGTGACGGCGCCGAGGCTCTTCGCGACGGGGAGGTCCGCGATCACCAGGTGGTCGGGGCATGCCACGGTGACCGACTCCGGTACGCCGCCCAGCGCCGCTGCGGGCGCGGACTTCGCCGGGTCCCCGCCTCCGGAGGTGGCGCCGCCGCTGGAGTCCGACGTGCCGACCTTGCTTAGGCGGATCTGCAACATCGCTAGGGTAGGGCTGCGTTTCTCCCCCTCGCCTTCTTTTGAGTCAAGTGAATGAATGGTCCCGGATTTATTTGAGTGTGTCATATAGTTTTAAAATATTAAAAATGACAAATATTTCAATGGTCATAGGGGTATTTTTGATATTTTGACTCAAATGACACAATTTAACAAGTTTATAGACTCAAATATACACTTTAAAAGTTCATGTATCCAGATGACACACTCAAATAAATTTAGAGATCATTGATGCACTTTACTCATTTTCGTTTTTGTTAGGTGGGTTTATTTGCTTGTGTGAGCATGTGGTGAGCTTTGCCAGTGTTGGTGAGCCTCATAAACACACCTGCAGTTTTGACCCGCTTTCCTTTCCATCTTTTCATAGTTGGACGCTGTTGTGGGATGAAGTTGATGTTTCTCATTCATGCACAAAGGATCATTACATGTATTTATATTACAATGAAGACTCAACGCACAAAACTCAGTAACAGAACGCGAGTTAGTGGGATCCGTATACATGCATGCAGCGTGCACGTTTGCCATGCAGCGTGCATGTAGGCATGTGGGGACGAGACGTTGGATGAGTTAAACGTGTACCATGATCCGTGGAAGATGCGATAGTGCAACTCACGTTAACACCCCCGCGGTTGAAGCATCACCAGCCCTGATGCTGAGGTTGAATCAAAAATTGTTGAACTGAGCAGTGGGAGTCATTTGGTCATTATATCTGCAAACTGGTGATCGCAAAAAACATGATGAACTCATAGAGCACCTATAGCAACCTTCTCCTGGACAAATTGTATATATATTTCAATATATTTGTGTGCTTGTGGTTGACTGGATCATGTGCCATGTAGACAACAGACACATTATCGCAATAGATTAGGATTGCATTTGCTGGTGCACAATGGAGTTCTGCAAGAAGCTGACTACGGGGCCAAATACTTTGTGATGCTGCATTGGCGACCGCACGATACTCGGCTTCAGACTTTCAGACTTGATTGCAACATAGTTGGTTGCCTTTTTCTTGACCATGAGACCAGAGAATTTCCAAAGAAAAGACAGTACCCCGAGGTGGATCGCCTGGTGTTAGGACAGCCCGTCCAATCAGCATCTGAGTATACTGTGATCTATGTTGATTGGGAAGCATGGAGACGAAGTCCAAATGACGTTGTTTTGTGTATGTAATGCAAGATATTCTTCCGAAGTGAAAGATGTGAAGTCCGAGGATTATGCATATGAAGGGGACCTGTTGAACAACATAGGCGATGTCGGGGTGTGTGATAGCAAGTGACGTGCCTTGGCCAGTTGACGATACTCTGATAGATTGTCGAGTTTTGCACTGCTATCAGCTGAGATTTTTGCTTTAGCGTCCGCAGATATGGAGACTTCCTTGCATTGCTCCATGTCGGCTCGTTGTAGAATCTCATTGGTATACAGTTCTTGAGAGAGAAATAAGCCATTATCAAGACGTCTGATGTCGAGTCCAAGAAAATATTTCAGAGGGCCCATATCTTTAATTGTGAATTCTGACTGAAGGCAGCTAGTGATGTGTTGAAGTAGCTTGGCGGATGAGGTCGTCAATATGATGTCGCCGACGTCTAGTAACGGATAGGTAACATCATGTTCTCGATGAAGAGCAAATAAAGATGTGTTGGGCCTTGTTGTACGAAGATCGATACGAGCATGCAAAGGAGCCGAAGCGCTGGAACCAGGCCCTTGAAGCTTGTTTGAGCCCGTAGAGTGACCGCGACAGCAAACACACACCATCTGTCATAGAATCATCAATGAATCCTCTGGGATGATTGCAATAGATTTCTTCTTATAGATTGCCATGGAGAAATGCATTGGACACATCAAGTTGGTTGACTGGCCATTTTCTAGATGAAGCAGTAGTGAGTACCATGTGGATTGTGGCCAGTTTGATGATTGACACAAAGGTTGCTCCAAAATCAACTCCCGGTCGTTGCGTGAACCTACGAACAACCCGTCGTGCTTTGTATTTTTTGAAGCTTCCATCCGGTTGGAACTTGTGTTTAAAAATCCACTTTCCCATAATAATGTTTGCATTTGAAGGTTGGCGAATAATTGTCCAGGTCTTGTTTACCTTCGGTGCTTCAAATTCGCATTTCGTAGCTGTGAACCAATTTGGATCTTTCAATGCTGAACAAACAAATTTAGGGGTTGGACAGAGCATTGATGGTGTTGTGATGGATGTAGCAGAGAGTGCATATTTCGGATTTGGGCAAGAAATACCACTTCTAGATCTCGTGATCATGTGATGGGAGGTTTGAGCCGGGTGGGCAAGGGTGATATGGCGTGGAGGCGATGGTGTAGCCTCGAACAAAGGCGGTTCATGGGAATCGACGACCGAGTAAATGTTGGAAACATGGAGATCGGTGAGTGATGTGGTGCGATGGCTACTAGTTGGGTGGGATGCGCCAACTGGTGTGATGTGTGACATGGTTGTTGAGGTTGCGTGGCCGGTATTCAGATGTGAGGTTTGTGGGCAGGTGTTCGGTTCTGGTGGTTTGTTAGAGGACGTGCCGAACGTTGAGGTCGTTGGGTTTGCATGGAGGTAGTTGGCGGATCTTTTGTGCACGTAAACGGTGTAGCAGCTGAGGTATGCTTGTGTGGAGGCATTGGAGGAAGTTGTGCTGAAACAATCGTGGAGCAGGATTGTTGTCTAGGATTATTGGGGGAATTAGGGATGATATTTGTTGTGGCAGTGAAAGGGAATTGGCTTTCATCGAAGACCACATGACAAGAGGTGATCACATTTCTCTTTGGATATTGAAGCATCGGTAGCCTTTGTGGTCTTCAAGGTAACCTAAGAAAACACAAACTGCAGATCGCGGACTAAGTTTGTTAGTTGTTGTAGAAGAGAGGTTAGGAAAACATAAGCACTCAAATACTCTTAAGTGATCGTAAGAGGGTGGAATGCCAAACAGAACTTGAAAGGGGGTGATCAAGACGGTCGCACGACATGGTCGACGGTTGGCCAGATATGTGGCAGTGTTTAGGACCTCCTCCAAAAAACATGGTGGAGCATGTGATTGAATTAGCATGGTGCGCATGGAATCATTGAGTGTGTGCAAGATTCATTCATCCTTCCCATTTTGAGAGGGGGTATCGGGGCAAGAAAGTTGAAGTTGTATGCCGTGAGTGAAAAAGAACGAATGCAACTCAAAGTTATCGAATTCCCAACAATTATCGGTTTATAGGGCCAAGATCGGTAAACAAAATTGAGTGGAGACATAAGAGTGAAAAGCGCCGAATGTTGCTAAAAACTTTATGTTTGTGTCGTAACAGGAAAGACCAAATATAGTGAGTAAAGTCGTCCAAGAGCACAATGTAGAATTGATAACCCGAAACACTCAATTTAGTACTGGATGTCCAAACATCGGCATGAATCAATTGAAAAGGAAAATGAGTGGTGCTTGTAGAGTCGGAAAAGAACAAATGTGCATGTTTCGAATGTTGTCAGCGAGATGTTTGAGTTTGGCACAATATTCAGAGGCGTTCATGTCTCCTTGGCAGATATTATGAAACTAAACTTCTAAGAACACTGCGTGATGAAGCTGTTTGTCGTGAAAAAAGCGATCGATCACATTTCAAAGAGAACGCATCAGTTTCACGCTGGCGAACAATTTGTCATACTTCGGACGCCCATGTGGTATAAATCCACTTGACAACGTAGGAGCCAGCACAGAACCACTCGGCATCGTGGAGCATCAGAGGCGTGGTGGAGGAGACATGATTGTTGATGCCAAACTTTCCAATTGCCGAACGAAATAACATAGTTCGGGTTGGTGAGCTCGAGAGTGACGGGGACATGTGAGCGGATATTCACCGTCTGAAGAATGTCGGCAACAATGCCTGGGAATGATCAACAACCCTTGTTGATGTTGCTGGAGTTGGAAGAGGAGGATTTGTCTATGGAGGAGAATGTTGGATTGAAGTCCATGGCAGGTGGAGAGATTAGGCGAGAGCCTGGATCAGGGATATAAGTTGATGTTCCTCATTTATTCACAATGAATTAGTACATGTATTTATATTATAATGAGAACTCAACACACTGACAAAACTCGACAATAGAATGTGAGTTAGTGGGATTTGTGAACGCGCATGCAGCATGCATGCAGGCAGGTGAGGACGAACCGTTGTACGAGTGAACGCGTGCCATGATGTGCAGAAGATGTGACAGTGCAAGGCACGTTAACACGCTCATCTGCCGCGTAGCGACGGACAACCCCGTGAAGTGATCCAGCTCCACGAGCAGCCTCTCTCCTGCAACCGCCTCCACTCAATCTGCTCGGCCTGAACGCGACCTAACTTGCTGTCATCCGGAGAATGTTTCATATTCTTGCCACTCTTTAAGAAAATGGAATTATGTTTCCGTTGGAGTGTATAAGTGAATTGTTTGCCCTTCCTTATCACGCGAGGCTCTATCGGGCCTCAAACGTGGAAGTAGGAGTGAACTTGCGTCTGCCAGGATTCGAACTTGAGACATCTTGCTCTGATACCATGTTAAGCTACTATGCGCTGACCAGTTGCCCTCAAAAGCTTAAGCTAATGAGAAAGTGTAGGCAATTAACTTATACACTCCAACACTCCACCTCACGTGAGACTCCTTCAGGGCTCTAACGTGAAATATAGGAGTGGACATGCGTCCGCCAAGATTTGAACTCGAGACCTCTAGCTTAATAATTGTGACAGCAAGTTGGCTCCTGTCGCTTCTCTTCAGCAGTTTGTTCATGGCTCCGAGTTTATCGACACCTGTTCGACCTTCCGCTCTCGATCGTTTTGGCGATGTATAGAATAACATGGCTTCCGTCTTCAGCATCCTCGTCTCCCATCTGCGGTTTGAACGTTGAAGCCTCGTTTGGAAGGAGTATGTTGTGTACAGCTTCCAAGAGCCGGTGCCAAAAATTCACTTTGAGCAGGGATTATGTTTGGGTTCAAGCAAGTAATGAACTGAACCATGGTGGCAAATAGTTTGCTCTTTGATGGCCATCAAGACCCAACGTCCTTTCTTCCGCTGTTCTTGTTGTAGAATGCACAGTAAAAATCTTCAGTACTAAGATGTCTACGCATCCTTGACATTTATACCACTGTTTTGACACTCCGGCTGCTGATGCAGGATGCTACATTGCTACTCTTTTCGTACTATAAAGATTGTTGTTTTAGCATTTTTAATACATAATAGAGAAGATGGTGAATCATACATGTGCCCTCATAAAGCTGACAAGTTCAATGGTCCTCATTAAGTTACAGTTGCACTTTTTTAGAAAGTCGTGCAGGAAGGAAACATGCATTGGTAAGAGTTTAAATTCACATCTTAACTAGTACATTGATGACATCTAAAATGGCAATCTTTGTGGGACATATACAGAAGCCTACAAAAGACAATCTTTGTGGGACGGAGGGAGTACATAGTAGTACTAGTACCTTTAATTATTAATAGCAGAGGAGATACATGAGACTGTTGAGTACGAATTTTAATTAGAAATAATTGTGCAAAAGTTTAGATACTAACATTGATATCGATATTAACATGGTAATATTCCGGCCTCTTCATCATGAGAGATGGACACAACATGCAGTTGAAACGCAGTAGAGATCATCAAGACTATGTTGGGAACACAATATTTTTAGAGTTTTAGAATAATACTTTGGTATTTGAGAATACTATAGTATTTTTTCTAAAATGGTGTTTGACAACCAACTCAAAAACTATATTTTTAAAACCACAGTTTTATCTATACTACATTATTTTTAAGTACAGAAAACTTTGATCTGAACCAAAGTTTTTCTCTGGTTGCTTACTCTTGATGCTTGTTATTTTAAGAAACTATGGTATTATAAAATTGTAGTATTACAAAATTGTGGTATTAGAATACTTTGATATTGTCATGACATCTAAAAACTGTGATTTAACAAAACTTTGATATCGAAATACTGTGTTTCCAAACATTGCCCAAATCTTTCATTCAGCTGCTGGTACACACATTAGTCGTATACTCTCTCTGTTTCGTTTTACTTGTCGTTCAGACAAAAATGTTAGTTCAAATTTGGATTGATTGTTGTGTCTGAACGTGAATTAAAAGAAAAAGAGGGAGTACCTAACATTTTCAAATGGCGGCTTATGCAGTTGTTACTATAACAACACATTCATATCAGAGTAGTGTTTAGTTCACTTCAGTTTGAGTCTCGATGTCCTCGACGTTCTTCATGTCACCTTGCACGCAGCACTGCATTGCTTCACGGGTGATCGGCCGGCAGGCTCGCCACGTCCACCACGTACCCGCGGAGCGACGGCGAACGGATGGCCGCGAGCTCCGCCTTGCACTGCCGCCTGTTCTGCACCCGCCGCCGAGCGATGTACCCGCAAACCCACGGGGTCACGTCCTCACTGACCTTGATCATGATGAAGAAGAGGATGCTGTAGATGATGATCATGCTGAACAGCACCGCGAGGTCCAGCAACTTGGACCGGTTCACGTCGATTTGGAATACGTTCTCCAGGATGTATTCCCCCGGGATCTTGGGCAGCTCATCGTCCTGGTTGTCAAACACCAGGCCCTTCAGATCGTTCTGGTACTGCCCCTGCAAGATGAAGAACACGGTCGGTCTGTCAAGTCAGTCTGTTCTTTCTAGCAGGTTGCTACTAGTATTTCACAAGGATCATGAGGTTACTTTGATTGGTAATTTCTGTTTAATGGCTGAGAAATGAGTACTTTTACCTGCAACGCCCAGTAGTGGAAGCTGATGTATGACGTTGGGTACCTCCAAAATGGCTTTGGAATGTCGTGTGGCAGCCTGAAGTACCCTGATACCAGCATGAATATCCCCTGTCCAATTCAAACCATTGTTTACCATTTAATGTATGTTGTTAATTATAATCAGAAGATACTATAAAGCATCGGCATTATGATGTGTGGCTCCATGTACAGTGTCAGAATTAATCCCGGTTGGGATGCATTTCATGTTCCAAACAGTGACTGGCGGATGATGGATAGCATCAATGTTGTTGGGATGTTCAGTTTACCTGAATCCCTGCACCGATAATGATGCCCATGAGGAAGTTGGGGATCACGCTGGCAATGGCCATCATCAGGCTCTCAACGACGGTGACACTGGCATAGAGGCACAGGACAAAGAAGAGATAATGCATGCATGAAGCCCGGGTGAAGGTGCACCATGAAGTAGCACAGTGTTCCCGACACAAAGGTGATCAGGAGCAGGTAAGGCATCGCAGAAAGCGCGTTGCTAATAACGAATGCGAGAACACCGTAGTGACCGTTGAGCCTCTCTCTTTGAAAGACCTGGAAATGAAAATTTAGTAGTCAAGTCAGAATATGAAGAACACGCATGATTTGATTGGCGCTTTAGAGGTTTCACAAACCTTCATGTCCTCGACAAAAGATGGAAATCCTCCGATCGACATGAATGTGACAAAGCCAAAGATGAAGGAAGCACAGGCACCCCGAGCCTAATTGTTTTCAACAGTTGTATCAGATCACAACCAGATATCCATTTGCGTGTAAGTAGATACTTTCAGCTCCTACTGTAAATGAAAGAAAATGTATGATTAAACAGAAGAAAGAACTTTACCAGAATGGAGCTGTAACCTGTGCCAACATTGAGGTAGATAGTCCCAATGCAGAGGCTTACAACAATGTAGATAATGAGCCTCAACCAGTAGTATCCAAAGTCCCTAGACATGTTAATGAAAGATCGCTTTGTGAGTGTGTACGCCTGCATTCCAAAGCTAGCTTGGCTCCCTCGGGCATTCCGAACTGTTCCTTTCTGCAGTAGCAAATAACATGGACCCTCTAAGTTTCTTTTGGTTATTCTATTTGAGTTTGGATAGTCAGAATTGATGATGAAATTTAAGTGCTTACAACCCGGGCCATCTCATCTACTTTTTGTTGTGCATTGATGTAGTATTGTGATTGCATATAATAGCTGATGAGCCTTCTCATCACCTCCGAAGTTGTGGTTCGCTCGAGTGGATCGTCAGTTCGTTCAAACTGGGTATGCAAAAGGAGAGTAAAAGCTCAGTCAATACAATTGTTACCAATCTGGACATGGTGCACAAGGGGGCTGAGTGAATTATAAACTTACCTTCGTCTTCATTGATCCTTTCAGAGTGGCCTTGACCTTGTCGAAATCAGAATTGACGCACCTAAGGAAATGATCCGACGGATTGCGCAGTGGTGGGCATGGAAAGCCAGCTTGGGCAAAAAACTGCAGAATGAACAAGATACTACGTGATTAAGAGATCATGGTGGCTATGCAGACAGTAGATTAGGATATGAGCAATCTCAGATACACTACCTGACAAGCCTCAGAAGCCTTCCCAAAGTAGACTGTTTTACCCCCTGATAGAAGATAAAGTGAATCGAAAAGCTCGAACACCTCACTGCTCGGCTGATGAACCGATGCAATGACAGTCCTACCATCCCTCGCCAGTCCACGCAGCGTTTGTGTCACGAAAAATGCTGAAGCACTGCAAAGGTTTATGCGGTGATTTAGCTGTTTTATATGAGATCTGAAGTTTTTACATTACCATGCAATAATGGTTGGATTATATTGTTCCCAGCATAAATAGATCATTCGAGACCTGGGAGGTGGGTGGGGGGGGGGGGGGGGTGTGCACCTCCCTGATACAGTATTTCTCATATCTAAACCACAAATATATTCTAACATCAACTTCTAAATCCTATAAATGCAATAACTGAATAAGCATGTTGTAACCTAACTTGGTGTACACATCAAATGTTCAGATTTTGGACTTCTGGTACTTGCATGACTATTGTGACATGACTAACTTCTCCCTTTAATATGCTAGAAATGAATTGAGTACGACCAGACTGCAATAAAGAAATGTTGAAACTTAAAAGAGGGTCATAAATAGTTGATACAGTACCTATCAAGACCACTGGTGGGCTCATCCAGGAAGAGCAACCTGGGCCTCATCAGGATCTCCAGGGCAATGCTGACTCTCCTCTTCTCGCCACCACTGATCCCTCTCAGGTGCCAATTGCCAATGACCGTGTCGGCACAGTCTTGGAGCCCCATCTCAACGATAGTGCCCTCGACCAGGGCCTGCTTCTCCTCTCTGGGCATCTTGTCAGGGAGCCGAAGGCGCGCAGAGTATGAGATGGTCTCCCTCACCGTCAGTGTGCCAATCAAATTGTCATCTTGTGTCACATAGGCCTAAAAGTGCAACTTGATGATAATTTTTTTAGAGAACAATTGACAGTAATTTTCTAATTTCGATGTTTCAACTGTGATCAGTAGCCTATATGACATATGTAATCATATTTTACTGATTTACAGCTGTAAATTTGTGTACACATGTTCTTAGTACTAGCTTAGGTAGTGGTCAGTACAGAAGCTAACTTAAACATGAGACGGAGACTAAATAATATTGGGCATTAGCAGCAGTTCTTGTCAATTTGGTACTAAAACATACCGAATTGACAGGAGACAGATGGTGAGTTACATTTTCACACTGAAAACGTTCTTGAGAAAGGGGGAAAGTATGAAACACGCAAACAACTTAATTAACTGATTTTAACAAAATTCAATTGTGAATAACCATAAATGTGCCTTCGAAGATTTAAGAAAACATTATGTGACTTATAGGTAAAAAAGGCGAAACATCTTATTTCACAAATATTATTCTGAATAATTAACTAGAGAAAGCCGGATTCCGAGACCGTGAAACCGAGATGCTTTTAAAAAATACAACTTTATACGTCCAAAAATGCGTGGTCTTTTTATAAGGTACAATATAATGTTTGAATAAAATTTGAACAAGTCTCCAAGCAAACACGCATGGGCGCAGAGAAGGGTGGGGAGCGACGGCGACGTACCGCGGCGCCGAAGGAGAGGTTGGCCTTGCGTCCGTTGAGGAGGATGGTCCCGGAGAGGAAGGCGTTGGCGGCGAGCCGGCCGGCGAGCGCGTCGAGCAGCGTGGACTTGCCGGAGCCCGACGGGCCCATGAGCGCGGTGATGGTGCCGGGCTCGGCGTGGCCCGTGAGCCCCTGCAGCACGGCCTGCGTGTCGCCGCTCCCGAGGGCGACGGTGACTGCGAGGTCCCGCCACGCCAGCCGCGCCGAGACGTCCCCGCCCGCCGCCGCCGCCGAGTCCCGCCACAGCGTCTCGCTGAGCGGGCTCAGCGCCGGCGCCGCGGCCCCGGCGCCCGCGTCCTCCAGCTCCAGCTCCACCGCCACCGCCGCCTCCCTCCTCATCGATCGAGCTGAGCGCGCGCACTGCGCAATTAAGCGAGGTGTTTCTTGCCAGCAAGAATGGCTCTCCTCTGTCCTCTCACCTCGCCGCAGGTTCACGCGAGAGGAGTGGCGGCTCTTGGCTAGCTGGCCGTGTCCGAGTCCGAGCTGCAACTTCTACTGGTAGTACTAGTAAATAGTGGTAGGCAGCTAGCTTATAGCTAGCGAGGTGGAACGTGAAACCTGCCGTAGCAGAGCAACATGCGAAACCTAAACGCCACGCCCAAAGAATTCAAATTAGTACGTACGTACTGAGTAGTAGTACTGTACGCTTCTGGAGCAGATGGCCACATCTTTCACAGGAGGAGAGACCAGCAGGCAACAGCGAGTGTAGGAGTAGCGGTTGCAATCGATCGATCTGCCCGACGGCCACTGCTGCACCGCGCGCCGCGCCGCGCCGCCGGTGGAGAAGGCGCGCGGTCTCCATTGGCATCGATCTCCGACGACGCACGCCAACGAGATGAAACGAGACGGCCGGCATTGAAGCGGGGAAGAAAGTGGCAGGTGACTGGTGGGTATTGGTGGGCACGCATGCATTCAGTGCGGCCGGCGATGCATGAAGAAAACCGCTCCCCAGGGCCGGGCCTCACCACTTTATGACTTGTAAATACTGTGTTTGTAAATATAGCTTTAATTGATGACTTGAGCTCGTAGTATCTTCTGCTGCAGCTCGTTTCTGCTGTTGACGGTGGACACCGCTCGTCAAGTCGTCTTTATAAACTGTACCATCGAATACAGAATTCCCGATCGTAGTAGTGTTTGCAGTAGAGGCAGTGTACGCATTTTTTTTTTGGTCTGTTGAAGGGTTCCGTACGTGGTCCGCAGGAGAAACGACGGTCACTGAACCGGGACTGTGGCGCGGCTTCTGTTGCTGCTGTGCTCCCGGCCGGTTGCTCAGCCCATCATCCTTCCGAGTTGTGTACGTTAGCCTACCGTGTGGTTGTGTGCGCCAGTGCCATCGCGATCTGAGCACAGCTGCGAGCGAGCGAGCACCTAGCTACTGCACGCCAAGCCATCATTACAGGCGGCATGCAGCGCGGCACGGCCGCGCACAGAAACGGCCGGGAGTAAAAGCTCGGGCAAGTACGCTGCCTGCATGTCGCGCCGCATGCAGCGAACGCAATTGCGCCTGCTCTCTCTGTCCTCTGCTGCCGCTGTGGTAAACCCTATCGAGAGAGGTACGTGGAACGAGTATTTCCACTATCGAGAGAGAGTAATTGAGGCCCGTTTATATCTGGACCGTTTTAAATACGGCCCACCAAGTTTATCACACGCAACAACATTAAAAAACGTGAGTGATGCAATACATTCTATCAACAAAAAAAAATATGCACTCGGATGATGGGAGTGGGGGATTCGGCCTCTCGGTTGCAAAATGGGCTTCGACAATGGGCCCGATGGTACATTCGATCATAAATACGGCCCAAAGCGCATCGAATCGAATCTCTTGGGTTTCAGAGAACTCAACCAAACGTGCACAAGTATTGATTATTGGAACCGTCCTAAACTCTGAACGGCAGCTGTCGTAACCATGGTCCTAGCTAGGCATCGTACTATTACACTCGCAGTAACCTTTGAACGGCTCGGCATTGTGAATGTCGATAATTTGAACTGCCACATATAATACGCATCCTTTAACTGCGGCAGTTGATTGGTGTGCAGGAACGAACACATGCAGGCATGCATGCGTGAGGAGGGAGGGGGGGGGGGGGGGGGGGGGTGAAACTTGCATTGGTTTACACACGCTGCTGACTCGAGACCCCTGTTGCCAATCCACCCCGATGCTAGGTCTGGAGTGCGGAATGCGCACACAACTGAACTCACCAAGCTTTGTTTGTTCGTCCCCATCGCTTGGGCTTTGGAATCGCAACCCGATGATGATGAGAACTAAACTTGGAACACCCAACTGTCCCTTTCATCCTTCGCTTTGAATGCAACAGCAACAGAAAAACCGCCTCTACACTACATCCATCACCGGCCGGATAGCTGGCATAAGCAAAAGTTTCTTAGGACTACTGACATACATGACGATCTATCGAGGGAGGGATGAGATATGAGCCTAAGGTCAATAAGTTTGCTGCATTACCTTCTCTTTTTATGAAGTTACAAAATTGAGCGAACTGCCTCCTCTTGCGATCCTCCACTCTACCGTCTCATTAAAACACCAATTACAGAACTTCACCCGAAAATCTTCTTAAAACGCAATCATTAGAGCCACGATCAGGTGGAACCATACGTCACTTTTCACTAATATCATGCAACACAAGTTTACGACCGAAATTCCCCAAAAATTAAATAAAGCTGCTACGTTAGATTATTCGCCAAAGGGAGATCTCAGAGAGACATCCCACAAACCCCTCTACTGCGCACGATTGACAAGAATTAAGCCCGCACCCGCGCACGTGGTTAGTGATCTGTGCTGACAGGGACAGGGTTTTCAAGGTCTATTCTTCAATCTTCACATATATAACTAATAACCTCCTGATTAATTAGGACCTGGGTCACCTGTGACAGGTCACTCTGAACATGTCACTATCATCTTAAATTCTTAATGGCATCGCTGAGCTGCCTAACTAACTGCAGAGCCGTGTAGAGGTCAATTTTGTCAAGGCCAGTAGAATTGAAATTAATATCCTCAAATTAGACCAGGGGGCACCGGGTGCTTGCTGTCAATGTGCACGCGGAATTCCAGGGCGATCCAAGCAAGAAAAGTCAAATTTTGGAGAATGCTTTGAATAACAGCCTAGCAGTACATATCTTTTTTTCTTTGGAAATCTCGGTCGTCTAGCGGTACATAATGAGCTTGTATTATTCAGGAGGCCGGAGGCCTCTATAAATAGATGTACAAGGATGGTCAATAAACATAAAAGCCCTTATATAAAGGGGGAAATATAAAACACACCCCTCTAACACCCCCCTCAAACTCAAGGTGCGTCACGAACACTGAGTTTGGAGAGATAAAAACAATGCTGAGCTCTGGTCTGTGCCTTCGTGAAGAAATCAGCTAGCTGAAGCTCTGAAGGCACATACTGAAGATCAACAACACCATCCTGTACCTGCGCTCGTGTATAAGAAGCATCAACACAAATATGCTTGGTAAGCTCATGCTTGACCGGATCACGAGCAATACTGATAGCACCTGTACTGTCAGATAAAAGGGGAGTCGGCATACCAACAGAAACACCAAAGTCCTCAAGCAACCACTGTAACCAAGTCACCTCTGCACTCACAAGAGCCATAGCACGCAACTCAGCCTCTGCACTCGAACGAGAAACTGCTACCTGTTTCTTTGTCTTCCAAGCAATGAGGGAACCACCAAGAAAAACACAATAGGCAGAAAGAGATCGACTGCCAAAGGGATCACTAGCCCAAGTAGCATCAGAATATGCTTTGAGCTGTAGAGAGCAAGAGCGTGAGAAGAACAGACGTCTAGAGATAGTCCCACGAAGATAACGCAAGACACGGAGCAAATGACTGTAGTGAACCTGAGTAGGAGCAGAAACAAACTGACTCAGAATGTGAACAGAGTACGAGATATCAGGACGAGTGACACCAAGGTACACGAGACTCCCTACAATATGACGGTAACGAGTAGGATCATCAAGAGGCTCACCATCAGTGGCCCGAAGATGGACGTTGAGTTCCATAGGAGTCTCAACAGTCCTGTGATCAGTAAGAGAAGCCCGATCAAGAAGGTCATGAATGTACTTTTCTTGAGACAGATAAATTCCCTTAGAAGAGGAAGAAACCTCAATCCCAAGAAAATAACGAAGAGGACCAAGATCGGACATAAGAAACTGCTCACTGAGACGGGCCTTCACAAAAGCTATGTACTCTGAATCATCTCCGGTGATGATCATGTCATCAACATAGAGAAGAAGAAGAGTGCGACCACGTGAAGAAGTATGCACAAAAAGCGCTGGATCATGAGCACTGGAAGAGAAACCAGCAGTAGTGACCACAGACGCAAAGCGCTGAAACCAAGCGCGAGGAGCCTGCTTAAGGCCATAAAGAGAACGCCGAAGGCGACAAACCATACCCTCAGGAACAGAATACCCAGGTGGTGGCTGCATATAAACCTCCTCGCGCAGCTCCCCATTAAGAAAAGCATTCTTTACATCAAGCTGAGAGATGGACCAATCACGAACAGAGGCCACAGCAAGCAGAGTACAAACTGTGGTCATGTGAGCGACAGGAGCAAATGTCTCATCATAGTCACGACCATGTTCCCGCTGGAAGCCACGGGCAACTAATCGAGCCTTATATCGCTCAAGTGAACCATCCGAGCGGGTCTTAACCTTATAAACCCACTTACAGGTGATGGGCCGAACACGTGGGGGACAGGGCACAAGTTCCCACGTGCCGGTGCGCTCGAGAGCGGCAATCTCCTCAGCCATCGCATGTTGCCATTCCTGATGAGGAACAACATCACGATACGTAGCCGGCTGAGGAAGAGCAGTAGCAACAAAGCTAGAAGGAGAGTACCGATCAGGAGGCTGGCGAGAACGATGACCTCGTTCAAGGGGCTGCTCAGGAGAAGAATTATCAGAAGGAGATGACTCTTCAGGAGAAGAAGGCGTATCCGGAGAGTCAGACTGAGCTGGAGAGGCTGGGACATCAGATGACTCAACTGGAGTAGACGGCTCATTAGAAGAAGATGGCACATCTGTAGGAGGCACAACTCGTCGAGTATAGACTTGCGTCATCGGAGCCTTCAAAGCATAATCAGGAACCACTGAAGAAGGTTCCAAAGAAGAGGAGGTCATGGATGGAGGTACTGAGTGTGAGGGAGAAACACTCACAATTGGAGCATCAGGAAGGAAAAGGAACAAAATAGGATCAATCACCGATACAGAAGAGGTATCAGAAGATGGTCGGGGATATAAAGGGCGTGTTTCATCAAAAACAACATCCCGTGAAATTCTCATCCGTCGACCAACCGGATCCCAACAACGATATCCCTTATGCTCCGAGCTGTATCCTAAGAAAACACATTCAACAGACTGAGCAGTCAACTTAGTGCGCTCACGTGGTGCAAACAACACGTAGCACACACAGCCAAAGAGACGAAGATTGGTGTAATCAGACATCTTGCCTGTAAGGCGCTCAAAGGGAATTCCACCTTTAAGGGTAGACAATGGCTGAATGTTAATTAAGAAAGTGGCCGTAGAAACAGCCTCAGCCCAAAAATGAGGTGGAACAGTAGAGGCAATCAGAAGAGTGCGAGCTGTCTCAAGGATATGTCGATGCTTGCGCTCTGCAACGCCATTCTGAGCATGAGCACCTGGACAAGAGAATTGTGCAAGTGTTCCTTGCTCAGAAAGAAAATGGCGAAGAGCATCAGATAGATACTCACCAGCAGAGTCAGCTCGAAAAATACGAATAGAGGTGTCAAACTGAGTACGGACAATAGTCGAGAATGATTTATAGATAGATAACGCCTCACTACGATGCTTCATAAAGTAGATCCATGTGTGACGAGAAAAATCATCTATAAAAATGATATAATACCGATGTCCTCCTTTTGAAGCAAAAGGAGCAGGGCCCCATACATCAGAATGAACAAGATCAAAAGGACGCTTAGACACTGACTCGCTAGAAGGATAAGGAAGCTGAATCTGCTTCCCTAGCCGACAACCCTGACAATGAGCTAAAGACTCAGAACTAGAAACCGATCCTAAAACACCTCTACGAACTAGAATGGAGAGGCGAGAGCCACAAAGATGACCCAAACGGTGGTGCCACTGAGCAAATATCGAAGTGGAGGAAGCAGCAAGAGTGGAGCCAACTGAACTGGCAGGCGCAGCGGAAGGAAGACGAAGCCAGTCCAGCTCCCAAAGACGTTGTGAGTCACGACGACGAGGGCCAGTACCAAGCAGGCGACCCGTGCGACGATCCTGAACATAGCAACAATCATGATCAAGAATCACTCGACAATCATTATCAGTGAGTTGACCAGCAGATATAAGTTGCATTGTAAGTCCAGGAACAAAAGAAACATCAGGAACAGCAAAAGAGTCAGACAGAAGAGTGCCCTGTCCAATAACCGAAAGAGGAGAACCATCGGCAGTATGAACAGTAGAAGGACAATACGAAGAACTCAAGGAAGACAAACTGGTATGATAAGGAGTCATATGGAACGAAGCACCAGAGTCAAGAATCCATGGACAATTACCTGGAGCAGAAGTAGAAGGTAGTTCTTTAGTGGAAGACGAAGAAGCAGCAGCAGTACTCGAAGGCGCAGAAGACTGAGTCATAGAACCAGCAGCTCCCGATGGTGCAGAAGTAGTAAGGCGACGAAGAAGCATGAGTATCTGGGCATCCATAGGAGCAGAACTCACGTGAGATCCTCTAGTACTAGTACCACCAGCACCCTGTGAAGACCGACGAGCCTGAGCCTTCCTCTTTTTGAAACAAGACGTCTCCTCATGACCATCTTTACCACAGTAATCACAATGACGAGTACCACGCCCCCCTGAGGTAGAAGAAGAAGCCGAAGTCGTCACCATCGACGGAGAGACAGTATGCACCGGTGTCGAAGAGCGGGCTGACAATACAGAAGTAGCATGCAGCAATCCGGCAGCCTGAAGACGAGTCTCCTCATTACGAACACTCGTCAGAGCATCCATAAAAGAAACACAAGGGTGACGAGGAAGCAGCTGAGCACGAAGAGGTTCAAACTCGGCACGAAGACGAGTCAGAAAATCATAGGTGCGTCGAAGCTCAAGTGCAACCTTCTGACTCTGACAAGCCGAACATGTATCTGTCGACAACCGCAGACCAAGAGCATCAAGCTGACGCCAAATAGCAGACATCTGACCGAAAAACTCCTCTACTGAAGCATCTCCCTGTTGCAACAACTGCTCCTGACGAATAGCAGCAAGGTAGGTAGACTGTCCAGTAGGCTCGTAGCGAGAGCGAAGAAAAGCCCACATCTGATGTGCAAACTCAAACTCAACTATGTCTGCAGCAAGACGATCCTCCATACTGGCAGCAAGAATAGCAGCAGCCCGAGCATCATCATCTAGCCAGGTCCTGTATAAGCTGACGTGAGACTGATACGTAGAAAGACGTACATCATAATCCGCTAGCAGCTTCTTCTTATCATCATCAGTAGTCTTATCTGGAATAACAGGCTCAGAAGGAACTGCAGGGCAGGACGGACATTTGAGATCGCCCGTAAGATACTCCCAGAGTCGCAGACCGCGCATATGCAGGCGCATACGAGGAACCCAGTCACGGTAATTAGTGCCATCAAAGAGCACTAGACACCGCACGACTGGAAGGTCGCTCGAAGAAGCCATCATGATGAAGATGACCGACGATGACAGGAGTGCAAAAGAAAGAAAGAAATAATAATAACCAGAAATTTTTCTTTTCCTTTTTTTTGATTTTTTTTTCTCTCTCTTTTTTTCTTTTTTAGAAACAGAAGAACCAACTGCTGGATAACCCTAGCCGCCAACAGGCAGCGGGATCAACACGGCTGGAGGTAGCCGCAACAGCAGCGTTGACCCGTGCCGCTCGGCGGCCGTTTCCAGCGAGTTCTGATCGGCCAGATCGAGGCCCACGCAGTGGACGGCGTGATCCAGCGAAGGCCGGATCGAGCAAGCCGCGTCTTCGAAAGATCAGATCGAGGAAGAAGCGCAGCAGCGATTCCTGCCCGAAACAGAGATCGGGAGGTACACAGCAGAAAGCACGTGGGGTTGGAGACCCTAGTGCCGGCAGTACTGCAGCAGCAGAATGCACGTGGGAGTGGAGGCCCTAGTGCCGGCAGTGCATGCAGAGGCAAGCCCGTCTCATGCTGCCTTCGTACCAGCAGCGCAGACGGCAAGCACGTGGGCGTGCTCCTTCTGTAGTCCACACCGAAACTGCTGCCGACGGAGACAAGTGGATGACGGGCGCAGATAGATAGCCGCCCGCCGGTAGAACGAAACCGGCGAAGGCGGAAGAAAAAATCTGTCAGAAGAACCGATTAGATCTATTTTGGCTCTGATATCATGATAAGAATAATGAGCTTGTATTATTCAGGAGGCCGGAGGCCTCTATAAATAGATGTACAAGGATGGTCAATAAACATAAAAGCCCTTATACAAAAGGGGAAATATAAAACACACCCCTCTAACACATATAAAGCCTAAAAGATGGAATATTGACACAAGTATTGTCTGTATCTCTGCCTACCTTAACAAACCAAAAATTCCATCCATACCAAGGGCCTGGTTCGTAGGTTAGGAGTTTTTGCTAACCTCTGGAAGAATGGAAATCGCTGAAATTTGTCCACGTCTCCAACCATTTCCTGTCAAATTTCGAGAATATCGGTGTCTAATCTGCTATGCACTGTATATGTAATTAGTATGCAATAGATCAAGATGTCATCTGGCTTAGCGCTTATAATTCTTCTTATTAGTATACGCTTAATAATGGGCGGCACCATTAAGCCAATCTGGAAGCAAGTTGTCATAGAAAAAGGGACTGGAATGACTATGACAGACACGGAGGAACGGATGGCACAAGCAGGCACGGCATGCAAATGAAGATGCTGCTGCTGCCACCACACTGGTTATTGTGGATGCCATCTTTTTTCCAACGTACTAGAAGAAGCTAGGAATCATTTTGTTTTCAGGATCAAATGCGTCCTTCGAGAAATGAATTGAAACCAATGAGCCAGATTCCTCTTTGACTCCATGCATGTCACGGCACGCCACACCCACACTTGGAAGGATCGAATTGGGTGGGCCAGATTCCTCTTGACTTCCACTCCCTCAAGACCTCCAATCGAAAAGGGACGGGCTCAGCTCCATGACTTCCGAACCGTAACCAGCCTCGCCAGGACACCCAGTCACAACACTGCTCTGTAGATTCTGCTGGAGCCAAGACAGAGCTCCATGACTTCCAAACCGTAACCAGCCTCGCCAAGACACCCAGTCACACTACTGCTCTGTAGATTCTTCTACAGCTCGAGAACAAAGCATACTTCTTCCAGTGCTGTTCGGGAATGAAGTGATCACCGGCCTCTGACCGTTATTTTGGGGCGGATGAGTAGTAAGTATTTTTTTTACCCCGTTTTGCATTAAACACAGTGAAATATTGAAGCTCTGTCTAGTCACATGGATATATTAGATGGGCCGGTTCGCCAACAAGTCACATGCTCAAAACTTCAGCCAAGTAATCCCATCAAACTTCTGGTCAATACAGCTAATATAATCTTGGACTTTGGGACGAACGACAGCAGCCTCTGCCAACTTAGGCTTAGCACGCCACGAGGGAACACAAATGGTCACATTGTAGTGACACGGGATTATCTTATGATTGGCTTGGAAGTCCATCATTCTTCACGGAGATTCTTAACCATCGGGGCTTTTTATAATACGACTGTACTTTTTCCTTTTCAAATTGTTGTTGTTAGAATATTAAATCTAGTTTATAATTAAACTAAAATTAATGTACAACGATTTTAAAAAATAGCACATGTTATTAAATCTAGGCTAGTATCCCAATTTTCAAAATTTGCCTAGTTATATTCACAATTTGATGATGCGCCATGTATATCCGTATCACTTACCAATGTTCTATCAAAATAATGAACACCCATATCTAGCATCCATCTTTATTAATAGATATACTAAATTTTCCACACCTGGGTTCGAATCCAGGTTCATCCGTCCGTTCATATGTTGTAGACACATGTGACAAATCTAAAACGGTATGCACAACATTACATATACATACCGTATCCATAGAATTTTTTTCCAGGTTATGGTATGGGGCCGAAGCACTGTGACAGAATGCATCTTTATTTATAGATATATTAAATTTTCCACACCTGGGTTCGAACCCAAGCTGTGGTATGGAACCGAAGCACTGTGACAGGATGCTCTATATATTAATAAAGATGATGCAAAGAAGATAGAAACCTTATCATTAACACCCATTTCCTTTTGTAAGACAGACAAAGAATCACTTGATATATGCAAAACTACGCATAATTTCCTTTTTTATAAAATAAATTGCATATATTCCTGTGGACCGTCCTGATCTAGTATTTTTTGTTTACTTTTCGCGTTGGCTCGTCATGCTTACGACCATATTTCTTTTCAACAAAATATTGGCATCTAGAAGAAAAATGGCATAGGTCAAGGTTGCTTGAACTTCAACATCTCTACACGCCTAGTGGTTATGCCAATTGCCAAACTGGTCACTGAAGCAACACAAGTGTACATTTGAGATGAAAACATTCCCATAAAAAAGCCTAAAGTGCTCCGTTTCGAAAGAAGCAAATTCCCTGCATCTAGTTGCAAAAAGCCAATCGACTTTTCTGACCCAGTTGATGATTTCATCCTTTTATTGTTAAAGTCATTAAGATAGTTCCAAAGAAAAATCAAGAGTAACATGACATAGGGGAAGTCATGGAACGGCGTGATTAAATTAGAAGCAACTGAAATTAGAATGGTATGGATCCAAAAAATGAAATAAAATAAATAGCTTGCATTTACCCTTCTCCTTGCTTTGGATAGCAACGAGGCAAAGCTGGAAAGCAATATTTAACTGATATACGGTTTTGCGAAACAGGGTTAACGGGTTATTGAGCTTGATCGCTTTGTAGTATTTGGTGTTGGAATATTTGGGCCTAGGTCCAACTATTCTCTATTGAATTCCAAAGGTGTAAAGGAGACATTAATCCCACATTGACTATTTGAGGAGAGTAGCACTTATTTATAAGGGAAGCTATTTTCTATGTGTGGAATATGTGAGAGAAGGATGGCTATAGTCACAAACAAATCACACGCACGCGCGCGCGCGTATTCGCGTATTCGCGTATTTTTGCGTGAGTTAACGCGTGACTTGTGACTTGCGACGTGGCGACTGGCACAGTAAATCTGTTCTCTCTCTTTTTGATAAAACTGACACTAATATGACTTTAATTTGCTGCAATTTGTGGCACTTTATGAGTCAGTTTCTGGAAAAATAATGGTATGCAGTAACTGATGCAATTATGCTGCAAATACTGAAGTTTATTGTCTTCAGTTACTAGAGCCTAATTGTGCTGCTTTACTGTATACTTAATTCTTTCAGTTACTAGAGTCTGTCACTATATATACAGAATGAGTGCCTTCATTCAAAAATACAGAGGTGAACAGACTCACTAGTCCACTGTATTGAGCGTCAGCTACAGGCTAGTCCATCCCTCCCGTCGGCGTGTCACCGACGTGTGGGAGAGCAGTGTCTCCGAAACCACGTCCCACATGAAGAATCTGCACGGATTGGGGCGAATCAGGTTTTTGGGTAGCGTTCGCGCGACTGCTCGATAGAAGATCTGCTTCATCTACAGTCTTCTTCACACTCCTCTCGTCATTTTTCAAGCTGGAAGCGTCAGCACTGTAAGTAAAGATGAGTTTTCTATGCATGAGTATGATAGATATAATCTGCTTTATTTGCATGTTGGTGTTCATGTTTTGTGGACTATCTGTCATGCGTACTGTTGTAATTTTAGGAATTAATTTTGTCTCTAAAGTGCATTGTTTTCTAATAATGCAAAAACCTGATAGGCACTTTAAGATGGGTAATAGCTTTGCTGATGCGATGAAACCTAAGAAGTTCGCTGGTTCGAACTTTAAGAGATGGGCTACAAAAGTTGACTTGTGGCTCACTGCTATGGACATATCTTATGTTCTAAAGTTTGTAGATCGACCCATAACTGTTGAGAAACAGGCTGAGTTTGATAAGGCTAATGTGATGGCAGTGGGTTGTATTTTAAGTGTGTTGTCCAATAAACTGTGTGATGTTTATATGACTCATAAGAGCGCAAAAGAGCTTTGGGAGACTATCGAACACAAGTACGATGCGTCGGATGCTGGACATGAGTTGTATGTCATGGAGCGCTATCACGATTTTAAGATGGCAGACAACCGTTCAGTGGTTGAGCAGGCTCATGAAATACAACTTATTGTCAGAGAGCTCCAACAACTTGGACTAAATTTGCCTGATCGATTTGTGGCTGGGGGCATTATTGCCAAATTACCTCCATCTTGGAGGGGATTTGTCACATCTCTGAAACATAAGAGACAGAACATTTCCGTTGAGGATTTGTTGGCTTCTCTTGATGTGGAGGAGAAAGCTCGGGCAAAAGATGGTGCGTCTAAGGTGCATGAAGGACAGTCCAGTGCTAATGTCATGCAACATGCTGGACCAAAGAAAGGGAAAAATAAAGTTGTACACACCACCAACTTCAAGAGAAAGGAGAAGAAGAAGATAAACATGGCTGAGGTTGAATGCTATGTCTGTGGCAAGGTTGGGCATTTTGCCAAAAAGTGCACAGACAGGAAAGGCAAGAAAACTCAGCAAAAATCTGCCAACATGGTTATTAGCGATGCTGGAACAGCAGGGTATGGTAATACATATACTGTTTTAACAGCATGTCAACCTACTGAATGGTGGATTGATACATGGGCTAATATCCATGTTTGTGCTGATGTATCTATGTTTTCTTCTTATCAGGCTACCCACGGTGCCTCCGTCCTGATGGGAAACGGCTCACGTGCTTCTGTTCATGGTGTTGGTACGGTCAGTCTGAAGTTCACTTCGGGAAAGACCGTGCAGCTGAAGAACGTGCAGCATGCCCCCTCAATAAATAAAAATCTCGTCAGTGGCTCTTTGTTGTGTCGAGACGGATTTAAGTTGGTGTTTGAGTCAAATAAAGTAGTCGTGTCAAAATGTGGACTCTTTATTGGAAAAGGCTATGACACCGGAGGCTTGTTCCGTTTTTCCCTTTCCCATTCTAGTAGCTCTGTGGTGAATTTTTTGAATAAAGATGATGAAGCGAGTGTTTGGCACTCGCGTTTATGTCATATAAATTTTGGATGCATCTCACGGCTATCTACCTTGAATTTAATTTCTAAAATTCCTATAGTGAAAGGTTCCAAGTGTCAAGCTTGTGTGCAAGCTAAACAGCCAAGAAAACCTCACTTTGCTGTTGATGAACGAAATACGACACTTTTGGAACTCATTCATTCTGACCTTTGTGAAATGAATGACATATTAACTAAGGGAGAAAAAAAATACTTAATGACATTTATTGACGATTCAACTCGTTACTGTTATGTGTATTTACTTAAATCAAAGGATGAGACATTAGATCACTTTAAAATCTATAAGGCTGAGGTTGAGAATCAACTAGAAAGAAAAATCAAGAGAATTAGATCTGATCGTGGGGGAGAGTATTTATCCAATGAGTTCATCCAATTTTTTGTTGAGAATGGAGTTGTACATGAAAGAACATCACCCTATTCACCTCAATCAAATGGGGTTGCCGAGAGGAAAAACCGCACTCTAACAGACTTGGTGAATGCCATGTTAGAAACTGCTGGTTTATCTAAGGAATGGTGAGGGAAGGCAGTTTTGACTGCAAACTATGTACTAAATAGAGTTCCCACTAAAAATAGTGAGAAAACTCCATATGAAGGCTGGAAAGGAAGAAAACCATCTCTTTCTTACCTGCGCACATGGGGGTGTTTGGCTATGGTAAATATACCAATAGTTAAAAAGCGTAAACTCGGACCTAATCCTGTTGATTGCATCTTTATTGGTTATGCTTCGAATAGTCCTGCTTATAGATTTTTAGTAATCAGATCTGATTCACCACTTGTACTCGTTGATACAATAGTTGAATCCAGAGATGCCACGTTTTTTGAAAGTATTTTTCCTATGAATGATGCACGTAATTCATATGGTCATACGCATGACACAAATTATCCTTCATTCGAAACCTTAGAACAACCTCTTCTTACACCATCAGAAAATCTAGTACAGCCGTATGATGGAGAAAACAATAAAACAGCTCATAGAATGAGCAAGAGACGGAGGATCCCAAAATCCTTTGGTGATGATTTCATTGTTTATCTTGTGGATGATACACCCAGATCCATCCAAGAGGCGTTTGCATCTCTTGATGCAGACGATTGGAAGGAAGCAGTCCGTAGTGAGATGAAATCCATCATGACTAACGGAACCTGGGATGTAGTGGATCGTCCATTCGGTTGTAAAACGATTGGGTGTAAGTGCGTGTTCAAGAAAAAGCTTAGGCCTGATGGTACTATTGAGAAGTACAATGCCAGACTGGTGGCGAAAGGTTATACACAAAAAGAAGGAGAAAACTTCTTTGATACTTACTCACCCGTTGCTAGAATGACAACAATTCGGGTACTTCTTTCTTTGGCTGTCTCACACGGTCTTCTAATTAATCAAATGGATGTGAAGATGGCTTTCCTTAACGAAGAGTTGGATGAGGAGATTTATATGGATCAGCCAGAAGGATTTGAGATATCCGGTCAATAGAATAAGGTGTGTGAGTTAAAGAAATCTTTATACGGTCTTAAACAGGCACCAAAGCAGTGACATGAGAAATTTGATAGTACCATGACACAAGCAGGCTTTGTTGTCAACGAGGCTGGTAAATGTGTATATTATCGATATGGTGGGGGTAGAGGAGTGATCATGTGTTTGTATGTCGATGATATATTAATTTTTAGAACTGATATTTATGTGATAAATAAGGTTAAATCTTTTCTGTTCCAAAAATTTGATATGAAAGACTTAGGGGAGGCTGATGTTATCTTAAACGTCAAGCTGATAAGAAATGAGAATGAGATTACTCTTTTACAGTCCCATTATGTTGAGAAGGTCTTGAGCCGTTTTGGCTATTTGGACAGCAAGCCTTCACCAACACCATACGATCCTAGTATAATTCTTTGGAAGAATAAAAGATTAGGAAGAGACCAACTGAGATATTCTCAGATTATTGGTTCACTCATGTACCTAGCTGGTGCTACTCGACCTGATATTTCTTTCGCGGTTAGCAAATTGAGTCGGTTTACTGCTAATCCAGGAGATGATCATTGGCGCGCGCTTGAGCGAGTTATGCGCTATTTATGTGGTACAATGAGCTATGGACTTCACTGTACAGGAGACCCCAAAGTTTTAGAGGGTTATAGTGATTCCAATTGGATTTCTGATGCTGATGAGATAAAGGCAACAAGTGGTTATGTCTTTACTCTTGGAGGAGCAACTGTCTCATGGAGGTCTTGTAAACAGACTATTTTGACGAGGTCAACCATGGAGGCAGAGCTTACAGCATTAGATACAGCTTCTGTAGAAGCAGAGTGGCTGAAGGAACTCTTGATGGATTTACCAGTGGTGGAAAAACCAATTCCTCCAATTCTTATGTACTGTGACAATCAAACAGTTCTTGCGAAGGTGTCAAGTACAAAGGATAATATGAAATCCTCAAGACATGTGAAAAGACGGTTAAAATCTGTCGACTGTTGGAGTCGGCAGATCCCCTGACACTACGAAAGTGTTGAAGGAGTTTGTGGTTCGGTTTGGGCGCGCGGAGACTCAAGAAGGTGAAACGCGATTGGACACGAGTGACACAGTAGTTTACGTGGTTCGGGCCGCCTGAGCGTAATACCCTACTCCACGGGTGTGTGTGTGTGTTGTATTAACTTGTGAACTTCAGAGCGTTCGAGTCTCTCCTCCTCTCGTGTATCGTCGGTTTGTCCTTTTATAGTACAAGGACAAACTGTTACAAGTCAGCCTGGCCCGACATGTGGCCCTGGCGGTTACTAGTATTGATACACGAGATTAATTGTTGTTAATAACCCTGTAACGGTTCCGACAGTGCCGTTACAGGTGTTAAGATCGTCCTGATTAAGTATCATTAACGTGGAATTAATGATAATTAATCGGGTCTTGAAGTCCGCGGTTGTCCTTTGAAGATCCGGTGCCGTTACAACGTCTTTCGGAGGTTTGAAGCGGCCAGCTCCGACGTATGGACACGTGGCAGCTCCGGAGCTTGCTTGGGGGAAGCGGGAAGCTCCGGGGTGGCCTGGCACATGTCAGGTCCGGAGCTTCTCTCGGTCAGGGGTTAACTCCGGAGGTGCCGTTTCAGTACCTAGCCCGGAGCTTCACCCTTGCAGGTAATAGCTCTGGTCTGACAGTACACGTGGCAACCTAGGGGCTAACCATGTTGGAGAAGCGGGTCCGGTTACGTCTGGCAAGTGGGCCCCCGAGGGTCTTCAATTTGAGTAGATGTCATTCCCTTGAGATCTTTGTAACCTCAGGGGGTGTATGGTTTTTAGGGTACCGACAGTGGCCCCCTGGACCTACCTCCGGGGAAGGCCAACGGGATGAAGTCATTCCGCCGGAGGTGGGTCCACACTTACGACTCTTGAACTGGGTCTTCAAGGGTCTTCGGAGGTGCCTTTGGCGGGACTTTACGGTTAAATCCCGACGCGTGGCGCACCTCAGGCAGCAGATAAGATCTTTGACGTGCGGATCTCTCGCAATTGAAGGTCGCCGGTTCCCGATACAAAAACCGTATCGGTTCCGCGCGCCTTGTCAGTCCGCCGCCTTTGGGTTTCCCGCCTCGTGATGACAACTGTTCGCCTGGGTAAGAACCTCGACTTGATCGTCAGGGTGGTCCCGGGCCCTCTTGTCATCGGCAGGGTTGAGTAGTATCCTTGACTCCCCTGCAGTTTCCATCCAAGCGTTGCGAGAGCTTACTTAAGAAGGAAAGCGCACCGTCGGGAGTTCTTTACGCTTTCCATCTGTTCTTGCGCTCAAACTCCCAACTCGTGCTTTGCTCCTCTTCTCTTGCCTAGCTGTGCTGCGATGGAGTTGGGTCTGCGTGAGAGTCGTTTGAAGACGGAAAGCGATCTGAAGAAGGTCCGAACCCTCATGGGGTGGTCGTCGGACTTCTTCAACCGTTCGGTCCGCGCCGGCGGAGAGCTTCCCTTTAAAAAGGAGCACTCCGGCGAGATGGTGTACTTTTCATCGTACGCCATGGTGGGGCTGATCCCACCGTTTTCTTCCTTCTTCTTGATGCTGCTGGACTTCTATGGTCTGCAACTATACCACCTTGGCCCTCACTCCATCCTCCTTGTGTCCATCTTTGTCCACTTCTGCGAGATGTGGGTGGGCATCCCTCCCTGCATCGAGCTCTTCCGAACCTTCTTCACCGTCCAAACCACCGGCCGGAGCGACGAGTACCTTGGCTTCTACTACTTTGTGAAGCGCAAGAAGTGCCCGTTCAAGTACCTCCGGTCATTCCCTTCCGGGAAGTGGGATGACTGGAAGAAAGATTGGGTAGTCGTCCGGGTGGAGGAGCATGAGCGGTTGGAGTTGCCAGACGGTCTGCCCGGCATTGACACGTCGGTGTGGAGCGAAGTTCCGGTGCTGGCGGCAGCTTTCGACCCCGTCCTGTCCAGGATCCGCCAATGTGTGGAGGGAGGATTGACTCCCCAGGCGGTGTTCTGCAACTTCCTGTCCAACAGGTGGGCACCGCTGAAGAGGAGGGAGAAGCTCGCCTGGGCCCTCAACAGCGTGATGGACGAGGACCGGGTTGAAGTCCAGCATGGTGGGGAAGTCCTTGGAGTTTCACCTCAAGAAATTCCAGCACGGCATCGATGTTGACGGAGAGTACCTGACTCCGCCGCCGGCTTTCCTCCCCCTGAACGTGGAAGTTGAGTTCAGCAGGGAGCTCCGGCGGAAGATGCCCGCGCTTGACGACCTTGGCGTCGTCGAGAGAAGATCAACCGCCCGGTTGGCGATCCCTGGGTTGTCCGAAGGCGGCTCCGCCCCTGTCTCTCAACCAAGAGTTGAGGTCATCGGCAAGGGCAAGGAGCTGGCGGAGGAGCCGGAGAGCCGGAAGAGGAAGCTGCGACATGCTGACGGAAGGTCCGTCGGGCTTGCTACCTCCCCCCCCCCCAGTTCCCCGTCCTCAGGAAGGAAGATCCTCCGCCGCCGTAGCGGCTGTCCCCGTGGTGGGGTCCTTTCGGAGCGCTACTGTTCCGGCAGTGGGATCCTCCCGGAGTGCGACTGTCCCCGTGGTGGATCCCTCCGGAGGTGCCAGTTCCGGGCAGGCGACTCCGGCACGTGAAGCGGTGAGGGCCTCCAGGTCCAGGAGTTCCTCCCGATCAAGGAGAGCTCCGACCCGGGAAACGCCCGCGGCCACGGCAAGTCTTGGGAGTCCTCTCGGAGCTCCTACACCGACCGTGGCCAGCCCGGAACGTCCGGGAAAGAGGTTCCGCGCAAGCTGGTGCGTGAGCCTCCCAAGGTAATTTTTCTTTCTTACCTCGATTAACTTTTAATTGTAGCATCTATTTGCTCAATTTCTTCGTTCTTTATCTGCAGCGTTTCCAAGAGGGGGAGTGAAGCTCCGCCCTCAGCCACAGTGTGTAGGATCGAAGAGCACGTGAAAAGCTACCAGAGGGGGGGGGGGTGAATGGTAGATTAAAAAATCTTACGCAGCGGAAACAATAAAACCCCAATCCCTTCGGTAGAAAAACGATCTGTTTAAAGAAATCGTATATGAGACTATCTAAACGTGTTTCACCGTGACAAAAGTGATAGTTATCATAGAGAATCAAGTCACGAAGACAACACAAAAAGAATTACTCAGATCCGTCGAGAAAAACTCAAGTTATGATCGAAAGATCAGACTATGGTCAATCTGACCTACCCGAGAAAAACAGTTTCTGGAATGTTGCAAAGAAACTCGTGTAGATCAAAAACCACAAATCCAATGACCGTGAAATTTTGACAGATGATAGACAATCAAGTTGTGAAGACAACCCAAAAAGAATCACGTCAATTGGATCAATAAAACTCGAGTTATGATAAAACCACCGACGAAAGGTAGTGCTGTCCAGAAACTCGACGAGTAAAACTTGTCTGGAACAAGTCGGACGAACAAGGCACAAAAGTTCCTTCAAACTATGAATTTTATTCAATAGAACACAAGAGGAACAGCCCCAAAGTCGTCTGCACGAGCTTTGGCCTTCCCTTGCTTATATAACCAGCCCTTAGGCCATCCCAATCCAACTAGAACTCTAATCCTAATCCGATCACAATCGGAACTTACCATAACTGCTCAAGATTCTTCTATACGCAGATAGAAACAATCTTAAGACTTCCAAACACCTTAGGAACGTATCCCACATTCCTAAACAACTCAATTTCGTGACACACACGAAATCCTAACATAACCTAACTCGATACTTCCCATACCGAGCCATAACCGACTCTGCCGCAGCCAAAGTCTTCAACCGATACGATCCGATCCTTCCGATCAGATCTTCCTTCCATAATCCGTCTCTAGAAGCATATTGCCACATCATGCACCGCATGCATACGTGCGAACACCTTCCTTCGACCTTCATATGCACTGCCCTTGATTCAATCATCCTGCGCGACCTCCTGACCCGCTCAACCACAGTTCCTCCCGAACTTGGTTGTTGGAACCTCATCTCCTCCTGAGACTAGTCCAATGGATCCTGTCACCAGCCATGACTTGAACTCAAGCAACACCTGCACATGAGAAAACAAACAATCCATACGAGCCCAAGTCCTCGACTTGACTCACGTTAGTTCCGAACACAACACCTTACGTGAGAACCTCACATAAGCATGTTGCAAAACCACAGTAGAAACGATATCAACCGTATCATCCAAAACGCACCAAAAACTTAGCAAATTAATACTAAGCAATCTTTCCAATCATGTAAAGCAAGTACGAAACATTGCAAATGAAAAGTAGAAGCACTGCGGTCAAGTTCCGGACCTTGCCAGAGCAACCCGGAGCTTGAGCCGGAGCTACCAAGAACTAGTAGAACCTAGCGCCGGAGCTTTCCAAAACTAGTAGATCCTGGATCCGGAGCTTACCAAAACTAGTAGATCCTAGACCCGGAGCTTACCAAAACTAGTAGATCCTGGATCCGGAGCTTACCAAAACTAGTAGATCCTAGACCCGGAGCTTACCAAAACTAGTCGATCCTGGATCCGGAGCTTAGCAAAAACATGCCGGAGCTATCAAATATATGCCGGAGCTATCTAAGACATGTCGGAGCTATCAAAGATATGCCGGAGCTATCTAAAACATGCCGGAGCTAAACATAAAGCTCACCGGAGCTATCCAAAGCTAGTCAGACCTTACCAAGAAGCCGGACCTAGCATCTAACGTAGCCGGAGCTACCCAAAACAAGCCGGACCTATCGTCGGACCTTGCTGTAGCTCGGAGCTAGAGTCGGACCTTGATAAAAAGGTGTTTTTGTGATATTTAAAACTTTTATCATCAAAGCCAAGTGTATTCACTACAAGCCAATGTATTCAGCACACATAGGTCTTACAATCTCTCCCTTGATGAATGCATTGGCAACACCATTTAAAATTCCGAACATTGGCTTATTCAAATAAAAGTTTTGAAAACAACTTCTCCCCTTTTGTAAAACAAACGTAAATGAAAATCTCTCCCCCTTTTGAAAATGAAAATGTCTCCCCTTTTATTATCTCTCCTTTTTTTTTAAAATATGTGATTAATCTCTCCCCCTTTGACAATGTATTCAGCAAGGTAAAAGAGAAATTTTAATTGTTATGAGATATAAACAAATTATCTCTCCTTCTTTAGTTGTTATGAGCATATTATAACATATACATATAAACAAAGCTCATCCAAGTCATACTATCAAGTACCTTACATTATCACATCAATGAAATACATAAGGTAGTGTAAGCCATGCTAGAGAGCAAGTGTGATTTTCAATTTTAGCAGGTCATGATCTCACAAACTTAACTATTTCAAAACCTGAAAGCATGACACTAGTTGCTGCATTTTATTATTTTCAAAGCATAAATCTAGATCATATGATATTTGCAAGAGATTATATGCGCATCTGCCTTATTCTAACCAACCAAGCCAAGCCTATGTCATTTGACAATCAGAAGCTTAAGGACATGGTTTTAGTCATACACAACTTCTTCCAAGTTCATATCTAAGTGCAATGACAAGCCATCTCAAAAGAAGAAGTGCGATGCATGCATATTCTCTTGATCTTTTCTTAATTCATATTAGTTCATAAAAACTCAACATGTGAGTTGATTACTTGATAAATTCTTAATGATTAAAAGCATTTGTGAGCATGCAACAAGTTCAAAACAGCAAGAAAGTTCAACCATGACCAGATTTAGTGTAAGTAATTATTCCAATTACTAGACATGGCAAAAACTACAAAAAGTATAACACGAGTAATGTAGTAAGAACTTTCAGCATGTAAGAGGAATCACAAAGTCATATATGTATGAAATAATATGCTCATATTATTTTAATTTCAGATTCACACATAGACTTCCTAAGTTTCAAAAACTCCCCCTCAATTTAAGCCATGAGGATGCATAACCCCTATTTCACTACGAATGTAACAAAAACGAGTGAAATCCAAAGGTTTTGTAAAAATGTCAGCCAATTGTTGTTCGGTATCTACATGGTGAAGCACAATGTTTCCTTTTTCAACATGATCACGGAGAAAGTGATACCTAATGTCAATGTGCTTAGTTCTAGAATGTTGCACGGGGTTTTTAGCAATGCAAATAGCACTAGTGTTATCACAGAACAGTGGAACACTATCTAGATCAACCCCATAGTCCTTAAGTGTTTGAACAATCCAAAGAATTTGTGAACAAGCACTAGCAGCAGCTACATACTCAGATTCGGCTGTGGATTGTGCAACTGAACTTTGTTTTCTAGAGGACCAAGCAACAAGAGAATTACCAAGAAAGTGACAAGCACCGGAAGTACTTTTCCTATCAATCCTACAACCCCCAAAATCAGCGTCCGAAAAAGCTTTCAAAGACACGATTGAGGAAGAAGGAAGAAAAATGCCAAATTCTTGAGTTCCATGTAAGGCTTTGGACAGTTTGTAAACATGATTAGGAAAATCTGGATTTTCAAAACCTGGTGGTTGTTAGACATAAACCTCCTCATCTATGTAGCCATTAAGAAAAGCACTTTTAACATCCATTTGATATAGCTTAAAACCTTTAGATGCTGCGAAAGCTAACAAAATTCTTATGGCTTCTAATCTAGCGACAGGAGCAAAAGTTTCATCAAAATCTAGACCTTCAACTTGAGTGAAACCTTGAGCAACCAACCTAGCCTTATTCCTAATCACAACCCCATCCTCACTTTGTTTATTTTTATATACCCATTTAGTTCCAATTAAAGTGTGGCCTTGAGGTGGAGGTACAAGTTTCCAAACATTATTTCTTTCAAAATTTTCTAACTCTTCTTGCATGGCAATAATCCAAGATTCATTAGTGAGTGCGTGTGATATATCTTTGGGTTCAAAAGAAGCAACAAAAGCAGAATGAGCATGAGAGTTTGGATCGCAAAACCTGGACCGTGTGACTCGTTCATGCAAGCTTCCAATCATCTGTTGTGGGGGATGATCTTTGTAAAAACGTAGGGGAACAGATGTCTCACAAGCTTCTTTTTCATTAAGTTCATTGTAGATTGATGAGCTTGTGATTTGTGGATGATCAGGACCAGCAGAGGTGACAGCCGGAGCTTGTTCAATGTCCGGAGCTGGACACGTGTCAACTTCGGAACTACCAGGCAGTATCACCGGCTCTTCTTCATCTTCGAAAATACCCTCCCCCTGAGGATATGAATCTGGTCCTGCAACACCGGAGCTAGTACCTGGGCTAGCTTCATCAAAAGACACTTCACAAGTCTCCACAATTCTGTTAGTGTCAAGTAAAAGCACACGGTAGCCTCTAGTATGAGATGGATAACCAAGAAACATGCCATCATTGGATCTAGGTTCAAATTTATCAAGATTACCATGTTTTTTAACAAAGCATTTGCAACCAAAGACCCGAAAGTGTGTAACACTAGGCCTATGTCCAAAGCGGAGTTCATATGGTGTTTTACCTAGCTTAGCACGCAAGAAAACTCGATTTGAGACATAACAAGCGGTTGCTAATGCATCAGCCCAAAATTTCCTAGGGGTTTGATATTCATCAAGCATAGTCCTAGCCATCTCAACTAGGGTTCTGTTCTTTCTTTCTACAACACCGTTTTGTTGAGGTACATATGGTGAAGAAAATTGATGATCTATTCTATTTTCAGCACAAAAGTGATCAAAGAATTGATTTTTAAATTCAGTTCCATTATCACTTCTAATTGCTTTTAATGATCCTGGGTGATCAATTGATAATCTAAGAAATAAAGTTCTAAAGTGACTAAAGACTTCATTCTTAGACGCCATAAAATACACCCAAGAATATCTAGAATAATCATCAACAATAACAAGAGCATACCATTTACCTCCGAAGGATTGAACACGTGAAGGTCCTACGGTGTCAAGATGCAAAAGTTGACATGGTTCAGTTGTCATGATCATTGTGAGAGGAGTATGTGAACCTGCAACCATCTTAGCATGTCTACAAGAAGAGCACACAATTTCTTTGTCCCCTTTTAGCTTAGGCAGCCCACGTATGCGATCAAGAGCACTAACACGCATAAGGTGATCAAAGCCTACGTGACCAAGTCTATGATGCCAAAAATATAAGTCCTTTGAATCATTAGCAACTAGACACCTATGCTTGGAAGAAGACATATCAAAATCAGCTTTAAAAACTCTTCCAAACCGAGACATGTTAAAAATAAGCTCACTATTTGAATCTACAACTTTGCAGCAGTTTTTATTGAAAGTAATTTCTAGATTTTCATCTAGCAATTGTGAAACAGAAGGCAAGTTATATTTCAAATTTTTGACAAGTGCCACATCCTTCAAAGTGTAGTGATCATTTACTCTAACCAAACCCTTAGCAATTATAGGAGTTGAAGAATTATCGGCAAAAGTAACATTCTCTACACGTGACACAAAGGTGAGGGAGGAGAACCAATCTTTGTTACCGGTCATGTGGCGTGAGCAACCTGAATCCACAATCCAAATATTCTCCTTCCTCAAGCGTGTAACCTACATAGAAGCACAATACGCCGATGACTCAATACTGGGGTTAGTCAAAAGGCATTTAGGAATCCAGTACTGAGTCACGCGACGTGCACCAGGAAAAACACGCGAATGCTGAGACAAAACAGCAGGTTTATGAGTCAAAGATTGAGGTTTTCTATTCTTAACAGTAGATTTAGAAGTTGTTACTTGTTTAGAGTGAAAACCAGTAGCTCCGGATATAAAGGCAGAAGGTCCGGGGGCAAAAACTGAAGCTCCGGAGGGAACAACAGAAGATCCGGTAACTCTCGGAGCTATCATAACTACCGGAGCTGCCTTTGTAGATTTCTTACCAGAAGGCCCGGAAGCTACCTTTTCAAATTTCTGACTTACAAAAGCAGGTTGTGTTTTTCTAACTGCATGAAAGTTATAAGGTCTAGCAATTTTTCTTTCCTTTTTCTGTTGTTTAGCTAGTCTATAACAAAAATCTATGACATGACCATCTCTACCACAGAAGGTACAATGAAATTTAACTTTGTGTTCATGTCTAGATGAACAAGCAATATTTTTATTTGAAACCGAATGAGGCAACACTCCTGCAGATTTGAAAACCACTCCTTTTTGTTTAGGAATTGTTTGAATCAAACCACTTCCTAATGACTTTTCAATTTTAGGTGGATGTGCCTTAGCATGAGCATGAGAATCAAAACCTAAACCAGATTTATCATTGCAAGACTTAGAAGAATTCAACAGCAGGTTCAGATTCTTATTCCCATTACAAAACCGACCTAGTGTCCTATTCATGTCATCAAGTTTCTTAGACAAGTCTAGGCAGTTTGCACATGAAGTTTTTCCTTTTAGTTTGCAATTGGAACAATTTTTAACTTCATGAGATCGTAAAGCATTGTTCAACATAGAAATTTCATTCATAGCATTTTGCAGTTTCTTATCAAGATTTTCACATGCAGAACAATGCAAGTCAATTGTAGAACAGCTAGCATCTTTCAAGTTTTTATCATTAAGTGCAGCAAGCTCTTTGTTCTTTTTAATTTCTTCATCAAGTTTATCTAGAGTGGAGGAGTGTGCACTTCTTAATGTGGACAATTGTTCATAGATTAAATCACATGAGGGACATGCATCATCACTAGGAATCAAAGTTTTTAAACGGTTAATTTCAGATTCTAGTGATTCAATTTTAGCAGCACTATCCCTAAGCTTTTTGTCCTTTTTCTTGACAATAATAGTTGCACGAGAAATAGCATCACACATTTCATTGCAGGTAGAACATACCTCATCATCGTCACTGTTGTGTTCTGCTTCCTCCTGACTTGATCTTGATCTTGCTTTGCCCGCCATGAAGCATAAGTTGGCCAGGTCATCATTCTCTTCATCACTTTCAAAGTCAATGTCACTTGAACTGAGCTCTTGAAGCGCGGTGATGAAGCTGTTGATCATCTTGCGTCCTATGGTACCCTTCTTCTTCTTGTTGGAGTTTCCAGAGGAGGTCCGGACCTTGCTTTGTTTTTCTTCCCGGATGGTCGGACCTGAAAGGTTAGGGCATTCTGTACGAAAGTGTCCTATTTTACCACATTCAAAACAGCGTTGAGGTCCGGAGCTTCCTCTCCTTCTAGTTCTCACATTTTGCAATGCTTTTGAGAATCTAGTAGAGATGAGTGCCAACTCCTCTTCTGGAATTTCTTCGATCTGCTCCAGGGTTAGTGAGGACAACAAAGCAAGAGTATTGCAGGATGATGATTGGCCGGAGCTAGACATATCACGTTGTGAGACAAATGCAATAGACTTGTTTGGGTTCTTACGTGCTAGGATGTCAATTTCATGAGTTTTTAGTTTAGAATAGAGTACATCTAATGTAAGAGAACTCATGACAGTTGATTCACGAATGGATGTTACTTTCATCTCCCAAACTGACATGTCTAATGCACTAAGAAGTTGTCTAGCATTCTCAGCATCAGAAAAATCAACATTGACACTTCGTAAGTTGCTGAGAATTTTATTGAACCGAGCAAAGAGGTCATCGATAGACTCACCTGGTTGCATCTCAAAACGCATATACTCCTTTTTGAACATATCTTGTTTTACCTCCTTGATTGTGTTGGAGCCTTCATGATAATCACAGAGAGCTCTCCAAACATCGTATGCTGACCGGAGGTGTGCGACACGATCAAAGTCGCTTTGAGTGAGTCCTTGGATGATCAAGTTTCGGGCTTTGTTGTTGTTGTCGACGTCCCGGAGGTTCGTGGCCGTGACTTGATCATTGGGTGGCACTTCATAAGGCTTATACACCTTCTCCCATATTGCAAAGCCTTGTGCCTGGATAAAAGCCTCCATGCGTGCTTTCCAAACCTGAAAATCAATACCAGCAAACACACAAGGTTTGACGGAGTACTTCTCCATGATGATTAGTCAAAAACACGTGCAAATCACAAAGATTAGAGCACCGTGGCTCTGATACCAATTGTAGGATCGAAGAGCACGTGAAAAGCTACCAGAGGGGGGGGGTGAATGGTAGATTAAAAAATCTTACGCAGCGGAAACAATAAAACCCCAATCCCTTCGGTAGAAAAACGATCTGTTTAAAGAAATCGTATATGAGACTATCTAAACGTGTTTCACCGTGACAAAAGTGATAGTTATCAGAGAGAATCAAGTCACGAAGACAACACAAAAAGAATTACTCAGATCCGTCGAGAAAAACTCAAGTTATGATCGAAAGATCAGACTATGGTCAATCTGACCTACCCGAGAAAAACAGTTTCTGGAATGTTGCAAAGAAACTCGTGTAGATCAAAAACCACAAATCCAATGACCGTGAAATTTTGACAGATGATAGACAATCCAGTTGTGAAGACAACCCAAAAAGAATCACGTCAATTGGATCAATAAAACTCGAGTTATGATAAAACCACCGACGAAAGGTAGTGCTGTCCAGAAACTCGACGAGTAAAACTTGTCTGGAACAAGTCGGACGAACAAGGCACAAAAGTTCCTTCAAACTATGAATTTTATTCAATAGAACACAAGAGGAACAGCCCCAAAGTCGTCTGCACGAGCTTTGGCCTTCCCTTGCTTATATAACCAGCCCTTAGGCCATCCCAATCCAACTAGAACTCTAATCCTAATCCGATCACAATCGGAACTTACCATAACTGCTCAAGATTCTTCTATACGCAGATAGAAACAATCTTAAGACTTCCAAACACCTTAGGAACGTATCCCACATTCCTAAACAACTCAATTTCGTGACACACACGAAATCCTAACATAACCTAACTCGATACTTCCCATACCGAGCCATAACCGACTCTGCCGCAGCCAAAGTCTTCAACCGATACGATCTGATCCTTCCGATCAGATCTTCCTTCCATAATCCGTCTCTAGAAGCATATTGCCACATCATGCACCGCATGCATACGTGCGAACACCTTCCTTCGACCTTCATATGCACTGCCCTTGATTCAATCATCCTGCGCGACCTCCTGACCCGCTCAACCACAGTTCCTCCCGAACTTGGTTGTTGGAACCTCATCTCCTCCTGAGACTAGTCCAATGGATCCTGTCACCAGCCATGACTTGAACTCAAGCAACACCTGCACATGAGAAAACAAACAATCCATACGAGCCCAAGTCCTCGACTTGACTCACGTTAGTTCCGAACACAACACCTTACGTGAGAACCTCACATAAGCATGTTGCAAAACCACAGTAGAAACGATATCAACCGTATCATCCAAAACGCACCAAAAACTTAGCAAATGAATACTAAGCAATCTTTCCAATCATGTAAAGCAAGTACGAAACATTGCAAATGAAAAGTAGAAGCACTGCGGTCAAGTTCCGGACCTTGCCAGAGCAACCCGGAGCTTGAGCTGGAGCTACCAAGAACTAGTAGAACCTAGCGCCGGAGCTTTCCAAAACTAGTAGATCCTGGATCCGGAGCTTACCAAAACTAGTAGATCCTAGACCCGGAGCTTACCAAAACTAGTAGATCCTGGATCCGGAGCTTACCAAAACTAGTAGATCCTAGACCCGGAGCTTACCAAAACTAGTCGATCCTGGATCCGGAGCTTAGCAAAAACATGCCGGAGCTATCAAATATATGCCGGAGCTATCTAAGACATGTCGGAGCTATCAAAGATATGCCGGAGCTATCTAAAACATGCCGGAGCTAAACATAAAGCTCACCGGAGCTATCCAAAGCTAGTCAGACCTTACCAAGAAGCCGGACCTAGCATCTAACGTAGCCGGAGCTACCCAAAACAAGCCGGACCTATCGTCGGACCTTGCTGTAGCTCGGAGCTAGAGTCGGACCTTGATAAAAAGGTGTTTTTGTGATATTTAAAACTTTTATCATCAAAGCCAAGTGTATTCACTACAAGCCAATGTATTCAGCACACATAGGTCTTACACAGTGTCTGAGGCTGCGGGGGCTTCTGCTCCAGCTCCGGTGCCGCCCCAAGCGGAGGCTGCGACAGCTCCGGCGCCGGCTGTCGTGGTCATGGACCTCGACTCGTCTCCAGAAGTTCCCGTGGTAGCGCCGGACCATGGGATTGAAGATGCACCAGCGGCACCCGTTCCGGAGGTTGAAGTTCCGGGTCCTGGTGCTGCAGAAGTAGAAGCTCCGACTGTTGAGTCGGAGGGAGTAGCGGTCCCGGCTTCAGAGCCGGAAAGTGCTGAAGTCCCGGCGGTTGAGCCGGAGGTAGCTGAAGCCCCGGCATGCGAGCCGGAAGTTGAAGTGGTTCCGGCAGTTGAGCCGGTTACTTCCGAAACTCCGGTCGCAGAGCCGGTAATTATTGAAGCGCCGGCTGCAGAGCCGGTAATTGTTGGAGCGCCGGCCGCAGAGCCGGTGATTGTTGGAGTGCCGGCCGCAGAGCCGGTGGCTGAAGAGGCGAGGGAGCTTGAGCCTCCCTCAGAAGAAGTGTCCCGGTCGGAGCCAATGGAGGCAACGACGTCGATGGTACCCGTGGCGGAGCCAGAGTGCCTGAATGAAGTCGTCGGCCCCCAGCCTGAGGGGGCAAATGAAGACTTGGTGGCAGGACCTTCTTCGGTGGCGACTGAGGCCATCCCGGAGGAGTGCCCTAGCGCTCCGGAAGCTCGGGGTTCCACTCTCGTAGAGTGGGACCCAATTTTTGTAAATGAAGACCCGCTGGAACCAGCGGAGGAGATCCCAGAAGGTCCGGAGCCCATCTCGCTGTCGATGTCCATCGACAACGCTTGATCCAGTCTACGTCAAGTCCAACTAGCCTTCTTCCACGACAGCAAGGCTCTTGAAGAGGAGCGCCAAACCCTTAGGAGGTGGCATAATCGACTCCAATTCGAGACCAAGCTGGCGCAGTCGAGGCTTGCGGATGACAAGAAATGGATTAGGCGGGAGAAGATCCGCCTGGAGCTCTGGGGTGAGCTGCTGGATGAGAGGGAGAGCATGACTCACGCCCTCGACGCTCAATCCCGGGAGTTCCATGACCAAGCTAAGGCTGCTAACGACGCGGCCAACGCTCGGTTCGATCAACTCGAGGCCATCAGCACCGCACTCATCAAGCGCCGAGAGGCACTTGAAGGAAGGGAAAGGCGGCTCGAGGATGAGGAGCAAAAACTCCTGGAGCTACGGGATGACGTCTTGCGACGGGAGGAGGAGCTCGCCGAGAAAACAGCTCTGGCGGACAAGGGCCTCGAGGAGCGCACTAAAAAATTGGAAGAGCGCTGCCTCGAGGAGGAGGAGAAGACCTGGGTGCGGGGGCAGGAACTCTACGAGTACGAGTGTGCCCTTATCGCCCGGGAGAAGAAAATAGAGGCTAGGGAGAAGGACCTGGTCGACCGCCGGAACAAGATCCACCTCCGGGAGGAGGAGCTCGGAAGACTTGAGAAGCGGGTTGCTGCGAAAATCCAGCAGAACGCCAAAGAAGTTGAGCGCCTCTCCCGCGAGAATTCGGAGCTGACGGCGGCCCGGAGATCCCTGGAAGAGATGAAGGGCCTGAGGAAGACGGACTCCCTGCAAATTTGGGAGTTCTTGAGCAAGGCCGACGATGCGCTGGCGCCGATGGGTTTCAGCCCCGTGCTCCCGGATGATCCGGAGCCGGAGCCGGACCTTGCGTTGCAAGCGTTGAGCGCTGCGGGCAGCAAGCTCTCCAAGGTGGGCGACGTCATCGTGGACCAGCTGGAAGTCGAGGGGCAATCCCTGGCTAGGAACGTCACAGAGTATGTGTTGACGTGCTACACTAGCGGGAACCCTCGATTCCCTCTAGACCCGGTGCTTGAAGGCCCCGTCGAAGGAGAAGGCGAAGCTACCCGAGCCAGCGTGTCGGAGGTCGCCCAGAAGGTCGCCGAATTCTTCCATAGGGTCTAGGACTGTCTCTCTTAGCCTTTACTTGTATCTTCTCTTCTTCCTCAATTTTGTAATCCCTTGTCTCCAGATGTAATCTCCGGTCTTCTGATGAAATGAAATCCTCACTTTTTTGCGAATTTCATTTTTTTGTCTTCAACATCTTTATCTTCACTTGGCCCCCTGGTAGATGTGCACAATTTGATTGTGGACATGTACCAAAAGGATGTTGAGTTTTGTTGAAGACAAATTTGCTTCGAACTCGTATAATTTAGGTCCGAAGTTTTCGATAGTGAAGGTCCCTTGAAGTAGTCGGAGCTTAGAAGCTCCGGCACTGTCCATCGCCGGAGCTTAGTAGCTCCGGCAATAGCCTCTACCAACACGTTGAGCGTCGATAGTTAATACTCCAAGTTGTCGGAGCTTAGTAGCTCCGGCAATGACCCTTGCCACGCCTGGTTTGTTGGCAACAGACTCTAGTGATAGGGTCTTCTCACCATCTTTAAGTCAACGCCGACGGTTGACGCCCTGGTGGGAGTCGGAGCTTGGTTAGCTCCGGTTTTTCTCCATCAACATAGGGTTCATTTTTCCTGCACACTTAAGCCAAGAAAAATAGTAAAATTCGTTCCTTATCTATAACTTCGTCGCGGCTTACGGTTCTCAAGAGAATTTTAAGTTGAACACGATTTTTAGTACGACTGAATGAATTGTCTTTTCTTTTAGATCCAATTGTCCATGGACCCCCCTTACTTTGGCCTACCGGGATGTAGGTAGAGTGGCGTACTTAGGGTGCTTGACCAGGCTAAGTCGATAGCGCACTCCGGCCCTAGAATGGCTTGGCGGCTTTCAGGCGAGTTGGCCACAGACGATATTTAAATCTAAAAAATCCGACAATTCGACTCGAATCGTACGTAAACCGGTCAAACTAGAATTTCTTAAGAATTGCACGTTTCTGTTATAGACAAGAAAGAGAAAAATAAAAATGTCGAGCCTATGCAAAAATGAATGCATGTGGAGTCTATTTCACATGAAGATGTCTTTCATTATAGGTACGGGGTACAGGGGAAACAAGTACACTCTTAGGGTACGGAACCAGGCTAAGTGTGTTTGGTTTCTCGTTTGACCCAGGGTAGTTAGCCACACTTCTAGTCCGGAGACTGTATCAAGTGTTGCATGAGCTTTTCAAACCTTTCGGGAAAGGTCCGGCTGCTCTCCCGGAGGAACTACCCGACTCTGTACATTGACTCTATAACATACATTTCAAGTTACTTAAGACTCACCTCCGTGGAATTAAGTGTAGAACTTACGGAGGTGCTCGATGTTCCAAGGATTTGGGAGAGGTGTCCCATCCTCAGTAGCCAAGCGAACGCTTCCGGGACGGGATACTTTGATCACTCGGAAGGGCCCTTCCCAGCCGGGGGAGAGTTTGTTTTGCCCTTCTCTGGATAGTATTCTCCGTAGCACCAGATCGCCTTCCTCGAGCTGTCGGTTGTGTACATGCCGCTGGTGATAGCGCCGTAGAGCTTGGCGGTATCGGGCGTTCCGAACAGCTGCTTGGCACCTTCCCTCCTCGAGGAGGTCTAGGTCTTCACGCCGGAGCTGGTCCTGCGCGGCTTCGTCGAAGGTCCGGACTCGGAGGGAACCCAAGGTGATTTCCGGAGGAAGGATCGCTTCAGCTCCGTACACCAGGAAGAAGGGTGTTTCTCCGGTTGCCCGACTTGGAGAAGTCCTGTTGGCCCATAGAGTGGGCGGAAGCTCTTCGATCCAATTGGCTCCGTGCTTTTTCAAACGCTCATAAGTGCGTGTTTTGAGTCCTTTAAGGATCTCTGCGTTTGCTCTCTCGGCTTGTCCATTGCTGGCAGGATGAGCTACAGAAGCGTAGCAAACCTGTATGCCGAGGTCTTCGCAATATCCTTGAAATGCGGAGCTTGTGAACTGAGTCCCATTATCAGTGATGATCTTATTTGGGACTCCGAATCTGCTCACGATAGATTGTAGAAAATTGATTGCAGATTGTTTGTTGATCGTCACAACAGGAGTAGCTTCCGGCCACTTGGTGAACTTGTCGATGGCGACGTACAGGAACTTGTAACCTCCGACGGCTCTTGGGAAGGGTCCCAAGATGTCCATCCCCCACACAGTGAAAGGCCATGTAGGAGGTATCATTTGTAAGGACTGAGCAGGTGTATGAATTTGCTTTGCATGAAATTGGCATGCTTTGCATTTCTTCACTAGCTCAATGGCATCCTGGAGCGCTGTAGGCCAGTAGAAGCCGTGCCGAAAGGCTTTTTCGACCAGCGTGCGGGAAGCTGCGTGGTTCCCACACTCACCTCCATGGATTTCTACGAGGAGCTCGCAGCCTTCTTCCCTTGTGATGCACCGCATTAGGATGCCGTTGGCACCGCGCCGGTAGAGATCCCCTTCTACCAACGTGTATCTTTTAGCCAATCTGACTACCCGGTCAGCGGATACATCATCGTCAGGAAGGATGTTGTCTTTCAAGTAGTTCCGGATCTCCGAGATCCATGCATCGGAACTGACTTGAGCATTTGAGTCTTGCGTGCTGGGTTGCTCGGAGCTTCCGGCAGCACCTACGACTCTTGATGGCTGCCATGGTAACAGGGCCATCGGGACCGTCAGCTTCGAGATGCTGATCTCGCCCCCTTCATTCAGTTCGGCAAGCTGAACTGTGGGTTTTGACAACCTCCGGACAAAGGTTCCGTCAGGAGCCGGAGCTCCAGTTGACGCCTTGGTCGAGAGTTCGTCAGCTTCAGCGTTGTGAGCACGCTGAACATGGTGAAGGTCTAGGACTTCGAAGTCCTTCTGAAGCCTCTGGACTTCAAGGAGGTAAGCGGCCAGCTGGAGATTATTGCAGGAGCATTCACCCTTCACCTGTTTGATGACAAGTTGTGAATCTCCTTTGACCAGCAACTGCTTGACACCATATGATAGTGCCACCTTTAATCCATAGATGAGTGCTTCGTACTCCGCCATGTTGTTGGTTGCCTTGAAGTCAAGGTGTACCATGTATTTCACCTTCTCCCCGGTTGGTGCGAGGAGAAGGATTCCAGCTCCGGCTCCCTGCTTCTGCATGGAGCCGTCGAAGTAAAGGGTCCAGTGAGGCTTAGTGAAGGCTGGAACTTGAGGTTCCGTCTTCTGCTCGCTGGGGCCCCCAGGGTTTAATGAAGAGGGAGTCCATTCTTCCACGAAATCTGCCAACGCTTGACTCTTGATTGCTTGTCTTGGAATGAATTCAAGGTCGAATTCAGCCAGTTCCGCTGCCCACTTTGCAATATTCCCAGTTGAATTGGGATTATGCAGGATCGCTCGAAGTGGATATGAAGTCACCACTGAGACTTTGTGAGCTTGGAAATAGTGTCGAAGCTTCCTTGAGGCAATAAGAACTGCATAAAGCAGTTTATGCACCTCTAGGTATCGAGTCTTGGCATCATGTAACACTTCACTGATGAATTATACCGGGCGTTGAATGGTCCGGACCCTCCCGGAGGGGTCCGGAGCTTCCTCTTCATTGATCCGGAACCTCTCGGAGGGGTCCAGACTCTCTTCGGGGACCTCCGGGTTCTGGGTGGAGGAACCCGGAGCTTCTTCAGGAATGACCTGGATCCTCTCGGAGGGATCCGGGTCCTCTGAAGTGGCTTCTTGTGGGTTCAAGTCTGGGAGCTGGGACCCAGACCCGCTTTCAGGAACCTCCGGACCCTCCCGAAGGGGTCTGGATTCCTGAGTATTGGATAGTTCTGGTCTCTCCGCAACCAGAACCATACTGACGACTTCGTCAGCAGCTGAAATGTAAAGCAATAAAGGCTCACCAGGGTTCGGAGCTACCAAGACTGGTAGGGTGGTGAGGAACTGTTTCAGCTCCTGGAATGCCTTCTCTGCTTCTTCAGACCATTGGAATGGTCCGGACTTCCTCAGTAACTTGAAGAAGGGAAGTGCCCTTTCCGCCAGTCTTGAAATGAACTGGCTGAGGGCTGCTAGACATCCAGTTAATTTTTGGACGTCTTTGATGCGGGTTGGTGGCCGCATGTCTTCAATGACTTTTATCTTCGCCGGATTAGCCTCTATGCCCCGGTGACTTACCAGGAAACCAAGAAGCTTTCCGGAACTAACCCCGAATACGCACTTGTCTGGGTTTAGCTTCGTGCGGGTGGCCCGCAGCTTGTCGAAGACAGCCTGCAAGGTGTCCAAGAGGGACTCCCTGTTCTTGACTTTGACCACGATGTCATCGACGTACACTTCCACTATGTCTCTGATGAGTTCTTTGAAAGTTTTGTACATAGCTCGTACAAAAGTTGAAGTTGCATTCTTGAGACCAAAAGGCATGGCTGTGTAACAGTACTATCCATCCACTGTGATGAATGAAGTATGTTCTTCATCTTCCCTAGATATCCTGATTTGATGATATCCAGAATATGCGTCTAGAAAACACAGTAACTCACACCCGGAGGTGGAATCCACTATCTGGTCTATTCTAGGTAGTGGGAATGGATCTTTTGGACATGCCTTATTCAGTGTGGTGTAGTCGATGCACATCCGAAGTTTCCCGCCGGCCTTGGGCACAACGACTGGGTTTGCTAGCCATTTTGGATGGTAGACTTCTCGGTTGAATCCGGCTTCGAGCAACTTCTTCACTTCTTGTCGGATGAAGTTCTGTCGCTCTACTGATTGCTTCCGAGGTTTCTGATGCACAGGCCGAGCGTCGGGGTAAATCTTCAGATTGTGCTCAATCACTTCCCTGGGGATCCCAGGCATTTGTGACGGTTGCCAAGCAAACACGTCAACGTTAGCCCGGAGGAAAGTGATGAGCGCGAGTTCCTATTTGTCGTTCAAGCCACCCGATATGCGGGTAGTTTGAGTGACATCGGAACCAATTTGGACGACTTTGAAGGGAATGTCAGTGTCGCCGCTTGGCTGCACACGGGGTGCAGAGGTCGAGCCTCGTTGATGAATGCTCGGAGGTTGTGGAGCTTGCTTTTGTCTGGAGTCCTCCTCTTGCGCTGTGGTGAGTGCGTGGAGTTCCTCCAGAGCAGTTACTCCGGCAGTGCGATCTCCGCGGATCCGGAGAACGCCTACTGGTGTTGGCATCTTCAACACCAGGTATCCATAATGAGCAGCTGCCATGAATCTGTACAAGGCAGGTCTACCCAAGATTGCGTTGAATGGTAAGTTGATCTGAGCGACGTCGAAGACCAACTTCTCGGTGCGATACTCCTCCCGGATCCCGAAGGTAACGGGGAGAGTAATAGCTCCGAGTGGAGTGATGGCCCCCGGACCTACTCCGGAGAAAGGTCGAGAGGGCTGGAGGTCCGAAGGTCGGAGCTGAAGCTTAGTGAAAGCTTCAAAGCTGATGAGGTTAAGCCCCGAACCTCCGTCTACCAGGACATGATGGAGCTGGATGTTGTTGATGGTGGGAGATACCATCAAGGGTAATTGGCCAGCTCCGACCATGCTTTGAGGACAGTCCGAAGCATCAAAAGTGATGGGTATGTCCATCCACTTTCGATGTGGCTCCGGTCTAGCTGTAGGAGCTACAGCAGCCATATCCCGTCGCATAGTCTTGATGACACGACGAGAAGTGATGTCCCATGATCCACCAAATATGGTGTTCATGGTTTTTCGACGCTCGTTGTCGGAGACGTCGGAGTCATCGTCGACGGAGGTGTAGACGGCTTTCAGAACCTTTTTGGGGTCCTGAAACCCTAACTCCTCTTCAGCCGGAGCTTCATCTACCTTTTGTTTTCCCTCCCTCTGTCGGAAGGGAGACCCTTCCCGGCGCTTGTTGTAGCGCTCGGCAAGGTTTTGGACCTCCCGACAGTCCTCCAGTCTGTGGCTGCTCGTTTTGTGAATGGGGCACCACATCTTGGATTTGCCACCGTCTTCAGAAGACGGTCGAGGTCGCTTCTCGGAGCATGGCCCCCGGCCACCAGGAGTTGCAGTGGCTGCAACGTTGGATGTGCCGGCCGACGACTTCTTCTTGCCGTTGGTCTTCTTTTTCTTCTTGCCACTTCCGGAGGTAGCGGCTTCTTCTTTGGAGGATTTTTTATGATCCTCCAAGGCTGGTTTGGAGTGCATTTCACGGCCCTCCGCAGCTCTAGCACATTTGTCTGCCAAGCTGAAGAGCTCCGTGACGCTGGTGATCTCTTTGATCGCCAGCTTCTCCAACATCTTCTTGTCTCGCACACCCTGTCTGAATGCCACAATGACAGAAGCGCTTGAGATAGAAGGGATTGTGTTACGTACCTGAGAGAATCTCTGGATGAATGACCGCAAAGATTCTCCTCCTTTTTGCACGACCGCAAAAAGGTCCAGTTCAGTGCCCGGTCGGGTGTATGAACTCCCGAAGTTGGCGGTGAACTGACGGCACAGCTCCTCCCAACTGTCAATAGAGTTGGGTTGAAGGCTCATAAACCAGGACCTGGCGGTCCCAGTTAAGGCCACTAGAAAGTAATTGGCCATTACGGCCTCGTTTCCTCCAGCTGCTAAGATTGCAGTGGAGTATATCTGTAGAAATTCTACGGGATTGACAGTCCCGTCGAATTTTTCCGGCAAGTGTGGCCGGAACTTCTGTGGCCATCTAACCATGCGCAGGTGCATGGCTAGGGCGGAACAGCCTCCTCCTACTCCTTCCAGAGTAGAAAGGTCTTGTGCATCTCGTCTTTCTCGAGCTCGCTCGATGTGGACACGGCCATCCTGTTGACGGTATCGGCGATCAAGTTCCGCCCGGAGGTCGTGTGTCGAAAGCCGAGATGCGGTATGGGTGCGTCGTGCCTCGGAGGGCAGCGACGTCACTTGTTGTGACGCAGCTCGTCTTCGGTTGTTGGAGACATGCGGACCAAGTCTTCCAGACAACGTCCGTCGCTGCGACGGGGCCCGCCCTGAAGGAGGTGGACCCTGGTTGTTGAGACGTTCGGCCGCTGCTGCGACCAAATGCTCAACATCGGCCCTCCATTGCTCCATGGCACCTTGAGATGCATCCGGAGGTGGTGGTCGCTGGAGAAGAGCACGCGCTGCATGAAGCGCGTGTTCTGGGTTGTCATGACTTGCCGGCGCAGTATGTGACGCCGGTGCACCATCATGTTGCCCGGCACGTCTTGCCGGAGAAGATGGTGGTGGTGGGAGTATGACTCCTGCTGGTGCAGAGGCTCCTGCCGGTGGCTGCATGTTGGAGGGATTGCCTCCGACAGCCTGAGCAGCAGGTTGCCCGTTGGATGATCCAGCCGCAGAATTCACCATTCTTGAAGATCTCAGGCGCCCCTACCTGGCGCGCCAACTGTCGACTGTTGGAGTCGGCAGATCCCCTGACACTACGAAAGTGTTGAAGGAGTTTGTGGTTCGGTTTGGGCGCGCGGAGACTCAAGAAGGTGAAACGCGATTGGACACGAGTGACACAGTAGTTTACGTGGTTCGGGCCGCCTGAGCGTAATACCCTACTCCACGGGTGTGTGTGTGTTGTATTAACTTGTGAACTTCAGAGCGTTCGAGTCTCTCCTCCTCTCGTGTATCGTCGGTTTGTCCTTTTATAGTACAAGGACAAACCGTTACAAGTCAGCCTGGCCCGACATGTGGCCCTGGCGGTTACTAGTATTGATACACGAGATTAATTGTTGTTAATAACCCTGTAACGGTTCCGACAGTGTCGTTACAGGTGTTAAGATCGTCCTGATTAAGTATCATTAACGTGGAATTAATGATAATTAATCGGGTCTTGAAGTCCGCGGTTGTCCTTTGAAGATCCGGTGCCGTTACAACGTCTTTCGGAGGTTTGAAGCGGCCAGCTCCGACGTATGGACACGTGGCAGCTCCGGAGCTTGCTTGGGGGAAGCGGGAAGCTCCGGGGTGGCCTGGCACGTGTCAGGTCCGGAGCTTCTCTCGGTCAGGGGTTAACTCCGGAGGTGCCGTTTTAGTACCTAGCCCGGAGCTTCACCCTTGCAGGTAATAGCTCTGGTCTGACAGTACACGTGGCAACCTAGGGGCTAACCATGTTGGAGAAGCGGGTCCGGTTACGTCTGGCAAGTGGGCCCCCGAGGGTCTTCAATTTGAGTAGATGTCCTTCCCTTGAGATCTTTGTAACCTCAGGGGGTGTATGGTTTTTAGGGTACCGACAAAATCTGTCAGAAAATTGAGAAACTCCGGAATGATAGCCATTGATTATGTTCAAACGGCAAAAAATCTGGCAGATCCGTTTACAAAAGGTCTATCAAGAAATGTGATAGATAGTGCATCGAAGGAGATGGGATTGAGACCCACGTGAGTTATACACAGCGGTAACCCAAACCTATGTGATCGGAGATCCCGTGAATTAGAATTTGGGAAGAACAAGCTGTATGTATAACTAGGAGAGTATATAACTATGTAGTACCCACTCCAGTGAAGATGCAAAACTCTCCATTCTGTAAGGAAGGCTGGCTTTAAGTCTTAATGTGTTCGGAGGCTATAGTGCGAGATACTGTCCTACAGAGTATTCTTGTACGAACACACCTATATGAGCTGACTGTTGGTCACAGTCTGTGAGATTTGGGAATTCTCTAAGAAGCTCATGAAAGAGACACGGGAGTATGACTTATAGGCTCCACCCGAGGACTGGCCCAATAGGCGCCTAGTATCAGTTTGGTCTTTAAATGAAACCGTCTGGCGCGAAACTACCAATTCAAGGCATAATCCATTGTGTAGTTGTGAGTTGGCAGATTTTTTAGATCTAGATGGATGTTCAACCGAATAGGTCTCCATCGTTAAACTGATATATCAAATAACATTGTGGACATATGACAAATAGTGTCAGCTATGCCTTTGGAATTTGGTGGGGATTGTTGGAATATTTGGGCCTAGGTCCAATTATTCTCTATTGAATTCCAAAGGTGTAAAGGAGGCTGAAAGCATCTAGGCCCCCCTCATGTAGTATGGTTTTGGTGATTAATGACAATCATTGAACTTTACTAATGAATTTGTGAATGCAAGGTCCCCATAAACACTCAATAAGATGAAATGATCATGTCATTAGAGACCCATAGATACTCAACTTTCGAGATCAAACTCATGAGATAAAGACAAGATGTGAAGACTCTATGTCTAAGTCACTCAATCAAAAATTGACAACATACAATGCTTAAGAATCATCAGAGAGCCTTGTGGAACAAATGTCTAAGAGGTCATTCGAGCAAGACACAAAAGATTCACTCAAGACAACTCGTAGCAAACAAAATCAACTCACCGGATCAACCGATGATTTCCAAAATGAACACATCATCGGTCGAGTTGATTCAACTGAAGAAAAAGACCTCAGACAAATGAACTCACCGGATCATCTGATGTGAAAAACTCAACAACACCGGTGCATCAGTACAGTTTGCAGTACAATTGGAACAAGTGAAGCACCGGATCATCCGATGTGAAGACTTACACACATCGGTTGATCACTCCAGTAAGCATCAAGATCAAGCAAATTCTGGAGGAAGAGTCACCGGATCATCCGATGAGAAGACTGGAGGCAACATCGGTCTAATAACGGTAATATCTGACACAATGACGTCAGCCAAAGTAATTACACCGATGATAACTAGAGGGGAGACATCGGATCATCCGGTGTTCACAGAAAAGTTCTGTCAGCCTACTTTTCTAACAGCTATTTCGGTTAAGCTGGCTATAAAACCCCTCTAACCCAGTCATTTCGACAAGTCTTGATCACCTGAAGCCCACTACACATCCAAGAGCATTCAAGACTATAGAGCATACATTTCCACACTTTTAGATCATTTGTAATAGGCTAGAGAGAAGCTTGTGTGCGTTCTTTCTTTGTGATTGAACTCTCTAGGCTAGTGAGAAGTTGAAGAAGATCGTTCTGGAGCTTGCCAAGGCGTGTGTGGAAGCCCGGAACATCGAAGGTTATACAAGGCTTGAGCTCCACCTTGCCGGAGATGGCGAACGGAGAAGATTAGTGAAGACTGCATTGTCTCAGTGACATTGGAAGTGGCAAAACCCTTCGGTGGGTGCCACAACGTGGACGTAGGAAGATCTTTGCAATCTTGCCGAACCACGGGATAAACCTTCGTGTCCCCTAGCGTTTGCATTCCTCTCCCTCTCTTTACATTTTGCAATCTTTACTTCACAAGTTATATCTACGTTGATTGCATAGCTAGAACCGCATTGGGAATTGGGCTTAAATAGTTCGTTTTTAATTGTCTTAAAATTTGAAAGAAAGCCCAATTCAGCCCCCCCTTTTGGGCGTTTCGATCCTTACAGAGGCATTAATCCCACATTGACTATTTGAGGAGAGTAACACTTATTTATAAGGGAAGCTATTTTCTATGTGTGCAATATGTGAGAGAAGGATGGCTATAGTCACAAACAAATCACACGCACGCGCGCGCGCGTATTCGCGTATTCGCGTATTTTCGCGTGAGTTAACGCGTGACTTGTGACTTGCGACGTGGCGACTGGCGCAGTAAATCTGTTCTCTCTCTTTTTGATAAAACTGACACTAATATGACTTTAATTTGCTGCAATTTGTGGCACTTTATGAGTCAGTTTCTGGAAAAATAATGGTATGCAGTAACTGACGCAATTATGCTGCAAATACTGAAGTTTATTGTCTTCAGTTACTAGAGCCTAATTGTGTTGCTTTACTGTATACTTAATTCTTTCAATTACTAGAGTCTGTCACTATATATACAGAATGAGTGCCTTCATTCAAAAATACAGAGGTGAACATACTCACTAGTCCACTGTATTGAGCGTCAGCTACAGGCTAGTCCACCCCCCGTCGGCGTGTCACCGACGTGTGGGAGAGCAGTGTCTCCGAAACCACGTCCCACTTGAAGAATCTGCACGGATTGGGGCGAATCAGGTTTTTGGGTAGCGTTCGTGCGACTGCTCGATAGAATATCTGCTTCATCTACAGTCTTCTTCACACTTCTCTCGTCATTTTTCAAGCTAGAAGCGTCAGCACGGTAAGTAAAGATGAGTTTTCTACGCATGAGTATGATAGATATAATCTGCTTTATTTGCATGTTGGTGTTCATGTTTTGTGGACTATCTGTCATGCGTACTGTTGTAATTTTAAGAATTAATTTTGTCTCTAAAGTGCATTGTTTTCTAAGATTTGGTGGCAATGAAAAGATAATGTCATTTTCTCTTGTTTTGCTTGTGAATTTACATACACCACATGTTTTTGCTCGTGAAAATGATCTCTAAGCTATTTCATATCCAGGAATAAAATCCATGTACACCCAAAGATAGAGATTGTATGAATCGTGAAGCTACCATACGTATCTATCAGCATGGAGCACGAAAAGCGTAATGATTCTTTTTTTTTCTGACCATACAAGAAATACACGCTACCTCTTGTACGACACACACACGTAGAAACCTGATGTCCATCTCCTTAAATAATTGCCATGCTTCTTATGATAGACAAAAATTCATATTTAGATTTTTCAAATCCGCTCAAAAGATGGAATCATTTTTTTAGAGGTAATGCTACTGAATGATCATAAAAACGGAAGGACTACTGTGAAAAGGTTGCTTTACATCGAAATATCTAGGAATACTGGGATAGTAGAATAAATTCTTGCTAAATCTTGTACTCGTAGATTTGTAGCTAAACCTGCCCTCCAAAAAATCCATTAAATGTATGCCCGATTCAATGCTTCGTTACAGGGCAGCTTAAACAGCAGAGTACCTCTCCCCAACCCAACCTGAACCGCGGTGAAGAAGTCGCGACGGGTCCGGGCGGCGTTACGTCGACCAGGTTGCCCGCCCGGGGTCCAGGGACTCGGCTGCCGTCCTCCTCCCCGGTGCGTGAGCGTGACGTGGGGTTTGGGATCGCGAGAAGAAGCGCTCGGCTTGGAGCCCCACAAGGCAAGCCAGGGAGGGAGAGAAGGGCACAAGGCAAAGCAAACCGAAACCGGTTTCATACCCCCTCCTCCTCCTTCTCCCCCTCTTCCGGTTCTCGTCCTCCCCAGTCCGCATAAAGTCTCCTCCCCGTCCTCGCTTCAATCTCGGCAGCGGCCGGGCGCGTGCGCACGATCCCGGTTCTCGCAGAGGCGCGGGGTGCGGCGGGATTCGGGCCGATTCCCGGTCGCCTGTTCGGTTTATTAGGGGGTGTGTGTTCGTTGTTTGCTCGGAGCGATTTAGTGTGCAGGTTGTTTTTTTTTTTTTGCGCGGGGGTGATTGATTGGTTGGAGAAAGGAAGGGCCGTGCGAAGGAGGTGAGGAGGAGCCATGGGCAGGCAGAGGGTGGAGGAGGGGCGGCCGCCGTCCAACCTGCAGTGCTTCCTCGACTGCACCACCCCGGCCGTGCAGACGCACATTCTTCCCAAGGTGACGCCATTGCTCTCTGTAAAGTTCTTGTCTTTGATAATCTTGAAGGGTGTTTCTGTTGATTGTATGAACTGCGCCGATCTGCGGTGTGGTGGGAGTTTCGGATTTGTCATTTATTACTCGTCTCTCTGCACCGCTTAGTGTTCGGGAGAAAGTGTTTTTTTTTCTGTTCACCTAGTGATTAGGGCTCAGACCAGGGTCGTAGGTTGGAGTAAAAAAAGTCACTCGTTAGTCCTCCTTGTCGTGATCCTGCACACGAGTTTGACTGGACTATGCGGGGCGGATACTCGTGTATGGCATGGACTCAGATCACCGTTAAAGATCTGATTCACATGCGTGTGGATCCTGTGTTGCAGTGCAGCCAGCTTTCGTGATCTTTCCAGGTTGAGCTCCGGTTGAGCTCTCTATCAATGCAATATTGTGGGGGTGGTCTTTCCCTGCTGGCCGAGTTTTTTTCTTTCTTTTTAGTTACTCCTCGGCTGTTTACATATGCATCATACTACCGTTTCTGATGGCATACGTCTTTGTGTAATGGTCGATGCCAGTGTGCTGCTAGTGTTGTTCCCCCTCTTTGTTACGATTTAGGAGAATTGAAGTTTTACCGCCTCCTTCCTCCTGCCTAACTCTGGTGATTAGGGCCATCTTAAATTCGGCTTCGTTGTTTCAATTCTGCCTGCTTTTCAACTGTTTTATTAATGCTCTCGGCTGATGAATCATAGGGAGGGTAGCTAGCTACTGTAGGCATATATTCTGCTTACTCTGAAAATGAGATATTGCTCATTGATATCCAGACGCATGGACGATTGTCGATCGACGCTTGGCACCACCCTGAGATGGACAGTCCTGAGTACTTCAACCTTGCTGACCTCTGGGAGCAATACTACGAGTGGAGCGCGTACGGTGCAGGAGCTACGGTGCAGCTTCCTGGAGGGGACAAAGTAGTCCAGTATTATGTTCCATACTTATCAGGGATACAGCTATACACTAACAAAGTCCTGACTGCATCTAGGTTTGAAGAAAAGACCCTTGTTTTGACTTCATGGTGATTTGGAATTGTAGGCCAATCCAATCTTGTCTTCCCTACAGGAGTTTTGGTGAAGATAATGGCATGGATTTCTGGAGTGACGATGAGGAGAATGAGAAGATGTCGAGATCCTGGAGTTCGACATCTGATGATTCATTGTTTAACTGTGACGTGTTGGGGGGCAATAGGAAGCGTCCTGGGCACCTGTACTTTGAATTCTTTGAAGTTGCCTCTCCTTATGGAAGGGCTCCGCTCATTGAGAAGGTGAATTTATAATGCCTCGATACTATTTTATCTCAGTTCTTCTATGGATCACTAATCTTTTATCTGTTTAGGTATATGAACTATCTCAGGGCTTTCCTGGGTTGACATCGCTGAAAAGTTCTGACCTTTCCCCTGCTAGTTGGATGTCAGTATCCTGGTATGATCAAAATTATATCCAACACTTGTGTCATTTTGAAGAAAGAAAAAGTTGACATATATAATAGTTACATACAATGATAAAAGACAAGATCATGCCCTTTGTAACTTTGTATGCTTATTCTACTTTCCTCGTTGCTAATGTTTTCCGCTTTGGAAGCTGCGGCACACTCAACCTGTGCTTCATCAGTTTGATAACACATCTGAGTGTTTTGATAATACTTTGCTTAATACTAGTAATGTCTCGAGGTCCACAAACCCATTCACAGTTATTTTTCTTCTGAGTGATGATATTGGCCTCCATTGTAACTCATGTCCGCTACTTTAACTAGGTATCCAATCTATCACATTCCTTACCAGCGGAACGTGAAGGACTTATCCGCATGCTTCCTTACTTACCATACCATTTCCTCATTTCAAGGTATGTGTTTTGCACAGCGGACACTGCCGTGTACCATTTTGATCAACTCTCATGGCACAAGAATTTCATTATTTCAACAGGCTTATGTACCTTTGAACATTGCATTTATATTCTTATCAACAATCTTTCTTATATTTTGGCCATCTGTTGATCTGTCTTTATACTGTTAAGGATTACCTTAGGAACATGATTAAATTTCTCACTCCACCGTGTAACTGTATGTCTCGTGTGTTCGATTGGTTCATGCCTGGACGAGCACAGTAGGGTCACAGGATATAATGGCAGCTCCTTTCTCTAATGCAACATTCTTATACACTTGTACTCCTCCAGTACTTATGTTCTTTTTTGAGCTGCCACTTATTTGCGTATTGAACATTAGACCCTAACAGATGCAGAAGTTTTTATTTGTTCAAAGTATTTCTTTTGTCAAATGACATGATGTTATGCCTTATAACATTATCATTGTTTACAAGAATGGAATTTGACCATACCTCAGGAAAGTAATTCACTGAGTCATCAATAGATAGTTATATGTGCACCTAGAAAGAGGAGTGCCAATCTGGTAGCCTCGACTAGAGAAAAGAAACTCAAACTGTAGCTTTCTTGTTCACTTGCTTGAGACTGGTTTGATGAGTGGTCTTTAGTTTCAAGATAATGAATTGTATATACAAGGAAATTTGCACTGATACTTCAGTTGCATTTCTATATCCCAAAATATGTATATCATATATTTTGATGTCAAGATGTGCCTTTTACTGCATGCTGGTATGTGGTGCTAACTTAAAATCATTGGATGGCTTAGCTTACAAGGGCATGAGAGTTTTCTTCAGGGTCAGGGAATTGGTCAGCCTGCAATTTTACATCCAAATTGTCAACTTGTTTCATGCCTTACCTTGTAAGTGTGTAGTTAAAGAAGCCACTTAAAGGGAAAATAAAAGGTTGGCAACTAAAATTATTTGCTGAGTATAGATGAGGAAAAAAGACAACCTTGTCGTGACCATGAGTATACTTGTGCTTAGACATGCCGTTGTTCCTTAAAGACTGGAAATATCTGTGTCATAGCATGAAGATTTCTTTATATACTTGGGTCACATCTTTAGATGAAGCTTGCTTGGATTGCAATTCGTGCAAAAGCACTTAGGCACACCAGAAGTCCGCTTCTGCAGACAAAAAGATATTAGAGTAAAAATCAATCCAGATCTCTGGCTTGACAGCTATGTGCATGTTAGGACTTTAATTCTCGGGAACTATTAGATACCATGTATCTTGATCACAACTGCATCAACCATGGTAACCTGTGTTATGTTTTCTGTCCACAGATCCTGTGTTTGAGACCATGACCAACGGCTGTTGCCATCCAGCTTCTGATGGAAAACAAAATGGCCATATGGGTAAAAAGATCAACACAGTATCACTCCCTCCATTCGGCCTTGCAGCACACAAGATACAAGGTTCTCTCTGGACCAACCCAAGGACAGGAGATCGTAAAAGGATGGACTCCCTCTTCAGCGCGGCAGACTCCTGGCTTAAACAGCTTGGAGTCCAGCACCATGACTTCAACTTCTTCATCACTCACCCCATGTGAACTACTGATCTAGAGTTGCTCGCAAAGAAACGCATGGGTCATGACTTGAAGCTACAATAATTACTTACACCATCGATAAGGGTAGCAAATGTTTATGGTACAGTGCCCTGGTAAACGTGAGTCTAACATCCGCGGGATAGATTTACACTGCTCGAGTTTGTTGCAGTGAATACCAGAGATGTCAGGACTTAAGGTTTTCTGTTTCTTGGCTGAAGATGTAACTGATATGTGCAGAAGTTTTGCAACTAATTTGGTATCCAACTTCCAACGTCGTGGTTGGATCCATATTATAGTTCCTGCGGTCTTTAGTTTTTTAGTGCCTATGCCTTGGAGAATGTTAGTCTAATCAATTCGACAATTTCATTCTCTTCTATGGTAAGGCGGTTGCATGCAGCAATTTTCAGTCTATTTGCAGTAAGTTTTGAGCTGTGTCCAAAGTAGGTCATAACAGGAAGAGTGGAAGGCAGTTGCATAATTTCTGAAGGATGTAACCACAAATGAAATAGCAATTCAGCATAAACCTATAGTGTGGTACTGCATAATGGAACCAAAAGGAATTCCATCCGTACTATATAACCGCCAAGAAAAAAAATCGGAAGCATTTCCAGATCTGTGAATGTCATCCTCTGAATGGAAACTTTCCAATACCTGATAAGGTAGTCACGTTTGAATCTGGAGCATTTATTAGTTGTCAAATTGGTAGCGGTGGTCACCAGTGAGAGCGGTACCTGGGAAGCTTCAGGGTGAATAAAGCAGCATGTCTGAAAGTGGAAAACTAATGAATAAGCATGAGGTTGCATAACCAATGTACTTCCTTTATCTTAAATTGTCACTCTCTCTCGTTCACTTTTGAATTAAAGAATGATAAGTATTTTGAGATGAAGGAAGTACTTAAGAAGTATTCTGAATTAAATTACATAAACAGAATGATCTTTTGCACAATTAGATTGCATAGCATTAGGTACTGGATTTCGATGAAGGAACAGAGGGGGTATCTTACAGAAGAGGTGCCGTTGAAGTAATAGTCATCGGTGTGTTGGTATCTCGCTAAAAAGAAGTCTAACGGGAAAGCAACGAGGCTATAGTGGCTTCAGTTCAAGGACTTTGCAGAAGGGAAACAATTTCCAAGCTGCAAGGGTATTAGCGTAGAGCAAATTCCCTGTGCAACACTATAACTTGAAGATGCCCGGGTCATGCCAATCTTCTCCGTATCGCTGTGTGTTTCGAGAGTGCTTATAAGTTACTGTTCCGATTCTAAAAAATTACCACTTTGTAACTCATTTTTGAAAGGGAGTTTAGCCTAATAGTTAAGTACTCTGAGTAGCACTACTCAGATCCTAAGTTCGATTTTCAGTGGGAACAAATTTCAGCTTGAATTTCACAGTAATAAATGCACGTACTCTACAGAGGAAGTCATGAGCGCTGATGCACTTACGAAAAATATGAAAAAATGAACGTGTTGTGATATTAGACTACGAAGTCTGGTCCACAGTTGTGTGCTTAGACATCCAGTTATCGTCCTCTTGTTCTAGACAATAGGTTGTGAGTGTCTGCATTTGTACTCATTTGTCATAAATTGACCATAACCTTCTTAGAGGGGAAAGTCAGGACTCTAGCTATCATCTAAAAAAATTCATTTTTGAACTATATAAAACGACAAACTTTTAGAAAAAGAGAGTATTTCAATGTCTGAGATCCCCGCTCCCAAAGGGATACCAAAGGTTTCCTGTCCTAAACCAGGAAATCTTATATACCCAGCAGATTCACGTCTAATGGATCACGACCCAATAATGTGGGCGAATCGGAATCCCGCAAGCTCATTCATGCATAATTGGGCTTTGTTTTCCTTGTACCCCTCCGTTCTCAAATTGATGTCATTTGGATAACAAATACTCCCTCCATTTCAAATTACTTGTCACTCACTAGTACAAAAAATGAACTAGAGAGTGATAAGTAATTTGAGATGGAGGGAGTATATTCAAAATTGAACTGAAATTATTGTTCTAGCAATAACATTTAAGAACGGGGGTAGTGCAGGTTCGGGTGGTCATAATCAACAAGGAAACATGTCTGTCGAAGTGTGCGATTGACATTTGCACTGGTACCACTAAGAAGTAGTCCACGGAAGTTCTTTTTAGGAGGGACGTAACTCGAAAAACTCAAAAACAAGGGTGACACAAATATTTTTATGTGGTTCGGATCGCTTAAGCGTAATACCCTACTCCACGGGATTGTGTTGTGTTCTTGAGTGTTATTGAGTCTGAGTCAGTATGCGAGTGAATGAGCTCAAGGTTCTTTTTCTACCGTGTAGTGCAGACCTTTTATATGTCAAAGTCTGACTGTTACAGCGTGGCCGAGGCTCGACAGATGATCCCGGGCTATTAAGCACCGTGTACACGATCTAGATGCTTAAATTGGTTTATTTGTGTAATAACGTGCCTTGATGGCAGCATTACTACACTTGAAGGTCTCTGATCCTGAATCATTAATGCAAAATTAATAATGCGTTAACCAGGTCTTGTAACAGCTGATTTATAGCCACTTAAATGTTCGCGTCGTTAGAGATCCCGGAGTCATTTCCGTTGGAGAGGTAGGGTCCGACATGTGGCACCTCTGGAGCCACCCTTAGCAGGGAGCCAGGTACGAAGCTACAGAACAAATGGCAACACCGAAGCCATCCTTAGAAAGGATACAGGTCCGACGCCGCGGGACACGTGGCAGTACTGGAGCTACCCTTAGCATGGAAGCAGGTCCGGCGTCGCAGAACACATGACAACACCGGAACCATCCTTAGAAGGGAGGCGGGTCCGACACTGCGGAACACATAGCAGCACCGAAACCACCCTTAGAAGGGAGACAAGTCCAGCGCCGCAGGACACGTGGTTGTCTCTGAAAGTCTTCTCTACTCTACTGGAAAGTGAGACTCAATGTTTCTTATTTTGGTACGCGAAGGTACCTGATTTGCAGGGTACCGACAATGTCAATTTGTTGCACTGAAGTAGAATGCTGGCAAATTATCAGACTACCAGGCATGACGAACAGAAACGCTGTAGAACTGAGCATAACAGACTCCATCCAGTAAGACAGCTTCACAGTTAATTTCGCTAACGAAATATTAGCTTGTCTCATGCCTCAGGGAAAGAACATTCCGAGATTGATACATGCTTTGGGTAGTCAACAGATTCCAAATCAACATATACAGGTAAAGTCCTTCCATCAACTATTTCCATGCTTCCAATGTGAGTAGAACGGGACTAGCTACCCACTATTGATAACGCTCAACAATTACAAAGTGAATCATCTAATGGCATACACTCAAGTTTTTGCAGCTTCACATAAGCATGCAATGTGCAAACAGAGAAAAATGATGATTGCTTTATCCTAACTTCCTATCTAATCATGTTGAAGGACCTGATGGATCGTTTTCAGTTGTTTGCTCCAGCTTCGGTCACTTCTTTCAGTCTATAACCGGACCGGTGCATCTCTCTCTCCAACGCATATGATGAATCGTCCGTGTCTTCAGTACTTACAAGTACTAATCTTCATGTTGGCTCCCTGGTTCCAGTGAGTGGTTGTAGCTGCTGCGTGTAGCTCCAGTGGCATTTTACTTCTCCCCAACAATGCTTTTGTAGTTAACCATGTAGATGGCAACCAGTGTGAGAAGTGCACCACCAATTTGTACAGGTGAGAAGGATTCCCCCAGGTAGAGGTATCTGCACAGCAAGGAGGTGGCAAGCACCGGTCAAGATAACAAAACCATCTTGAAGTAGCAAAAAGTTAGTACTGTAACTCATTCTGAAGAATCTTACCCAAAAATGGATGCAAACATGGGAGTTAAGAAAGTAAGAGAGCTAAGCGTGGTTAAGCTACCTGCAAGTAAGAAAAATATTATTTATATGGATGCCTAACAGAGTGAATGTCAAAAGTACCATGGATAGCAATCACAGTGGAGTAGTGTTAGTGTGCACCTTTAGTAGCATTGTAGAAGTACACACCATAGCTCACAGCACTGCCAAATATAGACGTGTAGCCAAGTGCTAATACATCACTCCATGTAAGATCTTGAAGATGGCCATTCAAAGCAGGATCATGGTTAAGAATCGATATAGCCAGCAAAGGAAGCCCACCTATTATCATGTGCTGCCATAATGTGTGGCTGTCAGCATTTAATGATAAAGCAGTCTTGGCTAATTCAGAAAACTATTGAAACTACCTAAAAAAAGTTATAAAGTTACAATCAGGTGCAGTAAACTAATCATCTACATTCTGATGGAACCACTACATAATATGGAAGGCCTAGACTGATTTGAGAACTCTAAAATAGTTTTCTCAAACTGGAAATTCTAGCATATATGATGTTCAATATTTAATTACATGCTGCAATCTGTAAACATTTGACATGTTACCAGATAAGTATATTTATCAAAAATATGCAATAAGCACCTCAATAATAAGAATAATGGTTATATACATTGAGTTGCATGGAATAGCTACCTAATTGATAGTTCCAGCCTTCCAGGCAACATATAACACCAAATGTTCCAGATAAATCAGACCAAAGCTGAGTGGAAGCAATAAACTAAAATGCAAAAAATGTAACGAATGTATATTCATCCATGCATGACATACCCATCCTGTCGCCATGATTGGATCTGAATACTTTGACACCCAGCGGACCATAATAGTACCAACAGCCATGCTTTGAGCTGAGAGGAACATCCAGCATTCTCCACTTCCCCAGATTGTTGTGTCATTTCCATCAACTGCCAGTGCTGGAACCTGAAACACAGCTAGTGATATACAGACTCTAAATTTAAGGCAGCAGTGTGAAAAAAAAAAGGAAGCATTGTGTTGGTATTCCATGTTTGAGTTCCATAAAGTTCCAAACTACCAGATATATATTTTCAACATTTGACAGATGATATGTGACACTAAATATCCGCTTTCACATAACACAGTGTTAAAGAAAATAGAATGGGATAATGGATGCAGAAGACAATATTTCAAACATTATTATGAGGATTTCAAAAATTCAGTTAAGTAGGATGAGTACAAGCAGTTGAATCAATAATGAGTGAGCACATGATGCTCCAAGATATCTTATGCTCCATGCTTTCCAATCAAAACATTGGATGTGTGGAACTGGAAACTAGAAAATAATGGCATCATTGTCAATGTAAATTGTTATCATGATCGATATCCAGGAGTCAAGATTACTAGCCACTTCAAAGTCTACACTCTACATTAATGCACAAACATTTTTGAATACGCGTCAGAAAAATGCAAACCTCAAGAAGCAAAAGGCCAATGACACCAAGCACGAGCCCTCCAGCTCCTATTGCACCAATTGACTCGCCAAAGAGCAGGGATGCAAGGACAGCAACCGTCAACGGCTGCGAGTCAATTATGACCTACAATGGTAATATCAGTTTCATAAGGGCCAGCAGCTCAGCAGGCCGAGACGACAAGCCAAAATGCTTGCCTGACGAGCTAAAGCACAGCAAGGGGGTTTGGGTTTCGCCTTACGCTCCCAAGCCCAGCCGATGTCTTCTGCAAGCCCTCCGCGAGGAAGCCCTGTGAAACAAGAACCGATGCTGCTCATTCAAGAACATCATATATGGCAAATTTCGAAGCTATCAAAAACTTTGTGCTCGCGGGGGCACGCCAGCACCTGGAAGCAGGCTGCGTCGACGAGGCCGAATGCTGCGATAGCGAGCCAGGCGGTCCACCCTGATGGCTGCTTCCTGCCGCGCGCGGCGGCGAAGGCGACGAGCAGCGCGCCGGCGGGGAGCAGCCGCAGCGCGGCGACGAAGAAGGGCCCTGTTTGGGGGATGACCCCCTTCATGGCCACCATGGCCGTGCCCCAGAAGAAGAAGGGCGTGTTACGTCCCCTTGGCCGGCGGTCGTCGAGGCGCCGGCGTGAGCACGCAACGGGCGGCGCGAGGCGCTCGCCGGGAACGACGACGAGGTAACACAGGTAAGATGGTTTTCCTTCTCTCTATTTTCTTATCTCATTCTCCAGTTCGTGTGTGCTTTACATAGGGGTTGTCCGACAGGTGGGCCCCACACCACAGCCGACCCCACCTGTCAGAGCACCTCAACATGCCACGCCACACCACCACGCGTCACCACACACACCCCACACCGACACGGTAATACTCCCGAGCCTTCGAGCGACTCGCCTCCCATCCATTCCTCTCCCTGCGTCGCCTTCGTCTAGGTCTCCGCCGCTGTCGTTGCTCCTCCGTGCTCCGCCGCTATCCCCGCTGGATCCGCCGCCGTAACATCTTCCCCCCCTCGAAACTCGGCTTGTCCCCAAGTCGCGACCTCCGGAAACTTCTTGATGAGCACAAACCAATCCTCCCAACTTGCTGTTTCCTCCGGTAAGGACCATAGCACCTTCACCTGCGGTACCCCCTTGTTCCCTCTCTTCACCAGCCTCCTCTCAGTAATCATCTTGGGTTTCAGGTCGCCGGCGGAAAAATCAAGGATTTGTGGCAGATCCGAGAAGACCGGGGAAAAGTTAGGGTTGAAGGGCTTCAGTTGCGATGTGTGAAACACTGGGTGCACCAGCGCTCCGGCAGGCAACTCCAGACGGTAAGCCTCCCGGCCAATCCTCTCTAGGACCTTAAAGGGCCCGTAGAACTTGTAGGCAAGCTTGGGGTAGGGTCGATTTACCACGGAGGATTGAGCGTATGGCTGTAGCTTCAGTAGGACCAGCTCACCTACCATAAAAACTCGATCTTTGCGTTTTCTATCTGCTTGTTGCTTCATTCGGTTCTGGGCTGCCGCTAGTTTTTCCTTGAGCATCTCCAGATGTGTTGATCTTTCTGACAAATACTCCTGGATGCTCTTGTCTTCTGTCTGAGGAATCTCTGGAGCCAGAAGAGGATTTGGGGCGTACCCGTACAGGGCCTGGAAAGGTGAACATCCCAGCGCGGAGTGATGACTGGTGTTATACCAGTATTCAGCCAAAGGCAGCCAAGATTTCCATTTGGTAGGGACTTCATGCACAGCACACCTGAGGTAAGCTTCCAAGCATTGATTCACCCTTTCTGTTTGCCCATCAGTTTGTGGGTGGTAGGCCGTGCTCATCAGTAGTTTGATATTCATACTAGTGAAGATATGCTTCCACACTGCACTAGAGAAAATTCTGTCTCTGTCAGTGATCATTGTTTTGGGGAGCCCATGTAGTTTAATCACCTGGTCCAATAGTGCAGTAGCCACCTGAACAGCTGTGTAAGGATGTTTCAGTGGTATAAAGTGGCTGTACTTCGACATTCTGTCCACCACCAATAGTATGGTGTTATAACCCTCTGACTTAGGTAGGCCCTCCACAAAGTCCATGGTGATATCCTGCCATGGAGCCTTGGGAATCTCCAGAGGCTGCAGCAGCCCTGCTGGCATAGTCCTCTCACTCTTAGCCTGCTGACACACCTGGCACTGCTTGACCCACTCTTCCACTTCTCCTTTCATACCTTTCCATGTAAACATCTTCTTAATCCTCTGATAGGTTCCATGAATGCCTGAATGTCCCCCTACTGCACTGCTGTGACAGGCTGATATCAGTTTGGCTCTCAAGGCAGAATTCTCTCCCACCCAGATTCTTCCTTCCTTTCTTATCACCCCATTGACTACTGAGAAACCTTGTTCATTTGGGCTAACCACCAGCAACTCAGCCAACAAGTTCTGGGCATCCAAGTCTGTTACATAGGAATTCTTGACCTCCTGTATCCATAGTGGGGTGATTTCCTGGACCACTGCTACTTCCATCACCTGCTCCACTCTTGACAAAGCATCAGCAACCACATTTTCTCTTCCTTTCTTATAGACAATCTTGAAGTCCAACCCCATGAGCTTTGCCATAGCCTTCCTCTGAAGGTCAGACTGGAGCACTTGATCATCTAAGAAGGTCAGGCTCTTGTGATCAGTTCTGATTTCAAAAGAGGTCCTCTCCAAATATTGCCTCCACTTGCCCACAGCCAAGATGAGGGCCAGGAATTCCTTCTCATAGATTGACCAGTGCCTATGCTGTTCTGCTATGGCTTTGCTTAGAAAAGCCACTGGCCTTCCCTGCTGCATTAGCACTGCCCCCACCCCTTTCTCACAGGCATCTGTCTCCACAACAAAGGGCTCATTGAAATCTGGTAGGGCTAGGACAGGGGTGTTACTCATAGCTTCTTTCAGCTGTTCAAAAGCTTGCTGGGCCTCTGGGGTCCATTCAAATATCTTGTGCTTTAATAAATTGTTCAGGGGTTTGGCAATCACCCCATATCCCTTAACAAACCTCCTGTAGTATCCGGTGAGACCCAGAAAAGCCCTTAAGTGAGTGAATGAGCTAGGTACTGGCCAGTCCTTCATGACCTGTATCTTCTGTTCCTCAGTCCTCACTCCCTGATCTGAGATAATATGTCCCAGATAACTCAGCTCCCTTTGTGCAAAACTGCATTTGGACTCCTTGAGGAAGAACTGATTCTCTTTCAGTACTTCCAGTACCAACCTCAGGTGCTGAAGGTGTCTTTCCCAAGTAGGACTGTACACCAGGATATCGTCAATAAACACCAGCACAAATTTTCTTAGATAGGGTCCCAAAATGGAGTTCATGGCGCACTGAAAGGAAGCTGGCGCGTTAGTTAGCCCAAAAGGCATCACCCTGAATTGATAATGCCCACAGTGTGTTTTAAAAGCAGTCTTATACTCCTCCCCTTCCTTCATCCTCAACTGATGGTACCCGGCTGTCAGGTCCAGACTGGTAAAGAACTGCGCCCCAGCCAATTCATCCAGAATCTCTTCCACCATGGGCATCGGAAATCTGTTCTTAATTGTGAGGTCATTGAGCTTTCTATAATCAATACAAAATCTCCAGCTGCCGTCCTTCTTTCTGACTAACAGCACTGGGGACGCAAAGGGGCTAACACTGTGCTCGATCAACCCTTTCTCCAACAGCTCCGCCACCTGACGCTCAATCTCAGTTTTGTGCAGTGGAGAATACCTATAGGGTCTGGCATTCACTGGAATGGCCCCGGGTACCAAAGGAATGGCGTGATCAAAAGGCCGAGTGGGTGGAAGTCCGGCTGGACTACTGAACACCTCCTTGAACTCCTGTAGTAATTTCTCCAGACCCTCCCGGTCCACCCCCCTTCCTTTCTCCGTTCTCTCTTCCCTAACTACCTCCACTACTACCATACTCCACACATCATTACCCTTCACCATTTTGCCCAGCTGAGTCAGCGTGATCCCGGCTAGACCAGTCTTCCCTTCCTCCTGATCTCCTTTTAACTTCACCACTCTCCCTGCCTTTTCGAACTGCAAGGTTTTCTTCTTCCAGTCACAGTGCATGGGGCTATACTGAGCCAACCAGTCATATCCCAACAACACATCATAAGCTCCCAACCCCAGAACCCTCATATCTCCTGTGAATGTATGTCCTCCACTCCACCATTCAAAACCCTTTACCACCCTGTCACTGCTCAACATATCCCCTGAAGCCACCCTCACCTCCAAGGGTTCACACTTCTGAGTTGGCAACCCCAACCTTTCCACAAACTCTGCATTTACGAAGGATAGAGAGCTGCCCGAATCCACCAACATTACACACACCTTGTTCTGCACCATCACTCTAAGTCTCATGCTGCCGGGCCCCTGAGTGCCAGCCAGAGCGTGTGTTGAGACCTGACAACACTCCGCCGCCTCTTCATCTTCTCTCTCCAACTGCAGCAACACCCCTTCTGATAGCTCGACCTCCCCCTCTTTTAGCTCCAACACATTGGCCTGAGCTCCTCTGCGTTTGGCACACTTCTGCACATGCCCAGGCTCAAACTTCTCCCCACAATCATAGCACAACCCGTTGAGTCTTCTAAAATCTCTCAGCTGTCTCTCCCTGGACAAGTCACGATAGGCTCCCCCCATCCTCCCTTCCTGCTTACCCCATCCTTCAGCTCTAACTGCTCCTCCCCCTCTATTAGCCTTCATTCTCCCCTTCTCTTGAATGTCACGCTGCATTGTCGCCAGTGTGATAGCCCGGTTCATGGTGCGGGGTAGCTGAAACTGTACTGCCCCCTGCAGTTCCAGTTTCAGCCCTTTGATGAATTGGGCCACATAGAACACCTCATCCAGATCAGGGTTATGCATCGAGGTGGTGTACCTGGCCTCCTCAAACTCGGTGATGTAATCCTCCAACACTGCTGTCTGCCTCAGGTTGATCAGGTGATGCATAGCCTGCGGGTATTCATACTCCCCGAACTTTTCCTTCACTGCGTTCACAAACTCCTCCCATGAACGCAACCCTACCGTCATCTTGTGTATCTGCAACCACTTAGCAGCTTTTCCCTCCATATGCATACTAGCCGCCCTGACCCAAATAGATTCAGGCACGTGGAAAATGGAGAAATAATCTTCACACTTGTCAATCCAGATGGTCGGGCTCTCTCCAGAAAACTTCGGAAAATTGAGCTTCAGAAATGAGCGATCCCCCCGATCTCCACTTCCAACTCCACGAGCTCCCGAATTCCCTTCTCCAACTTCTCCCCTCCAGGACTCCACCCTCATCTCCCCATCATTCCTCCGTCGAGGGTCCACCGACAGTGCTGCGATCTTCCTCTCCGCCTCTCCCAACTGCTGGGCCAGCCGATCTCTCTCTCCCGCCGCCTGTTCCACCATAGACGTGGTTAAACTCTGCTGACCTCTCAACTCCTTCTGTCCCTGCGCCAACTCCTCCAACATGCTAAACACCCGACTCCACCGATCCCCGTCCACCTTCGCTTCTTCCGCCATCGCCTGTAGGACGAATCGGGTCTGCACCGACGGCTTTGCAGCTGGCGCCGTGATGCCTCACCCCGACGATCGCCCTAATCCAAATCACCGACCTCCCCACCTCGGAACACCTCAAAAGCGGAAAAGAGAAGGCGAAGGCTCTGATACCAGCTGTTACGTCCCCTTGGCCGGCGGTCGTCGAGGCGCCGGCGTGAGCACGCAACGGGCGGCGCGAGGCGCTCGCCGGGAACGACGACGAGGTAACACAGGTAAGATGGTTTTCCTTCTCTCTATTTTCTTATCTCATTCTCCAGTTCGTGTGTGCTTTACATAGGGGTTGTCCGACAGGTGGGCCCCACACCACAGCCGACCCCACCTGTCAGAGCACCTCAACATGCCACGCCACACCACCACGCGTCACCACACACACCCCACACCGACACGGTAATACTCCCGAGCCTTCGAGCGACTCGCCTCCCATCCATTCCTCTCCCTGCGTCGCCTTCGTCTAGGTCTCCGCCGCTGTCGTTGCTCCTCCGTGCTCCGCCGCTATCCCCGCTGGATCCGCCGCCGTAACAGGGCGACACCAGTGTCGCCCACTCCCAGAGCTCCCCGCCCGCGACCACTAACGACGACGCGGGAGAGGCATCCCCCTCGTCCTCTCCCTGGCCCTCTCCGACGGCGGTGGAGAGGAGGGGCTCGGTGCCGGTATCGACGAAGCGCTCAACGTCGGAGCCCGTGCCGACGAACCGGCCGGCCGCGTCGGAAGGAGTGGACGGCGACGCCTCGCGGCGCGCGGCCGCGAGGCGAACGGAGGAGCCGCGCCGCCGGCGCGCGGCGGCGAGCGGTGGGTGACGGGGCGTGGAAGGGAGCGGGAGGAGGAGGCGGGCAGACATCGTGGCCGGAGGCTGAAGAGGCCGTCCGGCGCGAGAGGAACCGGTGGTGGCGGGGAGCGCGGGGTGGAGGCCTGGAGGGAGCGAAGCAGAAGCAGTGAGAGGTGGGGGATCTTTTGCGGTGCTTTCGCACGTGACGTGGCGGCTCCGCGGAGTGGTGCACAGATTCTCCTGAGCACATGAACGTACTCTGACGAGGAAAAGGTTTCTGTGTGGGCCTTGGGGGTTAGCGTAGATGCATGGCCCAGTAAGGCAGAGATCACCATGGGATCGGGATAAAAAAAACGTGGCCCGTTGGATCGCGATTCAATCGTCGATCTTTTTGCCATTTTAATATCATTTTATAATAAATTTACAATATTAGCTACTCAATTTTTTTTTATCAATCTAACCTTCCTACCGTCCACCGGTGGACGACTTGTGTGGCGTCTCAAAAATTCTGATTTTTATTCACATTTTGGCGTCTATTTTAAAATATCTAGAGACATATTTTGGAAATTTGTTATTGAGGGAAATGTAGTACACAATGTGTACAAAAAATTCTTAAATAACAACAATTCCAAACTATATATCTAGGCATTTCAAAATAGCTGTCCAAAAGTGAATAAAACTCAGTAAATTTGCATTGCATAGGCAAATTTGTTGAGTTTGGTCACATTTCGACGGCTCTTTTAAAATACATAGATACATATTTAGGAAATGGTGATACTGGAGTAACTGTAAAAAACAATCTTTACTACATTTTTTTAGTAACAATATTTCCAAAATATGTCCCTAAGCATTTTAAAATAACCGTTCAAAAGTGACTAAACTCAGCAAATTGGCCTCTGCAACCCAAATTTTCTTAGTTACATTCACTTTTGGGTGCCTATTTTAAAATATCTAGAGACATATTTTTGAAATGTTGTTTTTGAGTAAAATGTAGTGAAGATTGTGGTTTACAGTTATCCAATAGTATTTTATTATGTATCTAGTTATTTTAAAATAGTTGCCGAAAAGTGAATGAACTCAGCAAATTTGCCTCTGCAACTCAATTTTGCTGAGTTTTATTCAATTTTAAACGGCAATTTTGAAATAACTAGAGATATATTTTGAAAATATTATTATCGAGAAATATGCACATTGTATACTACATTTTCGACAATAACAACATTTTCAAATAATGTCTCTAAATATTTTAAAATAGGCGCCCAAAATATATAAAAACCAGAATTTTTGAGATCCACTTGTGCTGTCACGTGGCTAGTCGTCCATGAAGTGCACGGCTCCCCTGACATGTGGCGAGTCGTCCACCAAGTGGACAGTAAGTAGGTTAGATTGACAAAAAAAAATTGAGTAGCTAATATTGTAAATTTGTTATAAATGATGCTAAAATAGAAAAGAAGTCTCCAATCGTCTATTTGACTAGTATTTGGGCCTTTGATGTTTTAATCCGTGGGCATTCAGTGTTGGGCCCTGGCATGACCGGGGCCTGTTCTAAAGCCGAATGGGCTACGGTCCGTGACTGGACTGAGTAAATTTTCGTCAAACATCTCTCGATCTAGGCCGTCTGAGATGATCGGACGGTGCCTTGGGGCCAGCCTCAGGCGTGACGGCGGACACGGCCGTTCCGGTTGAGGCGGGCAGGGCAGGGGCGCACCGGCGAAGGCAATCTTCCCCGCGTCCGTCTGCTGGCGAATCGGAACTGGCAGCTGGGGCGCCATTGCTTTGCTCGCCGCGCCGGCGCCAGGGACGGTGACGGCGAGCGCCCCACCCTTGTCATCTGCAACGAGGTATCGTATTCCTATATGCTCATGCCCTGGCTGGCTCCACTTCGTTTTTAAGGTCCGTTCATTTTTATGTCTAACCTGCAAATACAATCTCTGTCTCCCACTTCGCCTAGGAAAATTTATAGAAGATTCACCATTCTTCCACTCACTAAAATTCAGGCGACGCGAAACAAAATTTCACATTCTCCTAGAGATACAGTAGCGGGCAAGCCTTTTTTATTATCGCTGCAACTATCGTTACAAGCGTACACAGTACTACAATTTTAGTTCCATTTTGGACTAGATTTATTGTGCTAGCGAGATACATCTGAGAATGGGGGAGTATTAATTATTTCTGCGTCACTCAGACAGTATATCCAAATGGGATTCCATTTCCTGCTCTACTAATCCTTTCCTGGATCCTGATGGAATGGCTGCATCCCACAGTATGGACTCGGCACTTCTCCATTTGTAGTTAGTTTGGCGTCAGGACATACATCTTGCAGTCATGAGGCGCCACGGAAGCGGACAATTGTCCCTGAGCTGAGAACGAGGAATGCTGCACGAGGAAATGGAGCGCTTTAAGATGAACTCCAAAACACTGAAGCCGGAACCACCAACTTCCTCTAGATCGCTGCTTGATTGTGGAATGTGTCGGGGGATGTGAAGAAAAGCGAAGCTTACCGCCCATAGATCGCGAGCAGTGACGGTGGTTGATGGATCGAGCCCGATGAGTGACCATTCTGCAGTGATGGTTGCCTGATTGCGTTGCCTGTTCCAGAGGACCACGGCCTTCCTATTGTTGCTGAGCGGTCCTGCCCAGACCTACAATGGAACACAACGTTTTCAGCTTCAGAATATGTTTTCTGTGATTTTGCTGTGCGACAGACGGCTAGCTTCACGAAAGCGGCTAATGCAGAGGTTGATGAATGCTACCTCCAAGCCGTTGTCAGACTGCATTTTCCTTCCTTGGACGCCTAGACTATCTGTTCAGAAAATTGTTGTATTAGTGCTCTAGAATACTCCATGCACTCTTATCTAGAAATGTGGAAAAGAAGTCTCGCCTTGGTTGACAGCGATCACCTCCCAGTTGCTGAGTATCTCCTTAGTCTGTGGGCTCATGGAGCGTACGTCACACCCGATCAAAAGAGGGGCCTACACAAGTCAAACCATGTTATGTTTGTAGTGACTAAATGCAGAACCTTACAGATGCTGAAGTGCCTTGGCAAGTGCAGAAAATAGAGTACCTTGGCAAGTGCCCAGATGCTGAAGTGAGAGCGGTACTCCGCATCAGTCATGCCACCGTTGCCCACTTCAAGCATGTCAGGATCTGAGGTTGGACCGCAAGAGAATGAGAATCTATTCGCCAGCTTGAAGTTAACAAATGTTTAAGCAGTCTAAGACAGAACAGTCTGAACTCCTACCGTTCCATCCACCAGGTCCAGCATAGGAAGCCCATCTGTCGTTCTGGTCTGCAAGAGATGTCATGCTGAAATACAATGGTAACCAGATCAGTCCTGTCAATTTGAGTATTTACCAAGTACATTTTCTAAGTGGGTTGAAATGAAATGAGTAGCACCTGCCCCAGTTGTCGACAATATCCTCGGTAGTTCTCCAGCTGTTGGCCATGCTGCCAGCCCAGGTGGCAGGATCTTCTTCCCCCCTATGCAAACACATATGATTGATTCAATCAAGTAGCACTTAATATATATCCCATCTAACAAAAAAAGCTTCACCTTAAGATGAAACTCACCATTCACAGAGAGAGAAGAAGATGTTATTTCCATATGTCTTCATGGCATTGCTCATTCTGGTGTATCTGCATGACCCATGAGAATTGTCTCAACAATCTGACATATAAGACCCAATATGTTGGTCACGCTAAAGAACCTGTTCGCTGGTACCTCTCCCGGATACTCCTGCCAGAATCGTGGCAGTTGTCATACTTCAAATAATCAACTCCCTGGAATTATCATGATAGGAGTTAGAAGAGCATCAGAATTATTAGCAAATCAGCCAGTGTATGTGATTGAAAGATATTTACCCAAGATGCAAAAGTTTTCACATCCTGCTCTTCATGATCAAGTGATCCAGGCATTTTGTTATTGCATGTCTGTGTGCTGCAGTAGCCAAGGGATGTTAGATTCAGGTTAGTTGCTATTTTTTAATAAAAAGATTAGCGACTTGCTTCGGTTAATGAGGAGTTCAGTTAATTCTAGTTACAAAAGATTTGTTTTTTTTTTTGTAATGATAAGTCTGATAGCTTGCATACCCGGCATCACTGTAGATGCCAAGCTTAAGCCCTTTTGCATGCACATAATCTGCGAGCGCCTTGATACCAGATGGGAATGTTTGTCTGTTTGGCACCATGTTGCCCTGAGAAAGAATAATGCAACGTTGTCAATACTCAATACTGACAGCACCAATCATCACTTGAGAGGAAAAAAAAAGGGTAACTCGGAGTAAATATTCCCTCTGTTCTGAAATAATTATCGTTTCAGACAACCAAATGAACTAGAGATGAACTAACAAAGGTTGTCCTAACGACAATTAAAACGAAACGGAGGGAGTACTAAATAGGCAGCACAAGTATCTGAGGCCACCACTTTTTTAAGAGAAGATTGTTTAACTTTTGAAAAGTTCTAATTCTAAGTTCTCACAAACATCTAGTACAAGCTAAATTTCAAAGTTCTGCATAATACGTTTGTTATTGGTTGGTTCATCTCTTAAGCTTATTGACCTCCAGAACTGAATTAAACAGCTTCTAGAAGTTTGTGCCGATATATTATTCTGGCCCGCACTGATAGTAGTGTTGAAAATGATGGTGGTGGTTGGTGGTTAGCGTTGCTTTTCTGTGGAGAGTTTGGATATATCCTTACCTGGTAGTCCCTGTAATATTCTCCCCAGCAATCATCTGAAAGAAGATGTAGAGAAACTTTCAGCCAAGAACTACTCGGTGCCCCATATATCACATAAAACAGAGCTCATAAAAGATCCATACCTATATTAACATATTCATAGCCCAATTTCGCTAAACCCGTGTTGACCAACGCGTCAGCTGAAGAAACAAAAATCAGTCGGGCTACTTTATTTTCACAAATGAGGTGTCACCATAGGGAACTTTGATAACATCTAGATGAAACTGAGTATATACACGGTTATCTAGATTTGAAACACTATAAAACTAGCATTGGAGGAGTGGAGTTTCTTTTCATATTATAGACAAGCAATTAAATGAAATAGAATTAAGTGTTATGAAACGTCAAAATAAGACCAGCATGCATGTAGGTGCCGTTTCATTTGTGGTTTTCACTACTAAAAAAACATTTTTACAGGCGCTTCTATATTTTTTTACAGACGGTCCATTAAAAGTGCCGCCTGTGATGTGAGATGAGTTAATAACCGTCTGTGATAATAGAATATCACAGGTGGTCCGTAACAAACAACCGCCTGTGAAAATGTATTGATTTTCACAGGCGGCCCGTAACAAAAACCGCATGTGATAATAGTCATTATCACAGGCGGTCCGTAACAAACAACCGTCTGTGAAAATATAATGATTTTCACAGGCGGTCTGTAACATAAAAACCGCTTGTGATAATGATGGCTCCTCATTGGTCCGCTGCTTCATCCCACGGATCACTCTTGGACTTCGTATCTCCGCTGTCCGCTGCTTATCGATCCAACGACTCAGTTTAGAAGCCGCACGATAGATGTGTCTATAACAGCAGCAGCCACGGTTCAGTCTGTGATCCTCCGTCAGCCTCTCAAGGTACGGCTTCCGGCGGCATCTCCCAAGGCGCGGCTGCCGGCGGCCTCTCTCAAGGCGCGACTAAGGCGCGACTTCGGTTGCTCCAGACCTCGGCGGCTCCGGCGTGGCCTCCCGACGAGTGCGAGCCCTGCCGACGCGAGCACGGGCGCGGATCTGGCACAGTCCACCTCGGGCTCCCGGCGGCGCGGCTGCCGGCGGCCTCTCTCAAGGCGCGATTAAGGAGCGACTTCGGTTGCTCCGGACCTCGACGGCTCTAGCGCGGCCTCCCGACGAGCGCGAGCCCTGCCGACGCGAGCACGGACACAGATCTGGCACAGTCTACCTCAGGCTCCCGGCGGCGCGGCTCCGGCGCGCCTCCCGGCGAGCGAGCGCCCTGCCGGCGTGGGCGCGGGCACAGATCCGGCGCGGTCTACCTCGGGCTCTCGACGGCGCGGCTCCTCCGGCTCCAAGCGGCACGACCTCGTCGGGCTTCGGGCGGCACGGCTCTTGGCGGTGCGACCTCCTTCGTCACTTGGCGGCGCTCTTCCAGCTCCCGGCAACGCGGCGACCTCCAGGCGGCGCGGCCTCTTCTGACTCCCGGCGGCACATGTGAATTTTTTTTGTTTCACTAGCCATTTTCACAGGCGGTTTTTAATTAAAAACCTCCTGTAAAAATCTATTTTCACAGGCGGTTCTTAATTAAAAACCGCCTGTGAAAATCTATTTTCACAGGCGGTTTTTTATTACCGACCGCCTGTGAAAATGCATTTCCACAGGCGGTTTTTTATTAAAAACCGTCTGTGAAAATGTAGTTTCACAGGCGGATTATGCAACCGCCTGTGTTAATCGATCATTTTTACAGGCTCTTCGTTACAGGCGGTTTTTAAAACCGTATGCGATAATATGTTTAGAACCGCATGCGATGAACCATTTTGTAGTAGTGTTTAAAACATTTTTGCTAACATGACACTCTTGAAAACAATAAAATAAATTAACTTCTCATTGAGACTAGGCTTAGAGCTAGCAGTTTAATAGGTTCTCCATCATACAACAGGTTTATGCTAAAATATACTAATGTCGGTGGTAGAAACCTGACGTCATAACAACTGTGACGCACTAATATTCTACTAAGCAGTACAACGTGAACATGCTGGGTCATTTGTCGTTAATCAACAATAATTGACTCCATGGTTTAGACATAGCTCAGTGGTTGATGAAGCGCTAGCCATAGCTCCTGCCGCTACCGTAACTTCTTACGAGAACCGGTTAGTTGTGCTGCACCTATCAAACGGCCGCCGACGGGATTAAAGGCGACACCGGACGGAGGGGGTAGATTGTATAGAGCGTGGTGCATGACACTTTGGTCAGTCGTTTTTTGCCGTCCACTGGACTGGATTGAACCACGGAGATGGAGACAAAAGATGAAATATGCTAGTGTACCACCCGATCCTGATCATATTGGGATCTGCCGACATTTATTAGCGCTCAAGGAAACACGCGGGCTCGGCATGGGCGGCCGGTTGTTGCAATTGGTGAGGTTTGAGGAAGAGGAGTGTGGGACCAGTAAGATACTAAGAAGAGTGGAGGGTGATGGCTCATTGTACTTGTTTAGAAGTTATGAATTTTATCATGAAATTTCACTTGTTAACATATTTTTTGTTCATTTTTTTAGGTAATACAGTCTTGTTGTGATCTATACTTAATTCACGCATATACTACTCTTTAGCGAATCCATTAGCAAGATTTTCTACCTCCGCCACTAGTCGAGGCTGTCGAGTGTGTACCTGTCTCCTTGATGATCTGCTCGTTGATGTTGCACTGGAAGTGATTCCAGCTGTTCCACCTAAACACATTAGTCAGCAGAGTCAGTTGAATATTGATTACTGGAGAAATCTTTTGGCGTACCTAGCTACACGTACGGTACACAGCACCGCGCACACAGAAGCAGCATGCAGTTTGTACTAGCTAAATAAACCTTCTGTTTCTTCCACTCAAAATTCAGACGACGTTCTCATGGCCTCTCGTCGTGCAGAGTATATGCAGTAGGCTATCGTTCGACGGTAGGTATGCCATGAACTACTACCAGTCTCTAGCGAAGTGTTGGCAATCTCTTCTTCTCTGGTGTTTTCTTTTTCAGCTGTATGTAAAGCTACAAGTAATTAATTAGCGTGCACACTTAAGCCTACTGCATGCATACAGACACATCATGTCATGTCAGCTCCGGGCCAGAGGTAAACCCAACAACAAGCCAGAAAGAAGCGACCAAAAGGCAGAATTTTTCGTCGTGTTCCGCTCGACGTGCCTGGAGAATTTTACTACTCCGATCCTACCTCCCCTCCAGCTATCAAGGGTCCGTGCGTTTACGTACCCCATCTGCGGCGTCCTGCCGAGGCCGTTCTCCAAGGCCTTTCGCCGCGCGCGCCTCGACGCCGCCCAGCGCAGCTCCTCGGTCAAGTTGCCCGCAGCCACCCTGCCGGTCGCGTCCAACGAGGCGCCCGCCGACATCGCCGCCGCCGCCGCAGCGGCCGCGAGGAGCACGAGTATCAGCAGGGACGACGAGGTCGCGGCGCGCGCCATTGCCATGGCCGGCGCCTCTGCTCTGCCGCTGCCGGTGCTACTACGGAATACTGGGGCTGAGGTGAGACTGTTGTCGGATTGGGGGCGCGGGCGGGGGGCTTTATATAGCCGGACAGTGGACCCCGCCCAACGGTGTCGTTTCTAGTACTACGTACGTTTTCTTTTCTCGTGATCGAGTCCACTCTTCCGCTCGACTTGCGTTGCGTCGCAGGAAGAGCTACCACCTCATTTTTTGAAGCCTTGATCGCATCCTGCATGGATGTGGTATGTTGGTGTCACTTGCAAATTAAGCTACCACCTCTTCTGGGAGCTAGCTAGGCACGATGGTTGCAAGGACAATCCCGGAAGCAACTGGCGCCGAATTAATCTCTATAAATTTGCAAGCTGCACAGAAGAAGGAAGTTTCGAACGGTGAAAATGGAGCTCACCAACTACAATTGGATCAGAAATTTAATCTAGAGACCATTGATCACTTACTGAGTGTAACTTCACCTAGGCGGTACATATGGGATGATGGTATCGTTGCACCGATATAGATACAACCTCCTGTTGCTACAATGCAAGATCAAATGTTGAACACTGTCTAAACGTCATTGCCTCCACAGGGTCCAGGCAACAGATCGATCGAAGAGAGCGACAGCTAGCGCAGGTGTAGTGTTTTACTTTTGGTGGAACATTTGGAAAAAAAAAAAGAAATAGGCGAATATTTCAACTACAAGAAGCCTCATTCTGGCAACAAGTCGTTCAAATGATCCTAGATAATATCAAGCTGTTTAAAACACTTTCTTTGCCTTCGCTGAGGATTATGTGATGTAGTTCTCTGCACCTAGGAGGAATGCCTCCTAGATGGCCTGACCCCTGGACCCCTGGTCAGGTTAGATTATGTAAATTAAGGTGTAAATTTGGTCTTTTCCTCCTTAATGTATGGCAACACAAGATATGTTGTCGACCAAGTTTGTTCACAAAGAAAAAAGAGGAGCAAGTCCTTGGCATGCATTCATTTGAGACGGGTGTTCATCGATCGATCAGCTACTACTGGCACTCGATCATCAACGGATCAACAACCACGTACGTATCATCTGTGACGAGAGTGCGCACGCTTGGCAGGGACGACGATCACTTACGAACTCACGATTTGCTTTGTGTGTATGTGTGTCGTCATGCATGGTGGTCAGTACTAGCCAGTGATTTTGCTGATTTGGGGACGGAACCTGTGAGTTCGATCGTAAATTTGTCATGTGGAAATATGTAGGTTTCCGTTTGTACCGCCTGTAATTTCGTCCGACGACGCAAAAAGTGAAACAAAATATAACTAGCAGAACTTTAATCGATCGACTAGGCTTGGTCCTGCTGTTTACGTAAATAAAGACAGAAAAACATGCGTGTTATTAGTGATCAGATCAACAAGAGCTATTAATCCGAAAATAACGCGATTTCGACCTTGCCAGTGGGCAACAATACACGGCGCTGAAAACCAGCACCTAAACCGGAGGACGACATTGACCCTCTACATAGAGAGAGACGACCAGCCCTTTCTTATCTTCCACTCTAATGACCTTGTATGCAATCGATCTGCCACTCGAGTACCGGATTCATGGAGCGTGTTCAAGTTCAGAGTTCAGGCAACGCGCCGCGGAAGGAAATTCGGAACACGGCTCGTAGTTTTTATTTTCCATGATGGGTTTTGGTTGTGCTTTTCCGCTGCAATTAATTTTCCACCCACTCTGCCTCTGCCCTCTGGTCACCGTTCAGACTTCAGAACCATCATGAGTTGACGATGCCGTCGTCATGTCATGTCACCCCACCCGATCCCTTCAGACCGAAGCCTCTAACCCTCCATTAACATGCAATTCGAGTAAACCAAACCTTATCTAATTAATCCTACGTTAACAATTCGAGTAAACCGTATCTACTCCTCCGTTAACAATTCAAGTAACCGTATCGATCTGCTGCCGCTGCCGCTGCTGCTGTGTCGTGGCGGTAGCTGCTGGTGGTGGTGGATGTGACCTACTAAAACGGAAGGAAATTGGGCACAGAGGACTGGGTTGGGCAACCTGTTGGGAGAGGTTGCCTGAACACGCAAGTCACCGGCCGCGATAAAATCTCGTTGAAAATGGATGCAGATCGGCGGCTCATTCGCACCGGCCGGGCTGAAACCGACGTGGTAACTAACTACTGACCGGCATTATATACGCGGCGCGAGCAGGTAAGGACCAAAGGTGAGGTGCGGGATGGATGCAGGACGACAAGGCCTTCGATCGACGTGAGCATCTTTATCTAATCCGAGATGAAACCGGACGTGATGAGCAGAGCAGAGCTAGCGTGGCAGTGGCAGGAGGGTCGTAGAAGCTGACTTGCCTGGGACGACGGACAAGCTGTGCATCGTTTCGTCGGCTTGCACGGATCGGAGCCTAGGAAAGGGGATGCTGACGCCGTGAAACACGGAAAAGCGCGTCGAGCACCTTCTCGGGCCGATCCGAGCGAAGCGAAGCGAAGCTGCGGACGTCTGACGTGCGGTTCCGTAAAACGAACGAAACACATACAGTCGTTCATCAGTAACGACGGCCTCGATGATCATCCATTAAGATTATCAGTGATTCCTCGCTTCTATTCCATTCAGCGATTCTTAGGCGGCTGCTCGGGGGCTCACCTACCCACGCATCAGTTCAACGCTTGGCACATGAGAGCCCACGTCGATCCGTCCGTGCCAGCCACTGTACGTACGTACGTGACCAGGGATGGAAGCAAGCTAGCATCCACGTACGTACACCTGCGCGAGCGTTTTTGCATGTGCTGATGACTGGCGATCGACGAGGAGACACGGCGACAAAGTTCCGGCCCATCTCATTCTCACGTCAGTCTCGTCCCATCATCCCATGCTCCGGCATGCATCGCTTTTCGCCGGTTCTCGCTCGCTGTCTCGATCGCTGGCCGGGAGAGTGGAGACTGCACACAGCACACACACTTGTTTGTAGCGCAGGGGAAGGGAGGGATAGAAGCCGTGCACGGGTCTCCACGCTGTCTCTGTCGCTCGGCTTCAGAATGAAATCGGGTTTCTCTTGTGGCAGGCACTTAGTCATGTCAAGAGTAGTTCGCCCGTCCTTTTCAACGTACTCCCTCCTTCTACATGAACTTGTCGTTTTGTAGTTCAAAAATGAATTATAAAGCGACAAGTTCAAGAGAAAGGAGAGAGTATATAGTAGCTTCCTGCTACCAGCAGCGGGAAACATCGCCTGGCTCAGAACGGCGACGACGATTTACGGCACAGCAAATTCAGAGGTCGTCAGAGTGGTTGCTAGGACTGCCCCCCTCTTTCCCTTTTTCTTGTGTGGAACATTGGTGAGCTGGACGCCTAGCTAACTTATGAGAGCATCTGAAACAAGGCAACTATTCTATATTCTATGCCGAGCCAAATAAAATCTTACCCCAATAGGGCCCCTATTTACCACACCCACCAACAGTCGTCATGCTCAACTGGTCACACACACGTACTAGAAAATTTCTGTCTGTAACAGTCTAAAACATTTTGACATATAAGAGTAGCATATGGCATGGTTTTAGCGTATATATTGAAGAGGATGTTACGTTTTAGCGGCGGCGGCGGCGGCGAGACCTCGTTGGTTGCTCCCCTCCACCCGCAGCTTCTTCCCCCCTGCACGCCGAGCGGATCTGTGGTGTGTCCATGGACAGGACAGACGGGAGCTCCTCCGGCCCGTCAGTAACCTCATCGCAACACCGAGGATGAATCGGGCGTGTTTGATTCTTCATACGCTAAAATTATTATCATTTGTCATAAAATTCTTAGCTTAAAAAATTTTCATGTTTTTTTTCTGAATTATTTACGTGTGAGGCCTAGTTAAATAATTATGACTAAATGTAACAAGTTGTATTTTCAAAATGGGACGTGACTATCAGTGTGGAATGGATATTTAGTGTAGTGGTAATCCCTGTGAATTGGCTTGGCGGTGTGGGACTTATAAACAAACATGTCAGTTTGGCTGGTGCTGGGCCATGCGAGAAGGTCGACCTGTGGGCTTGCGGCCCGGGCGAACAGAAATCCGGGCCTGTTTCGTGTTTAAAGAAAGCGGGCCGGTGCGAAAACGACCAAAAGGATCAGTATCCAAACCGCCAAGCCGGCGTGTCCCAGTCGTTATCCACTGGGCATACGGAATCGTGACGTCTGCAAAGACGGATAGGATAGGAGAGGATCTGGTCTACCGTTATTATTAATCCCTGATCTGATCACGTCAACTTTTGAAAATCCGTAGGACCCGCACCGCTGGCTGGCGGGTGTGTACGTATCGGAACCTAGAGAGACAGACAGGCAGAGGCAGATCCCCTTTTCCGAGGAAAAAAAGGGGGCGATAAACTATTCGGTTAGACCGATTGCTTTGGGGATTAGGTGGCGCTTGATTAGGGCGGGCGATGATTGTTGCCGGGGACTTGGAGGGAGCACCGCAAGTAGAGAAGAACAATGCACGTGGAACATGGAGAACTTGGACGTGGTCCAACGCGAACTGATCATTTCTATAGTCTTCTGGATGGGTTTTTTCGCTTGGTTCATCGGCAATGCCGTGCCGTAATACTATATGTTCTCGCCGGATTTTATATCCATTCGACAGCAGTTATGAGCACGCGACCTGCAGGCTGAGAGCTGCGAGTTGCAGCGCGGTCGTGGGTGTTGTTGGGTTGGGGAAGGCACGGCGCCGGCGTGGCGTGTCTGGCAGTCGCCTCTGGGCCATTAACAAGTCTGGGTTACGCGTAACGTAATGCTGGTCGCCTCAGATGACCGGGAGGATCATTAGATAATCTCGTTGCGGCGCCCACCAACTCGGCGCTCACCATCGCATCGCATCTCGCCGCGGCGATGCTGGTATATAACCGGGAGCGGCAGCAGTGCAGTGCAGTGCAGTGCAGTACCACCACCGTTCCCCCCGTCAAAATCTCCGAACTGCCCCTGGCGAGCACGAAAGGCGGACGGAGAAAAAGGGGAAGAGATTTTCCGACTCCGCCGTCCCGCCCAACATGACGCCGCATCTGCCCGTGTCATCCCCCGCGCACCACCACTGCCGCCCGCTCGACCCGCCGCAGCCGCACCACCACCACCACCATCACCACCAGCAGCGCCGCGCCCGGAGGCGGCGCCGCACGGCGCTCTGCACGCCGCCGCGCCGCGTCCGCTGCTGCGCCGCCACCGCCACGGAGACCACGCGGGTGTTCGTCGTGTCCGACCTCCACACCGACTACGCGGACAACATGGAGTGGGTGCGCCGGCTCCCCGCCGAGGTCGGGGCGCGGCGAGGGGACGACGGGGGCGCGGCGGACGCGCTCGTCGTTGCGGGGGACGTCGCCGAGACGAGGGACAACTTCGCGCGCACCATGGCCGTGCTCAGGGAACGGTTCGGGGCCGTCTTCTACGTGCCCGGGAACCACGACCTCTGGCTCCGCCGCGAGGGCGGCCGCTACGTGGGTTATTACTCCCCCCCCCCCCCCCCCCCCCCCCCCCCCCCCGCCGCCTCCTCCTCTCTTTGCGTCCCCCTGCGCTGCGCTGCAAGCAAGGTGTCTGATGAAATGCCTTGGCGTGTCTAGTCCCGCGTCGGTTAGTTATGTGCTTGGTCACTCGTCGTCACTCGGCTGATGCGACTGCTTCTGCCAGTGCGTGGTTCCACTGATGAATGTCATCGGGCGCTGTAGTGGAATTTTTTTTTATTTCGTAAGTGCATTGCCACAGTTGGACGAGCTAGTTACTTAGCTTCTAATCTTAGATAGTTTGATTGTACATTGCGAAGGCTACTTACTAATGGGTCTGGTTTTGCTCACTGATTATCACCAGCCTAGACTGGCTAGTCTATCTGAACTAAATTTCGGTAGTGAATTTAGTTATGTACTCTTAACATTGTTCTTTTTTTAAAAAAAAATTGATGTTGATATGACAACTCTCTTAGCTCAACATGAACAGGATGGATTAAAGGTTTAGTTATTTTGATAGCTTGCTGCAAATCAAAAATCACCCACGCTGGAATGCATGGGTCACAGCTGAAATGGACAAGGTCGAGGTGTTGTTAGATGAATAAGGGCATACCCAGTGCTGAAGGGTGTTGTTAGATGAATCATATCTTGAATATAGGAACATCAGTTTGTTCTTCTTTGAGTACAGCATTGAGCTTATTTCCTATTACAAATCATTGGTTGGGCTATCTCACTTACTCAAATTATTTCTTCCAGATGGATTCGCTGGAGAAACTGACAGCATTGCTTGATGCGTGTAGCGAGCTGGGTGTGGATACAGGCCCAAGAACGATTGGTGACTTGGGAATCATACCATTGTATTCATGGTACCACAAGGTTGTTAAATGTTTATTTATTTCATTCACAATAAATATCTTAACAATATAGTAATGCACCATGTTCCCCAGGGTTATCCTGCTTTCTTATATTGCTAAATTCCCTTCCAGAGCTTTGACAAGGAAAAGGATGTTAACAGTGTGCGTGTTCCTTCACTAGACATGGTAAGGTGGCCTTTCTTCATCTCACTGTTGTAATGTTAGCTAGCAGCGTCAGTTGGGCATTAGGTCTTTCTTTAAGTCAGTTGTGCAATGTTAGCTAGCAGTGTCAATTGAGCGCCATTTTTCAGCATAGATAATGACGTGTTCCATGTGATATTTGACTACGAGCTTTGCATCTCTGATCTGGCCTAGGACCTTGATCTGATGCCAAAAACATTAGTACATCCATTCTGGGAATGATGACTGACGTTTCAGCCAACCAAATTGGTCTGCACCTAGTTAATTTTCGCTGTCCTAAATGTCAAACATTACTAGACCGGAGGGAATATTAAATTGTTATCTGAATTTTGTTTTACCAAGAGATGCGTTGTTTATTTTGCGAAATAGGATGTACCAACATTTACTAGTCTTCACAATTGTGCATTAGGTATTTATGTCTTTCTTCAATTCATGGTCTGATATCTGATATTAACTAGCAGTATCAATTGAGCATCTAGGTCTTCAAGTACCATTTTTCTGTGAATATAGATAATGAGCTGTCCAAAGTGATATTAGTCATTAACTTCCACATCTCTTATCTGACCTAGGTAACATGTATGGCATAACCATTATTAGAATGATATCTGGATACTGTTATATCAAGAGACATGTTATTTATGTTTTATTTTTTTGAAAATAAGATGCACAACATTTCTTTGCCGCACAGTGAGATAGAACATGTCGATACACATACAAAAAGGCACAGATATAGTATTCCCTCCAATCTATGTACTGATAAGTTAATGGTTTGTAACAGGCTTGTAAAGATTTTCATGCTTGTAAATGGCCTGAAGACCTGGGAAATGATGATGAGGATCTTGCTCTTTACTTTGATAAACTGAATGACAAGAATCATGATGCTATCGAAGAAGTAAAAAATAGCAGCAAACAGATACTAACATTTTCACACTTTGTACCAAGGTTAGTACTTGTTTCTTCTAATTAGGATCTTCCATTTTTTTCAAGGGTCCCTTTCCCTGCAATCTGTTTTATGCCAATTCCACTTGGTATGTCGTAGTTGTTCTGCCCTGTACTAGCTCTGTGATGTCTTTAGGATGATGGTACTTTTATAGAACGTTAGAATGATGATAATTTCACATTGTTCAATATTTGGGACTACCATTCCCTCATTAGGCAAGTATGCATGCTTTCTTTCTTGTAGAGCCTGTTTGACAAAAGAGAATTTCACTATGGTGATTTAATAATCTGATTGTAAGTTCTAAATAAAACCTATGCATTCACTTCAATCCAGTAGTCCACTCTATTCAAAATCCCAGACAGGTTAGTAGGCATCATCACCAGAACATTTTGTTTCGATTCTTGGTGAATGCATCTATTTTCTTGTTCCATGTCTATTCCCAAGAATAGTTTATGGAGAATTCCTCTTCTCGATGTCCCAACGAAGGAACAGCATTTAAAACAACAATATCACCACTTTTCTAGATGTTGTCTGTGTTTTATTTAATCAACAGTTTAACACAACTATTATGAAGCCAATCCTTGGTCACATTATCATGTTGTCTTACTCCTGATGCATTTTTTGGCCTCCAGTGCTATTTCAGTGCGCACCATTAGACATCTAGAATGTCTCTGCAGTAAGCAAAGTTCATATTCTGGACTCCCAGACTAACGTTTTCTAAGCAACACTTTAGGCAAGAATTATGTCCAGAGAAGCGGATGCTTTATTACCCCTACCTTCCGAAGATTATCGGCTCTGACTTTCTAGAGAGGAGACTGAGGGCTATACACAGTAACAGAAAAGATGGAGCCACATGCCATGTTTTTGGGCATACACATTTCTGTTGGGATTCTGTAGTTGACGGGATCAGGTACTAATCTCGTCATTTCTTAAACAGCATGTACAATGTCGTTTATCGTCTTGAATTCTGACTATATATGTGTAGGTACGTACAAGCACCTTTGGCATACCCTCGAGAAAGAAAGCGCAGGTTGAATGGCGGTGAAGGCTGGTTGCCATTCTGTGTATATCGTGATGGTTTCAACCCTGAAATATACCCAGCTCTGTGGTCAGACTTCTACAACAAGAACAAAAGGGAACCAGAGAACACTCAACTTGCCCCTTGGGTTGCCAGACATTTCGCAAAATACCACCAATTTCTCTGACCAGCTGCTCCAGTTCCATTGTTTTGCTGAATTGGATACGGTTCATCTGTTCAGGGCAGTGTGAAGGTTGCATCTACTTTGAGGAGAGAAAGTAGCGTCTTACCTGTACATGTGTTTTTTTTTTCTTGTTCCCACTCTCATTGTGTAACTTTTGGGCACTGAAGCGCCCGCTTGTGTTCGACGCTTCAGTATATGTTGCAGAAATAACGTGTAAATATTATTGGAAGCCTTGCTGCAGGCAGAGTAACAGAGATAGTGATATCTAGTTTATCTGTTAATCTAACCAGTGCACCTTTGTGTTGTCAGTTGTGAAGTGATTCTGCAGCGCCGCTGATAATCAATGGGTTTCTACTGTCATTTTTCCGGAGTGATTTGCTCGGTTAGCTCTTCTTCCGAGCTTGTACGATACAGGTCCAGGTATCCGCTGTCGTTCTTCAGCTAATTAGAGCTGAAGTTCTATGTTCGTGAGCTACTCAAGTTCGACTTGGTAGCCCGACGATAAATACTAGGCGATAGACCAACAACAAGAAGCGTCGGCTTATACATGCAAAACATAATTACTCCCTTCTTTTTTAAAAGATTGTCACCTTCTAGTTCATTTTTGAACTAGAAGATGACAATCTTTTGAGAAAGGAGGGAGTACATAACTATTGTTCCGACAAGTACATATGTAAAACAATAACTGGACAAGAACCGGATTTAAGTAGACGGCGCCGGCACTGAGAAAAGGCAGGCTAGTAGTCCTCGGGCGCCAGCGGCGGGTGCGCGTGGGGCGCAGGGTCGGCGGACGGGGTGACAGGTACTCGTACACGAGGCCGGCGCGAAGGGGCCGAGCCAGCAGGGGCGGATCCATCGGGGGCGCAGGGAGGGCTTCAGCCCTTCTACTCTCCATCTAACAGTGAGTCTTCTTTAAATCCTTCCTATAAAGAAAATACATATTTAGTGAGGAAAAATTATTAATATAAATTAAACTCTTGTAGAAGTGTTGGCTAGTGTGTCTACTTATTAGTTTAGAGGTCTCAGGTTCAAATTATAAGCTAGGTATTTATATGTTTTTTGTCTTTTTTTCTTTTTCTTGAGAGTCCTTTCAGTCCGCCACTGCGACCCAGTACACCCAGTGGTGCCCCCACCTCCACCCGACGAGCGCGGGCCCGAACACCCGCGCGGGATTCATCCCGGCGCCGTCGAACGGCCCACCGGCCAGCACGTTGGCGCCGCGCAGGAACCCCACGGCCAGCGGCGCGATGGTGCCCGCGTGGCCGCGCTTCGGGTCGATCACGGTGGCGTAGTAGGCGTACATGAGCCCGAAGGTCATGACGGCGGCCTCCAGCAGCACGCCGTGCCAGTCGCTGATCCCCGACGCCAGAAGCGCGAACCCCGGCGGGCGCGTGCCGCCCGTGGCGAGCCTGAGCAGCAGCGCCGCGGCGATGGCGCCCAGCAGCTGCGCCGCCACCCAGTAGAAGGCCGCGCGCGGATGAGGGAGATGCGGCCGCCGAGCAGCGCGCCGAACGTGATAGCGCCCGGGTTCACGTGCCCACCCGAGATGTTCACGGCCACGGCCACCGCCACGGCGAGAGCCAGCGCGTGCGCCACCAGGCCGCCCACCGTGCTCATGTCCTGGTTCATCTTCCCTGTACACAACATGTACAGGTCACCAGGCACGTACGTATGCGCGCGTCACGCATAATAAGGCTATATAAGAAACTGTGCGTGCAACATCAAGTTCTCATCAGAAGCGACGGCGGGTGACGTACCGAGGTAGAGGACGGAGCCCTCGACGGCGAAGATGAAAAGATGGCGGTGGCGAGGAACTCGGAGATGGTGGCGCGGATGATGTCCGGGTGGGTTGCGTCCTCGCTGTGCCCCCACCGTGAACCGCCGCCCCGGCCGCACGCCCGTGCTCATCTCGGCGTTTCGAAGAATAAACCACGCGAGCGAGAACAAGTCTGAGCTGCTACTACGTGCTTCACCTCCTCAACTGCTCGCCTCTACTGTACTTCTCTATCACATGAGCGATGAAGAACAAGTGTGCTTTGTCCCCCCTTGCCGCGGCAGCGTTAGACCATCCGCACCAGCATACTCTATATACTATTCTCCTTCAGCTTTTATAGTATGTACTCTAAATTATACTGCGAAACAGTGTATCCAGTATATTTTACAGTATACCACTGCGGATGGTCTTAATATGAGGAAAGAGACTGGGGTGCGGTACGTAATACTCCCTTGCATATCAAAATAATTATCTTTACGACAGACATAGTTAATTTTTTTGTCAGAAACGACAAATAGTTTAATACAGGAGAGATCAATTGCCAACTAGAGTCGCCAAGCTTAGACTGCTCACCGGGCAACTCTAAAGCTCCTTGCACAAAACTTTAGCAGGTGCAAGCCACACAGCACAAGCGCAGCAGGGTCTCTAAACCAACCTGGAAAGGAAGGGGAAGCAAGAAAGACAGAGAAAACAAAGGGAAAAAGATGAGAGAATAAAAGAAGAAGAGAGAAAAAGAATATAGAGGTTTAATTTAGAGGTTGAACAAGTGCGGAGAACGAAACTGTAAAGTTGAAAATCTTTTAAAAATAATTTTAGAAAATAATATAAAGAGTCAATTTAGAAGTCTACGAGTGCGAGCAGTCTTATAACGCGGTAGCCGCGACACGTGTAGGCCCCACGGGCTAGAGGGACGGCACGTCTCCGTGTGTGTCCGTCCATACGTCAGAGCGGCCTCCTCTTTCTCGTCCATCTCTACACCCGACTCCTGGGGTAAGATCGTCCGCAGTGACACACTGTAAAGCATACTAGATACACTATTTTGCAGTGTAATTTAGAGTACATATTGTAAAAGCTGAAAGAGAATAGTGTATAGAGTATGCTTTAGTAGATGATGGCGCGGATAGCCTAAGCATTTGAATTTCTCTTCGCCGTTGGTGAATATAAAACTAGCTAGCAAAACTTGACTAGACTATTCGTCACAAGTGACAAAAACGTCTAATAAATTCCAGTCCCCGCCGCTCGTCGCGGGGCTCCTCCAGCTCGGATTCCGTCACCTCGACGTCTCCTCCACCTCCCGCCGCCATCGCCGCGAGAACCCAAGAAATAACGAGGTAGCGCCAGGGCCGCCACCTGCGTTGGTCACGCTTCTGGGGTGATGCAGTAGCTCATATGGCGTCGTCCTTGACGAACCCGAGTAACATGCATGAAGAAACTTGCTAAGCTTCCTCTTCACTGGCTTGCAGGAGCAGGACGATAGGATGCTTTGCAAGAGCACCACTGGTGTGCAAGAGCAAGGCAAGGGAAATCAATACCTAGAATGTGTGGAGACAGACTTCGGGGTATAGGTGGCCAGATGGGCCGAGCCGGACGAGCCGGCACGAAAGCCAGCAAAAAAGTACAACTCGAACCCAACATGATCCGAAAATATCGGGCCTGGGCCGGCTCGAAACCCGGTGCGGGCCGTGTTGGGCCTTGACATTCGGTCCGTCGAGCTTGCCGGCACGACACGTTTAGGCTCGGCACGGTCGATCCGTCGAGTTGGCCCGACCCGACACGATCAGTTTAAGTCCGAATGATAAATTTTATTATTTTTAATGTATTTTTAATTTACACGGGACACGAGCCGACCCCGCACGACCTATTTTATGGCCTGGCCCGGCACGACACACATAAAATGAATTCGGGTTGTGCCCAGGCCTTGACCTCCGACTTCGATTTTTTTCGAGTCGTGCCAGGTGAAGGCTTTCAAGACCCGAGCCCGACAGGGCTCAGGTTGGGTCGGCCCGACACGACCCGTTAGCCACCTATACGCCGGGGGTGAAGTAGGCGGCGGCAGTGGTGCATGCGGGTAACCTGATCGGAGGAATGTGGCTGGATTTGGCGGATTCGATGTGAACATCTAGGCAGTTCGGGTGCAGCGGCGGGGACGGGTCAACCGATACGGGATGGATGCAACTGGGGTGCGGGAGAAGAGTTGTGAAAACCCAGGTGTGGAATCCGGTGAGACGCATCCTACTAGTCCATCCGCCTACAAAAAGATGTGTATGTATTATTGCTTTTCTCTTTACTTGCTTTTTTTATCGTAATACTCCTTCCGGATCTTTTAATTTGTTATTGACTACTTCATTTTTAACTAACGAAAAAAATCCAGAGGAAGTTCTAGTGCTGACTATCTTTGAAATGCTTAAATGGCTGGACCATGGTCACCATTCTGGATCCATCATTCAACCATCTGGGCTCATAAATGATGCTAACAATATAAGAAGACCCGAAGGAGTTGTGGAGAATTTGAACCTGTCTTCATCTTTTATCATCTTTATCTTTCCTTTTTTTTCGAAAGTCCCTGACCGTTGTCCGGCCGATTATATTTAAGAAGGAGAGTTTAAATGTATATCAGCGGTGCCTAGACACACAACAATCAGCGGTTGTCGCTGTTACAGGATCAGCCTAACGAGAGTAGCACAAGTCATGCTACGAGCATCACACAAATGCTCCCTATCTGTCTATACTTGTGGAGAAAAGAACGCCCAAATGACTTGCACCGGCCACTGTCTAAGTATCCACCTCGTCACGAATTTTTGATACAAGCTGCAGCACCTGGCGCTCTTGGCGTTGGAAGATACGAGCATTGCGCTCTATCCAAAGGCTCCAGCAGACGAGGGCCGCCAAGGATCAAATTCCCCTCCTTTCCCTTTTTTTTGTTCTTTCCTTTTCCTCTTGCCCTTCCTTTGGGACTTCGAAGAAGCATCACCTGCTTTGGTGAATTGTGATTGCTTTTCGTGCTGGATCCAAAGGCTTAAGCCATTTTTCTGAAGATTAAGATCTCAAATCCCTATCTGACCTCTGTCGGTGAGAGCCGAGAAAGGTATCCAATGATGCTAACAACGAACGGCCAACCCCTAAAAATTGGATTCCCCTAGTGAATATTCAAATTCTATATAATCCTACAGATGATCCCGCCATATTCTATGAAACAACAAATAATGTAATTCACAAAACTTGTAAAATTCTAAGGCTCGGTGTGCAACAGGAAGAAAGATCAACACGGATGGAAAACATGCTGATCTTTACCCACACAGATCGGGCTACTTGTCAAACCGCGAAAAATGACGCACCTCAAATTCTTGCAATATGAAAACTAAGGAAAACATCAGTTCCGTCTGGTGCAAGATCTAGATGATAGCAATAGTGAGAGGGACTCCAAATCATAAACACTCACCAACCCAACAAAATCTATTTTCTATGCCTACACACCAGAAAATTTCTCTAGTTTTGAAATCCAAATGGAACAAAATTCACTAGCACAAAACCACACACCCATCAACGCGTCAACAAACTAAAGGACTATTTGTTTTCACTTGGAATTCTATGATTCCATTGGTGCAAAGAGGTATAAAAAACTAGAATGTAAAAAATGTGATTCAGAAATTGAAATACAAAGATAGATTGTGACTTGTGAGGCTGTGGAAATTATTGATATAATATGAACTAGGATGTGATAAAAGATACATAATAGTGGATTGTGAAATTCTATTTCTTAAGAGATTTGGATTGTAAAATATGTGCCAAAATGTGCCCTGTTATTTCAACTTTAAATCGTAAAAGCAGAAACTAAGTCCTCGTTTGGTAGGACTTCAATGTATTTTTTTTATGGATTCTCTATCTTTTGTTCTGAAAATATTTATTCCCGTAAATTTTTTTTAGAGAAACTATTTTCTAAATAAGCTAGCTCCGGCCGCGATGCGAACCCTTGCGCCTTGGTCCAGCCGCCCCTCGCCGCGCCGCACCAACCCCGTCCCCGCCCCCGCCCCATCCCAGAAAACGCTATCCGCTGCCACCCCACCCCAACAGGCTCGTCTGCCCGCGCCCTCCTCTCCCCGGCCTCATCTGCCGCCACCTTCCCCATCCGCCCGCCGCCGAGGACTGACCTACCCCACCCCGTCCGCGAGGCTGCCGGGATCTCTCGCGGCCATGGAGCTGCCGCTCGCCTCCGCGAAGCCGTCGCCCCTCAGACCGGGAGCCTGCCCGCCGCTCCTCTTCTCGCCGCTTAAACCCTTCCCGCTTCTCCGGTTCCCGCCGCGGAGGCCCGCCGCGCGGCTCAGGCTCCGGTTCCGCGCCGCCGCGTCGGGCCCCGCTGGGGAGGAGGTGTTCGGCGGGCGGAGGGAGCTCACGGGCGTGCAGCCGCTGGTGGAGGCGCTGCCGCCCGCGGCGCGGACGGCGGCAGAGCTCGCGGTCGCCGCGGCGGCCGTGGCGGCGGGGTACGGCATCGGGCTCCGCGCAGGTGGGGGGTCGCGCGCAGCGGCCGTGGCGGGGGCGGCCGTGCTCGGCGCGGCCAGCGTGGCGGCCGTGGCCGCGGTGAACTCCGTCGTCCCGGAGGTCGCCGCCGTGGGGCTGCACAACTACGTCGCCGGACACGACGACCCCATCCAGCTGGAGAACGGCGAGGTGGATGCCATCGCGAAAAAGTGAGTTTCCAGCGGGTCGTGCCGTGCTGTTGCTGCATTGTTTTTTTTTGCTTCAATGTTTTGTACTTACTGATGTGCTACTGCAAACTGTCGGGTTAGCTCTGGGTATTTTATCATTTCCTCGGTTGTGTTAGCCCTGATTGGACTGAATATTTGTTGTTCTCTAAATACTCCTTCCTTCCCATAATAATTGTCGTTTTGGACAAGATTTTTAGTTCATTTTGAACTAAAAATCTTGTCCCAAACGACAATTATTGTGGGAAGGAGGGAGTAGTTGGTATGGTAGAGGACCAGCTGATTCAAGTCATGTTCAATTTAGTTGGGGTTTAGTCTGTTTATGAACTCCATGTCATATACTTTTGTAGATGGGTACAAGCGTTTTGATATTTCCTTTGTTATGACATGCACTTGTGTTCGCCATTATAGCCATCAGGCCCATCAGTAATGTTTCTCTTTTGGAATAAGTCCTGTTAATTTTGGATTATCCAATAATCTCATGATTATTTTTTTAGGTATGGAGTTAGTACACAGGATGCAGCCTTCAAAGCAGAGCTCTGTCATTTGTATTCAAGGTGAGCTTCTTGTGGCCATTGATGTTTTCAAGCTGCACATAGATATCATAGAAATGCTGTCTTCTAGGCCAAATATGGGTGTACAATTCAGCTTGCCATGGCCGCACGCAATCTTTTGACCTTGTTTTTTACAACATATATATATATACATATACACATATACATATATATATATATATATATATATATATATATATATATACATATATATATATATATATATATATATATATATATATATATCACACACACACACACACGCACACGCACACGCACACGCACACGCACACGCACACACACACATATATATATATATATATATATATATATATATATATATATATATATATATATATATATCAACCAACCCATATCATCATTTATGTAATGGATTATTATTTGTCAAGACGCCCCACCATCCTAAATATCAGTTATTTACTTATCCTTGTCTTGTCCGTGCTCATGTGCAGGTATGTTTACTCAGTACTTCCTCCAGCAGATGAAGATCTCAAAGGTACCGAGGTTGCTGCTATTGTAAAATTCAAAAATGCTCTTGGGCTCGATGATGTAGATGCAGCTAACATGCACTTGGAGGTATCGCCTCCTGATCTAAACCCTGTTATATCTTTGTATGATCTCGCATGTTCTTATCGCTTTTGTCTTCATTTCCATATTTCCTAAAGTATGTCCATACTTTTGTAAATTGTAATAGATTGGTAGACACATATACAGAGAGAGGCTAGAAACTAGTGATCGGGACGCTGACATGGAGCAAAGGCGGGTAAGTGCTTATGGCTTAGCTTACATATCCGTTAGACAGTTTAAAGTTTCTATTAATTATTAACCGGATTATACCCCAACAAATATTTTGCAGGCATTTCAAAAGTTAATATATGTTTCAAATATTGTCTTTGGAGATGCATCTGCATTCCTACTTCCATGGAAACGCCTTTTTGGTGTGACTGATTCTCAGGTACCTTTTGCTACTGCTCAATTACCATCTTATACTATTCATGTCATGTCTTTGATGCTCAGTTATGCTATGATCTCACAAAGAAAGAAGAATTCCACCTTAATTATAATATTTGATTGTTTGTTCTGAACTTTGAAGTAATTTCACACAATTTCTAACAATATTGCCTCTGTACTTGTTAATTATAAAAATATCTTAAAGTGATTGCCTTGGTCTCTGTGAACTCTTGTGCTGTTCTTGATGCAATATATATTTTAGAATCTGACCGAAATGTCCTAAATCTTCACTGCTGCTACTTCTCTGGTAAAAAAGGATGTGTTTTTTTGACACTGTGGTATTCTACCCATAAAATGATCATTACTATTTTTCCCTCTGGCCAATTTTAAGATGTGCAGTTATGTTGAGGGTGCACATTTGGTCTTCCTAGAAGCTCTCTTTTGATGAAAAAGTGCATAAACATTGATGGGTCGATTGTATGCGAGGTTATCCACACATGCAACTTTTGATGATCCAATAAAAACGAAAAAGACTGGTAATGCATGCCATTAGATCATCTTTTTGTCCTAGCATAGCATCATCAATGTTTGAACTTCGAACATTTGATTTGAATGGATAAAAATGAAAATACCATTTCTGTTGTAACATGAGAATACAGCCATGCAAGTCATCTGCAACTTGTACTAACTGTTCACATGTCTCAGATGCTTTTTTTTTCGTTATTTTGGTGCATATATGTTTTAATACCTTCACCATCCTTATTAATCGGGTGATGTCTTTCACTTCAGTGCGCTAGTTTGACATCATGGCTGTTTTTCCAGATCGACATTGCTATGAGGGAAAATGCGAAGAATTTGTACTCATCACAGCTCAAGTCAATCGGGAGAGGTACCGCTGAAACACGTTTCTTTTGTAGGCATTAGTTCATTTTGAAGTGATCCTTTTCTTACAATGTTTGCTAGAAGAAGTAAATTGCTACACTCATAACATTCTCTTTTTCTAGGTCTTGACACAGGCACACTCATTGATGCCAGGAGCGCGCAGCTTGCATATAAACTATCTGATGAGGCAAGTCTTCTTTTCTTCAAAAATTCTACAGCCTGCCATGTTCTGTTCCTTCATTAGGTCTTAAGATCTTTTCATACTTGGAGCATGGTGATTGGTGTCACATACCAATATAGCAGGCTTAGTATGTACAGTTGTACATACAACAGTTTAGAGCCTAGACAAAATAAAAGTTCACTGTACTTAATTATTGGCATTGACGTAACTCCTAAGTATTATCTGCTAAGACTTGCATCGACCTAAGTATGTTTTGTGGTTAAGGTATCCTAATTCCCATATATTTATTGCAGATTGCTGTTGAGATGTTCAGGGAGCATGCCAAGAAGCTAGTTCAAGAAAACATTTCATCGGCTATTGATGCCTTGAAGTCACGTAAACCGTAAGTAACCTACTTATCTATTGCAAAGCTTGCTATCAGAACCAGTTTCAAGAATTTGATAATGTAAATGAACGCCTAGGCGGTGCTCAACTTCTATTATATATTGCTAATGGTTATTAAGGAAAGGGCATAACCTTCTTTTCTAAAACTTAGTACTCCCTCCGTCCCAAAAAGCTTGTCGCTTTGTAGTTCAAAAATGAACTACAAAGCGACAAGCTTTTTGGGACGGAGGGAGTATAATGGTATTTCCATTTGGTAGTAATTTAGCCATATACAATGGAGGAAATATTTTTTTTTTTCACTTGGCCCTCAAGTCTCCTACCCTATATGTACATCTTGACAGGATTAATGCAATGAATATTTTTCTTCCAATAGGTAGCCATATAAAAACTCGACCGGTAGGGGTAAGACCACCCCACAGTATTTTTAGAAGAAGCTCAATCTTCTCTCTGAACGAGAAAACCATCGAACCCCCGCCCACTCTTACACCGCGACGCCTTCTCATATTGTTGGAATTCCAGGATTAAAATCAACTCGAAAATTATAATACTAATCTGCTTAATCTGGCCTTGGGGGGTACACAACTGTATATAAAAGCCCCTTACAGATAAAAAACACCCCTAAAATTGTTTAGGACTCCCTAAAATACTTGGACTCTATCTCTAATAACCAATCATGTCCGAACTGGACACCCCCTAATCTCTACCCTATTTTGGAAAACGTGATTAACTTCAACACTCCCCTTTAATCATGCTTTCTAGAACACACTCACACTAATGTAGGATGAAAACACACATTTCATCCTACACACACTTAGGGTGGACACTACACCCCCATGATGGTCACTTCATCCTGCACACACCCTAAGGGATGGACATTACATCCCTCGAGATGAGCACTACATCTTGGACACAAATTTGGGTTGGGCACTACAATCCGGGTTGGACACTACAATCCTTGGGCGGGCACTACACCCCTGAGGTGGGCACTACACCTCGAGGACGAACACATCATCCTGCACGATTTTGGGCGAAAACATCATCCTTGGAATGAACACATCATCCTGCACGATTTTGGGCGAAAACATCATTCTCGGAACGAACTTATCATCCCGTACACAGACACCTTTGAGACAAACACATCATCTCTGGGACGAACGCATCATCTCGAGCACGAATTTCGGACGAACACATCACCCTCCCGTGATGAGCACATCATCACGAGCACTCTTCTCTTCATGCACAACTCCATTACCTTGAGTCATCTCTTTCTCCTTCACCATGAATCAGGCCCACTAACCCGTTACTAGGCTCCTCTGTCTGTCTGTTCCTTTCCATGACACTGGGCTCCGAAACTAGGCCCAGCCCAGTCAGTAGCCACACGACCTCTTCCGCTTTCTCTGGCTTCTCAGGTTCCAGCTGCTTCTGCCCGTGAGGCTCGAAGCCGCCGCCACAGTCTTCTCCTGATGTGGCACATGCTGGTTCCTCTCTCCCGTCCATGTTGAAACACCGATACATAGACGAGCCAACTCTGGTCCGACTTCTATTCTTCCTCACGATCCGCCTCTGGACATCCCTCGCCTCTATCAGTGACATCCGCCCGCGATTGAGGCTGGTGCCGGAGACTCGACTCGTGTGCCCGTACCTCTGCCAAATCCATCTTGAGTGTCGTAGCCCCCCGCGCAAGAGGCCTTGCGCCGCCCTGTCCACAACGCTCGACTCTCGACCGCACTTAGAGAGTCCGGCGTTGAGTCCCAAGCTGCCTATCCCCCTGCCCATGTGGATTTGCCAGATCGGCATCGAAATCGACACTCGTGTGTCTGCGGTTCTGCGCGCGTCCCGCTGCCGCGAGTCGCGAGTCTCGCGACTTCCACCGCCAATTTCTCGTCGAACCGTCCAACTCCGCACGCTTCCATGAGAATCCGCCTTGATCCTTCTCGACCCCTTGCCTAAAAGCTTCCGCCATTGATGGCCACCCCTGGGAGCACGTTCTCCCGGGGGTAGGATTAGAACAGCGGCTCTGATACCAATTGTTGGAATTCTGGGATTAAAATCAACTCGAAAATTATAATACTAATCTGCTTAATGTGGCAGGGGGGCACACGACTGTATATAAAGACCCTTACAGATAAAAAACTCCCTTAAAACTGTTTAGGACTCCCCTTAAAATACTTGGACTCTATCTCTAATAACCAATCGTGTCCGAACTGGACACCCCCTAATCTCTAGCTTATTTTAGAAAACATGATTAACTTCAACACATATCTCTAGTTAACATGTGCATTGTGTCCTTGGCCTACTAAACAGGATTGTCCCGACAACTAGTGAGACAAGGATATGGGTCGCCGCATCGCAGTAGTTGGCTTGCCTAGAAAAGCCGTGGTTGCACTTCAAAGTTCGTAACCATGCCCCTGAGGATTCTGTTTCACATTGTAGATTAGCTTGTAGTGTTAGTCTGATGTTGCCATTGTTGCTCACATGTTTATTTTTGTATCAAAGTAGTGGCTTTGTGTTTTAGTGTGTGTGCCACTTGGTTTATACAGGCCCAAGTTGACGTAGAAATTAGTTTGCAATGTTGTACTCTCCTTAGCATCTGGAGTGCGTTCATATACACTATTAAGTAGACTAGTAATTAGAAGAACTGATTAAATCTTGTTTTACTAGCTAATATTAGGAGCATCTGAGCCACTTCCTTCCAATGGAACATGAGGAGACCAGAGGATACTAAAGAAATTGCATAAAGTTTTCTTGCCCTGTAGTTAACATTTATGAATCCTTGTGTATTGGTCAATAACTCAGTCCTCTGTGCGTGTATAAAAGCATGGGTTGATTCACCTTAATGCTGAACCATTTTGATTGCAGGGATAGCCTAACACTGGCTGTTGACGAGGTGAAGAGTGTCCTTGAATTTAACAGATTGCTTACAATATTAAGCAAACACCCTCAAGAGGATCAGTTTGTTCGTGGTCTTGGACCTATTTCGTTAGGTAAAAATGTAAATCCTTTTGAAATCATATTTTATTACAATCTTATTTGATATTCTTTTTTATTGCTTGGCCTGCATAGGTGGCGAGCATGATCATGATAGAAGGGTTAATGATCTGAAGCTACTCTTCAGGACCTATGCCGCAGAAATAATTTCAGATGGAATAGTTGATGATGAGAAGGTAATTCCATGCATCTTGCTATATACCCAGTTTACGGATTTTTTTTGTAGTGAATATTGAATCATGTGCTATATGATTTGGAAAAAATGAAATAAGCCTCACTAGTAAAGTAGCTTGATTTGAGTAGACCAGTGCAACTTTTATTATTTCAACACTTTGAAATCGATGAACATATATTTCTACATACTTTATGGACGTATCATTTTAACAATAAATATTTCTGTGATAAAATGATGCAGCTTGCTCCTTTGAATGAATTGAGAAATATATTTGGACTGGGGAAGCGTGAAGCAGAAGGAATCTTGTCAGATGTCAAAGCTCTCATTTACAGAAGGACACTTGCTAAAACATTCAATACCGAACTGGCTTCGGTCCCTAGCAAGGCAGCATTCCTCCAAATTCTTTGCGAAAAGTTGCATTTTGATCCTGAACTTGCTAGCAAGATGCATGAAGGTACCATCTCAACACTTGCGTATATCACAACATTTCTTTCACAGCATAGCAATGGTGATCTCCTGGAAATCATGAGCCAAGCCGACAAGTGGTTTCTATGAGTGGACAAATGGTTTCATATGGTCTTCTAGATGTAGTAGCACAGCTGCACATGCCATTGTAGACCATATACTCTGCACTGTCATTCTGCTACAGCTGTTTTCTAAGCTGTACCTGACATGCAGATAACTGTTTCTTTGGTTCAGCTCGATTGTATTGCTTATGATCAGGATTTGATTATCCTTGCCAAGGAAAAAATAAATGTTTTGTTCAGAAGTAGCCCGTCATCCATATTCATAATATCTGCTGCACACGTGTAGATTCTTTGCATATAGGTAGTAGTGCCATCACGTGCTTTAGCCTCAACTTCCCAGCTGCACACTTATTCACTTTATATTCTGAAAATCAGCAGTATTAATGTTGCTTTGAACTTCAGACATTTATAGGCAGAAGCTTAAGCAGTTTGTTGCTGATGGAGAGCTGAACAAGGAGGAAGTGGAAGCTTTGATGGCATTCCAAGTTCGTCTCTGCATCCCTCAAGAAACCGTGGATGCTGCTCATGCTGATATTTGTGGCCAATTGTTCGAAAAGGTGACCCTGAATTTTTTGTGGCACCTTTTGCTTGACATAATTTGCATATGTTTAGTGTTGGTCCTGTACCATGGTTCAGGCATCTTACACTTTTTAGGGTATCACAGGTTGTCAAGGAAGCTATTGCATCTGTTGATGGATATGATGCTAATAGACGCGAGGCTGTCAGGAAGGCAGCACAATCTCTAAACTTGAAAAAGGAGTCTGTCATGGCCATCTTTAGTAAAACAGTATGTATTTTCCCTTCATAAGGAAAATCCTCTGTAGTGGACTATTGCTCCTTATCTTATAATAATATTCCGTGTACAAACTCAGTCACAATTCTAAATTTCTAAATTCAAATGATCAGGCACGGAAGTTATTCCTCAGCTACATTCAGAGGGCAAAAGCTGCTGGAAACCGCATTGAAACTGCAAAAGAGCTTAAGAAGTTAATTTCCTTCAACATGGTTGTTGTCAGTGAGCTTCTAGCTGACATTAAAGGAGAGCTATCCACAACTGCTGAAGCTGAACCATCAAGTGCAACTACAGAATCTGATGCAGAGGATGACGAATATGAATGGGAATCATTGGAGACATTGAGAAAGACTAGACCAGATAAAGAGCTTAGAGCAAAGCTGAGAAAGTCAAACCAGAAAGAGATAACACTCAAGGATGACCTTCCATTGAGAGACAGGGCTGAACTGTATGAGACATATTTGATGTTCTGTATCACTGGGGAGACGACTAACGTATCATTTGGAACAGCAATCTCAACGAAAAAAGATGATTCAGAGTTTTTGATGCTGAAGCAGTTGGGAGATATACTTGGTTTAACCAGCAAAGAAGCTCAAGATGTTCACATTAAATTTGCAGAGAAAGCCTTTGTGCAGCAGGCCGAAGTAATTTTAGCTGATGGTAAATTAACAGAGGCTAAAGCTGACCAGCTCGCAAAGATTCAGAAACAGGTTGGTTTGCCTACTGAAAATGCACAGAAAATTATTAAGGGCATCACAACAACAAAGTTGTCTTCTTCAATAGAAGCTTCTGTTGCTCGAGGTCAGATTGGTATACAGCAGGTGCGAGGGTTGAAAGAAGCAAATTTTCAACTTGAGAGTTTGATTGCCGAACCACTGCGAGAGAGCATTTACAGGAAAGCTGTTGAGGAGATCTTTTCATCAGGCACAGGGGATTTTGACGAAGAGGAAGTATATGTTAAGATCCCAGCTGATCTAGTCATAAGTGGGGAGAAGGCCAAGAAAATTGTTCAGGATATCGCGAAGGTTAGGTTGGACAACTCCCTTGTTCAGGCCATTGCCTTGCTTAGACAGAAGAAGAGAGACAATGTGGTATGTGCCAAATGCCATTTACCTGCTACTTACCATTTGTTTCTTTCTGAAAGTTGTGCTCACTGCTAGAAGCAGTTCTGTATAGGGAGATAAATTGAAACCTCTGCTTTCAGTATCAAACGAGGCATATTGAGTTTAGTTTATTCTAGTTCACTGGCACATCAGATGACCTAAATAGGAAACTAGTAGATAGAACCTGCTAAAAAATGGAAAATTACCGGCATTAGGTGGGATTTTAGAACTGTTGTGGCGACTGTCTACTACACTGAATTGTACTAGTGACTTGTGATTATATTTTATTTTGGTATATTTTCGCTTTTATCGTTGAACTGGTTCTCATTTTAGCTTGGCATGATTAGTCCTGTATTTTTTTCGATAATTTTTAATCTATGATTAGTCCCTGTATAGGTGCACACTTTATTTTTGACATGCTCAACTGTTGTCATGGCTGTGGTAACAATATATTTCCTATGCAGGTTTCATCATTGAATGACCTGCTCGCGTGCGATGCTGCCGTCCCTGCCTCCCGACCCATGTCATGGCCCACACCTGGAGAGCTAGATGACCTGTACGGTATCTACCTGAAGAGCATTCCGAAGCCAGAGAAGCTATCAAGGTTGCAATACTTGCTTGGCATAAGCAAGGATAAGGCTAACCAGATCAGGGATGCCGCTTCGGAGGGATCACTGGCAGTTTCGACTCAAGAGGAAGAGGAGTTGGCATTTTAGGACGGGTCTCATTTTTGTTAGATAGCTAGCGAATAGATTGTTCCAGAAAGAAAAATTGACTCATAATTGTTACATGCATAATTGTTGTATAGACAAAGCAAGGCACCACAAATTTGTGACGGTCTTCTGCTTTTGTATTGTTTCAGACGAATACCGAGAGCGTTTTGTCTTTTTGCTTTTTTGTTCACATCTATGACTGCAACTCTCAGAAGCTGGCTTTTGTTGTTAACCCACCTGAATTCCGAAGTGCAATAGTTGTTTGCTGGCACACTGTAACGGGGAAATTGCCTTCTCGGGGATGTGGGCACACTGCAACTCTCACAACAAGCTGAAGACGCTAAGATCGCTGCTAATCACCACTAAAAGACACTCGGTGGTAACAAACTTTTTCTTTACTAAAGCGTCGTCACTAATCAGTATATATATTTTCTCGTAGGAAAAGAATGAGAATCGAGTATAACGAACATAGGTACGTGCTACAGGAGTCAACGTACATGTTGAATTGTTTGTCAACCTGCAGATTGATGTTATCCAGCATTGGCAAGGTTCTTTGCAACTCATCTCTATTGCCCGGCCGGGTATAAACCCTAATATAATGCCCAGACCGACCAGGATGATAACATCACAACACCTTAATTTTATAACATGGCATACACACATGATTCCTCGTATGGTTTCAGAGAAAAGATTGGATCACGTGGATGAACCAAACTTTCTGCGAACAAAATCGGCACGAACTTCTTGTCTTGTTTTAATACGTGCTCTCGTAAATGGAAAATCATCTGCAGCTCCGTTGTCTTGGGGTCGTAATAGCCCAGCGCCCTCCCCGTGCTGAGCAGGATCCTTCCATCCTTGGGATCTAAAGCCAGGGGCGTCGCGAGCTCCGGCAAATACTCCGGCGAGATTAATCTCGCGGCGTCTATACGGTATCTGACGGACCAACACAAGAAATCGTCGTCGTCTGCAGTTATTACTTGCCATATCTCCATGGTCCTCGTGTTGTGGTGCAAGCAAGCCACGCAGACCCGCTCGTTGAGCTCAATGATATTGATAAACGACACGCGCTCGCCGTCGTTGTTGTTGCAGCACGGTGGCCCTGGAAAGACCCCGAATTCGCGTGTGCTGATGTCGAGCACGATGATTTCATGACACGGTGATGATGATGGAGTAGTTGTTCTGATGCAATCAGCAGCAGTATCTGCCGCCGCCATCCAGTAGAGCTTACCGTTGCTGTAGGCCGGAGGCACGTCGTTGGCTACTGGTCTTGGCGGAGGGTCTATGTCATCCCAAAACATGTCGTCGACGTACCGGATCTTGCAGACGAGCTGCTGCTGTTTATAGACGACCCGTCGTGTCGTCGTCGTCGTCGTCGCCGAGTCCCTCTCCTGCTGCTTGTACGCGAGGCGCACCAATACGTGTCTGCGTGTCCGTAGCTCGTACCCAAGGCCAAGACGACCAGCGAAAAACAACTCCTCTCCGTTATTGTAGTAATTAGCTGATGATGCTTCGGTGATAGCTTGATTCAACAACCGATGATGACCTTTCTTGTCCATGCTGCTGCCGTCAAGAGGTAGGACCTTTGAATAGCCGGTGATGGGGTTGCAGACGAAGTCGTAGTTGCCGAAGCTCAACGTGTTGAGCCCATGGCAAGGGCTGGAACAGACAACCCTCAAGCGGTCACGTATCAAGGGCGGCGTTGCGTCCGGTCTGTCGATGAAATACTGCGCGTCCTCGAACCCGTAAGTCGCCCCGTCCACGAACATCATCATCTGATGAGGACTTCTTCTGTGGAGGAGGAGGTCGTTCGCGCGGCGCACGTGCAGCGCCAGAAAGCTCTCGTCGGTCTTGATCAAGCCTCTCCAGCCCCTGCACACCTGCTGGAGCCTCCCGAGCGTGCGCGCCGGTAGCCGCGAGAGGACCTCCGACCAGGCTTGCATCGACGGAGACGATGAGGATATCGTCTTCTTGTTGCTCGCGTCGTTCATGTTCACACGTGCGAGGCTGTCCTCGAAGAATCCCATGGTGGGGAGTCGATCGTTGCGGCGACGACTTCGTCCGCTGCCGCCACTACTGACGATGGCGGTGGTTGCTGTTGTATCGTCGACATCATCATTATCGTCGTCCTGCAGTGAGAATAGGATCTCGACGGCGCCGTCGCTAGGGTTTAGGGTGAATGCATGGCAGGATCCTGTGCCGAATATTATTACCTTATTCGTTTGACGACCACTGATGCTGCCGGAGTCGACGACGACGCCCACGTCAAGCGGTGCGATCCAGGATGACCTGCTGTTAATACCCTGCTGCTTATTGTGCGGCAGCTGCTGCAGGAGGGTCCTCCGGTCGAAGCAATGGGTTTCCTCCCAGATCGTTCCAGATGAATCTGATCTCAGTAGCCGCCAGAGTTTGAAGGAAGGGTTCTCATCAAACGCCCAGTCCCGGTACTCCGTAGATGTGTAAGCACACAAATTGCCGCCCAGCTCCGTGAGCTCAAAGTCGTTTCTAGGACCCGCCGCCGGAGGGCGCTTCAAAAGGCCAAAAGTCTCGTCCGTGACGTCGAAGGTGGTGATGTCGCCCCCGTGACGGAGGAAGTGCAGCTTGCCGTTGCAGAACACGGCCCCTTGTCGCCAGTTCTCTCGGGGCAAGTGCCTGAGCGTTCCGGTGTCGACAGGCCTCCAGTAGGTGGACTCGTTGAGAACGAGGACCTCGCAGACGGCGGCGGGATGACATCGTCCACGAACGCAGCAGTACATGCGCACCACTTTGTGCCGTCGAGTGGCCGAGCAGTAACCCAGGCCGTAGGATACGAGCGGACAGCAGGTGAATAGGTACTCGGATGCGCCCAGCGGAGGGGCTCTGTCGGGTAGAGCCATCGCCTCACCCGTGGAAGGGTTCCAGACGGTGTGCGTCTGGTCCTCGAGGCGTCTCAGCAGAACGAGTCCGCGGCAGGACTTGGAGATCGGAAACACCGAACCTTGTGTGATCATACGATGGCTGCTCGTCGTTAACTTTTCGACGACGCCACGCCGGCGGCCGCCGGGCTGCCAGGCGTAGTCGACGAAGGGTTCGACAAGCCCGGGTGGCCTGATGAAAAGCCTGCGATTGTTGCCTATGTCGTCGTCGTTCTTCCGCCGGTCGTAGTGGGCGTCCTGGAACGCACGCGACGCGATCGTGGCGTTGAACGACCGCGACACGCATTGTAAGCGGCGGAGCGACTTGGCCGGTAAGCGTGAGAGGATGTCCTCGACGAGTTCCTCGGGCAGCGAACTGAACGACGATGTGCTCTTCTTCACCCTCTTCTTCTTCTTAGGGCTCCCCGCGGCATCCATGTCGTCGTCCTCTTCTTCTTAGATCTGCGGCAGGCGAGCGAGCGTGTCGCGTCGTCTTGCTTTGGCTGATGCGACGCGCGCGGCTTCTGGCTGAACAGCGATGCCGGCTCCACGTCTCGACTTAAATCGTAAGCAGGAGCCAAGCATCGGTCCGAGTTGGACTCTTCTCGTAATCGATCGGAGCACGTGTCGGTTGGGAGCAACGCGCAGAGCAAAATAAGCACGCGTCGTGTGTCGATTGGAATCCGCATGTATCACGTCTTTGTGAGCGGTGGATCGTTGTTCATGTAACGCGCAACTTGAATTCGAAACGACCAGGGACAAGATACTGCCTCCTTTATTTTATTTCCCCGTATTATTAGATTACAAACATGCCAGTACATGACATATTTTTCATCAACGATAGGCAACGTTGTGTAGCTCTACAAGCACCGTACGTAGTTCATCTCGGAAACAACCAGCCAGGCACTTACCCTTGTCTAGCTAGCTAGCTGGAGGCTAGTTATAGCCCTGCCATAACTGTCGCACGCTCTTCCCAGTGATCTGCGCAAAGAAATCATCGGTGTAGCCTTCCTTCATCTTGGCGTTGAGCAGCGCCACGAAGCCTGGTTTCACGGAGTCGTCGCAGTAGTCCAGGAACCTCGCCGTCACGTCGTACCCTTGATCCCACACCGGTCCCCCTGACCCGGCTTCACCCAGTGCCCCGGCGCGTACCCTGCCTTCAGGCGCACGTACGTAGTCGGCGATGCCCTCGATGAGGCCGCCGTTCGCCCGGCCCTGCCCGTTCCACTGCCACACGTGCGTCACCTCGTGGTAAAGCACCCCAGTTACCTCTCTCTTTACGTCGTCGCCGGAGTAGCCGCCCACGTACTTGGCGCTGAGGTGGATGCCATTGCCGCTGGTGAAGGCCACGCCGTCCACGAGCTCCTCGTCGACGACGAGGGTGACAGCGCCGATGGGCTTGCGGCTGCTGAGGCTCCGCTGGTTGAAGATCCTCCAGTTAGCGGCGGAGGCGTCGGAGAGCACCTTCCGTGCGTACGCGACGCCGACGGCCTGGTCGTCGAACCGTTTCCCGCCGGCGGTGCTCGACGCGGCGTTCGTCGCGCTGAACGTGACCGCGCCGGCCGTGGCGGCCACGGCGCCCAGGAGACAAACGACGAGCCATACTGCTGTGGTGCACTACAGGAATCCCGACGATTTGCGACGGCCGAAGCCGTCGCAAATAAGCCGGATGCCGTCTCGCAAATAAGCTTATTTGCGACGGCCACCGTCGCAAATAACCTTATTTGCGACGGCTAGGAGAGGCCGTCGCAAGTTGTTGCTGCGGGCTAGTGGGCCCCGCGACCTTATTTGCGACGGCTGGGCCGTCGCAATTAAAGCTTATTTGCGACGGTACAGCCGTCGCAATTAAGGGGCACTATTTGCGACGGCCGTGCCGTCGCAAATAAGTGCAGAGGGCAGGGCCCACGTGTCCTCCTCCAGGACCCACGACTCTATTTGCGACGGCCTGGCCGTCGCAATTAAGGCTTATTTGCGACAGGATGAGTTCTGGATATGTTGTGATGCGTGTGAGACATGGTTCCATGGTAAATGTGTCAAGATCACTCCTGCCAAGGCGGAGCACATCAAGCACTACAAATGCCCGAACTGCAACAGTAGTAACAAGAGAGCCAGAGCATGATCCTAGAGGCATCCATTGCTTATGCCAGAAAGAAGAATTTGACTCCGCCGTAAACACCCTCATGGGACAGAATGCCCAATGGTGTGCATTCAGTTGTTTTCAGTTAGGACCAGCTGTAGGTTCTTGATGTGTCGTTTCATATATGTTAATGATGTTTTAGATTTTTATTATTAGTATTTAGCAACTAACTGGACTCCAATGCCCCTTATCTGGACTCCAAATTGCTATGTACCTCAGTTGTGCATTGTATCACCGTGTATTTATGTCAGTTTTTTTTAAATGCTGTGTGTTGTTGCTCCTAGTTCATACTACTATTTTGCTTGCACGGGCTGCTCTTGTGTGTTTTGCCATCCTTCTAGTTCAAAAAACTTTGTTGACTTGAGCTCTATTTTGCACCTGCATCTGAAATTTTGTAAAACTGCCCAGCTACATGTACCAAGGTAAATCCAAAGTGTTGCCTATTCTCTGTAGATTTTTGACACATTCACCAGATATCATCATGAATCCATGTCACTTTCACAAATTGGTGTATCCCCTCTACGACCAGCACACCATTTGTGCACCATATTCGGCCCTTTTTAATTAGTTTACAATCTTATTTGCATCACTCAAATTGCTAATTGCTACAATCCATATTAACAACTATACAAGCTATTCTAAGCTACTATAGCTAATTGCTACTACTTCTTAACAAAATTGCTAGCTACATCTGAAAAAAAACCCTAAAACAGGGGGGAGTAGCACTGACCTCAAGATCGGGGCGCGGCGGTCCGGTCGGGGGCGCAGCGGTCCGGGCCGGCAGCGGCGACGCCGGTGGCGCGGCGGGCCGGAGGCGGAGGCGACGCCGGTGGGGGCCGAGGGCGGCGGGCGCAGAGGCGGGGGCGCGGCGGCGGTGGCGGGGCGGCGGTGGAGCCGGGGGCGCGGCGGCGGGGGCCGGCGGGCCGGGGGCGCGGCGGCGGTGGCGGGGGCGCGGAGGCGGGGCCGAGGGCGGCGGGCGCGGAGGCGGGGCCGAGGGCGGCGGGCCGGCGGCGGGAGCGCGGCGCGGCGGCGGTGGTGGGGGCGCGGCGGCGGCGTGTTGAGGAAAATGAAGGGTCGGGGTGGAGCTTCCCGATATAAGCCTTAATTTGCGACGGCCTTGTTAATTGCGACGGCCTGGACTTACGGCCGTCGCAATTAAATCCTATTTGCGACGGCCTTTTAACCGGCCGTCGCAAATAAGGGTTTATTTGCGACGGCTCTGTTATTTGTGACGGTCCTAAGGTTTGCCGTCGCAAATAACCGCTTATTTGCGACGGCCGGTCCGAAGGCCGTCGCAAATAAGCTCTTATTCGCGACGGCCACCTTATTTGCGACGGCCAGAGGCGGGCCGTCGCAATTTAAGGTATTTGCGACGGCTGGCCGTCGCAAATAAAATCGGCTGTCGCAAATGATCGCTTTTCCTGTAGTGGTGGTGGCACGCCTGATGGTCATCATCATCTTGTTGCAGCGCATGCGCAGTCACTAGGACCTGCTGGCATGGGAGAGTGTGGACGATAGAACGCCACGGCGAGGGGTTTTATATTACTCCCTCCGTTTCGTTTTAATTGTCGTTAAGACAACCTTCATTAGTTCATTTGGTTGTCTGAAACGATAATTATTTCAGAACGGAGGGAGTAATAGACTGGTAAGAAATAAAAGATGGTGGCCGTGCTAGTGTGCGCCACTAGCTAGGATTTGGTGGAGGCACTTTGTTTTGACTCCGGCCGGATCAAGCTCAGTCGTGGGCTGTGGAAATTTGACGAAACGGACAGCTCTGCTTTGCTCTCGGCAGTCGGCCTCCGTCGGTACTGGTACTCCAATTCCAAATGGAGTGTGAGTGCATGCGGACACGGCGGGGTGACAAAGCCCGTCCGCAGTCCGCACTCCCGGCAATGGTGAGAATTAGGGACAAGAGTCCTCTGACTTGATGCAGTTTGCAGTCCGTGACGTGGTCACCCACACGTAGGACCGGACCTACATATCAGTAACCATAGTTCAAGTCAGAGTATCGTCATCGGAGAACTAGTAGTGCTGGAGTAGTGGTCTGGCGGCTGGCGCTGCTTGACGTGCACTTGGAGTCTTGGACTCTGTCAGCATTACTTTGTTTTTTCATGCAGGTTTCCTGGCTGTTTGTAATCCTGCCTTTTGGACATCTAATTGTGCTTGGTAATTATAGAGGGCCAAATTGGTGGCTAAACGGGTCAGCCTGAAGTCCGGCTAAATTGGTCCGGCCCGAGAATGGAGGGGACCAGGCTCAAGCCGGCTCGAAGCTCTGCGCTAGCCGTGCTCAGGCTTTGACCGCCAGCCAGTCGGGCCGACCCGGCTAGCCCGCAGGTGCCCGGTCCATATTTTTCTCTATTTTAATGTATTTTTACGTTATTGGACTTCGGGCCGGCATGACCCGTCCAAAGCTCGGCACAGCATGGCACGACATATTTAAGATGAGTTCAGGCCGTGCTTGGATCGAGATGCAATCCTGTTGGGTCGGCCCATCACGACTCAATCCATTTCCGGACCTTGTCGGGCCAACAATTTCGGACTCGGGATGGACCGGCCCGGCACGGCCCAATCCATTTTCTGGCCATACCAGGTCAAGGATTTTCGGACCCAACGCGGCCCATTGGCCGTCTATATTAGTAATCGTACACGTTGTTGAGTTCTGACTAGCAAACAATATTCAGACTAGTGAACGAGCTGCTTCTACAGTTTGCATGACCCTACGTTTCGGAATGGCAACTCATCAAGCAAGTGCAATAATGAATAGCTTTTTTTTTCTACCAAAGACGCCTATAACATCTAATACCTAAATCATTTCAAAATCCAACATAGTGAAAATCAAGGAAAAACATTTCAATCAATTTTATATTAATGCTAACCGCATTTCTCATAAGCATGGATGCTATATATGTCTGTATCTCCGTCTCATCTCAACTTCATTTCCGAGCTTGCTCAAATCCACCACTGACTAATGATTTATGTAATTTGAATCAATTTTATTAATATAAAAATTATAATTTGAAATTTATCATGAAAAATATTTTCATAATTAAAATTTTACATGTTAATAAAACTAATAAAACATATATAAATCACTGGTCATTTGACCAAAGCTAAAAATATAGTTGAGATGGGATGGAGTACTTTCCATCACAATCAATCCCGAGGCTAATTAAAAAGGGAGATACGAAGAGCCAAATAAGATCTCCAAGGACCCCAAACGCACTTACGCATTTGAAGATCTTGATAGTCGCCTGTCGCAAAGAGTGGATCCATTGAAACGCTTATAAACATCAATGGAGCCATGCTGCAAGTAGATCTCGATATGCTCATGTGCCTCCAACCGTTAATGCAATCATATCATATCCCTTACAAGCCTTTCGTCAGTGTCAAATGGAACGTTAACGGTTGGAGGGCCTTCTGTCCCAATGTTCTTCTGTATGACCGAAACATGGACTTAACAAAATTAACAAGTAGTAGACCCACGTACAGGCAGATCAGCAAGGCCTCGGCTCTAGACCATGGCTCATGCCAGGGCCCACTCCAATAACCTTGGGTTTCCTGACAATCTAGTGCATCACATTTCACTGAACTTTTAGCTTCGAGTATGTAACCCTGAACAGCAAAGTGATTGCACGGACCTTGTCACATTCAAGTTCCGTGACCAAACGTGCGGCTGAACTTCCTTCGCTTTTTGCAATAATTCCAGTGCAGGTGAGAGGGTGAAAGACGGGGATTCGATCACAGCAAAAACAAAGAGAAAGAACTCTAAATGCCCTGACTTTTCACGCCTGCATGTGTGCGTGTTTCAAGGCAGATTAAGCCGTTTTTTTTTCAGCTTTGATACAATGTACTCTATGTTTTCTCATTTGAAATGGTTAAACACCTGTCTTTTGATGTTTAAAAAAACAATAGAAATACTATATTTCAGGAGCTTGATAACAACCTTCATTCTAAATGACTGTTGATTTATCTTTAAGATTCGTGTCACTCTCCATCAATCCTATATTCTTCATCCGATTCCAAACTCTAAACCGAGCGAGTGGGCGCGGCGGTGGGCATGCAGGGCGTGACGGCGGACGACAACGCAGGACACGGCGGCGCGACGTGCGTGACCGCCAGAATTGAGGATGGTGAGTAATTTTTAATTGTTAATTTGCAATGATTATGTTAGTGGTAAAATAGATAATACGAATAATTATATGATTGTATGAAGAGTAGAAAAATATTAGTTTTATTAATTGTTATAATTAACTGGTAATTATAAAAATTATTTGTTAATAATAATAACTGGTTGTTAATTACTCATCATCTGAAATCTAGATCTAAAAAGAAATGTGACGGTGGTCATAATTCTGGGAAGGATGAAAAAATACCATGCATGTGATGGCTTATTTAGTGGCTGCGCCATCACCAAGACTAGCATCACACATACTGTGCATGCATGTGAGCAGTACACACTTGTACACTCGTATGTGTACGTCCGGGCTACATACATACTGTCCATCCTCAAATATTTCTTGTTTTCTAAAATTAATTTTAAAAACGTCAAATATTTGGGAATTGAGCGAGTGGAAGGTAGGCGACTTCAGCTTGGCACCGGGGGAAGGGGAAGGGAGCATCAGCGCCTCAAACGTCGGACCAGGTGACATTAAACTCACCGATGTCCGCCATCCGGATTCCCAGTGCCTTCCACAACGCCATTGACCCGTCCACGACGTCGTTGGGGCACGGCGGCTCGAAGTTGCGGTCCGCGTCGCAGCCGTTCACGGAGTCGCACTCGCCGACGACCTTGGCGACCACGGACCTCCCGTTCCCGGCCACGCGAACCATCTTGCCGCACCGGCGCGTGCCGTCGAGCCGCAGCCACCCGGAGGACAGCGCGACCACCAGCTCGTTGTCCGCGTGGTAGCGGTTGTCGCAGAAGGACGGCCCACCGCCGTCGCCCCCCTCGGCGAAGCTGTTCAGCGTCAGGGTCGCCGGCGTCCTGTCCGACACGGGAGGCGAGCACCTGAACTGCGGGTACTTGTGGCCTGCGACGCAGCAGACGTCGTCGGAGCCGTTCTCCTTGTTGCACTTGTAAGTCTTGCGTTGGAGGAAGCCGCTTATGCGGCAGGTGCCGTTCCCTGGCTTCGGATGATGATTGCCGGCCGCCGCTTCGGAGACGGCGTGGACGTGGAGGGACAGGACCTGCAAGAGGGCGAGCACCGCCAGTAGCTTCGTGTTAGCCATGCTGGCGAGCTGCTTACCCGACCCAACCCTTGCTGCTGCTGCTGGTGGTGGTGCTTGTGGTGTAGGAAGCGTGCGCTTTATATAGCACGGAGGCGACAGCAACCACGAGATGAAGTTTGATTTAACTCGTAATGTAAATTTCTTGGTTTTGCAACCGCGTAGCTTTGGTTGGTCGAATGCTCGTAAGCTTCAGGCGGCGAAAGCCTGGAGTAAATATTATTTGTTTTTGCATTTTTATTACTGTGTAAATTAAACAGTTAGTTTTTTTTTTTCATGGGATGAGAGCAGTTTGTGGCCGGAGTTACACTTTGCTTTGTCCTGAACTGACTGAATGAGATTCCAAAGTAGTACAGTATTATACGCAGAACATTTTTTTCAAGATATCTGAATCCAAGTATTGTGACATGTGATGTTATCCGTGCATGGATGAAGGAATCTAAGTTCATTGATTTGTCATCTAGTCATCTTCCTGGCTCGTATAGCAACTTTGGATTAACAAGACCCAAAGATTTGGAACGGTAATCAGAAACTAAAACATCAAGATGTTGGGCCCCCATATCCAGTCCACAGGCTTAATTCGTTCTATTCATCCACTATCAAATTCAAGTGCGAAAATAAAATGTTGAGCGCACTCTCCCTCCGACGACGACGGAGAGGGCTGCGTGGCGGCCACCGGTCCTCTGCGTATCGAGACGACACGCGTCAACGGCAGCTGTCGGGGATGGCGCGCTGGGCAGCAAACAGTGCACCCGCATGCAGTATGCAGATTATGTACGCACGTAGTTTCATCCTGCCCCGTTCATCTTTTATTATTATTTTGATGCTGATGGGTTCAGAATTGAACAAATCACGTCAAACAAAAATAAACAGAAAGAGTACATTAAACAGTGATTTTTCAAAATCGTTACGCGCGGCTGCTGACAAGCTACACACTAAAAGAAACGATAGGGAATCTGATCGTGACAAACTTCACTGCCGTGCAGATTATCAAGTGCGTGCGTCTCTGTGGCAGCGCATTACTTTGCAATCCAGCATGGCCGAGTACGTGTGCTAACACCGCTAATTAAGAATGATCGCACTCGTGAACCTCTATATTGAACCTTTATATCTTATTTTACATTGACTTAAAAGGTTCTCAACTTTACAGTTCTGTTCTCCACACTCGTTCAAGTCTAAATCAGACCTCTATATGTACTAACATCTATTTTATATTATATCTTTTTTCTCTCCTATTCTCTTTTTTTTCTCTTCTTTCCTTCCCTTCAGCTGGTAGTGGGCGTGCTACATTTGACGACGGACTGTGCACGCCGCAAAAATAGCAGGCGGTTTACCGCTCCAACTGCGGGCGTGCGCTACGCTAAAAAGTGGATAGCGTGGCATTTACGGCCCCCGTTGTGGCCAGTCTAAGCGTCGTTCCGGTGAAGAAAACTACAAGCTGGCACATCACTACAGGAAAAGCGATCATTTGCGACGGTCATATTTATTTGCGACGGCCAGCCGTCGCAAATACAGTAATTTGCGACGGCCCGCCACTGGCCGTCGCAAATAACGTGGCCGTCACAAATAAGTATTTATTTGCGACGGCCAACACCGGAGCCGTCGCAAATAGCCTCTTATTTGCGACGGCTAACCCTAGTACTGTCGCAAATCAGTAATCCGTCGCAAATAAGTTCTTATTTGCGACGGCTGCAAAAAGGGCTGTCGCAAGTAACATTAATTGCGACGGCTACGTGGTCCGACCGTCGCAATTAAAATGGCCGTCGCAAATAGGGGCCTTTATCCTGACCCGGCGCTTCAATCTCGTTTCATTCTCACCGCTCGACACCACCGCGCGCCGTCGCCGCCCTGCCGCCGCCGGCCCCCGCCCCGCCGTCGCCGCCCCGCCGCCGCCGGCCCGCCGCCCCGCCGCCACCCCATCCTCGGCTCGCCGCGCCCCCGTCGCCCCGGCCCGCCGCGCCCTCGACGCCCCGGCCCGCCGCGCCCCCGCCGCCCCGTCCCGCCGCGCCCCCGGCGTCGCCGCCGCCGGCCTCGCCGGCCCCGGAGCTCCGCGTCGCCGTTGCGCCCCCCGCTGCCCCCGGCCCCCGACGCCTCCGAGGTGAGCGCCCCCTGTAAACCCTAATACCCCTGCGTATTTGCTTTTTTTGTAGAAATTCAGTCAAGTGTTGTCATTTTTGAACATGGTGACCTCATGGAAGAAATCATAGTGGAGTTTCTCTCAGGGTTGTAGTTTCATGTGGGCCTAACCAAGTTAAAGCTGTGATTTCCTCAAACTTTTTAGGAGATTAAGCTAAAGCTGTGATTTTAATCCTTGTATGATAGGATAGGAAATATGATTCATGTGCCCTTATTTACACTGGATAGCTTAAGTATACAAGACTAAATCTTCGGTGCAAATGTGTCACGACTAACAAAGTCGTCCGATTAGGGGGTCTAGCGACCATAAACTTTGGCCGGCGCTGCCGCGCCTGACAACAGTCGCCGCCGCGCCTAGCCGTCGGGCCTGGCCAACGTTGCCACCGCGCCTGGACGGTGTCGCCGTCGCGGGCCTGGATGCCATCGCCGCCGCCGCGGGCCTGGACGCCATCGCCGCCGCCTGCTAGCGCCGTCACGCCGCCGTAGAGGAGTGAAGTGAGGAGTTAGGGTTAGGGTAAAGTTGGGATACAGTTTTATATAGCCCATCTACAATGTGGACCGTCGGATCGAGACCGACGGTTCACGTACATCTGACTTAAACAGATCAGGTCCAGTCCGATCCATTCCACCTCGACCCAACTCCAAGCCGCCTTCGCCCTTCATCTGCTCCAAACGCCGCCAGCCGTCTGGCCGCCCGTGTGTGCTGCCATCGCAGGGACGCCCGTCCTCTGTGCGACGCCGCTGCCCCTCCACCTCCGTAGTCGCTCGGTGCCCGCCTCCAGTCTCCAACCTCTGTCACGGCTCCACGTCCGCCGCCGCCAGTCTTCGCTGACGCCCGCCGCCGTCGTCTGGTCACTGCATGGCCGCCCCTCCCCTGCGAAACGCCTCCGCCTCTCCCATGCTCGCCGTCTCCGCCTCTCTCCTGCTCTTTATTGACTTGTTACATCTCTAAAAAAGTAGAGGACGGCTGAACATCCATTAGGCATCGATTAGGATCGATTAGTTGCCCTAATCGACGACTAATCGTCCTGATCGACCTAATCGACCCTTAGGCAACTAGGGTCGATTAGGCGACTTGAAAACATTGGTGCCTGCGCGGCGAACATCGTCGCCATTGGTTTTGTATGTTTATTTTACAGGCTGGGTTGGGCCGGGTTGATTGATACGGAAAAAATGGATTGGGTTTGGGTTTAGTCCAGGTCCTGGCCGGGTTGAGTTAGTCCACTATCCAAAAAATGGATTGGATTTTAGGCTATCTTTTTTGCTAATATGTTTTTTGTCTTGCATAATTGACTAATATGCTTTATATGCTCTCTTGTATTACACTTGTGATTTCACACTTGTCCATTGTGGCTAATATGTTTTTTATTCAGATTTTGTAGTAAATGCATAATTAGATTTTGTAAATGCTTTATATGCTTTATATATTTTTGTCTATAGCTTGGTCTGTCATTCTGAATTTCTATTCTGTTTAGTGTATGTTTGGACTTTAGTGCATTCATATAATGTTCTTGAGTGACTACTTAATATATATAAATAAAGGGGTTTTAGGTCGGCTCGGACCAACCCGGAAGGGCACGACACGTAATAAGTGTGATCGTGCCGTGTAGACCATTGTAGTGGTACCGTATGCATTAAGTCGACACGGAAGCGAACGGGTTGGTAAGGACGTCAATGACCCGCGATTGCGTGGACGGTGGAAATGGATGTGGAATTGTCATCTAAGACCAACTTTCCTCTCACTCTTTCTCTAGTTCTTTCCTCTCTCTTAAATGACATGAAAATGAAAATGAGTAACGTAACCTATAGCAATGTATTACCCGTTTCGGATCGGCACGTCTCACATGCCATTGGCATGTGAGACGTGCAGGTTCGGAATTGTCCCTTTTTGGACAGCCTCGGAGTGACCAAGGGGGCGTGGCTTGTGACGAGACGCGGGTCCGGATTTGGACGAGATTTCGGTGGCGTAACCCTGTTGTTCTCTGCTGCACCATTTTTGGGCGTGTAGTGAAGAACAGCGGGGTTATGCTGCCGAAATTTCGTTCGAATCCGGATCACGCGTCTCGTCATGGGCACGCTCCGCTCGGTCACTCTTGGGTGGGTTTAGGATCTATCTACCTAGGTTGTAGGGCCGTGACATAACACAACAATACATTAACGACAATTTCTTTCGCGTTAAAATGCAGAGTCAAACATGGGTGAAGACCGCAGTTGGATGTATACTGGCTGGAAGAGCAGAACTGGTGGTCATTCCGATGAGTGGTTTATCAAGTTAGATCAATTATTGGATCGAGCATTTTCGTTGTCAACGGAAGATATGGTGCGGTGCCCATGTACAAAGTGCCGGAACACCAAGTTTTTGAGAAGATTGGAGCTTTCGTTTCACTTATGTCGAAACGGTTTCACTCCACATTATGAAGTGTGGACCTTTCACGGCGAGACTAATTCTCGAGTCATAGCCGAAGTGGATGAGGATGATGATATAACAGAGGTTGATAGGATGGATGAGATGCTAGAAGCTCTTGAAGCGGAGGATCCTCTTACAAATGAGGCAAAAAAGTTCTTCGAGGAGCTGAAGAAATCACAAGAGCCGTTGCATGAACACACGGCTGTGACCGTACTTGCTTTCTTAACTAGATTTATGGCAATTAAATCCAAGTACTTTTTTCCATCAACTGCTACAATGATCTCATGAAATTGATCTGCGATATCCTTCCACAACCTCATAAAGCGCCACCAGATATGTATCAGTCAAAGATCAAGATATCTGGTCTCGGTATGAAGTATGAGAAAATCGATGTGTGCCCAGACAACTGCATGCTATTCTGGAAAGAGCACGCCAATGAGAAGATGTGCTTGAAATGTGGTAAATCGAGGTATGTCGAAGTTGTTAATGATGATAGCGATAATGTGATGACAGATGTCGCACATAAGCAGCTTCGTTACTTGCATGTGATACCTCGGTTGAAGCGGATGTTTCTTTCAAAAAGAACCGCAAGACACATGAGATGGCACAAAGAAGGTAAACGTGAGAACAAAGAATTTTTGACGCATCCGTCCGACGGTGATGCATGGAAGGCGCTAGACCGTTTCGATCCAGACTTTTCTCATGATGCGAGGAATGTTCGCATCGGATTAGCGACAGACGGATTCTCACCGTTCAGTACGAATGCCACACCATACTCATGTTGGCCTGTCTTTGTCATTCCGTACAACCTGCCACCTGCTTTATGTACGAATAACGAGTTCATGTTTCTCAGCCTCATTGTACCTGGACCTGATCATCCTGGGTCACGTCTCAACGTGATGTTAAAACCACTGATCGAAGAATTGAAAGTCTTGTGGACAGGAGTCGAAGCGTACGACAATTACAAAAAGCAGAAATTCAACCTTCGAGCTGCTTATTTGTGGTCCGTCCATGATTTGCCGGCATATGGCATGTTTTCCGGATGGAGCACTCACGGTCGTCTGACGTGTCCAATATGTGCTTCAGACACGGATTGCTTTCGACTAACTCATGGAGGCAAAATATCTTACTTCGATTGTCACAGACGTTGGCTGCCCTCAAATCATATATTTAGGCAGCAGCGGCATGTCTTTCGAAAGAACACTGTTGTCACTAAAGGACCACCGAAGCGTCTCAACGGGTCAGAAATTTCTGATATGTTGGACAAACTGGTGCCTGATGAAGCTTGTCCTGGATATTTCGTAGGTTATGGAGAGGAACACAATTGGACTCACATATGTGGACTTTGGGAGCTACCATATGTGAAGTCGTTGATTCTAATGCACAACATTGATGTCATGCATCAGGAGCGTAATATGAGCGAAAGTATCATAAGCACTTGCATGGATATGCCTGGCAAAACGAAAGACAATTATAAAGCTAGACTAGATTTGGCAGACATTTGTCACCGTTCAACTCTTGAAATCTCTGAAAGTGGTGGAAAGCCACGTGCTTCTTTTTGTCTTCGATCGAAAGAAAAGAAAGAAGTTATGAAATGGATGAAAACTTTGAAATTCCCAAATGGTTATGCAGCTAGCCTGAAACGAGCCGTAAATGTTAACACAGGAAACCTCACTGGGTTGAAGAGTCATGATTATCACATTATAATGGAAAGACTCCTACCTGTTATGTTCCGAGACTATCTAGATGATGCAGTGTGGAAGGTTTTAGCCGAGCTCAGCTATTTCTATAGACAGCTTTGTGCTAAAGAAATCAAGATCGGGATGATGGATAAGTTAGAGAAGGAGATACCCATACTTTTATGTAAGATGGAAAATTTTTTTCCACTGGGTTTCTTCAATCCAATGCAACATCTGCTTATCCATCTTCCATTCGAAGCTAAAGTTGGCGGTCCTGTGCAATATAGGTGGATGTATCACATTGAAAGAGCGCTACGATATCTGAAACCAATGGTTGGCAACAGGGCAAGGGTGGAAGGGTGCATCCCTGAAGCATATGCTCTTAAAGAAGTTGGATACTTTTCAAGTGTCTACTTTGCGGAAGAAAACAATATCAATACTTCGGCGATGCGGTACAATGTGGACGAAACACCCCCTCTAAGCGACCTTTCCATTTTTCAAACGAGAGGCACCACCGTTGGTAGCTACACGACCTACGTGCTATCCGAACAGGAAAGAACTGTTGCTTTACTCTACATGTACGCAAATATAGAAGGCATGCAGGAATACTTCGAGTAAGTGTTTCTCCTATGTTTATGCTAATCTACATATTTTGCTACACATGTACTCTAAAAGATGTTTTTTCATGTTCAGCGAGTTCCACAGACAATATTGGCCACATAGGCATCAACCTACGGCCAAACAAGTAGAAGCGATGCGAAAGGAAGGAATAAATGGGGGACAGAGTTTTCTATCTTGGTTTCGAGAATATGTAATATTCTCTCGTCTTCTATGTATTATAAATTACTATTATTAAAGAAGTATTATGTAATATTCTCTCGTCTTTTATAACAGTGTCGGACTCACAATGTCCATGAAGATTTGCGGCAGCTATCGTATGGATTGGTGAATGTTAGAAGCTATGGTCGATATGACGTAAATGGCTTCCGATTCCGTACAACTCATTTTTAAGCTCATCGTCCTCTCGCGACAACATCAAATTCTGGTGTTGTGACGAGAGCAATAGACACTCAAGGGAATTTAACCGATTATTATGGTATCATTAACAAAATCCTTGAATTTACTTTTACCAGAAATAAGACCCTTCGAGTTGTCTTCTTTGACTGTGACTGGTTTGATCGTACTCATGGAACTCGAGAAAACCAATTTGGAATGGTGGAAGTGAAACATAAGGACCGACTATGGGGTTACGATACATTTGTTCTTGCGCATCAAGTTGAACAAGTGTATTATCTACCTTATCCATGCACGAAGCTCAGTGCTTGGTGGGTGGTATATAAGGTGAATCCTCGTGAGCGGCTATATACTCCTGGGGATGATGGTTACCATGATAGCGAAGACGTTGAAGAAGTGTACCAAGAAGAAGAGTTGCCAGACACTTTTATCGTCGAGCTTGGCGCAGGACTCGATCAATTAGTTGGAGATGTTGAAGACGTTGAAGATGTAGAGGCAGATGATACGCGAAAACGAATATTAGAACAGGCCACGATGGAAGATAGTTGGGCTGGTTTAAGGAGTAGGGCACAGGCACATGACAATGATGTTGATGAATTTTGAAAGTGACTACAAGTAATGTTTTCTTGAAGATAGTAACATGAATTTTATATATTTTATTTGCATATTTACTAATTATCTAATTACAATAGGATGGCGTCAAAGAAGGGTAAGAAGGTGCCGCCGACGAGGGGGTTCTACCCCTCTAGACCTGAGGACGCTTTCGTTGGTGCCTCGTCGACTGGCAGCAGACGCTCTCAGCTGCTGGGGCACGTTCAGACCAGCTCTAGAGCTTCGTCACAGGTAAATGTCACTCGTTTTTGACAAATTCTTTAAATTCAAATTCACATTAAACTTACTTATGAATCATTTGAATGTTGTAGTCCTCACCGGCTGACTCAGAGGCTGCGGCGCCTTCGGTGAGCCAGCCTTCGGCGAGGCAGCCCTCGGCCAGCCAGCACTCGGCGAGGCAGCCCTCGGCGAGTCAGCCCTCGGCGAGCCAGCCCTCGGCCAGCCAGCCCCCGGCTGGCGATGAGTTTGTTCCTAAGGCCTTTGACTCGGCTGGTGAGGAGCCGTCTGGGTCACCTGACGTGGCGCCCCAGCAGACGCGGAGGACGAGGAGGACTCACTTTGTCAGTCCTCCCGCGGTCCCTTCACAGAGGACCGTGATTCGTCCAGTCGGAGACAGGTAATAAAAATTATAGTTTTCAATTTTAGTTTCTTTTGATTACTTAAGTAATGAATGAATGAATAAATATCTTACAGGGCTTGGGACGACTTGTCTTTCACCAGTGAGAAACACCAGAGACCGGTGAACGGTGTCCTCGGGTCCATAGTGCGTTTGCACTATCCCGGGGTCATCGACGGAGTGCCTGCTCTTTCGTGGGAGGACTACGCACGCGTCCATCACCAGGAGCACGACAACCTTCAGGAGGCCGTATGGGCCGATTTTATGGTAAGTATGTTAAAAAAGTTTCTAAGTTACAACTCTTAAACTCTTTTAGTGCACATCTCTTCAATATATTCTTTATCGCAGGCAAGATATATTTTAGAGGACCCGGACGACCATCGCATGTTTGAGGATGCGAGGCGAGTGTTTCACTTCAACGCTGCCAAGGCGCTTCGACAAGCTTTGTCGAACGCCCGTGTTCAAATTATTAATGAGCACTTGAAGGCGAACCAGCAGCACGTGTTACACTTCTCGCAAGAGAGCGAGAGGCACCTGACGGAGGAGGAGTACGCGCAGGTACGTGGAGTGTAGTAAGTATTTTTTTTTCTGATAATGTCCTCGATGGTACTTTTAACGACTTTCAACTATGTGCAGGGCCACGTGAGCTGGTTGCAGGGTCGGAACGATGCATTTCGGGCCCTTTGTCGCTACTGGGCTAGCGACGAGTTTAAAGCTAAGTCCGGGAAGGCTCGAGACTGCAGAGGGGTGGAGGGGAAGAGCAGGCACGGGCAAGATAACCACTTGCGTTTAGCTAAACGCATGGTAAGTGTGTGTAACTTATGTTTATATATTAATAATATATTGTTCGTACTAACACGTATTGACAGGAGCGCGAGACGGGGGTGCCGCCCACCCCTGCTGAGGTTTGGAAGAGAGGTCACAGGGACCCTTCTCAGCCGACGGGGTGCAGTCAGGCTGCAGCCGAGCGGTTGGTAAGTTTAGAAATCATTCATATTACATATAACTATATAGATTGTTGAACTTACACGATTTTATTGTTTTGCAGGCTAAGTACGGGGAGGAGGCTAGGAAGATACACGGCGAGGATTTCGATTGGGAACGTCAACCGATCGATCCTCAAGCCGCGTATGCAACCGGTGGTGGAAAAGCACATGGAAGGTGAGTTTGCAAGTCATTTTATTGTTTTCAATTCAAAGTATTCAAGATATTTTAATTTCATATTACTGACTCTCTTTTTTATAGGCTCGCCATATTCGACGGAGTTGTCGACTCGAGGGCGGGTAGACCTGCGAGAGGCAGCTCCACGCAGGCTTCGGGCACGGGAGGTCGCCGCTCGCAGAGGGACATTGAGATGCAGTCCCTCCGAGAGACTGTAGAAGAAAACGAAAGGCGACATGAGGAGGAAAGGAGGGCGATGGAGGCCACGATCCAAACCCAGGCAGCAGCGTTGGCGCAGATGCGGGAAGCAATGGAGGTAACAATCTAAAAATTAAAATTCTCATTAATTCAGCTTAAATGACTTACTAATAGGTAGCATTTAATGTTTGCAATGACAGGCCATCGCTCGGGCGCAGGGTCTGGGAATCCAGCTACCGGTACTACCACCGGTCCTCCCAAGCGATCCTTCTTCAGCGGGTCAGGTAAGTTTCTATGTAATCCTTCTTCTCCAGCGTAATAAGATTGAGATAGATGAAAGAGAGAGATAGTTAGATAGAAGAAAATGATTGAGATAGAAGAAAGAAAGAAATAGAAGAAAGGGAGACAGAAGAAAGAGTGAAAGATAGATAGAGTAGGATGGAAATGAAGAGAGAGTAAGATGTAGATGGAGATAGAGAGAGGGGAAGATAGAGGGAGGGAGATGTAGATGGAGATAGAGGGAGGAAGATAGAAGGAAAAGGATAGCAATAGAGAGATAGAGTGAGCAAGGAAGATAGAGTGAGAGACAAAGAGAGAAATGAAAAGAGAGAGGAAGAGAGGGTGATCTAGATGAAGATAGAGGGAGAGGGAGGGAGAGAGATGTTGATGCATTTATATTCTAACTCTAAGTTTTATTAATTGCAGGGATCCGCGACGGCTGCACAAACGCCGTCGCCTTCGCTACCGCCGCCTGGATTGAGGCGCGACGACGACGACTTCGACTTCGGAGGTTAGATGGGCGAGTGAGCCCTTTTATTTACTTTGTTGATGACGATGTGAGATGTATCGGAATTTTAGTTTGTGATTGTGATGATGTTTTGTGTATGCTGTGTATATATTGTGTATATTGTCTATATTGTGTTTGTTGTGATTCTGGCCATCGAGCCGGGTAGTATTTTCTATTTTTTTAAAAAAATAAAAAACCTTATTTGCGACGGCTTTTTATACAGTACCGTCGCAAATAAGGACACAAGCCATCGCAATTAAATCACAGTTATTTGCGACGGCCTGGCCGTCGCAAATAAGCATTAATTGCGACGGTCAGGCCGTCGCAAATAGCATCGTGGGTCCCGGAGGAGGACACGTGGGCCCTGCCCACTGAACTTATTTGCGACGGCCCGGCCGTCGCAAATAGAGGCTCTTAATTGCGACAGCCTGGCCGTCGCAAATAAGCATTAATTGCGACGGCTAGGCCGTCGCAAATAATTTTGCGGGGCCCACCAGCCCGCAGCAATAACTTGCGACGGCCTCTCCTAGCCGTCGCAAATAAGCTATTTGCGACGGCCAGGCTGTCGCAAATAAGCTATTTGCGACGCCATATTTGCGACGGCTAGAAGCCGTCGCAAATAAGGAAAGCCGTCGCAAATAGCTTATTTGCGACGGCATTCGGCTTATTTGCGACGGCCCTAGCCGTCGCAAATCGCCGGGATTCCTGTAGTGCATGAGACATGCACTAACAGGGTAATTCCTTTGCAATTTGAGTACATTTTTCAAGCCATATATGGCGGCTGAACTTTAAATCAGTTCATCACAGACAAGGATTATTCATTCATCATTTTGCCATTGGCGAGTAGCTGTCGATCGATCAGTTTACAGTAGCGCTGTCAGGTGTCAACTCTACCACATGTGCATTTTCAAATCTTGTCCAATTTAATTCAACGGTAAGAACTCGAGAGGGTGAAAGACAAGGATCGATGACAGCAAAAACGAAGAGAAAAAACTAGCTACTAGCAGGGGGCACGCCAAGGAGGCTCCAACGAGCTGGGAAGACTAAAAGAGAAGAAAGAAATCCAAAGTTGCTGTACGAGCTAGGAAGATGAGTAGATGACAAATGAATGAATTAGATTCTTAGCGGGCATGGATAACATCACATCTGACGTAATTGGATTCTGATATATTCATAAGAAGCACTAAATCGGCCGTCGTAAATAATTTAAATTGCGATGGCCCGCACTGGCGATCACAAATTAGGTTGTTCACGACGGATTCGAGCCCATAGCCGTCATAAACAACGCAATCATCGTAAATAAATGCTTAATGTACGGCGTTCTAACCCTAAAACGTCGTAAATCAAATGGTCGTTGCAAATATCAACTTAATTTGTGACGGCACACCCTAATGCCATCGCAAATTACTTGACCGTCGCAAATTAAGGGGATATACCCCAGCCCGTGTGGTCTGACTCTTCTTTCTTCCCCACATGATGCCGCCGCCCTCTCTCTCTCGCGCGACACCGCAACCCTTGTTGTCCCACACCATCCCATGTTGGGCCACCGGACGACCAGCCGCTCCATCGCGCTCGACGACCGACTCCGACGCTTGCCTCGGCACCCGACGATCAGCGCGCCCAATGCACTTGGCTCGCCATCGCCGCCCTCCCCAACACCCTCTCCAAGCCGCCACCTCCCCCAAGTCGGCCGCCTCTTGTGAGACATATATGTTGAATACATTGACAATTATGTTAAAAGTGAGTGTTTGCATGCAAAATTTTGATTATATTTGAGAAGGCCACTTCGGATTGTCCGAACTTGCGAGATTTTGTTTTGCACTGTTCGAACTTTATCATGCACGTGAGCTGCACATATTTTGCGTTTTGGACTGTCCGAACTTTTTATGTGCTAAAATAGTCGTGTGGCTGCTATATTTTTTATTTGCAATGTTTTAAACTTGCTGTACACTTATGGGATGTTTGCTTAGTATTCATTTACTAAGTTTTTGGTATGTTTTGACTGATCATGGCAGATATTATCTTGCTATGTTTAGCAACATGCTTGTGTGAGGTGCTCACATAAGGTGTTGTGGTTTTCGTACTAATATGAGTCAAGTCGAGAACTTGTGCTCGAAAGAATTGGTTTTATTCATGTGCAGATGTTGCTCGAGTAGCTGGTGACAGGATCCATTGAACTAGTCTTAGAGAGAAGATGAGGTTAAACAACCAAGTTATGGAGGAATTGTGCTTGAGTTGATCGGAAGATCACACAACATTTTTGGGTCAAGAACAATGCATATGAAGGTATCATGAACATTGTTGGAAAGTGTTTGCACGTATGTAAGGGGTGCATGAACGTGACAACATGGTTCCAAGGTATGGTGAAGAGTTATGGAAGAGATGATATGGCCGGAGAGGTACAATCGCCTGGATTATGCCTCAGGGTGCAGCTGAGGCAGTTATGGTCTGTTTATGAAAAGTTTAGAGTTGGTTTTGGTTGGATCTTGTGTGGGTCACAAAGTTAGTTTGTTTTAGGAATGTTTAGGATGTTTCTAAGGTGTTTGGAAGTTTTAATATTGCTTCTATTTTCGTATAGAAGAGTCTTGAGCAGTTATGAAAAGTTTCGATTGAAATCGAGTAGGAGTAGGAGTAGGAGTCTTAGTCAGCATTGGGTTGACCTAAGAGCTGATTATATAAGCAAGGGAGGCCAGAGCTCGTAGTGCAAGACTTTGGGGCTTTTCCTCTTGTGTTTTGATCAATAAAATTTGTAGTTTATAGGAGCTTTTATGCCTTGTTCATCCGACTTGTTTTTGGCAAGTTTTTCTCGTCGAGTTCCTGGACAGTCAAGCGTTGCTTCGGTGTTTCAATCGTAAGTCGTGTTTTATTGGTCCAAATGTCATGATTCTTTTTGTATTGTCTTCACAACTCCATGCTCTATCACCTGTGAAAATTTCATGATCATTGGATTTGTGATTTTTGAGTTACATGAGTTTCTTTGCAGTGTAGCATATCTATTTGCTCTCTGTTAGAATAGATTGAACTTTGCTCAGGGTTTTCAGTCATAACTATAGTTTTACTCGACGTTTTCTCATGATTCTTGTTGTCGTGTCTTTGTGACTTGATTCTCTACAGTCTCTATAACTTTTGGCGGTTGAACACAATTAGATCAGTCACACACACGATTTATTTATCAGGTTGATTTTCTGTCGAGGGTTTTTTAGCTTCCACTGAAAAAGTTTAAATTTACCATTTATCCCTCTCTGGTAGATTTTTACGTGTTTTTCGATCCTACAATTGGTATCATAGACACAATGCTCGAATCTTTATGATTTGCACATGTTTTCGCTAATCAACATGGAGAAATACTCCACAAAACCTTGTGGGTACCCTCGCGCACGAGATAAAATGCCTAAGTGCCCTGCCTCCCCGCTGAGGCAGGGTCCGATGGCGCCACGTGTCCAGTAGACCAGGACCCCGCCCCTCCTCAAGGGCAGGCTCCATACCCTGCCACGTGGCCCTCAATACGGGACCCGACTCCCCCGAAGAGACAGGCTCCCGAGCTGCCATGTGTCTAGCCGGACGGGACCCCGCTCCTCCATAGGAGTGGGCTCTGGTGCCACCACGTGGCCCGAAGATCCGGGTCGGCCTCCCCCACAGAGGCGGGCTCCAGAACTACAATGTGTCTAGCAGTCTCGGACCCCCATCTCTTCCCAGAGATGGGCTTCGGGGCTGCCACGTTGCTCGTAGTGCAAGACCCAACCTCCCCAGCGGAGGCTGGCTCCAGTATTGTCACACGTTGTCGGTACCCTAAAAACTGTACACCCCCTGAGATTACAAAGATCTCGAGGAAAGGACGACTACTTAAATTGAAGACCCTCGGAGGCCCACTTGTCAGACATGACCGGACCTACTTCTCCAACATGGTTAATCCTTAGGTCGCCACGTGTACTGCAGAACCGTAGCTATCGCCCACAAGGGGGAAGCTCCGGACCAAGTACCGAAATGGCACCTCCGGACTTAACCCCTGACCGAGAGAAGCTCCGGACCTGACACGTGTCAGGTAGCCCCGGAGCTTCCTGCTTCCCACAGCAAGCTCCGGAGCTGCCAAGTGTCTAAACGTCGGAGCTGGCAGCCTCTAACCTCCGGAAGACCTTGTAACGGCTCCGGATCTTCAAAGGAGAGCCAAGGACTTCAAGACCCGTTTAAATGTCATTAATGCCATATTAATGACACTTAAACGGACGATCTTAACACCTGTAACGGCAATGTCAGAGCCCGTTACAGGATCATTAACAACAATTAATTGTGTGTCAATATTAGTAACCGCCAGGGCCACATGTCGGATCAGGCCAGCTTGTAACGGCCTGTCTTTGTACTATAAAAGGACAGGCCGTCGATACAAACAAAGAGAGGAACACAGACGTAGAGATCATACGTGATAAGCTAATACAACACCAACACACTCGTGGAGTAGGGTATTACGCTCAGGCGGCCCGAACCATGTAAACCCTAGTGTCTCCTGTGTTAAACCGCAATTCACCTTCTTGAGTCTCCGCGTGCCCACACCGAACTACAAACTCCTTCAACACTTTAGCAGTGTCAGGAGATCTGCCGACTCCAACAGTCGACACACGTCCTGCAACTTGTCATGGACGCTAGGTTGCGGGAGTTAAGGGGCGGTGCACCCTGTCTAAATTGGGCATTGAAAACATGTACCATCCCCAGGCGCACGACACGACACACGCCTCCTGTCTGGTACCATTGCGCCCAATTGCATCGTAGTGAAGGCACCACAGACCTATCCCGCTCCGCCAAGCGGGTAGCTTACGACGACAAGACAGTTGGATTGGACATTTGTTTCCATGGTCAATCACTACGTATGGGTCACTGACGACCGAAATGGCAGGACGACGAGTTTTCAAGTCGCGGTCAGAGACGGTGTAGAGGAGAAGCTTTAGATCTTTAGGATAAGATCACCCCAGAGCCGCTTGTCGGACCTTGGGACCCACTTGTAAGGTGCCCGACCTTACTATAAAAGGACCTCGTAGCCATCGTTACAAAGGAGAGACAACTTAGACGCTTATACACGCTCAAGCAATACAACATACACATACCGTGGAGTAGAGTGTTATGCTTCAGCGGCCTGAACCACGTAAAAACCACCGTCTCACCATCTTTCGCTCGTGCAACCTCACCTGAGAACTAAGTGCCCCCCGATCAAGAATCTCCACGGACTGCTCTCAAAGCAGGTCCGGAAGAAGTGTCGCAAGAACACTTCGACAGGTACCATTTAATTTCTTCTTCTCTTAAAAACCATGTCAATCTGTCCTATAGACTTTGTTTTAAATTTATTTCTTCACTTTGTAGTGGAGTCGACACCGCTTTTTACCTAACTCGTCTACCTTATCTAGATCTCCTTCTTCTCCTTTTTATACTAACCACTTACATTTTTTGACCAACCTCTTAGGTGTTTCCTAAGTCTACGCATCTTAGCTTGCCATGCATACATTGGAGACTGACGACTTCCAGCAAAAGGGTCATTACTGGAGAAGGGTAATGTGCCTGCAGAGTCCTGCAAAAGGGGAATGTGGTCTGATACTTGTCTTGTGAGAGTCATTACAGTTGCTAGCAGATGCTTATTTTTCCACTCTATTGAGATCATGATACAATCCAACTTTTTATATGTTACGCTTTGTAAAGCATTCGCTTAGGTAAATCGTCGACCAGACAATTCCAATTCTCCCAGATTGAGTCCATCAATGACCGCATTGAACAAAGATGGCCATCTGTAATTGAAGTTACCTTTATTTTTCTCATTTGGGTCTCTCATTATATTTTCACTAAACTTTTAGCTTCGAGTAACCCTGAAATGCAAAGTGATTGCACGGGACCTTATCACATCCAAGTTCCGTGACCAAACGCGAAATGTAATCGAATGGATAGTGGCTGAACTTCCTTCGCTTTTTGAAATAATTCCAGTGCAGGTGAGATGGCCCTGACCTTTCCACGTCTGCGTGTGTATTTCAAGGCAGCTTAAGCTGTTTTTTTCATCTTTGATACAATGTACTCTATGTTTTCTCCTTTGAAATGGCTAAACATCTGCCTTTTGACGTTATAAAATAGAAATACTACATTACAGAGGTCTGAAAACAACCTTCATTTTAGATAATCGTTGATTTGTCTTTAAAATTTGTGTCACTCTCCAGACTCTGCACCGAGCGAGTGAGGGCGGCGGTAGGCATGCGAAGCGCGGTGGTGGACGGCATAGCAGGACACGACAGCACGACGGGTGTGATCGTAGGAGTTGAGGAAGATGAGTAATTTTTAATTTGTTAATTTATAATGATTACGTTAGTTGTAAAATAATAATATAAATAATCAGATGATTTAATAGATAGTACAAAAACATTAGTTTTGTTTATTATCAGAATTAACTTGTAATTATAAAATTATTTGTTATTAATATTAATTAGTTGTTAATTACCCATCGTCTTGAACTCTAGATCGAAAAAGAAATGTGAGGGTGGCCATAATTCTTGGAAGGATGAAAAGATACCATTCGATCGCTTATTTTAGTAGCTGCGCCATCACAAAGGCTAGCAATATGCATGCATGTGAGCGGTCCACTCTCCACAGTCCACACGTAGAACGTAAGGTCGTAAGCCCCTTCAGCGTGGCATCGGGGGAGGGGGGCATCGGCGCCTCAGACATCGGACCAGGTGACCTTAAACTCTCCCATGCCATCGTCGAGTCCCAGCGCCTTCCACACCGCCGGCGACCCGTCCACGACGTTGTTGGGGCACGGCGGCTCGAAGTTGTGGTCCGAGTCGCAGCCGTTCACCGAGTCGCACTCGTCGACGACCTTGGCGACCACGGACCGCCCGTTCGCGGCCACGCGGACCATCTTGCCGCACCGGCGCGTGCCGTCGAGCCGCAGCCACCCGGAGGACAGCGCGACCACCCGCTCGCTGTCCGCGTGGTAGCGGTTGTCGCAGAAGGACGGCGCGCCGCCGTCGCCCCCCTTGGCGAAGCTGTTCAGCGTCAGGGTCGCCGGCGTGCTGTCCGTCACGGGAGGCGAGCACCTGAACTGCGGGTACTTGTGGCCCGTGACGCAGCAGTCGGAGCCGTTCTCCGTGTTGCACTTGTGGCTCTTGCCTTGGAGGTAGCCGCTGACGCGGCAGGTGCCGCTCCCTGGCTTCGGATGGTGCTTGCCCGCCGTCGCTGCGGAGACGGCGTGGACGTGGAGGGAGAGGACCTGCAAGAGGGCGAGCACCGCCAGTAGCTTCGATCGTGTTAGCCATGCTGGCGAGCTCCTTACCCGACCAAACTCTTGCTGCTGCTGCTGCTGGTGCTTGTGGTGTAGGAAGGGTGCGCTTTATATAGCACGGAGGCGACAGCAACCGCGATGAAGTTTGATTTAACTGGTAATGTAAATTTCTTGGTTTTGCAACCGGGTAGCTTGGTTGGTCGATGGCTCGTAACTTTGGGCGGTGAAAGGCTGGAGTAAATATTATTTGTTTTTGCATTTTTAATACTGTGTAAATTAAACAGTTAGATTTTGTTTCATGAGATGAGAGCAGTCCGTGGCCGTAGTTGTACTTTGCCTTGTTTCCTGAATCTGACTGAATGAGATTCCAAAGTATTACAGTACTATATGCAGGACGTTTTTTGTCAATTTATCCGAAATCCAAGTATGGTGAGATGCGATGTTATCCGTGCATGGATGTAGGAATCTAAGTTCATTCGTTCGTCATCTTCCTAGCTCGTATATATAGTTTGCCAAATGGGCCAAGCCCGTCGGGCGGCCCGATACCCGACCCGAAAAAGCATGGCCCGAGCCCAAGCACGGCCCGATGCGATCCGTGTCGGGCCGACATGAGCACGATGGTCGGGCCGTGCTTGAGCCGCCTCATCAGCCCGTAGTGCCAGCCCGAGCCCGACACGGTTAATGGATCGGCCTGATATTGGCCCGTCATCTTTTTAAATCTCATATCTGGACCGTTGATTGCAACATCTATTTCCAACCGTTGGATCCAAATAAGATGTAGATAAATACCCACCCATATTCCCAAACCCTAACCACCTCTTCCCAACCCTAGTCGCCAGTGACCAGCAGCCTAACGCCCCGCCCCGCGTGCCTCCTGAGATGATGCCGCCAGCCGCGTCGGACGCGCTGGAGCTGCCGATCGCAGCCTTTCGCCAGCCGTGCTCGAGGCGCCACCCGGCGAGCTCCAGGCACCAGCTGCGCTTAAGGCGTCGGCCGTCGCGCCAATCGCCAGGCCCCGTCCGCTGCAGCGTCGCTGGCCACGTCGAAGCCGCAGCGCCCCTGCCGCCATCCGCGCCGTCCCGCCTCCGGCCGCCTCCGAGTTTCCCGTCGGGCCGTCGTGCAGTGGAACCCGTCGGGCCGCCGTGCCGGCCCGACACGAAAAAGCGGCCGCCGTGTCGTGCTTGAGCCGCTGTTTCGGCCTGGCGGCACGGCTTCGTGTCGGGCCGCTTCGTGCTGGGCCGCAATCGGATCATGCCGGGCTCGGGCCGGGCGGCCCATTTAGCAAACTATACTCGTATAGCAACATTTGATTGCTGCTATTTCTCACCTGTCATTTCTCGCTGGAGGAGCGTGCCCCTGCCACTAGTTAGTTTTTGCCATTTTTTTTTCAGAAACTCAGTACTACACGCGCCTGAAAATAAGATCCTTTAGGACCATTGATTCTGCTTTTGAGATTTATGCGCAACCTTATCTTCTCCACTCAAATGCTTGACTGCTCTAACCCTATTGAACGCTCGGCAACGGTCGACCATTGATTATATTCGTAAAATAGGAAATTAAAATGACTTTGTAAATGTACAGGTCATAGAAAAATTGTTACTTTTTTTAATTATTAGGATTATCTGTTAAATATCTGATGGAGAGTTTTAGTGTAAAAACAGAGTGACTATTAATTGAACGTAAATCGTGTGGCTCATGGAAAATTATTGCACGATTATACCAAAGCGTGGTTTGCAATCTAGCGGTGCCATTAACAAGACAAAGATTTGGAACGGTAATCAGAAACTAAACATCAAGGTTTTGGGCCCTCATATCCAGCCCACGGGCTTAATTCGTTCGATTCGATCCATTACGTTGGGCTCTCTCCCTCCGACGACGACGGAGACGGCTGCACGGCGGCCACGGGTCCTCGGCGCATCGAGGCGCCACGCGTCGACGGCATCTGTCGAGGTGGCGCGCTGGGCACTGGCGCCACCGCGCCGGCGTGCAGCGGTATGGGCCTCGCTGTGGTGGGCCTATCATTTTTTTTTAATCTGTGGATGATCAATTGTCCGATTTCTAGCGGGAATTTTTTTATTTTAGCATTATTAATTTATTATTTAATTTTAATAGCATCTGAAATTTTCTTTTTGCAAAATTAGCATCCCTGCCGTTCACGGTGTGGACGACTTGCCACGTGGCAGCACATGTGACAGTCTAAAAATTCTAGTTTTTGTTTACTTTTGGGCGCCTATTTTAAAATACTTACAGACATATTTTGAAAATGTTGTTATTGAAGAAAATGTAGTATACAATGTGTACTACAAATTCGTCCACAACAATACTTCCAAAATATGTCTCTAGGTATTTCAAAATAGCCGTTCAAAATTGAATAAAACTCAGCAAAATTGGGCTGCAGAGGCAAATTTGCTGAGTTCAATCACTTTTCGACGACTATTTTAAAATAATTAGATAAATATTCATGAAATTTTAATATCGGATAACTGCAGCAAAATATTTACTACATTTTATTCAATAACAATATTTCAAAAATATATTTCTAGGTATTTTAAAATAGGTATCCAAAAGTGAATGAAACTAAGAAAATTCGTGTTGCAGAGGCAAATTTGCTGTGTTTAGTCACTTTTGAATGGTTATTTTAAAATACTTAGAGATATATCTTGGAAATGTAGTTATTGAATAAAATGTAGTAAAAATTGTTATCTACAGTTATTCCAGTATCATAATTTTCTAAATTTGTACCTATGTACTTAAAAGGACCGTCAAAATGTGACTAAACTCAGCAAATTTGCCTCTGCAACGCAAATTTGCTGAGTTTTATTCACATTTGAACGGCAATTTAGAAATATTTAGAGACTTATTTTAGAAATGCTGTTACTTAAGGAATTGTAGTACATATTGTATTCTATGTTTTTCTCAATAACAAGATTTCCAAAATACGTCTCTAAGCATTTTAAAATAGGCGTCCAAATGTAAACAAAAACCAGTATTTTTGAGACTGCCACATGTGCTGCCACGCGGGAAGCAGTCCACGCCGTGGACGGCAATCCGGCAAGTCGTCCACTTCGTAGATAGCAGGGATGCTAGTTTTGCAAAAAGAAAATTTCGGATGCTATTAATATTAAATAATAAATTAATAATGCTGAAATAAAAAACAGTCACAAATTCTTCGAAACACATCAATCACAATGTCAGTTGCGGTCCGACGTAAGTTAACTAAGCTAAGTCGGCTGAAGTGGGCCGACGTAAGTTAGTGGACTTACGTCGGCCGACTCACGTAAATTATGTTGGCCGACGTAAGTGTTCGAGTTTCCTATAGTGTCGGTTCATCACCGACGACAATTTTCCATTCATATATCGTTTTGCCATTGGCGAGTAGCTGTCGATCGATCAGTTTACAGTAGTGCTGTCAGGTGTCAACTCTACCACGTGCATTTTCAAATCTTGCCTAATTTAATTCAACGTTTAGAACTCAAGAGGGTGAATGACAAGGATTCCATCACAGCAAAAACGAAGAGAAAAAAACTAGCTAGTGGCAGGGGGCACGCCAAGGAGGTTCCAACGAGCTGGGAAGATTAAAAGAGAAGAAAGCAATCAAAGTTGCTATACGAGCTAGGAAGATGGGTAGATGACAAAATGAATGAACTTAGATTCCTAGATCCGGGCACGGATATATAACATCACATCTGACGATAATTGGATTCAGATATATTCACAAGAAGTGATCTGCATATAGGAGTACTACTTTGGAACCTCATTCAGCCAGATTCAGGACAAGGCAAAGTACAAACTATGGCCACGGACTGCTCTCATCTCATGAAACAAAATCTAACTTTTTAATTTGCACACTATTAGAAATGCAAAAACAAATAATATTGACTCCAGCCTTTCACCGCCCAAAGTTACGAGCCATCGACCAACCAAGCTACCCGGTTGCAAAACCAAGAAATTTACTTACCAGTTAAATCAAACTCCATCGCGGTTGCTGCTAGCTGCCTCCGTGTGCTATATAAAGCGCACGGTTCCTACACCACGAACACCAGCAGCAGCAGCAGCAGCAAGAGTTTGGTCGGGTAAGCAGCTCACCAGCATGGCTAACACGAAGCTACTGGCGGTGCTCGCCCTCTTGCAGGTCCTGTCCCTCCACGTCCACGCCGTCTCCGCAGCGGCGGCAGGCAAGCACCATCCGAACAAGCCAGGGAGCGGCACCTGCCGCGTCAGCGGCTACCTCCAAGGCAAGAGCCACAAGTGCAACACGGAGAACGGCTCCGACTGCTGCGTCACGGGCCACAAGTACCCGCAGTTCAGGTGCTCGCCTCCCGTGACGGACAGCACGCCGGCGACCCTGACGCTGAACAGCTTCGCCAAGGGGGGCGACGGCGGCGCGCCGTCCTTCTGCGACAACCGCTACCACCCGGACAGCGAGCGGGTGGTCGCGCTGTCCTCCGGGTGGCTGCGGCTCGACGGCACGCGCCGGTGCGGCAAGATGGTCCGCGTGACCGCGAACGGGCGGTCCGTGGTCGCCAAGGTCGTCGACGAGTGCGACTCGGTGAACGGCTGCGACTCGGACCACAACTTCGAGCCGCCGTGCCCCAACAACGTCGTGGACGGGTCGCCGGCGGTGTGGAAGGCGCTGGGACTCGACGATGGCAAGGGAGAGTTTAAGGTCACCTGGTCCGATGTCTGAGGCGCCGATGCTCTCCTCCCCCGATGACACGCTGAAGTCGCTTACGTTTTCTACGTGTGGAAAGTGGACGCATATAGTATATGTGAGTGTCCAAGTGTGTGCTGCTCACATGCATGCCCATTGCGTGTGATGCTAGTCTCGGTGATGGAGCAGCTACTAAATAAGCCATCACCTCGTATTTTTCATTTTTCATCCTTCCCAGAATTGTGACCATCGTCATATTTCTCTTTTATTTTCAAGAAAAATGTGTTGTACCTCAGCAATGCATTCATGTGTACTATGTTAGTAAGAACATTGTGATTTGACTACACATCTCAAAGCGTTATTTATTCCTTACAGTACATAATAAATTCAGAGGAGCGGGATTCAACCCGTGTGGCGAGCGCAGGCGTTGTGCGCCTCGCCAACACGGGTTCTATTCCCGGGATCGCCCAGGATATCTTACCAGAATTTATTCCCAAATAATTTTAGTCTCAAGCGTGAAGATACGATGGTAGTGCAACGTCTCCGTCGCGCATCGGATTCCGGTGGATTTCGGTGATCTTTCTCAGAACGCTCTTACAAGCCGTGTGTAGTTGTAGGGCTGATTGTGTGTGGGTGTGTGTGGTGGTGTGAGTGAGTGTGTTTACACAAAAACGGATACTGAGGTGTTACAGATAGTTAAAACGTTGTGTTAGCCCACACAACAGTTTGAAATTTTTTTAACCATAGCTTAATTAACAGCACAAACATTTGGAAGTATAATGAAACTCAACATCAAGGTGTTGGGCCCGCGCATCCAGCCCACAGGCTCACTTCGTTCTATTCGACCCATTATCAAATTTCAAGAGTGAAATACAATGTTGAGTGCGCCCTCCCACCTACGACAAATATCTGTTAGCAACTGTCGAGAACAACCTTGACTCAGTTCATGCGCTGCGCACGCCTCACGATCATGTACCATGCATGCACCACGTATCCTACATACTTAGGATCGACGGTAGCACCTCAAGCCTGCTGGCCATCCTATTTAAGTACCCAACAGATGTACTCATCATTCACTGAATCAATCTATTATACATTCTCACATGGTATGAGACGTCCGACGTTCTTCTCCCTGATCCGATCTCATGGAGTTCCACAACCCCACTTTCTCTCCAACTACCAGATCTTCTTCTCATTCCTCCCTCACCGGCAATGACGATGGTCGTCACTCTACTCAAGCTGCCTCGCTGGAACTTCTTCAGACCGTCAACATACAGTCCCATGTTTCGGTCACCCTGGAACTCTCTAACCCGAACTATTCGAACTGGAGAACGTTCTTTGATTCATTCATTAGAAAATTCGGTCTCACCAGCCACATCGCCTCTCCTACTTCCATCCTCAACCGCGACAAAGATTGGCACCGAATTGATCAGTGTCTGGTCAATTGGATCTATACCAACTGCGCTCCGGAGGTGTGGAAACTAATACGCCAACGCAAAACTGACACCTTCACTCTCTGGGAGGCTCTCAACCAGCTCTTCTTTGATAACCAGCTGCAAAGAGCGGTATTCTACGAGGCTGAATTCTGCAATCTCAACCAGGGGGCGAGCGATCTCTTCGTCGCCGATTACTGTGCCAAACTCAAGACCCTTGCCGACAACCTTTGTGATGCCGGCCAGCCCGTATCCGAGCAATCTCAGGTTCTCAATCTTCTCCGAGGTCTGAATCCCAAATATCGCCATGCCATCTCGGCCATTACCTTGAGACAGCCAACACATACATTCTTGAGCGCCAGATCCCACCTACTCATGGAGGAACTCTTTGACATGCAACGTGCCAACACCGTCGCCCAACATGCCTTGGTGACTCAGTCTACACAATAGCAAGCAGGCGACTCCAATCAAGGCGTTGGCCGATCTGGTGGCCATGGTAGTCAAGGTTGTGGTCGTGGACGCGGCTGTGGACATTGTCGAAATATTCATGCGACACTTCCCCCGGACCTGCAATGCGAGCAGTCTGCGGAGATTCTTGATCGGCAAGGCTTAGTCCTCGGGAGAGATTGCGCGTATGAAATATGTTGAGACGATGGTTTTACGTGGTTCGGGCCGCTGGGGTGTAATACCCTACTCCACGATGTGAGTTGTATTGTTGGTGTGAATGCGTGTGTTGAGTGTGTATGAGTTGAGATCCCTTGTAATAGTGGCGGTCCGGTCCTTTTACGGACAAGGTCGGACGCCTTACTAATGGGGCTCGGGGTCCGACAGGTGACTCCAGGGCGATCTTATCCTAAAGATCTAAGGATTCCCGCACAAGTTGCCTCTAAATGCGTCTTGAAGACCCGCCTTCTTGCCACGACGAGCGCCAGTGGCTATGCGTAGTCGTTGATGATGACAGGGAATGTCCCATCCGTCTTGTCAATGTAAGCTACCCACTTGGTAGTATGGGGTAGCTCTGCGGCACCTTCACTGCGATGTGACTGGACGTAGCAGTACCTGACATTGGCGTGCGCCTGGAAAAGGCGCGTGCCTTTAATGCGCGACAGGACTGGACGCACCACTCTTTACTCATCTGGGTCCACAACCCATTGCAGGTCATGGGACATATGCCAGCTCTGGAGCCCTCCTCAATGGAAGCAAGGGCCCGGAGCCAGAGGACGTGTGGCAGCTCCGGATACCTCCTCGATGGGAGCAAGGGCCCGGAGCCAGAAGATGTGTGGTAGCTCCGAAGACCTCCTCGATGGAAGCAAGGGCCCGGAGCCTGAGGACGTGAGGCAGCCTCGAAGTCTGTCTCAATGGGGAGGCCAGGTCCGGAGCTACTTTTAGCTTCTATGCTGGGTACCCAGTCTGCAGGGTACCGACAGAGGCCCCCAGGACCACCTTGAGAGAGGTGACGATCCCACAGGTGAGGCCTTTATCTTGTCTTGTAAAAGTGACGCCAGCGGACCCCCTCAGGGCGCCGGAGCTCGGAGAAGTGACATCGGCGGATCCCTTGGAGGGCGTCAAAGAAGTGATGCTGGCGGCCCCCTTGGGGGTGCCAGAGCTCGAAGAAGCAACGCCAACGGCCCCCTTGCGGGGAACCGGAGCTCGAAGAAGCAACGCCGGTGGCCCCCTTGGGGGGGCGCCAGATCTCGAAGAAGTGACGCCGACGGACCCCTTGAGGGGCATCAGAGCTCGAAGAAGCGATGTCGGCAGCCCTCTTGAGGGTCGCCGGATCTCGAAGAAGTGACGTCAACGGCCCCCTTGGGGGCACTGAAGCTCGGAGAAGCGTTGACGCCGCCTACCACGGACGTGTAGAACATCGATAGTAGGCTCTCGGTATGTCCTGCACACACGATAGACTAAAAGTATTTTTGCTCGCCGGTCACCACTTCCCTTCTCTTTAGTTTCGTTATGGCTTACGGTCCTTAGCTAAGATATGGGGCATGGGTAATTCGGTGCACAACATTCAAAGTATGGTCGCTGCCTTGCTCAGAGCATGAGACGTCCGACCCCCTATACTCAGTTGTTAGCACTGGGAGGCAAGGTGCGCAGGCTTAGGGTACGGAACTAGGCTAAGCAGGTTGTACACTCTGGACCTCCAGCTCAGTGTTAGCCTTCCAGAAGTGAGAACCATTCAACGCCATGGACCCCGAACAAGAAAACGACCATCGGACAACAAACATATTGCAGGTACCTCATGCGGGCCTGCCTTTAGCAGGATAGCGTAACTTCGACTAAGACGAGACAGGGAAAGAAGGATCGTGCATACGACAGGCAATATGTGAAAACGAGCATAACTTCATGAACATAAATTAATGGGTAATTAAATTAACATGGTAATATAGTGTGACAGTATCCAGATTATGGTTATTGTCTTGCTCAGGAGTATGGGTTGTTCGGACCCTTAGCACTTAGCCGTAGCGCTAAGGATGCAGGGTGTACATGCTTAGGATGCAAGGCTAGGCTAAGCAGGCTGCACACTCTGGACCTTCGCTGGCATTAGTAGAAGTATGAGCCAACCGACCCCCAGTACTCAGCCGTTGTGCTGGGGAGGCAAAGTGTACACACTTAGGGTGGAGGATCATGCTAAGCAGGTTGTACACTCCGGACCTCCCGCTGGTGTTAGCCTTTCAAGGGAGGGACCGTTCAACACCACGAGGCCCAAGCAAGAAAATAACCAAAAGACCTCAGATTCCTCGACTCCCGCCTTGTTCAAGGTGTATGCCTTCTGGCCCCCAATACTCTGCCATCAGCCGTAACGCTGGTAAAGCAGAGTGCGCACGCTTAGGATATGGAACCAGGCTAAGCAGGTTGCACACACTGGACCTCCCGCTTGGCGTAGACCTTTCATGGAGTACCGTATGGCACCATAGGACCGCAAACAAGTGGACGATAAAATTTCAAAAAAAAAACCGGATACACCACAACTACCTTAAGTAGACCCGCACTCTGTCCGCGCTCGCAGCAGACAGCGTCGTTGTTGTCGTGGTGACTGGAAACCACTTGATGTACTGCCCATGAGACCCCTTAGAGGCCCCTGGTAGGTGTGGCCAACTCGTTGGGCACTCCTACCACTTAGTCACAGGATGTCATTGGTGAGCTCCTGGCGGAGTGCGAGAGCTTGGGTAGTTGACGCCGACGGGCCCCTTGGGGGCGCCGGACTTGAATTGTCATCGAAGAAGTCTCCGGCGGCGATGGCGAAGAGGTAGCCGCCGAACTGAGGTGGCACCCACCCTCAACATGCGGAATGTCGACGGCGGGCCCTCTAGGAGGTGCTGGAGCTGGATGCTCCGATGGCGCCCATCATCACACGAAGAACATCGACGGCGGGCCCCCTGGGTGGTGCTGGAGCTGGATGCTCCGATGGCGCCCATCATCACACGAAGAACATCGATGGCGGGCCCCCTGGGTGGTGCTGGAGCTGGATGCTCTGGCAGCACCCACCATCAACACTAAAAAACATCGACGGTAGGCCCCCTGGGAGGTGCCGAAGTTGGATGCTCTGGCGACGCCCATCATCAACGAGAAGAACATCGATGGCGGGCCCCCTGGATGATGTCAGAGTTTGATGCTCCGGCTGCGCCACCATCAACAATGAGAAACGTTGATGACAGGCCTCCTAGATGGTGTCGGAGTTGGGTACTCCGACGGTGATGGAGGTTCAACTTCCTGCGAGAAAAAGCCCCTACCTGGCGCGTCAAATGTCGAAGTGTTCTTGCGACACTTCCACTGGACCTGCAATGCGAGCAACCCACGGAGGTTCTTGATCGGCAAAGCTTAGTCCTCGAGAGAGATTACGCGTATGAAAGATGGTGAGAAAATGGTTTTACGTGGTTCGGGCCGCCGGGCATAATCCCTACTCCACAGTGTGAGTTGTATTGCTGGTGTGAATGCGTGTGTTGAGTGTGTATGAGTTGAGATCCCTTGTAACGGTGGCAGCATGGTCCTTTTATAGACAAGGTCGGACACCTTACAAATGGTGTCCGGGGCCCGACAGGTGGCCCCAGGGCGATATTATCTTAAAGGTCTAAGACTTCTTGCATAAGCTGCCTCTGACAGCGGCTTGAAGACCAGCCGTCTTGTTGCGTTGAGCGCCAATGGCTATGCGTAGATGTTGATGATGACAGGGAACGTCTCATCCGTCTTGTCGCCATAAGCTAGCCACTTAGCAGTGTGGAGTAGCCCTGCGGCACCTTCACTGTGATGTGACTGGATGCAGCGGTACCTGACAGGGGCGTGTGCCGCACCTATGCACCTGGGGAAGGTGCACGCCTTTAATGCATGACAGGACAGGATGTGCCACCCTTTACTCATCGGGGGCCACAGCCCATTGAAGGTCGTGGGATACATGCCAGCTCCGGATCCCTCCTCAGTGGGAGCAAGGGCCCAGAGCCAGAGGACGCGCGACAGCTTCAGAGCTCTCCTCTGTGGGAGCAAGGGCCCGAAGTCGGAGGACGCGTGGCAACTCCGGAGCCCTCTTCGGTGGGAGCAAGGGCCCGGAGTCGGAGGACGCGAGGCAGCCCCGGAGTCCGTCTAGCAGGGAGGTCGGGTCCAAAGCTTCTTTTAGCTTGTACGTGGGGGTACCCGGTCTGCGGGGCACCGGTAGCTGTGGACACAACTCTGACGGGCGTCCACCAAACATGGCGAACAGCAACAACAGCAACCCTCAGTTCCCCCCGAACACGCCTTGGCGACCTAAGTTTAACCCCTGGACTGGGACGTTCCAGGCATGGCCAATGCCCCTTCGCGCTCCAACAGCCGGCGTGCTCGGCCCTCGGCCAGGACTGGCGCCACAACACGGCATGTACGCACAGCCTATCACTCCAGACTTTGCCGCAGCAACTACCACATCGACATCACCCTAGGATACACATGTCCTGCTGAGCGCCCTGAATAGCTCGGCAACCATGCATCCACAGTCCACATCGGACTGGTTCGTTGACTCTGACGCCTCTTCACATATGGCCAGTACTCATACTCCGCTTTCCTCAGTTCGTCCATTCCCTCACCATCAATTGGTTACTATTGGCAATGGTGCCCAGATCTCCATTACCCACACTGCATCTTCTACATTACCTATTGTGTCTCAACCACTATCTCTGTCTAATATTTTGCTCTCCACAATTTAATCTTTGTTCCACAGGTCACCCGTGACAACCTTGTTTCAGTGAAATTTGACCCTTTTGGTTTTTCTGTAAAGGATCTACAGACCAAAACCGTGATTCTTCAAAGTGATAGCACGAGTGACTTGTACACTGTTCGACTCCATCCACTCAAAGCACTTCATTCCCCTTCAGCATCCATCGACATGTGGCAGCAAAGACTCGTACACCCAGAGCGCCATAGTCTTCTACAAACACTTCGCAATTTCCATTTTTCATGTAATAAAGTTCGAGCACACTCTTGCACCTCTTGTCATCTAGGCAAGCACTTGTGGTTACCATTTCAGTCTTCCACAACAATTACTTTTTTCCATTTCAATTGTTACATTCTGATGTGTGGACGTCGTCTGTACCAAGTGTCTCTAGTTTTCAATATTATTTGGTCTTCCTTGATGAGTATTCACACTTTATCTGGACTTTTCCAATGCGCAACAAATCCGAAGTGTTTGACATCTTCGTGCAATTGCACTCATACGTCCACACACAATTCCACTTACCCATCATGGCACTACAGACAGACAACAGTTGGGAGTTTGATAACAATTCCTTCCGCTCCTTCTTCTCCACTCAAGGCATCATCTTCCGACTTACCTGCCCTCATACCTCACCTCGAAATGGGAAGGCTGAAAGAATTATACGCACTCTCAATGATTGTGTACGAATCATGCTCATCCACTCCCACGCACCTCCCTCATTCTAGGCTGAGACCCTCAACATTGCCACTTATCTCCTGAACCAAAGACCATGCCACCAGACCTCTCCTCTCTCATCATATGAAGCACTCTTCTTACAACCACCATTACACCAAAATCTACATGTTTTTGGTTGTCTGTGTTTTCCTAACCTCTCAACAACAACAACAAACAAACTCGCAACCCCCTCTGCCATTTGTGCCTTCCTGGGATATCCAGCTGATCATAAGGGCTCAGGTGTTACAATCTAGCCACACAAAAAAGCATAGGTCCCTCCTTGTTACCTTTGAAGAACACCAATTTACCTTTTCCTTCTCAGCCGACAACAAATCAGCGAGCCCATCCTCCGCCAACAACAATCCTCCGCTGCCACCTGTGACGGATCAACCTCAAAATCAGCATCCTCAACAACCCGCGCCTCTGACCCAACCTGACTCACCTAGCTTTCCGCACTGCACCCCACACCAATCGCATGACGCGCCACAGCCAAACCAACACAGATCCCCACGCCCGAATCTGCTAGCACGACGACCACGTCCATCGCCTCATTTATTGCCCTCCACCTCCACACTGCATGGCTTATCCCGATGTACAGACGTCGTTCCCCCACTCAGCCCCATCCACACGCCACGTCTCCACTGACCGTTCAGCCTCACCCATGCACGGCGTTGCTACAACCAAGGCACATGCACAACCACCTACTATCCCCACCGCTGATCATTCAGGGCCGACTTTTGATCGATCGCCGATCCCTCCGCCTTCCTCTCAATGCCCGACCAGCTATCACATGATCACCCGCTCCAAGCTCGGAATCTGCAGACCCAACCCTAAATACGCCCTCTCCACAATCACATCCTCCCAGAATCTCTCACTCATTCCAACTTCCGCTCGAGCTGCCCTCAAAGACCCAAACTGGTCCAACGCCATGCAGCTAGAGTTCGACGCTCTACTCTCCAACAAAACTTGGTCGCTCGTCTCACCACCTCTTCATGCCAACATTGTTTCCAGAAAGTGGGTGTTTAAACACATGTTTCGACCCGATGGGACATTAAAAGATACAAGGCCCAATGGGTCGTGAGAGGTTTCCATCAGCGACCTGGAATTGACTTCAGAGAGACATTTGCTCCTATGGTCAAACCGGGGACTATACCCATTGTTCTCAGCGTCGCGGCTAGCCGGAATTGGCCTGTCAACCAGTGGGACGTCTCTAACACCTTTCTTCATGGCAACCTTCAAGAGCAGGTGTATTGCAAGCAACTAACGGGTTCACTGATCTTAAGCATCCACACGCTGTATGTCTACTCAATTGTTCCCTTTATGGCCTCAAACAAGCGCCGCACGCTTGGTTTCAACGTTTCGCTACCTTCTCTGCTCAAATGGGCCTGCAGTCTTCCCACTCTCACTCTTCGCTATTCATCTACCGTCAAGGCCACAACATAGCTTACCTTCTTCTCTACATAGATGATATCATCATCACAGCCTCCTCCACGACCCTACTACTTTCGCTCATCCACAAACTACAGTCTGAATTCGCCATAAAAATTTTTGGTACCCTCAAGTACTTTCTCAGCGTGGACATTCACTGCACAACCAAAGTTTTTTTCCTCCACCAAGCTGCATATGCCAATGACATTCTCACATGAGCCGGAATGACAAATTGTAAACCGTCCACCACACCAGTCGACACTAGCCCAAAACGATCGTTCAGCAACGGACCACCCGCTCCCAACCCTTTAGAATATCGCCAGATAGCCGTAGCCTTACAACACCTAACCATCACACGTCTCGATATTGCCTACGCCGTCCAGCAAGCATGCCTCCATATGCATGACCCCCGTGAGCGCCACTTCAATCTACTCAAACACATTCCGTGTTACGTTCGTGGAACCACAACCTTTGGCCTCCACATCTTTGCATCTCCATCTACCGATATCATAGCTTATACCGACGCGGATTGGGAAGGATGCCCAGACACACGCCGGTCCACGTCTGGCTATTGCATCTACTTGGGTGACACAGTCATCTCCTGGTCGAGCAAGCGCTAAGCCACCGTGTCGCGGTCTAGCGCAGAGGCCAAGTACGAGGCGGTGGCTAACGCCGCAGCTGAGTGCATGTGGCTTCATCAACTGCTCCGAGAATTACACTGCCCCGTCGAAAAAGCGACACTTGTACATTGCAACAACATCTCGACTGTCTACATGACAAACAATCCATCACATCATCAGCGCACGAAGCAAATCGAAATTGACATCCACTTTGTGCGCGAGAAGGTTGCCATTGGAGCACTAAGGATGTTACATGTTCCGTCGAACAAACAATTCATAGACATTATGACCAACGGATTAGCTTCTAGCCTCTTCAACGACTTCAAAGACAGGCTCTGCATGGGGTTTTAGCAACTGCTGAGAACGACCTTGACTCAGTTCATGCGTTGCGCACGCCTCACGATCATGTACCAAGCATGCACCACGTATCCCACGTATAGAGAGATGATTATCTTCTTCATTGATTTGTCCAGTGTCATACATATAGGCCTGCTGCCGATGGCTCCAAGCCCCCAACGTCCAACGAGAGGAGGGCGGGCATGCACGTAGCAGATCCGATACATGCGTGCATGCGCGCGAGACGTGGGCACATTGGTGCCATGCAACTAGCGGATTCTGTTACAGGACGCCGGAATATTGTTTCTACACCCCCCCTCAGTTGTAGCATCCTGTGAAACGATGCATAAACTGCGTCGAAAATCCTCATACAACGATGTGGGCAAGCCCTTCGTCATAATGTCTGCAAACTGTGATGATGTCGGCACGTGTAGAATCCGTAAATCTCCAACAGCCACCTTTTCGCGAACAAAGTGAATGTCCAGTTCTACATGTTTGGTGCGGCCGTGATGCACTGGATTTTGGCTCAGGTAGACAGCGGAGATGTTGTCGCAGTACATGACGGTGCTTTTGTTGATGGTGACGTGGAGCTCTTGTAAGAGTTGACATAGCCAACAACATTCTGCTGTGGCGTTAGCAACTGCGCGATACTCCGCCTCGGCGCTTGAACGGGAGACTGTGTTTTGCCTCTTGGATGACCAGGAGATGAGGGAGTCTCCAAGGAAAATACAGTACCCCGATGTAGAACGGCGAGTGTCTGGGGAGCCTGCTCAGTCAGCGTCGGAGTATGCCGTAAGTGCCGATGAAGCCGAAGACACCAGTTGTAGACCGTAGTTAAGTGTACCACGGATGTACGGCAGGATCCTTTTGACAAGGGTCCAGTGTGCATCACGAGGTGCGTGCATGTAGAGGCAGGCTTGGTTGACGGCATACGCAAGGTCTGGCCGCGTCAACGACAAGTACTGCAACGCACCCGTAATACTGCGGTAGAAGGAAGCATCCTTAACGAGGTTGCCGGCTGTTGAGGAAGTCTTTGGCTTGGTGTCGACGGGGGTGGCCGCCGGTTTGCAGTTCAGCATACCGGCACGCTCCAGAATTTCTTCAGCATACGTCGTCTGGTTGAGGAAGAATCCTGTAGGTGTACGACGCACGTGGATGCCCAGGAAGTAATGCAGCGGCCCAAGATCCTTCATGGCAAAGGATCCACGAAGACGACCGACGATCTGTTGAAGAAGATGCATGGAGGAGGCAGTGAGTACTATATCGTCGACGTAGAGGAGAAGGTACGCCATGGAGCCGCCATTCCTGTAGGTAAAAAGCGATGAATCGGAACGGGTTGCGGTGAAGCCGATGGTCCGCAACATGTTGGCGAAGGTGGTGAACCATGCCCGTGGCGCTTGTTTAAGCCCGTACAAGGACTTAGACAAGAGACAGACATAGTCTGGATGCTCGTCGTCGATGAATACCGTTGGCTGGGAGCAGTAAACGCGCTCATGGAGGTCACCATGCAAGAACGCGTTTTTGACGTCGAGTTGGTGAACAGGCCAGTTCCTGGAAGCTGCAAGATGGAGAACGGTGCGGATCGTCGCAGGCTTGACGACAGGGGAGAAAGTCTGGTCGAAGTCGATCCCCTGACGTTGCTTGAAGCCTCGGACGACCCACCGGGCTTTGCGTCGCTCGAGGCTGCCGTCGGCGTGTACCTTGTTTTTGAACAGCCACTTGCCGGTGATGATCTGCACTCCTGCAGGCCGCGGGACAAGAGTCCAGGTACGGTTGGTGCACAGTGCGTCGTACTCCTCCTTCATGGCAGCGAACCAAAGCGGATCGCGAAGAGCAGCTCGAACAGAGGTTGGAGGAGGAGGGGGCTGTATGGTGGATATGCCAGCGTATTTTGGGTTGGGAAGATATATGCCAGACTTGGATCTAGTAATCATATGGTGGCGTATGGGGCTGGAAGTTGTTGCTGGACCGTCGCAGTGTCCCGATGATACCGCTGAGATGGGAGGTAAATTTGCGGAGGTGGGTGCGATGTGCGAGAGTTGAGATCCGGAGGGATCTACACATGCGGGAGAGGCGGGAGCCGTTGTGGACGGAACGTCCTGCATGGATGAGGATGCATGCGGCTGCTGCAAGTTTTGGAGATCCGAGCCCTGCATGCGAGAGACCGGCCACGTGAGAGGGTGGGTCCGAGTTGTTGTAGAAGGCTGTGGTGCGGCCGGTGACGGCATGACAGGTTGTTGGATAATATCTGATGCTGCATGTTGGTGGGACCCATGTGTTACAGTGTCATGCAGATCGGGTGGGTTGGCTGGTGCGTGCATGGTGCGCGCTGCAGGCGAAGGTTGTGTAGGAAGGAAAATAGGATCTGGTAGAGAACACGGCTGTGGCTGGCAGGAGCGGGAGTAAGGCAAGTTTCGGAACGAAAAAATGCTCTCATCAAACGTGACATGCCGTGATGTAATCACGCGCTGAGTCACTGGGTTAAAACAACGATACCCTTTGGTGGCAGCCGGGTATCCTATGAATATGCATGGCGAGGCTCTTGGCTGCAACTTGTGCACAGTGTTTGTTGAGGTGTTCGGGTAACACAAGCAGCCGAATATACGCAAGTGATTGTACTCTGGTTGGCGTCCGAGCAAAATCTCATGCGGTGTGAGTTTGGACCGAACACGGCAGGGGCGCCGATTTAACAGATATGTGGAGGTGGACAGAGCATCCGGCCAAAAGGATGGTGGTGCCGACGCATGAAGGAGCATGGTCCTCATGCTGTCATTGAGTGTGCGGATGATGCGCTCCGCCCGACCATTTTGTGGTGAGGTGTATGGGCACGTGAGTTGCATAACAATGCCATGGGTTGCAAGGAAGGAGTGCATAGCATGGTTGTCAAACTCTTTTCCATTGTCCGTGCGGATGCAAGATATTGGACAGTGGAATTGAGTGAGCACGAAAGCATGGAAGGATATAATTGTAGCAAGCACATCAGATTTGTTGCGGAGTGGAAAGGACCAAGCAAAGTGGGAAAAATCATCCAACACAACAAGGTAGAATTTAAATCCCGAGTTGCTCGGAACGGGTGATGTCCATAGATCACAGTGCAACAATTGGAATGGAAACATGCAAATAGAATCCGAGTGTGTGAAGGGAAGTCGTACATGTTTGCCGACTTGACAAGAATGACAAGAGTGATTGTCGGACTTAGTAAAACGAAAATTAAAATTTGATAGCAAGTGCCGGAGTTGCCCATGTCCTGGGTGACCAAGCCGTGCGTGCCAGAGCCCAGTGTCCATCATGGCAAGAAGACTCCGAGTAGACTGCTTATTGGAAGTGTGCTGATGAAGAGGGTAAAGGTCGCCCGATGAGTCACATCGGAGAAGAATCGTCCCCGTACGGAAGTCCTTGATAGAAAAAACAAATGGATCAAAAACAACAGAAACAGAGTTATCTCGAGTTAAGGCACGAACAGAAATAAGGTTTTTCACTAAAGTAGGCGAGATCAGCACATTGATGAGATGTAAGGTGGATGAATTTGTGGGAATGACTGCATGGCCAATTTTATGAACCGGCAGAAGAGAGCCATTGCCCACAATAATATTGGAAGGATGGACAGGTGCAGAGGAGGAAGATAGGATACCGGGATTGCTGGCCATGTGAGAGCTGGCGCCCGTGTCGAGCACCCAGTCGTTGCCGGTGTACTGGGCTGGAGGAGGCACTCCTTGCAGAGCACTCAGAAGGCCCGATGGTGCAGGCGACTGTTGAACACCATGCGTCGACATGTCAAGCAGTGGAGGTGCAGTCGCTGCGTACAGCGCTTGCTGATTGAAGGAGCCAGGGCGTGGGCCGAGAATCCCTGGATTTGGCGCACGCCAGAAAGGCATTTGCCATGCCTGCACAACCCCTGTCCACGGGTTGAGTGCGCCATTCCAACTGGGCCGCACACCACCAGCCTGCACGTTGCCTGGTTGCCCAGAGGGTGCGGCTGGGTGCTGCTGCTGACGACCGCCATTCTATTTGCGGCGTCGTCGGCGGTCACTGCCTGAAGAAGATTTGTTGCCGCCGACGTTGTTCTGGTTGGAAGCTGAACTTGTGGTCACGTTCAGGGTCGATGCTGTGGATGCTGGCACAGAAGAAGGTTTGCTCGCGGCCAGAAGTGCCATGTTTGCTTCCATTTTTGCTGTATGCGCCTGCCGTGCCTCATCCTGCAAGAGATAATCTCGCAGAAAGAGAAACGAGGGCAATGGCTTCATAGCAGTCAGCACAGATATAGCATGGCTGAACTTGGAGCCCAGACCTCGCAGCGCGTTGGTCATCATGGCGGAGTCAGAGACAGGGTGACCGACGTCACGAAGGATATTGGCGAGCTCTTTAAGTCGGCTGAAGTAGTCAGAGATCGTGAGATCGCCTTGGTACAAGCCATGAAATTCTTGAAGCGCGTAGACCGCGCGCTGGTCACCGTTGTCCAGAAACAAGCCACGGATAGATATCCAGAGACAGTACGCTGTCGGGCGCGGCGTATGGATCATCTTCATGAGGCTGGTGGTGATGGAATTGTAGATCCACGAGACGACGCACTGATCGACTTGCAACCATTTAGTGTTGTGCCACATGGCTTGCGCATCAACAGTACCGTCGATGTGGTCGAGAAGGCCGAACTTGCGTAGGGCAGCATCGAAGAAGGCGCTCCAGATGGAGAAATTAGAGTCTCCATAATCAAGCACGATAGGGACATGCGTGCGAATGTTGACGTGCTGGAGAACGGATGCGGCCACCGCAGGAGGAGGATCGGTGAATGGGTTTGAGGTAGAGGAAGAGCCGGCGGGGGAAGAAGGTAGGCTGGCCGCCATAGCGGCGGCGATGCGGAAGCGAGAAAGATCGTATTAGGCTGATACCATATAGAGAGATGATTATCTTCTTCATTGATCTGTCCAGTGTCATACATATAGGCCTGCTGCCGATGGCTCCAAGCCCCCAACGTCCGACGAGAGGAGGGCGGACATGCACGTAGCAGATCCGATACATGCGTGCATGCACGCGAGACGTGGGCACATTGGTGCCATGCAACTAGCGGATTCTGTTACAGGACGCCGGAATATTGTTTCTACACCACGTACTTAGGATCGACGGTTGCATCTCAGACCAGCTGGCCATCCTATTTAAATACCCAACCGATGTACTCATCATTCACTAAATCAATCTATTATACATTCTCACAATATCCATTCATCATTTTGCCATTGGCGAGTAGCTGTCGGTCGACCTGATTACAGTAGTGCTGTCGACCGTCAACTCTACCACATGTGCAATTACAAATCTTGCCTAATTTTAATCACACAACAACGGAAAACCAGAATATCTCCTCTTCGTCTTCGCCGCGCTTTTCGTTTCGCATTCCCCTGCTCGGTGCCTGTCTGCCCTTGTTTATTCAACACTGTCCCCTGTCGTCGTGGTTGTCTGCAGTTGTCACCGGCATCAGGCATCAACCGGTTCAAAGCTTCTTCCCGTCTAAACTAAGTTACACGTTCTTCGATGTGATCAGCCGGCCGGATGTCTTTCTTATCTTAATCATGACGCGAATCAGTGTGCATTATTGGCTTCGATCGCATCTCGTACGTAGCGTGTGACGAGGGAAAAAATGCTCGCTTGGCTGCAGAGGATGTCTGTCTCTGGCTGTGCTTAAAGGAAAGAGCGTCTCTCTGCAACCTCCTTCGGACAGAAGCCTGCCTGAGCTAATACTCCTTTTTTTAGTCGTTGGGTAGCTCAAAATTGAACTAACCAACAAACATAAAAAAACAAAGGAGTGACTGATCCCTAAACTAAGCAATCAAGCAGGATCAACCGATCAAATACTCGACCGCATTTCACGCTAACAGAGCCTTAATGTTCTCGCAAGTGGTCGCGCAGTTCGTCAACACACACTAGTTAAATAGATGGCGTTACTAACTGTTATCTCACCCGGCAAACAAGCTACTCCCTCCATCCCACAATACTTATCATTTAAGACAAAAAAATTAGTTTAAAATGGACTAGAATTATTGTTCTAAGTGACAAGTATTATAGGATAGAGGGAGTAATAAACCAGAGTGTGACAAATAATTTGAGATGAATAGAGTAAATATATTGCTAGTCCAACATGCTCGGCACGAACAGCCAGTCGTCACCTTGAAGCACCGTCGCCCGGCGGGCCAACCGTCTCAAGGAACAGGGCGGCTGCAGGGTCTCCGACGGCGCGACGCGGAGCACCCCGTGTCGCGCGAGCAACGCTGCGCCGGCCCGCCGCGTGGCGCGGTGGCTGCAGCGTCCCGATCGATCGATCACGTGAATACGAACGAAACCGCCCGCTCCCGGCCACGACATCCTGTCCAGCCTCCAGCGTGACGGCCCGTTTGCGTGTGCCCCATGTGCATCCCCTCGTCGTGCGCGCTCCGGTTTCTTTGACAAAAAAGTGTCATGCCGCGCCGCGCCGCGCCGACGGACGCACGCGGCTAGGCAGCCAGCCAGCAGCCCATCCACCAGAGCTTGAACCGTGATCCGCTCCCTTCCACGCGCCATCGCACCAACCGGGCGCGCCGCGAAAGCGCAGGCAAAAAACAAGCGGAAAGCGCCGCGGGGCCGGGGCCCTCGACGCGCAGTGCCGTTGGTGGCGGCAGGTGAAGACTTCTTCGAGCCCCCCGTCTCCATCACCCCGCCTCCTTCCCCCGACACGACACGCGTAAACCCTTCTGCTCCCCTTCACCGGCAAGCCTCCTCCCTGCCGCGCAAGTCAACCGCCTTTCCACCTCCTCTCCCTCCCTCCCTCCCCGCGTCCCGTTGCTGTGGCGAGACGCGTCGCGTCGTATCCTATATAGACGGGCGCGGGGATCACAGCTAGCGGCGAGGAAAGAGGGGGAGCGACACGCACGCACACACGCACGCGCAGGAAGAGGAGGAGATCAGGAGAGAGTGCGAGCAAAGCAAGGCAAGCTGCTGCGAGTAGTGGGGGTAACGTCATCTCACTTCGATTTTGCTTGTATTGCGGAGCTCGAAGCGGCAGCGAGGGGTGGTGCACGTGTAGCTGCTGAAGGTTGCGTTCGGCCATCATGGCGGATCACCAGAGGATCCACCCGGTGGACCTGGAGGCCGGGCGGAGGCCGTCGGCGCCGCTGATGCCGGGCGGCTCGTTTCGGTCGGACAAGGGCGACCCGGCGGCGGCGCCGCGCGGGGACTACCAACAACAGCAGCAGGGGACGCGGGGACCGGCGGGGGGCATGCTGCTGCCGCCGCCGCCGCACCGCGTGGCGCCGCGCGCGCCGCTGCCGCTGCCTCGGCCGCCGAAGCGGCGCGGCCGCGGGTGCTGCTGCCGATTCCTCTGCTGCGTGGTGGCGACCGTCGTGGTGCTCGCGGTGCTCGCCGCGGCGGCCGTCGGCGCGCTGTACCTGGCGTTCAGCCCCAAGGCGCCGCGCTACTCGGTGGACCGCCTCGCCGTGTCGGCGTTCCAGGTGGACCCGTCCCTCACGGCGCGGGCGCGGTTCGACGTGACGGTGACGGCGGTGAACCCGAACGAGCGCATAGGCATCTACTACGAGCCCGGGTCCGACCTGGGCGTGTGGTACAGCGGCGGCGGCGGTGGCGGCACCCGCCTCGCCCGCGGCGCGCTGCCGGCCTTCTACCAGGGCCACCGCAACACGACGGTGCTGGCGCTAGCGGTGGGCGGCCAGGTCCAGCTGGGCAGCGCGGTCGTGTCGGCGCTGCAGGACGCGCAGCGGATGGGCGCCGTGCCGCTCGTGTTCCGCGCCGACGTGCCGGTCCGCGTCGAGCTCGGCAGCCTCAAGCTGTGGAAGGTCACGTCCAGGGTCAAGTGCGACCTCGTCGTGGACAGGCTCATGGACGTCACCAGCCCCATCAAGATCAAGACCAGCAACTGCAAGTTCAGCTTGAAGCTCTGATTCATTGCTTAATTTGTTCGTGGTTTCTCTCATGGGAGCTAGAGAGTTCCTGCCTTCTTTGCGTGTTGGATTATTTGGCAGAGTGCCCCATTTGTGTAGGGGGCACTCCGGCCCGCACCGTCGTGTTCGTTTTGTGTTTGTGTACAGATGTATGTTACTGATAGAGAAGAATAATATGCACGGCTAGATCTTTATCACAGTTATTAACTGTTTTTTCGCCATTTTCATCTGATCTGGGGGATAGATCTTCAGAACAATTAAGCAACGTACAAAACAACCGACTATGCACATTACTTGAGTGGGGCCTATCTGTCAGTATCTTTCGACACATGTAGCTTGATAATGACAGGTCTATAACTTTGATGCAGGAACAGTTACAGGTGCACTAATGCTCAACTGCTCTACCTAAACGTGATGGTGAAGTGAAACAAAGTAAACTGACTTTCGTGGCATCAAACCATGTCACGTAGCTGATGGAGATGGTACAGATGGACAATCTTTACAGATCTGTGCGTTAGTGGTCTATCCGAGAAGAAGCCATCAAGTCAAAAATGCAGTTTACCTGCTCTCAAACAGAAGTTAAGAACAAGGATACTACACACACCGACACAATCCACAATAATTGACTTGCCAGGCACATAAGTGTGTAAAAACTATGTATCCCATAAGCCATAATATCAATCCTTTTATGTTCACAGGGCAAAGGCAAAGGCAGAACAACACACGAGTTCAGCAACAGTTAACAGTGGAGCAGGTGCTCCTCCGTTTTGTTGATGCATTTCATCAGTAGTACATCATGGAACGGTTGTGTTAAAATACATATATTCAATTCCATCCATTCAATCACTGCCTGAATTGTGCTTATGGCTAACTCTGAGTAGGTGTGTGATAGTATAATTAATAATGATCAGTGCCTAGATTGTGCTCGTGGCAATTTTAGAATAGGTGTATGTCTTGGATTAGCACTCGACTTTCACAATAACAAACTATCAGTACCGATGGGGCTGATCTCAGCTGTAAGGACAAGATGCTAAATAAAAGTGAATCGGACTGAAAAGCAATTTGACAACCAAAAGGTCCATTATCTCGTCTCTCTAGAGACCTGTGTTTGTAGTTTGTTTTCATATTTGACATACAAAGCACGGAGGGGCAGAAGGTGTAAAATTTGTATTTTGTTTCCTATTTGACATACAAAACACAAAAGGGTAGAAGTTGTAAAGTAGTTTCACTTAAAAAAAAAAGACTTAGACATTTGAGTACTAATGCTTCCTTTGAAGTTGTGATAAATGTATGAGTAGGGCTTATCACAAAGTTTATTTCATTTTTATTCAACTGAGTTGCTGTCTTGTAAGACTTTGGAAATTATACTAGTGATGCCTATTTTTAGGGATGAAAACGGTACGGTAAATTCCCGTACCGTCCGATGCCGTTTTCGAAAATTTCCGACGCGATTATCATTTTCGACAATTTCCGAAATTTTTGATCCGATTACCGTTTTTATTGGACATTGAAATTTGGTAAACGGAACGAAAACGATTTGGGCTGATTTCCGCCCGAATTGTCGGAATACCGTATTTTAATGGAAAATTTCCGAACAATAACCGAATAATTTCCGAATAGTATGTTGGGTCTAATGGATTGACATGTAATAAGCTCAATTTTTTAAATTTTTTTATTTGGACACTGGTTTGTATAAGAAGTTAACTCTAATTACATACAAATATTTATTTACTTTAAAATGTGTTTCTAAAGTGATTTCATTTCATATTGAAATTTTTTATAAAATAAAAGTAAAAGTTGTTGTCTCATATTTTGTACTTAAGTTGTTGATGTTATAGATGAATAATATTTTGGTGTGTTGATTTCGAATAAATATGAAACCGTTCCGATATCGATATACTTTCGATCCGATGTACCCGTTTTCGATATTTTCGATACCGTAAAAGTTTCCAATGATATCGTTTCCGATTCCGTTTCCGGAAATTTTATATGAAAATGAAAACGATTTCACTATTTTTCCGTCCGTTTCCAACCGTTTTCATCCCTACCTATTTTATTATTGCTAGTCTTTGTTATACTGACTCCGGTGAACATGATTCTATATTTTAGCATCCAAACATAACTCCGAATTTGATTCCTGGAAAATTTTTATTCCATGACATCCAAACAAGGAAATTTGATTTGAATCTGATTACACCATATTCAATTCCGTTAGAATGTAAGTCTAGGAATCAAGTTGCTAGAATCAATTTCAATTTCTTGGGATCCTAACAGGCTCATAGTGCAGGCCTGGGTTACGATCAATCGGTGTTGTTTACTTTTACTCCAAGAAAAGCTTAATCTTGGTGATTCGTGTTGGAGTGTTATTTCTTGCGGCTTCAGATTGATCCAAGCCGCGCATTAGTACATCGGACGGCTTACAAGGCCTTCCTGGGTTGATTCTGCTTGATCCAACGACAGCCCGGAGAACTTGAGGAAGAAGCGAAACGCACGAGCCGGCCCATAAACGCGCGAAGTCGGATAGAGAGACAGATACCAAGCACGCAAAGCAAAATTCTGCGAGGAAGCGCAGCCGGAGGAGGGACTAGGGAGGGCACGCGGCGGCGGCGGCGAAGCGGGAGGGGAGTCGATGGCGAGGACAGACAGCTGCTTGGCGCGCGTTGGTGCCGGAGTCGCCATCGGCGGCGCGGTCGGCGGAGCCGTCGGTAAGCTCCCGCTCCCCCCTCCACTAAAGCCCTAAACCCTAGCTCGGTCGTACCAATCCACGAGGGCTGCTTACCGCGGATGCAGTTGGTTGAAGTCGACTAGTCTTCAATTCTAGGGATCTTCTCGAGGTACCTGCTGATCCCGGAGGGGGGGGGGGGGGGGGGGGTGGTAGGCTGCGTGCTCTGTGGCCTCAGATGCAAGGGACAGGTGGCTTATGCCGTTGTGTTTGTTAGGAATAAGAGTTTCTGCAGGTAGAAGTAGGCCATGCAACTGAGGCGGCTATATAGATGCCGATTTCCCTAGTTGTGCGGTTTGTTTGCCCAATCGCTGAGCTTTAAGGGCTGTTGGTAGTATGGTATACTGTACTTTCGAGAATTTGATTTGATGGTGTGGTTGTTATGTCCCAGGACAAAGGTGGTGTCAAACTTGCGTTGCTTTTGATTTAGTTTTAATTGCTGATTTGAACTGGACATGGAAAGTTAACACTTAAAATCTATGTGACATTGTTTTTAAGTTTCTTCATTGGTATTCGGTGTTGAAAAGTCATCGTGCCGCTTGGTGGTTGTTTTGGACTTTGTTTGGGAAGAGAATATATGGTGGTCATTGGTGCCTTGGTAGTTCAAGGTTGGATTACTGGACATGGATGTTGCATTAAACTGCTCTTTTTGGTTAGTCCCTACTTTTGAGTTGTGTAAGGATGAAAATATGCTCCTTTGGAATGTTGCACTTTTATGGACATTGTTTTCTTATGTGTGTTAAAGGGCTGGTGCTTCTAAGATTAGTACATTTTTGCTGCGAGTTCAACAACACTTATAGAAGTGGCGATATCAATATCTAGCTCTAACAGAAAGCATCTTATAGCTATCTCAACCCTACTTGCTTCCTGAGAATCTGAGATATTTATAACAGGAATATAACTAACATGTTTTTTCCTCTTTCTGCCTCTATAATATATATATGACTATCAAGATAATAATTTGCTTGTTGCTCCTTTCTGCACAGGTGCTTGCTATGGGACGTTTGAGGCATTCAGATACAAAGTATGCATAGTGTTTGCATTCTTTATACTCAAAATATTACTTTGTAGTAGTACCTCCCCTTTCAGTATTATGGTTTTGTAGCATTCTTAATGAACCACACCACATTCAAGACTGTTGCCCCCATCCTTGATAAGCCATTTAATTTATCTTAATAGTAGATTACCAATATAATTCATTGCATTGCGTACCTTTCATTGGTTTAATTAACAATAGAGAATTACATATGAAATAGAAGTTCAATTTCTTTCTCTTTTGGTTATTTCAAGTGCTAACCAGTGCAGTATGTTGCTCCATAGGTCCCTGGGTTGCTAAAGATCAGATACATTGGGCAAACAACTGTTGGCAGTGCTGCAATATTTGGGCTTTTCTTGGGAGCTGGGAGCTTGATTCACTGTGGAAAATCTTACTAGATGTGTCCTAATTTTTTGAAAACTACATGAGCTGATAGCTTCAGGGGATTCTAGACATTTTCAGCAATGCCCTGGGTGGCCTTGAAGGACCGTCTATGGAAACATTTATTTGTTTTTTGTGTAATTTAACAGTTTAATAGCTCAGGGTTGGAACAATCAAGTTATATTATTCACTCAATCTTGATGTGCTTGTCTCGGCCTGCAAAGAAAATCCATTTCTTATCTGTAATGCAGAATGCCATTTTTATCTTGGCTTGGAATGAAAATCATTTTCTTGGCAACTGATTTTGCCTGTTATGATATTCAGTTATATATCCCAGTTTTTTTTCGTACTGCTTCTTCCTCAATTGATTTAGCCATGAAGAAAATCATATCGAATTGTAGGCCAGAGGTAACAACATTGCTGAGCTACAATATTCCTGCAGATGCTTCATTGGAATTTGGAACGAGGGAACATCACTGGTTTGTAGATCAACCTCGCCTGTTACAAATGTAGGTTAGGTTGGAGAAAATATTAAACAGAGTATCCGCACATTTTTGCTTAGTTCAAGATGGTGTTCTGCTTCTGCAAGTTCGTGCTACAGTGTCACACTGACAAACTAAGATCGCAAAACCTTGTAGAAATACTTAATCTATTACTCTATTAGAAAGACAGGTAGGACCGTAGGAGTACAATATTCAATCATTTTACTCCACTAGAGATTAGGAGAGGCTGTTGTTTTACTGCAATGTAGACTTTGTCTCCAGCCAAACATCCTAGGATATTATGTTGACGGCACTGCTGTTTTACTGCAATAAACTCGAGTGCATCTGAGGGAGGCAGCGAGCTATAATATATTATGTACAAATCTGAGTAACATACTGCTAAACCAAGGTGGCGTGAACTACCAAGTTCTGAATTCTTTGCTTTGAGAACTACGACTTCAGGATCCTTTTCTGAAATAGTACCTGATAGCCTATGGGGCTATAGGCTATGTGCCAGTCACAAGCCAATCAGTGCGCGAGGCCTGTGCTCAATGGTAAACAGAGGCATACCGCTCTGTGAGACAGCCCTAACAAACCCCATATTGGCAGTCAAGGTGGGAGCATGCCAATGGTCGCCTGTACCAAATACAATTTTGTTCTTCATTGCAAGCTTCCTTGTTGTTGGAAGATCCATCATGCGTGCTGAAGGATTGTCAAGGACAATTCTGCAAAAGCAAAACATGTCGATAAATATGCAGCAAAAGACAGATTGGGAGTTTGGTTTGAATAAAACTCAAGAACATTCAGACATGACTATGTGATAGATAGTGAATTCCAAAAGAAACAGTGGCACTGGTTCCTACTTCAGCACAGTTATAGAGCCTGTTTGATATTAGAGCACTTGTGTGACAAAGGGGGGAAATACCAGCTGGATGGGAGGATGTGTAATTATGTGACATTGTGACGACGAGAGCAGTCAAAACAGCTAGGTTGTGAAGTTTAAAGACTTTTAAAGTATATAACAATTTAGCATCATCAAGTTAGAACCAAATATCCACCAATTTACACTACTCCATTAGCCTAGCATGTTACTACACACGTAAACCATCAGATATGTCTTATCTAGGGCCACCTGTGCATCTACACATTATTCAGTACAAATCAAACAAACAATGCAAATCCTTGAACAACGCTACATTTGGGCACTAGACACAGTGCCCAGGGGCACACACAATTGACCCTCAACCCTCTTCAGTACAATCGAATGAACTAGTTTCCCAAAAAGTGAGAGGGATGGAGGTTATAACCATAGGATCAGCAATTCACACCCTAACAATGTTGTACCTTACCAATTAAATCAAGATGGGAAACAAGAGCAAAGCATCAGGCCTACCACACAATGTTAGAGTGGGTCATTAGTACTCATTAGAAATACAAATACTGGCCAAACTAGTTATGTTAAAGAGTACAGAACCTACTTAAGTTGTTTGAGTAATAGTTTTGCCCTGGTTTTCTCCTCAGGCCCACCGCACATCGACACAATTTCATTGAACTCCAAGTTAACAGTTTCACATATGATACACTGCTTCCCATCCACTACTTTCCCCAACTCTAGGAGTATTGGGACCTGCAGTTCAGACTCTGCCTGCAAGAAAGCAAGAACGAATTCAAGACAACATGTACATAGTCATCAAGGAGGGCATGCCAATCATTCTATCGTAGATCTGGACTGCATGTACATTTAGTTGTAGATCATAGCAAGTCATTGATGCGGAATTCTTTGTCACGAAGTAGCAATGAACAACAATTATCTCAACGTACTTACATTATTTGCTAATGCAATCAGCACTCTGGTGCTAACGCGCAAAAATTAAATCTAAACCACACGATCTTCATCCAATGGTTTCTGCATTTTTGCACTTAAATCCCTTCACCTAACAATAATGTTTACACTGTATTTATGTTATCAGGTGGGAGGGTTTAAGTGTAAAAATGCAGTAATTATTGGATGGAGATCGTGTGGTTCAAATTTAATTTTTGCACAATTGCACCAGAGTGCTAATTGCATTCTAGTTGTTCTCTTCAAGGAGATCTTGAACAAAATATGTACATAGATGGACCAAACATTAAAACTGCGATGGCAAACTGTGAACTGCCTATCCTAGAATGTCATCAAAAGACTAGATTGTAAATCAAACATTTCCAAACCTGATCAATGACAAACTTGTAGTTGCACTTGAACCTTGCCCTAGTCTCTGCCTCTGGCGCAGCCATCAGCTTTCCCACACTGCCATTGCTGATCCCAGAAACTGCCGCAACCAGGGCTGTGGTGTCCAAGTTCACCAGTTCCCTGGATTCCAAGTTCATCTTCCCCAAGAAGGCGCCAAACCCATCCTCCAAAGTCAAAGGCACCTCAGTCTCACCATGTCCATCTGTCGCTATGGCCGCGGGTGGCGGCAGCATCTCGCCAGTACCCTCCACGACGTCAATCTCAAACGCCCTGAAGTTCCTCATCTCCTCGCTTGGGTGGAAACCGACGCGAACCCACCCTTCTTCCTCCTCGCCATCCGATTCGACAATGAACTCCACGAGCAAGTCAGTCTCCACAGCCCCAAACTCCTCCCGGAGACCCCGCTCGACGTCCGCGCCCATGCCGCGCGAGAAAGCGAGCAGCAGCTTTTCGGGGCGGGTGGCGGGCGGCGCCCCGCGCGCGGCGTCCAGCAACGCCGCGACGCGGGCGCAGAGGCCGCCGCGCGGGACCCAGGCGAGCCTGGCGGGGTTGCTCGCCGAGACGAGCGCCCACGCGGGGCGGCCGCGGAAGGCGCAGGCGAAGTCGACACCGGGGAGCGGCGCGAGGCGGGACGGGCTCCGGACGGCCGGGTGGGCGAGGAGGAGGTGGAGCGCCGCGAGGTGGGGCAGGTTGGAGGACAGCGGCGACGCTCGCGGCGGGGCGAGGTGGAGCGAGGAGAGGAAGCGCATCTCGGCGGCGACGAGGCGGATGAGGGATCGGAGGGCGGGCTGGCGCGGCAGGTCCGGCGACGCGGTAAGGTGGCCGTGCAGCGCACGGCATCTTGCCAGCGCGAGCTCGAGCTCGTCGGAGCCGGCGGCGGACGCGTGCGGCGCATCCATACTCGCTGCTCGGCGGGCTTCGCATCCGAGTTGGGCGCATCCATTCTCGCTGGAGCACAGCTGACACGAGGCTCGTGGGCTATAACGGGCCGGCCTTGACGCAGCAGGTAGAATGGGCTGGAAGTCCGAATCAAATGGGCCCATGAGCTTCACTGGCGCTGATGTATAAGAACTTAAGAAGGACCAGAAAATATAGCCGTTGGGCTCGGCTCGGGCGTCGCGTTCACTTTGCCTCTGCTCCACCTTTTTATTTTGAAGCGCACCAGTCGTGGCTTTCGCTTCGCCAGCGCCTACTCCCGCCGCTCCATCCCAAACGGTGCCCACTCCCACTCCCTCCGCCGCCGCCGCCGCCCTGCCGCCGGGTGCTCCCGCGGTGGAATCTCGCGCCCGAAGTACTTAGTCTGCCGGTTTCCGAAACCGAAAGAGCTTCCAGAGGTCACTCCTTCGGTAAGGTTCCGAGATCCAGCCCTCTGTTCGTTTGCGAATTTCGTCGTCGTGTTCGTCGCCTCGTGCTCTCCACTCGGGTGCGCTGCTGGTACACTCACTTACGCGCGGCTGCTGATACGGGCGTTTCTCCGGATCCTAGGCCTTTCGTGGCCGAAGTGGCGCTTGAAATTTTCGGCTCAATTTGTTGTGCCGTATCGTGGAGGGACGTCTAGGGTTTGGGTGGATTTGTTAGTGTTCGCTCAAAGTTGTAGCTGGTTGTGCTAGTTCATTTTACTCCAAATTTTAGATTTCATTTGCCGGGATAACAACTAGATTTGCACCCGCAGGAGCATCACAAGGCTTTTGCTCCAAAACCATTTTGCCTCTCTTGTGACTCCTGGTTTGTAGGGGAACAGAATCGTAACCTGCGCTGGAATGGGCAAGGCTAAATGGTTGAAAAATGTTACCACCTTGTGTTGTTGTTATGGAGAGAATATGACAAGATAGGTCAATTGATGTACTCTCGTATGTTGTACTGCGCTACTTTCTCCAATATACCCATGCACTGTTATTTTCCTGCATTTGTGTTCGATTTAATTTTCTTCAATTACTGTATGTAAGGTATCTAACACATGATCTTCTTGTCATTGTAGTGCTTGAAGCTACAATGAGTGAGGGGGCAAGTACTCAGCTGGACCATGAGAAAGGGCTCACTCATGGTGGTAATGAACCAAGTAGCCCTGAAACTGTACAGAAACTGAATGTTGACATTGAAGATTCTGGAAGCAAAATTGAAGCTACAATGAGTGAGGGGGCAAGTACTCAGCTGGACCATGAGAAAGGGCTCACTCATGGTGGTAATGAACCAAGTAGCCCTGAAACTGTACAGAAACTGAATGTTGACATTGAAGATTCTGGAAGCAAAATTGAATCGCCCACTCCAGAGAAGCCTGAATCTGGAAGGAAAGGGGTTGTTGTCAGCTCACTGATGCTTGCAGAAAGGTACAAGGACAGATTTGCCAGTCAGCTGTTTCAAGATGAGGATGAAACAGATGATGAAGATGATGTGTCTGAAACGCGTTCGGAGGATACACCTATTGAACTTCTTGAGAGGTGAGCTATTATTGTTTGTTTTCTTCTGATGTGTACACGTTCTGCCTGACAGTTATTATTGATGATGCATTCTTTTTTACAACGGCAGGCACAAAATTTTGATCAACCTTTTCAATCGAATGGAGAGTTCTATAAGGTTGCTGCGTCTGCGGAAGAAGATGACTACTTTTAAGAATATTGCAACGCAGGTGGAAATACTCACAAACAGGTACTGACTACAACAGAAGTGTCTGTCTTGAAAGTCATTATCTATTATATGCTTTTTTTTTCAGTCAGATGATAACTTTTCTGCATTACAGGAAGTTCTTGTACAGTCATTTGGCACAGATGAAACACTTGTTTCCAGAAGCAATCCAGATAAAGAGGATACTCTTACAAGATGTGAAAAGCCTATGCATGTATCCTGACATGGAAATTACACTTGTCAGGGATGTTGTTGAATGCAAAAGTACTGATCAGTCTCCATCCATGGCTATTTGTGAGGCTTTTTACTCAAAGCTATTGGGTTTTTTGGATGTCCATCATAAGGTAATAAACTTAATTAGCTTGGGATTACTCAGCTAGCACATTGTTTCCACTGTATGATATTTCCCTTAAGTTGCTTTGAGTGCCTCAACTGGAGTCCTATCTTTTCATCTCAAATGAAACTATATGTGTTCTCTTAGGGTGGCATATATGCATTTTTTTATTGTGTTAATCTACAGACTGTAACAATGTTCTAAGCATTTTTGTTGCAACTGTTATGTTTGCAGGATAAAGAAATTCCTGAAGCTATGCTACCGGAACCCTTCAATTCGAGACCACAGGATAATTTATATCTCAGAGCACCACACAATGGACATTCTACAGAGTCATCTCTGCAGATTTCCACTGAAGATGGGTTTTCAAATGCTTCCCACTTCCCACATTCATTCCAAAAACTCATGTCCCAGAAAATTATTGCTGATGGGACTGAAAAGACTCAATTGTTATCTAATTCAGCAGAAGTGAGCTCTACATGTGCTCGTGAGACAGAAGAGCCAAACATGAGTCCTAAAAAGCAAGACAAGCGTGTGCCAGATCCAGTAAAATCTAAAATTCCTGTTACTCCAAACCACCATTTGATCACTTGCAATCAAGAGAGTACACCAAAACAAGGGACCTCAGAATCAACATTTATGGCTGAAACACCAGCAATGCAGACACCAAAAAGACCATTGCCTACTCCACTCGACAAACTTGAGACCACATGTGGACACATTTCTGAACCACGGTCAACCAGTTCAGCTCGCAGAACACTGATGATGTACTCACCATTAAAGCTTGAAGGAAGCCCTGCTTGTCATGATGTTAATAATGCAAAACTTGAGGTGTCTGCTAAAAAAGGCCTATTCTCAGAAGAAACATCTACATTTAAAAAATTGCAGGAGGTATGTGATACTCATTCTTATCCCATTCCATGTACTTGTATCTTTATTGACTTGTGTATTGCTGCATGCTGGAAGGGTCTAAATGCTAGAGAACAGCATAATCTAAGGGCCCGTTTGGATGGATGAAACGTTTCTGATTCTGGGTAGAATCACTTGAAACTGATCCAAACGGCAAAAAAGAGAAACGTTTCAGGGTAGAATCACTCTGAAGTGATTCACTTTTTTTAACTGTGGAGGTGAAACACCTGAAAAGGTGTTCCACACCTTGGAACACTTTGATCAATAGTAACTCGGGTCTAAGTTCTAGAAAAATTACGAAGATTTGCCATCACCTTAGAATGCTCTGGATCAGTGGCCAAAATTTTGTTATCTTCGTCTTTTTTCTAAACTCGTCAACGTGATAATACAAACAAAATAAAAACTTACAGCAACCAAATAATAGACATGATGTGTTACAACGTTCTCACTAGGGGTCAACATTACGACCGGAGGCTATTTTTTTTATTGTCAACGTCATTACATAATCACAAACATAAATGAAGAACAACAACAAACCAATCAGGGTTAAATGGGTCAATTTAATATTTCTCTCCTCTCTCCTGAAACTGAAACAGATATGCTAGCCAAACGGTTTCTAAAGTGATTCTATTCCAGAGTCTGAAACCGTTTCAGCATTGAAACTGAAACATTTTTGATTCTGTGTGAATCTGGAACCATACCAAACGGGGCATAAATATCAAGTGCTTTGATGCTCAACTCTTAAAAACGTTAGTTTGCAGTGGATTAACTATGGAGGACTCTGCATTCAGTTCTTATCTTTCATGAATTCATTGTATGATTCAGGCATAGCTTTAATGTGGACCAAATTGTGATTTTTAACTGCCATCATGTAACTCAACAATCAGAATCTAGGCATACGGGATTGTTCAATAATCTATAGAATGTTGGCAATGTGGTGTGGTAGTCAGTGCTAAAAACAATGAACCAGCCATTGGATTACCAATAACCGTCAGTAACCTGCCAATAATCTATTCCTGAGGCACATTAATACTTGATTCAAATAGAATATTTGTTTGTTTTCCCTAAGTGGGATGCAATATAAGGAAAATGGCTTGTTCAGCTTATTTGTTATGCATGCCATGGTGTACGACTAATTATAATTTATAGCATGCTTTCTGTTCTTTTGTTATAACAGAACAGATAAGTGGATGAAATTGTAACCACACTCACCTGTTGGCTACTTTTGCAGGAAAATGATCCTGTCTATTTTACTGGTGAAGGAAAAACCAATCAAAATGGCCCTGCAGAAACCTATGAAAAGCTAGCCTCTTTACGTGCCACATTTGACATTGTCTGTGACTTTTCACGATCTACCAAGAATTCACCAATCACAAAACAGGAACTCGTTCACCATATTCTTGCCAATAACTTGGAGATAGAAGAGACTGGTAATGATGGTCAATGTAACAATTCCAAATTCTTTTGAACTTGATTTTTCAGGTTGTGTTGATTGTATGTTATCCCTATAAATTGACAGGTGAGATTGAAGAGCATCTGCATATATTAGAAGATTTAACTCCTAATTGGATATCTAAGACGGTACATGGTGGAGAGATCCTTTACAGGCAAGTATTGTAAGCTAAATGTTAAGCATCCTTTTTTCAAGGCACCATTTTGTGCATGTCCTTTTACTGGATCATGATCGCTAAGCGGATATCCTTTTGTGACTTGGGAGACTTTTACGGAAGTACTAATACAATATTTTTATCCATGAGCAGCATTGAGCAAATACCTGATCAGAATTCAGTTCGGGCAAGACTTGTTGAAGTCATATAAGATAGCTACGAGTGTATGAACTACTATGCTGAGGAATCCATGTGCAGAGCTGAGGAATCTACTTCATAACTACCTATGGTTTAGGTCTTGCAAGAGCTATGCTTGCTCATTTGCCATATGGAATCCTCTTAGTTGCCCTTTTCTGCTTTTACTTCAGTTGCTGGCTGTTCCTCATCCATTTTACTGATACGTGATGTAACTAGTCTCCTTGTTGACTGTTCATTGAATCATCATGGTCCAATGTAATGGGTATGAAAGTTGCATTCCTACCATGTAACGATTTTGCAGCTGTACTTTTTGCTTATGTGCCTGTATGGACGTGAGTGAGCTTACTGTGTTATATATTTCCTCCGTTCTTAAAAGTTTAAAAGTTTGTCGTTTGTGAGTTCATTTTTGACTGATCAGAAAGTACAGAAGCGTGCACATGTTAACTGATCAGGGCGCCAATACGCCGGCGGCTATCTTCCTTTCTCGTGACTTGTTCCAATTTTTTTTCTGGCCAAAGCCCAGACCATGCTTGATTGCTAAACGGGCTGGCTGCTCTAGCCACCGAGCACCGACCCAAACGCTTCTTCATCCCTGCACACACCTTGTCTTTTCGGAAAGCGCAGCGCTGTTCGGCTTAGCCGTGCTCCGTCGCTGGCATAGGATTTGCATGCTGGGCCGTGATACCACGGCCAGGCGGCCGTTTATTTTCTGGCCCCACGCACGAATAAAGCTTCACCGGACGCCGATTTAGGCCCATTTCGTGCTTTTGTTCCCAACCAAAGGCTTCGTCCCTTCCCGCCCCAAATCCCACCGCCATGTCTTCGCTTCCGCCGGCGCAAATCAGCGCAGCGACAGCCGAGCGGCTCTATATAACCTCGTCGTCCTGGAGGCGGAGACCCTTTCCTCCCATTCCATCCCGCTCCCCTACCTCCCCTCCACAGCCTCGAACCTTCTCTCCTGGGTAGTGCTGCCGGTGTCGGTTCTCGAGAGGCGTGCAAGGTGTTCGAACGGAGGTACCACCCCGTCCGACTGCCGAGGCGACATGTCAGACGAACGCAAGCGCGGCCCCGGTGGCGACTCAGGGTGGCGGGCGCGGATGGCTTCCGCGAAGAAGGCGGCCAGGCGAGAACGCGGCAGCACCTCCGTCTCCGTGACCACCCCCCAGCCCGGCGGAGGTTTGCGATCGAGAACATCGAGCGCGGGGTTTCTTTATTGCTTCTTCTTTGCGGTGTTGCGATCGTCGATCGAAATCGTATTATTGGTTTCTCGCAGTGGCGGCCGGCCCGAGCGGCGCGGGGCCGCTGCAGCCGCAGGCGGCAGCGGGGCGAGCGCAAGTGGAGGAGAACGCGGTGGCGCAGCAGGGAAGTGGCCGCGGCGCCGACGACGACCCGAGGACGCAGGACTTGATCAATCGCGTTGGCACGAGTTCTGCGAACTGCGGCGAACTGAGGACCCGGGATCTGTTATCATCGATCGATCGCGGCGGCACGAGTTCTGCGAGCCATCAGGGTACGTACGTACGGTGCGGGTGCGCGCTGGCTTAATTCTTTCCTTGTTATCTCCGTTCTTGGACAGGAGTACCAGCGTGTGACATGAGAGTCATGAGAGTTTCGCGTCGTTCTTGCAGCGGGCGGGAGCAACGGCGGCGAGGGTAGCGGGAGCGCGCCATGGCCGCTGCTGCAGGGACACGAAGCGCGTGCCCGCACCGCGCTGGCGATTAACACCATGGGACCTGCTGGGATGATCTTTCCAGGTCAGCAGTGCCGAAGAGAAGCGCCTTACCGGTTCTCTCAGTTCTTTCTAGCGACGCTGGAGCTTTAGTGCGGCGTTGTTCTTGCAGGCAATACCACAGGGACGTTGACGACGGCGCCGCCCCCGCCAAGGCGAATAATGACCCAGGAGGATTGGCGAATGGCCGAGACCGCGAGAGCTGCTTTGGGGTACTTGTGTAACTTGTACCGGATCAAGAACCGGCAGTATGAAATGCAGTATCAGCAACGCTTCGGCTTCGCAACCCCATATCGTGGTCCAAGCGACAATGTGCCCGGGGGAAAGCTCATCGCCTGGACGCCGGGTGACCAGCGCGGCGAAGCCTCCTCCACCTCCAGAGGAGGAACGACCAGCCTTCGTCACGGCGCAAGTTCTTCCACCCTTCGTGAGTCGGCGCCAGCCACGGCCTCTGCTGCCGCTGCCAGCCAACGACCCGTGGCAGCGACGGGAGGCTCGGGAGACAGGCGACCTCAGCTTCAGGCCAATGTCCGTGTGAACGTTCGGTGCCCGTATTGCGGCAACCGTTTTCCGAACTTGGCGTGCCTGGTTTGCGCCAATGTGGCTGCCGGGCTCGTCGTAGGCCCTGATCAACGCCATCCTCATCGTTACCCTGGACAACTTCCAAGCGCCCAGGAGCAGCGGCTCCGGCAAATTGTGGTGGCCGCCATGGCGGACCAGCGCGGCCGCCAAGTGAAGCAACCGGTGGCGGCGGAAGCCTCGGGATCTCATCTGCACCAGCCCCAGCCGCAGCCCCAACCCCAGCCGCAGTCCCAGCCGCAGCCGCAGCCACCGCCCGAGCCCGGGTTGTGCCCCCATTGCCGTTGCAGGCAGGGGACTATCACTGTCGTGCCAGATGACGAGAGCCATACATCGCATACCTGCCTGTGCAGGGTCTGCAAGAAGGAACCGACGGCGCGCTGCCGGATTTGCTCTGTGATCGCTCCGTAGATCCGAAGACGTACAATACTGGACCTCGATTCTGATGTGTTTGTAAGCAGTCGGTGGTGCTTTTCCTACTATGCCGTCGTTTTTTGGCCCCATTTCTGGTGGACTTTTTAGGCGTCGTCGTTCCTTTATTAGAAGGGTTTAAGCTGCTACGACATTTTCTACTGTAGAATGTGAAGAATGCAATGGTTTGCCGTATTCGATGCTATAGTACACGATGGTTGAGTTTAATTGACTGGTTTTTGTGCTTTGTTCTGACTGACATCTTCATCATATATACTAGTTGGCAAGGGTTTGGTTTGAGAAGTATTGGTTCCTGCATGCATGCGGTAATGCTATACGTATGTGATTGTGATTTGCAAATTGCCGACTGTTTAATTTCCTGAAATGTGCATTGTGACGTGTTGCTGCATTCTCTGGTTGTTTTGTTCAACCTGGGACCGACCGGTTCCCCCCTTCCGAATCAGATCGAGCAAAGCGAAGCTGGCGCGTGCCTTGACGACGGGCTTGGCTACTCTGTTGCGGAGACAAGCGAAGATCGATATGTGATGTACCTGTACAAGTCATAGCTGAATGTACGTATGTGGTTGTGTCGAAATCGACAAGTGCTAGTTTTCAGTTTTCACTATGACACGCTGAGATAAAATGGCAAGGCTTGTTATTTTGTCTAGTGACAAACACGACAGCAGATGGGCCATAACTGGCATCGTGGGCTTCAATGTGCTGGCTTCCTTCAACAAACGCAGTCCAAGAAATGAAGAAGCCCGTTGAAGCCCACGGCGGATGAGCAGCACAGGGCCACACGCGAGTGCACCGCACCGCAAGTGAGTTGAAGGCGTGGAGCCGAAAAGATCCGCCACCCGATGAAGACAACCGGGATGGGGATGTGTACAGCCTCTGACACGCGCGTGGCCCGTCGCTCGTACCCAGTTAAAGGCGGTGGTGGCCAGCCCAATCGTCTCCGGCGCCCGCGTGGAGGAGGAGGAGGAGGGCGATGATGAGCCGAGGGCGAGATCTGCTGGAGGGGATCGAGGGTATGATGCGGGAGGGGTCCTTCAAGTGGGGCTTCCCCCGCCGCGGGGACGACAACGACGATGACGACGACGGCAACAGAGAGGACCCCGACGCCTCGCCGACCTCCGGCAAGCGCGCCCCCGTCGCCGGCCTCTCTCACAGGGCCAACGCCGTCGTCGCTCGCTGCTCCCGGTAACCAGCCGAGACGAAGCTCGATCCGCTCCCTCCTGGTGTTCCTTGTCACCTCGTGGTTTCTGAACCGGGGGAAATGCTCTTCGAGGAGACTAGGAATTTTACTCCCGTGTGTTTAGGACATTCTCACTCGGCGAGTTTCGGATTCTCTGATGTGGAATTGGGTCATCATGAAAACCCACGCTTCGTGATGTGAACAGAAATTGGGCGTTGCTACTGCTCCGCACCCTTGCATCAAACACACGGAGGCGTTGCTTCTGCTCCACGCAGACCCTTACATGTTGTTTAGCTTTTACAGGATTTTGTGTTTTGGTTCCCTATTACAATTGGTAAATTATGTGCGTGTATACTAGCGGCTCACTCTAGTCTGTGTGCTGTGGGCTACTTTTTGGAACCAACATGAGTTTGGTTTATAGTTTTCGCACATGCAAATTGTATCTGCAACAATAGGACACAAACATTAGCATCTATACTACACTCCACTACCTGAGTCGGTGACATGTTTTACAGATTGAGCTGTTATGTTATGTATGCCTTTAACTTTCCTTTTTATGTACTATATGTTGTAGGATGGTGATTTATGACACATAAGTAATCAGGTTTAGTTCATATTTTTAGACTTTATTAAAAGTTTAATAATAAACGACATTTTGTGTCTTTGAATATAGTTTATTCCATTGACTGATCTGAATTCTGAAGCAAGCCATTTTATCTTGAGTTCTCAACAGGGAACCTGTTAAGAATCTCATGCTTCATGGAACCATTGTTTCACTCTTTTCCTTAGCTCATCTCTTGTGTCACATAATCAATAAACACAGCTGTGCTCTGCTTCCTTTTCATTTACATTATTATTACTTGTAACACATATTTCCTTTTTAATGCATAATGTCTCCGCTTCAAACATGTGTTGATACCAGTGTGTTTTTCGTTCAAATTATCTTATAGAATCCTCAATGTTTCAACCGATGACCTGCAAAAGGACTTTGATAAGCAAGCATCGGATTCGTTAAAGCAGCCGAGAAACTACCCAAGGAATTTCCTGGAGTACTGCTGCTTCATGGCACTTGCTCAGATCTCACAAGTCGCAGGGTATCTTGCCGACAAAACCTTCCATCGCCTCACATTTGACATGATGTTAGCTTGGGAGGCTGCTTCTTCAAGCCAGCCCAGTGTTAAGGTAGAAGATTCGGTATGTTATGAAATTAGTTAGACTTTTTTTTATTCACTCACATGTTCTATTTTACCTAAAGATTTTTTATGAAACTCTCAATCATAACAAACTTCACCCTCTCACTTTACAGGTTGAGGTAGATAGCAGTGTTAGCTTAGAGGCTTTCACAAGAATAGCACCTGCCGTTCCAACAATAGCTGATGTTGTAACTTGCTCAAATTTGTTCGAAGTTCTTTCAAATTCGACTGGAGGCCGTCTTTCATTTTCTGTATATGATAAGTACCTTTCAGGATTGGACAGGTTACTTTCTGTACTACAATGTTTCTAATCATAGTATCATACATAATAATGGCTAGCTCAAATACATTACTGCTTTGAAGTTCATCTTTTGTTTACCCTTTGGTTGTTGTGCTGAAATGGCAAAGTTGTGTCTAATTACTAAAATGCAACAAACTGTAAAACTGTAAATCCTAGTTAATCTTTGTTAAGCTCACATTCTATTTATCGAGCTCACTCTTTGATTGGATTTCTATAATTTGTATAGGATATCACTCTATTCTTCCTAACGTCTCTGAGTTTATTGATTACTGCGACTTTTTATTTCATTAATTTGTACAAAACAATGGAAAGGAATCTTTCTATTCATGCATTCTTGTGTGTTACTACCACTAATGACTGCCAATCATTTTAAATAATGGAATGTGAACATGTTGCAGTTTAATTGATCACAACTGAACTCTAGTGCCCCTATAAGTGTAAGGATTTTTTAATCTGCCTTATGCACTTTTACGCAATTGTTGCCTTCCACTGTCGCAGCATGTTCTCAACCAGCACAGATTAAGACGGTGATATTTCAGCAATCACTAGGCCTTTGTCATGTCTAGAAGCTGTATTACTGGAACCTTGTACAGATATCATTATGCACTTAATATCTTTTGTTGTCATTGCTCATTCTCATTTTGTGTAACCCATCTGCATGAACTATCTAAAGTAATCCACCTGCCTGAATAGGATGGTGATGCTTAATCGCTATGCCTTTATGTTCTAGAAGGCTTGCCTGCTGAAACGTTGCAGTTGCAGTAGATATTGTTACGTCACAATGTTTGCCTTTTGTCATTTTGAGCTAGTAGGTAGTGGTTCTTTGTAAGATATGCAAAACTTACCATGGTACATATCTTGGTATAAGCATGAACATAGTTCCTTTTACAAAAATACAGTTGTAGGAAGAGGGTTTTGTGATCATTGATTATTTATACCACTTGCTTAAAAACTCCAGTTTCCCCTCAGATTGGGAACTTGTAATTGTTGATGCATATTCTGATGATGTACCAGTACGTGAAATTGGTAACTATAATTTTTTTTAATATAAAATGATACATTGATGCATTACTCACTTTAATCTCGTTATGAAATTGTTTCTTTTAATGAATGCACGGGATAATTAATAATTTGGCTACAAAATTTTCTTGTTGAGCAAAGTTATGTAATAACTCTAGAACTACTTGACTAGTAAGTACAAATTTCTGTTGTATCTTGCTTGGTAAAGGCAGGACTCAGCATATGTTTTATGTCATATAGAGCGGTTAAGAAAATGAAGACACAGTCCGAGTCATCACTTCTATCTAGCATTCGGTGTCAGAGAGGAGAAAGGGTTCTGGAAGTTGATGGAACATTGACTACTCAACCAGTACTTGAACATGTGGGTATTTCAACGTGGCCAGGTATGCTTCCTTCATTGATGGATCTGACCAAGTTGCTGCCATGATTCTTTAGCCATTAGTTAAATGATGCAATCTTTATTCTTATGTCACCAGTTTTAACATTGTTGATGCAGGAAGATTAACACTCACAGATCACGCTCTTTACTTTGAAGCTCTTCGGGTTGTGACCTATGATAAGCCTAAAGCTTATGAACTTGCAGAAGATGTAAAGCAGGTCATTAAACCCGAGCTGACTGGTCCATGGGGTTCACGTCTCTTTGACAAAGCTGTCATGTACAAATCATCAACCTTGTAAGTGTGACACATAACAAAGTAACATCACTTAGTGTTATTTGGGATCATCGCCATTTATGATCAGAAATTTCATTTTATTAGGACTTGTTGGCTCCTTCTAATTAGCCTATATATATGTTCATCACCTTTAGTTACAGCTTTGTGTGTATTGTTATTTTGCATGCAGAACAGAACCAGTAATCATAGAATTTCCCGAGTTGACTGGCCACTCCCGCCGTGATTACTGGCTGGCCATTATATCAGAAATTCTTTATGTCCATATGTTTGTTAGGAAGTTCGTCCTAATTGGAGTTGCCAAAGAGGAAACAATTCTTAAGGCTGTGCTCGGCATTCTGCGTTTACAAGCCATCGAAGAGTTAAGTTTCCAAGTTCCAATCCGATATGAATCTCTTTTGATGTTTAATCTATGCGACAAACTTCCTGGGGGTGATGTTATACTTGAAACATTAGCCAGCGTTATATTGTCAATGTCAAGAACCGCAGACCGTACTACTCAACCTGGTATGAGTAGGGGAATGCATGCTGTCCTGTCAAACCTGGGTGTGGTATCATCAGTTAATAATGGTGAGAGATTGTTTGTTGGTGAGGTAGTTGTTGGGGAAATGAGTTCCTTGCAGAAGGCTGTTAGTGACTCAATGAACAACTATAAGAAGGTTGAACTGGCTCAAGCTTCAGTTGATGGAGTCAAAGTTGATGGGCTTGATACAAATTTGGCAGTAATGAAGGTAAACTTGGAACATCGCTTTTTCATCCTTCAATTATTTATTTAATAGTGTGTGGCATGGTTAGTTACTGTGTTCTGCAAGCAGGCCATTTAATTTTGTTTCCGTTAGAACTTACTGAAGAAAGACTTGTTTCATTATTTTTTCTTTTCAATTTAGGATCCTCTTAAAATACAGGCGCATACATTCCACGTATTTGTGAAAGCCTTGCAGCAATTCTGTCATCATCGTGCTAAAAATATTTATTTTAACGATGTGCATGATAGGGAGCAAACTGTCACCAAGAGTTGTGTTAAATATTACTATATGAGTGCCAGGGTTGTCTTATCCCTAGTTTTCCCAAGGTATCAGTTCACTTTACTTGTGGTATTGATTCACTTGTAACTAAGTGTAGACAACATGCCTTCTGTTTCTTTGACTCAAGTTCATGAACCTGATTAGTGATTGGAGGGGCAAGCCCCTGCGTCGCTCTCTCGGGCGACGCAGGCGGCGACCAAACCCTAGCAGCCGCTGCCCCTATTTCCTCTTCCTGCCGCCAGGGCAAGTGGTCAGGAAACCCGTGCAGTTAGCCAGGGTCACAGCAGCTGGGCCTTATCTCACTCTTGGAGCTCAATGTAGACAAATTTGTGAGGGTGGTGGTTGCAGCGCAGTGACTGATGGCTGGAGTCGAGGGCATGCGGCCACTAGGTAGCTGTAGGGAAGCGTTCGACCTTCTCCGTGTCAAGCTAGGAGGCGCTCGTGGCACCTGGCGAACAAATCTGGCCATGGCGCGGCGGTCTTGATGGCGGCGTCATTCGAGGGCGGCTGATCCCCGTCACACATGCCAACCGCCCGTGCCACTGTGAGGCTGGTGGCGACTGGATGCAGAAGTTGTGTCACACGACAGCGGGATCCTCGACTATGGTGGTTGGTGGCGCACGGTGTATGGGGTGTTGGATGACCCTTGCCGCTAGGCTTCTGGTATGGCAGTCCAAAGTCCTGTTTGGACTCAGGGGTAGGGAGAGCGCACAAGGAGGGTAGAGTCTGACTGGGACTCTCCCAGGGGCTGCAGTCAGCACGAGATCAAGGAACCAACTTTTCTCTTATAGATAAAGTAGGAGTTATTCCGGCAAATCATCCCATCAGATCAATTCAATAAAATACTAGTTCCTGTGCTCAAGTCTCTCCTGTTCCTGCGCAATGCAGAATAGCAGATCACATCTGTTGTTCCCATTAAGTCTCCTGTTCCATTGCTGTGTACACAGTACCAAGTACAGAACTCTTCTGTTCTGCACGTTGTTTTTTTTTTACTACAGCCCTGTTGACTCTATTCTCTGCTCTCTGCACCTGTGTCCCTCTGCCTCTGTCTGCTGTGTTGTCTCTGCTATTCTTCTGGTCCCTGCGCAGGCTGAGCTACACCCAGGAGAGGAGCTCCTGCAGCCGCAGCTAGCATACAGAGGAGAATACAGTTGGGTGCCCTTGGTTGGCTATGATAGTAGGTGGCTTAAAGCGCTGCTGAGGACGACGAAGAGTTGCAGTGAGAGGCGAGCGGCGTAGGCCACTGGTTGTGGCACATGGCATTGAAGGGTGATGGTTGCGAGTGTGTGGTGGTGGATGACGGGCTATACGACGGCTTGGTGGCATGGCACTGTGGTGGCCATGTCAATGCCTGATGACAATGAAAATGAAGGCTATGCGTCCTGCATGGCTTGGATGATCGGAGCCATGGTCACGAGAAACTAGAACAGGTTGTTTCTGCAGCATGCTGGTGTGAGGGCTCCGGCTGAAAGGTTTGCTCAGCTTTGCCGGCACAGATGATGATTACGCTTACGGGCTTTGTTCTCCCTTAGGTTATGTTGATCCTCCACAAGGTGGTGCTGGTCACCTAAGGTTGTTTGTGGTTTGTTTGGTCGTGTATGTTATCAGTCCTTTGTGTTGAACTTGAAGGGTCTTTTGGTTGGTTTTTTTGTTGCGGTCGTGTAAGGTGGTGAAGGTCATTTGTCAGTCGATGCTTTGGTGTGGCCGTGTAAGGTGGTGAAGGTCATTTGTCAGTCGATGCTTTGGTGTGGCCGTGTAAGGTCGTCCTGGTCGCTTTATCTGGCTGTTTTAACCATTCTTCTTCCTAATGCAAATAGCCTGTGTGTTCAGGAAAAAGATAGTGATTGTGACCTCTAAAGTAGTCTCTTGGTTATGGGAGTGTGAGTATCAGGAGATTTGTCATAGGCAACTATCCTCCAATGCATTTTCGAACTTTTTAGTCTTTCTTCATGCTGTTTAAGATTAGTAAATAGTTAAATCTAGTTTAAATAATATGCATTGATTAGAGTTTTGTCATCTTACATCCTGATTTTACAGTCATTTAAAGTCTCAAAAGGTTATCGATAAGATTGATTTTGACAGCACTTCTGGTATTCTAAATTTTGCATTCAACATTTTTCTATGGTAGTTTTCTCAACTTGTTATTGTTGCACAAAGTAACGAAGCATGTTTGGAAAGTACAGTTATACTTTTGCTACTGCCCCTGCCTTATTGAGTTTCTCTTTGCTATTTCCTTTATCCAATTTTTCATTTATATTTAGGAGTTGTTGTCCCCAGTAAGTGAGCTTTGGAGGATTTTGATAATGCTCGCATCATGGGATGAGCCTGTAAAGTCCATAGTATTTTGCTCTTTATTCTCATATATCATCATCAGGTATGCTACTTTCTCCACATATTGTTCTGTTAACTTTATGTTAGACATGCTGCTCTGTCCTCTGTCATTGTAGTATTCATGTTGGGCATTTTATATCTGATAGGATTTAGTATTTTTAGTGTTGGAAAATAAATAAGAAAAATACAAATCTCTTCTTTTATCGCCTAGTCCATGCCTAGGTGACAAGGATATGTTACGGCATCATGGCGAGTTGGCGACCTCGAGGCGCCTTGATGCCTAGGCATAGTGATGCCTTAAAGGCTATGCATAGCTCTTTTTGTTTGTACTCAGCAACTTAATGGTGTCAGCAAATGAACCAACATCAGATTAAAACCATTAATATCCATCTGACATTCATTATGCCCTTGCAAAGTTGCAATGATGAAACTTTTTGTTCTCAATTTTTTTGAGAGAGAATTTCATTGGTTATTATGGAGCCCTAAAGGGAAACTAATACCTATGGTTGGTGACAACTGGCAACGAACTAAGTTGACCATTATCTATGCGACTCTGCTGTTTGAGGTCCTTTGAATCTTATGAATGAAATAAGCATCTAGAGATGTGTGCACATGTGTATGTGCACAACAAATCTCAATTCTCTGTTGAATCCTAAGTCAATTTGTTTTGTTGTCAATGCATGCATTCTGTACAACAGTTTTAGTAATGTGATCATAGCTAACAAAAGTGAAGGATGTAGTTGGGTAATTATTTCTTGGCTGATCGCTGATGATGTAGAAGGGTATGTTCTTTTAAGACAAACACTTTTTTATAAACATTTTGTCAAATTTGACAGTTCACTTTCAATATTAACCTTTTTTTAAACATCAATATTAACCATTCCATGTCAATGAAATTCGGGCACTAGGCAAAGTGAAAATTCCTCTTAATTAGTAACCCTCAGTACAAAATGTTGTCATTTCCCCTCATAATTCTTTACGGGAAAACTTTGTTTAATTGCACACCACAACAGAACATGCAAGCAATATCTTACTGGTGCTTATTGGACTTCGGTTGGTATAGCATTCATACATCTGTATCATGGTGCGTCTGCAGTTACCGAAGAGATACTGTGGCTTACACCTATGAATCTCTGTTCCTTGAGGAAGCTTGCCATTCCCTTACCCCTGTTGCTATGAATCTCTGTTCCTTGAGGAAGCTTGCCGTTCCCTTACCCCTGTTGATAAATCCCAACAATAAGACAATAACTAAGCCCTGTTACACCCTCCTCTACTTTGTAACACACGGAAAGAATCACTTGCCAGCGGCTTTCTTTCACATGCCACTGCTGGCAGGCGCACTTAGAGCCTGTGCCCCCACATAAATCTTTGTGCCCCTAGGTTGTGATTGATACTTTGATAGCTCTAGAGGAGGAAATGGAACCTGACCTCATGATTCGTGGTGGCAATGCAAGGAACCATATTGCATACTTTTAACAATCTTGTTTTCTATCTAGACTGTTTGATTTTTTTTTCGGTAAATACACATTTATGTATTAGCCATATCGGTGTATCCTTGATGCGTATCAGTAATCTAAACTATACACTTCGGAAGTACTCACATAATGAATCATAATCCGATCATAATTCTGTTAAATACTAATATGTCAGATGACCTATTTTCCTTGGAACTGTTCACGTTTATGATATCTCTGTTCCTTTGCTGACGCAGGGGGTGGGTAGTCTACTTTGTCGTTATGGTGCTCTTGTTTTCAGCAGCATTCATGTTTCTCACAAGATTAACTAATCAAGGAAAGCCAATGACTGAGGTCAAGGTGGCATCTCCACCCCCAATGAACACAATGGAGCAGCTCTTAGCTGTCCAAAATGCTATTTCCAAAATTGAGGAGCTTGTCCAGGATTCAAATATTGTTCTTCTGAAGATAAGAGCTCTATTATTGGCTTTCCCATCCCAGGTAATTGTAAATTAGTCCTAACTCTCCATCCTTTTAAAAATGAACTAGCCAGTGACAATTATTTCGAAACGGAGGGAACATTATGTCGCCATGTTTTTGGTAGGTCTGTTATTGTTCATGCTATAATGTGAAGTATATCACATTAGTGCAAATCAAACTACAAACACTTTTGGTAACAATAATGTTCCGTGAGAAAATAAAAGTAATCCTTGCATTGCCGCCTTGCTTCAGCTCCTCATCTAAACTCGACAGTGTGTGGGTATTTTCTGCACTGGATACACCCTTCTTAATGCTTAAGCATGCCCGGAGTCTTAGGAAATTAAAGATTATGCAAGATTTCGCCTGTAAGGTTGTTTTCGGCTTTCCTGTTCTTTTCTTCAAAAGAGGTTTCTATTCTTTACATGGAGCTACATGCAATCGCTTTTTAATATGAGCTCCATTGCTTGTTTGTGTAAAAAGGGTTTCCCAAACGTGTATTTGTTCTCTAGAGTTCTGACAAGTTCACAGATGTTTTAAATATACTCATTGTATCCCCTTGTTTCATAATAGGCGACGGATAGAGCTATTCTTGCATTGGTAGTCATGGCTCTGAGCCTTGCCATCGTGCCCACAAGAGTGCTTATCCTGTTGATGTTTCTGGAAGCATTCACCAACAAGTCACCACTTCGAAGAGCGAGCACAGAAAGGTGGACCAGAAGGTTAAGAGAGTGGTGGTTCAGTATACCCGCAGCCCCAGTCGTGGTGGAGAAGGACAGAGAAGACAAGAAAACAAGATAATATCTGTAGATATACCAACTGTAATGTCTCCTTGGTTGATGCCAATGATGCGTCCTGGTGTGCCAACCCAAATCGCTTCTGTACAATGAACGATAAGAACAACTAGTGCCAACCAATTCCTCTCATATGCGCAATGGCGTTAGCACAGTTTTCCGTTGTTGTCTGCTTTGGTGCTCTTTACACTTAATACGGATTTCCTTACCGTCGGTCGACTTAAATCGTGAGAAATTTCAGTTGACGAAGCAGAGTTGCAGCAGCAATGGCGAGACTTTAGAGGGTTAAGGGTTTGGGGGTTGCCGAGGAAGGATTAGTTGCTCTTGCGGGTTGCAAGACGGTATGTTGGACGCTGTCTCGCGGATGGCATGAGACGGTTGGGCTAGGTCGAAGCAGGGGAGCTTGACAGTGACCAACTAGCGTGGCGGGGGGTGAAGTTGTGAATCCAACAACATGACCGTAGTAGAGGCAGATTGTTACAAAATATTCAGGTGATCAGCAACCGCCGTGCGATGAGCCTCTTCGTCGTACCCTCTCGCCGTCGGACACGTCTGGCCATAAAACATGTATAAAAAGAGATTGAATAAATGAATGAATTAAAGATTTGATCATACTTCTTGTGTCTCTCTCAATTACATTTCTAACACGTTATCAACACGCTCTACTGAGCAAATCAAGAGATTCAACTGAAGGAGAACGAATAAAGGGTAAGATGCGTAGAGAAGGACTTACCGATTTCGTTCTGATCATCTTTCTAGACGATCCTTCTTGTCGAGACTGCCGCCGTCATGAAGGCCGCTACGTCCGTAGTGGTTGGCGTAACCACCGCTTCATGGTTGTTCCTCCTACAGAAAGAAACCGGCGCCACCGCCGCGGTCGCCGTGGTGACTGGCGCCACCGTCGCAGAGTGACTCTGTGACTGTCACACCTGCACCAACAAGAACAACAGAACCATAACGACGGACTACGGAGCGACCCCTGTCCCCTTCTCCGATTCCACTCTCGGATATTGACGCCCAAACGATGGATCATCAAGAGGAACCACACACTGTCCACGGTGGGGAGACCCCGAACCGGATTGCGTCGGTTCTACATCCCTCGTCATCAAGTGGTCAGGGGGAGGAACAAGGAGGAAGGGATGAATATGGGGGCCAAAACATTACTGTGGTCCCTGAAACCACGACACCGTCGACGCTATGGCGCATGGCAAGGATCAGCATTGGACCACAGGGTTGTCCTCAAGGACCACTAGCGCCGAGGACTCCGCAACAACCACCGTCGCCGCCTTCAACCGCAACCCCACGGGCAACCCTTCGAAATGAAGTTGGGCCTTCGGGATCCGGTTCCTCGCCGGCTCTCATGAGTCCGTGCGGGAATCACATCCTCCGCCGATTTGCCCACCTCGTCGGTAGTAGCCGAGCACCCCGGTCGGTAGATTCAGTCGCCGGTACGAGTTGGTGAGTGGTGGGGGAGCGGTGCCGGAAAAGGGGGAAGGAGGGTGTGCGGCGCTTGCGTGGATGGAAGGCGGAGGAGCAGAACATCGGCGAAGTACGGACCAAAGGCAATGTAAGCAGGATCGGTGGAATGGTATGGCAATGGCAAGGAGCGACAGAGGGTACGAGGTGGCTGCGGCTACAGGGGAACCCTAACCGCTCGCCCTCTAACCCCTCTCCTCTTAGCCACCCGCATGCCACCGGATGGGCCAAGCCGCCCCGCAGGCCACTGGCTGGGCGCGCCACCTCATGGGTTGCCGGCTGACTGCGTCGGCTGGCCCACGTTTTGGCTAGGCCCCATCTATGGGCCGCGCTGGGCCTCGCCATTAGCCAAGCCGATCCATGGGCATAATTAATACCTTTATTTAATTTTATTTTGCTGTTTAATTTAATCTAAATTTCTACAAAATTTATGTAATCCAATGAATTTCTGTAATATATTTGTAATGAACTTATGTGTTGATATGAAAAGTGTATATTGCATTTAAATATTATATTTATTTGCATATGTCACGAGAAATTCTATTTTGGCTAATTTTAAAATTTTGGCTAAATAAATATAAAATTTGCAGTGACACACTATCTATATTTTCTTTGTACAGACCATTTTTTTGACAAAATTTGGCCCAAAAACGCATAATTTCATTCACTATATTCATAAAATTAACATATGCTATTTTTAAGCCAAAATCAGGTTTAAAATTTAGCAATGTGATTACATAAAATAAAATTACTTGATTTATCTCTACTGAGCTATTTCTTATATTTCTTAAGATTTGGCCTAATATGATGAGAGTCATCTATTTTCATGTGAAACAAAGTGTATAGGTCATATTTATCAATTATGCTTGAATATGTTATATACCTAAGTTTATTCTTTTTGTTAAGCTAATTTTTACAATTGGCTCGACATAAATAAATATATCTAAGTGTTGACTTTATTATTAACACACTTATTACAACACCATCATGATGATTTTATTAACAAAATCTCTGGTTTCAATATGTACGAATCAATGGCTCGAGAGTTTGAAGAATTTGCTCTTGATGGTCACAACTATCCTACATGGGCTCTTGACACCAAGATAAGCTTGACTTTTCATGTAATCATGTTTACACTTACTCTTTCTGCAGAAAGAGATGTAGCATTTCTGGATACATACAAGTATCAGACACTTTATAGCATCTGAAACCACCTTCACCCCGACTTAAAGTCGGAATATATGATAGAGGAGGAACCTCATAGTATTTGTATGGCATTAAAAGGCCGTTATGAACAACAAAAGATAATATTATTGCCAGAGGCCAATCATAAATAGACTCAACTCCGTCTTTAAGACTTAAGTCTATAGAAACTATAATCATGTTGTTCATAAGGTCTATGCCAAATTAATGTTTTGTGAGAAAGAACCATCAGAGGAGGACCAAATTGAGAAGACACTTCAAACAATGATCCCCTCAGATCGGGTCTTACAACATCAATACTGGACTCGCAACTACCAGTAATATGCTGACCTCATTTGTGATCTACTTTAGGTAGAGAAACATGATAAACTTACTATTAAGAATCATCACCAATGTCGTGTTGGGACTGCCCTCTCCCTGAAATTCATCATAATGAGAAGAAAGCAAAATTTTCTAAGGATACAACTCCTAAGAAGAATGGTAGATCTGCTAGATGTCGGCGTAATAGGTAGAAAAATAAGAAATTCTCAAAGACAATAAACAAGGATGGTGCTCCCTCAAAAGGGAGAAATGTGCAGTGTAAGACATGTGACACTTTCAAGCATATTGCTGACAAATGTCGCACTCCTAAACACCTTGTGGTCTTTTACCAGAAATCACTAAGAAAAGACAAGAAAGCTCAAGAATTGGAAAGTGAGTATGAAACTCACTTTAGTATCCTGACAAAGCCAACATTTGAAGCCGAGTTCAAGCAAGGATATGTAGGATCCAAATAACAACGAGTCAATATTAAGTGTTGATGATTACATGGACATGAACAATGCTATGGTAGAATATAAATCGAACGATATGTTCGGTGATCTAATCTAGATCGCTTACCATAGAAATTTGTAAATACAATAGTCTATGTAATAAATTGTGTTTTAATGAACATATTTGTTCTTTTGTATTATAATTATTTAATACTCTAGTTTTGTAAATATGTGTTTTAATGTTATTAATTGAATTTTTGTAATTCTTAATTGTTAGATCTCACAAGAAGTTAAGATGGAAGAAGAAATATGCTTTGTAGATAGTTGCACCACAAACTCTATACTTAGAGAAACAAAATATTTCAAGACCCTAACTAGAAGGTCAAGAAATGTTTTAACCATCATTAGACGCGATGCAACAATAGTTATCTCTGGTGGAGCCACTATAATTTTTTCAAATGGTACACAAGTTATGATCGAGTATGTTTTATTAAATCCCGATTCTACATGTATTCTCATAAGTTTTAGAGATATCTGGAAAAATGGGTTACATGTATGTACATATGAAGATAAGAAAGAATAATTTCTTCTTATTTCTAATAATTCCGGATATGGTCACTGGAAAGAATTTTTTCTACTCCATCTGGATTGTATTACACATACATCAAACTCGTATCGTATGTTGCATACTAGGTGATTTTTCAGAATCTTGATACATTCAAGATCTGGCATTCACGCCTAGGCCATTATGGAATAGATATGATGCGGAAAATTATTAGTAATTGCACCGACCATAAATTAAAAAATGCAAAATTTCCAAAATATAATGATTTTGTGTGCACATGTGCTATGGGCAAGTTGATCTTGCGGCCTTCTCTGCTTAAGATCCATGTTGAATCTTTAAAGTTCCTTGAACGTATTTAAGGAGACATTTGTGTTCTCATACAACCTATGTGTGGTCCTTTTAGATACTTCATGGTATTAATTGACGCATCTACTAGATGGTCACACGTGTGTTTACTATCTACACGTAACCATGCTTTCGCAAAATTTATGATACAAGTCATAAGATCAAACGCGAATTATCCTGAACATAGGATAAAATGTATCCGTATCGACAATGCTGCTGAATTTATATCTCGAACCTTCGTCCAACAGTTGGCCTCTATGTATTGCTTGTTGAAAATTGTGTCCATGTTAGCATGCTCAGTCTGAGCTTCCTCAGATAGTGGGTATAAAAATGTTGTGTAATGTCCATCTGGACAATATATTGTGCAATTGAAATGTTTGGTTTCTTGACAAATGTAAATAGCCTTAGAAAATCTCTTGTGAAGAGGTTTCTCTCCCACATATCATGCTACAATAGGACCGTGTCCCCCCTACCAATCGTGACAGCTACTTGCGATCTGAAGTCCTCCCAAAGACTCAAGACTAGGGGTGGGCAAAAAAACCAGGACTGGAAAATCCGATCCGAAAAAACCGAGACTGAGACCGAAAAGACGGAAATATCGGGTAATGGGTACCTATTCGGGTACCAAATCTAAATAACCGATATATTAATTTCAGATTCGGGTATCACTCTCGGGTACCCAAAATAACCGAATAACTGAACAATAAAATCTTAAGTTAAATTATGATCTATGAATCCTAAACAATATGAATTTTGATTTTATTTGTGAGTTTTGATATGTGAAATCATTAGATTAAACTATTTATTTACGACCCATCATTAGTGAACTAATAATTTATTGTCCCTTCATATTAAATTTACGAATGATATTAAACTTATATTGATTGTTGAGAGCATGAAATAAGAATAATGTATAATTCGGGTATCAAGGGTAAGATCGAAGACCGAACCGAAATTTAGGTACCCAGAAATTTTAGGTACCTAATATTTGTATAACATTTCGGATAGTGATTTTTAAAAACTGAAATTCAAAAAGATCGAAATAACCGAACTGAATTTACCGGGTAGACCGAACGTCCACCCCTACTCAAGACATCTCTCCACCAAAAGGACTCTTTGCCTTTCATACGTTTAGGTGGTTTTCCAGCCAAGAAGTATGTTTGCAACACCAAGTTGACCCAACGTACATCTTCCTTGTTGCAAATCTTAGCTAGAAATTTGTAGAGCAGCGCTTTGTTCATGTTTTTTAGGCACTTGAGGCCTAGCCCCCCCTTTTCTGCCGGTGCCGTTACTTGATCCCAAGCTACTAATGGATTACCTTTTCCTACCACATCAGAGCCTCTCCACAAACAAAGCTTTCTTGTATTGTCAATTGCCTTAATCACTTGGTCATTCAACTTAATAGTGCACATTGCATAGATCGGGATAGCTGAGATAACACCGTTAACCAATGTGCATCTACCTCCCATGGATAACCAAGAAGTTTTGGCTGATAATCTTCTTTCAATATTAGAGATTGGCTCAGAGAAATCTTCTGCTTTTGGTCTTGATAGCCCATTGGAATACCCAAGTAGTGAATAGAAAAACTCCTATCTTGCATCCTAGGGTTCCAGCCATGTTGGTTGTTTTCTCCTCTGCCAAATTGACTAGCATAAGACTTGATTTTCCTCAGTTTACCCTCAGACCTGTGGCACCTCCCAGCTCATGCAAGAGGCTTTTTAAGAAGATAAGTTCCCTCTGAGATGCTTTGAGGATGATGATTGTGTCATCAGCATACTTCCATTTGGTGAATTGGATAGGAAAGCATGCCCATAGTAGAAGCTTTATTGATGAGAATCTAGAGAATGTCAGCTGCCAGGACAAAGAGCAAAGGAGATAGTGGGTCACCTTGTCTAACCCCTCTTTTGCATTGGAAGAATTTTCTAGGGACCCCAATTAATAGAACTGTCGAGCTAGCTATTGAAATGATATCTTTGATCCAATCCAACCACTGTTCACTAAATCCAAGTCTCCTGAGCATTAATATTATGAAGTTGTGTTCCACCATGTCAAAGGCCTTCTCAAAGTACAACTTTAGTATAGTAATCTTCTCCTTTGAGTGTTTGCACTGATACAGATATTCATAAGTGCATGCCATGCAATCCTGAATTGTCCTACTACGAATGAACCCATATTGATTTTTGTGGATGAGCCTAGTAATGGCTGATTGCAGTCTCAAGGATAGTATTTTGGTAATGAGCTTTACTAAGGTGTTGAGCAGTGAGATCGGTCTATAGCCATTTACTTTGATCGCATTGGTCACCTTTGGAATGAGTGTGATGAAAGAATTGTTCATTGGTCGTAGGCTAACGTTGTCACTTATAAATTGTGTGCAAAGGTTGTAGACATCCTCTTTAATGATCGGCCAACAAGTTTTGTAGAATCTTGTATTGAAACCATCAGGTCCCATAGACTTATCTACTGTCATTTCCTTTAGCGCTCTGTCCACCTCCACATTAGTGATAGGGTCGCAAAGCCAATCTAGGTGTTGTTGCTCTGGCATCATCTCCTGTAGTTGTTGCCATTCCTGAATAGGTTCTAATCTCCCCAACCTCTCATTGAATTCCTTCCATATCAAGTCCATGATCCAAAAGGTTAACACCATCCTCCCCTTGAATAATTGTGATGGTGTAACTCTTAGTAGCAGCTGCCAAAAAGAACTTTGTCGGTTCATCACCTAACTTGGTCCATCGTACCGTGTATCTTTGCCTCCAATAGTCATTCTTTTGTTGCAGCAACTTAGCTAGATGGTCCTTGATTAATACTTGGAATTCCTTTTCCTGGGGGAACAAGCATCTTTGTTCCTCAAGCTTATCGACCACCAATAATACCTCACTGCATGCTCCAATCAGTTTAGAAATGTTGCCCATATTCTTGCTCCTACTTGAGTGTTCTTCTCAACCTTTTTAGCTTGGCTTTGATGAGCCTTGCCCCATTCATGTATGGGAGTGGAAGATCCCAATAGCCTTTTACTATGTCCATGAACTGAAGATGGTTTAACCAATAATTCTCAAACCTAAAACACTGAGCCTTCGGAATGTTGGTTCCTTCAATGATTATTGTATGGTTCAAGGTATTAAAGTACAACATTGTGTTCCATATGTACACACACAAAATGATTTGGCACAAGCTCTCATAAAGAGAGTTAAACTCATAGCTAGACCATTATTGCAAGGTTGCAATTTACCAACATCATGTTGTACTCATGTAGTTTTACACACTGCTGATCTTTTACGACTACGTCCAACTGCATATCATATCACCTCCCCACTGCAACTTGTGTGTGAAGATCAACCAAATATCTCCCATTTGCGGACATTTGTATGTGCATTGTACACATCAATTTCACCACGTAAGCGAACCTCTATGGGCCCTCATAGAAAATTGGGGATCTACGTGAAATTTCAATCCCTGTATATCTTAAAATATTTGGAGTTTTTAACGGGTGATTTATTCATGGTCAGGTTTGCTGATTGTATTTTTAATAAGGATCGTTTTCCGGCTTTAGAGGGAGATAACCAATTTATCAATGATAGTCAAGAAATTAATTGGGATGATAAATCCATTCTAACCTCTGATCCACGTACAAAGGAAACTGAACTTCAAGTTCAGAAAATTGTTGAGTTACCACAAATTACTAGTAACCTGCGAGATGTGTTTACTGATTACAAAGGTGTCATAAAGTCCTTAAATCATGTTGTTAATGCGTCATGTAGAGTAGAGGTACCAACAAAAACCACTCCACCTCCAAAAATGTAGAGAGCAATACAACAGAAAGATGATTCCAAAAGCTTCCAAAGACAACGAGGACAAAATCTTTCTCAAATCAATTAAATGCAAGTCAACAAAATGTTTATGGATACCAATTGGATGTGATAAATCCAAGACCTAGCCCTCAAGTGCACACTATAGAGCAGGCTGGAGGATCGGAAGACCCTAATTCTTACATGTTGAGAAATCTTGATGAATTTCATGGGGTATAAGAAATTTCCATCAATTATACTAGTTCTGGAGAATTGCTTGATCGTAGTACAACGGTTGTCAACTCACGCTTTTCAACCTAGATAGCTAAAGTTCTCAATGATCTTGATCCTAAAACCATGGCAGAGTGTAAACAACACTCGGACTGGATCAAATGAGAGGAAACAATCAAGGCAGAACTTGGTTCACTAAAAAAGATAGATGTATTCGGTAATGCAATATCTACACCTCCTAGAACCTATCCTATCGGGTTCAAGTGGTTTTTCATCCGAAAACGGAATGAAAACAATGAGGTTGTGAGATATAAGCAAGGCTAGTTGCACAAGAGTTCACGCTGAGACTCGACATTGATTTCAATGAAACATATTTTCCTGTAATGAATGAAATAACTTTCCAATATCTTATATCACTAGCAACACAAAAGTATATATCTTTGTAGTTGATGGATGTCATGACTGCATATTTATATGGATCACTAGATTTGGAAATATACATGAAAATTCCTGATGGGATACCTGTACCAAATGAAAACGTAGGACGCAACATATACCGTGTCAAGCTCAACAAGTCATTATATAGTTTAAAACAATCTGGAAGGATGTGGTATAACCGACTGAAGGAGTTCCTTCTAAACAAAGGCTACTATACTAATGATGATTGTCCTTGTGTCTCCATTCGCAAAATCCTCAACTGGATTTTGCATTATTTTAGTATACGTTGATGATTTAAATATCATTGACACTGAGCTTGACATTAATGAAGCTCACAGTCATATAACGATGGAATTCGAATGAAGGATTTAGGTAAAACTAAATTTTGCTTAGGTTTACAACCGGAGCACCTTCATTCAGCCATTCTCATACATAAATTGTCTTATGTCCAAAAAGTATTAGAAAAATTCAATATGTATAAAGCTTATCCATCTAAAACTCCTATGGTGGTAAGAGCCTTAGAAAAGGATACAAATCTATTTCAGCCACGCCAAGAAGAAGAAAAAGTATTGGGTTCTGAATACCCATACCTAAGTGTTATTGGAGCACTTATGTATCTTGCAAATAATACAAGACTTGATACTGCATTTACAGTAAGTCGATTAGCAAGATACATATTGCTTCAACCATGCATCATTAGAAAGGAATTAAAGATGTTTTTAGATATCTTAAATGCACAACAGATCTAGGTCTTTTCTTTCAGAAAAATCAAGATCTTAACCTCGTTGGCTATGCCGATGCTGGATACTTGTAACACCCGTATTTTTCTAAAATAAAATAAAAGTCATAATCTAATTAAATAATAAAGAAACAAAAAGAAAGAGAAAAGAAAAGGAAAGGAAAAAAGAAAAAAAAACCACCTCGGCCAAATACACCAACCGGCGGCCCAACTCCCCTCCTTTCCACCTCAGCCCAGGCCCAGACGCACCCTTTCCTCTCTCCCTACATGCGGGCCCCACTTGTCAGCCTTATCTTCCCCAACAGCAATCGCCGCCGCCACACCCTCCCTCTCTTCCACGCCCGAGCACGCCTTGCCCACGACAACTGTCGCCCACACTCATGTCCCTTGCCCCCTCGCAACCGACCCATATTCTAATACCTCGACCGCGCCCACTCTCCATTCTCCCCCGTCCGCACTCCCCGGAACCCTAGCCCACCGCCATGGCCACACCGTGGAGGTCGAGGCCCCACTAGGCCAAGCCATTTTGGTCGTTCCGACGAGCCGTTGAGCTCTGCGGCACCGCATCACCCCTGATTCACCCTTGTGTGACGTGTTTCGCCGTTCAGAGCGCAACCGTGACATCGCCGATGGCCAACCGCCACATTCCGCCGTCGCCACACCTCTCCAGATGCCTCTGAGCCTGATTAACCCCACAGTAAGCTTCCCCATCCTCTCCTATCAATTTTACCGCCATTTCCGTCGAGCTTGGCCCACTGGAGCACCATTCCAGCGATGCTCCGGCGAGCCCCCAATGGCGCCGCCATCTCCCTGGCCTCCGGCGCCACACCTACATGCCGATTTGCTCTCGGCCGTTGGATCGTAGCCGGACGGCCGAGATTAGGCCACCCGAAGGGGTATGGCCCTCGGTCTTCCATGGACCGTGGACCACACCCACTCTCCTTGGTCCACAACATTGTAGACTTGGTCTACCGAATTTTGTATAGAAAAATAAATAAGAAAAGGAAAAAGAAAATGGTCTTTTGCAGTTAAGTCCTCAGGCACTTTTAGTAAATTATGAATATGCCCCTGACCTTGCAGAAAATACCCCAACCTTTATTTAAAATAGATAAAAGCCATTTATTTAAGTGAAACTTGCTAGGAGGCCCTTGTAATTTTCATGAATCACATTTGTTATAACTGTCCAGTTAGTAAAAAATCACAAAAGAGCCCCTGCAATTATATTTAATTACTAAATATGGTTTAAAAATACATTTATTGAGTAGAAAATATTTATAAATGATATAATAAATATAGAAATAGTATAAAAATAGTATTAAATCTTTTTAGTATGAAATAAAGTTATAGATGCATATAAAATATATTTTTACCATGAATAAATTTAATAAAAGTGTTTTTAGCTATAACTAATTACTAAAAATGGAGAATAAATAGGAAAATTTAATTATAAAACCATTTACGCTGAAATAAAATTATAAAGTGCATACAAAATATATTTTGACTATAGGAAAGTCACTAAAAATATTTTTAGCGTATAAATAAATACTAAAAATGAGAAATACATAATAAATACATTTCTTTAGCTATAAAAAATAAGAAATCACTCATAACTTCGATTTAAACCATAAACACAACATATTTCAATATTAATATTTATATTGCTTGTATGGTGTATTGTTCTTGATTGTTTTTATTTCTCTTTTCACGATAGTTTATATGCATTCGTATCTCGACGAAGAAGTGACATGAAGATATGAAGGCAAGAGTTCAATGAAGAAGAACTGAGCAGCTATATAAATACAGACAAGTCCCTTTGACCATGTTGTGCCTATTTTAGGAACTATAGTTAGTTGCATGCTTAATTAATGTGAATCTTATTTTATTTACCGTTCCATATAATTCCTTGTTGTCCGGGTTGAATTGAGTTGTTTTAGGTATTTCAATCACGCTTAGCCATGCTTAGTAGTTGGGATGGAAATCTGGACTTATGTTTATATTATTAAGTATGATCATTATGTTACATTGGAAATGATGAAGTAATTAGTATGAATCTGGCGGTCGGATGGTTTGGTATGGTGCAGTTTGCACGAGACTTGGGATTGGGTTTGACACCGCTGGATTATAAGGACCGGTTTTTGAAGTAAGCCTTTGAGTTCCACAGTACCACCACGAGACTGAGATGAGGCGGCTTGGTCAATTAATTATGTTTCTCCCGACGAAATGCTAGTAGTTTGATAGTGTGGGAAATGATGCAGGGGTACTGCTCTAGGAACCCCAAGGCTCAACAGGGGGCTTTTGAGGTGGAGGGTTACTCCAGGAATGTCTCAGCGGTGAAACCTCAGTGGGCTAGCACTAGTTAGGAGTACATTTGTAAAGACCATGTAGTGATCTCCTGGCCGCACACCTATGAAAGTGTGAAATGTGGTTGATCACGACTGGCAACAGGAGAGGTTTACTCAGTCCACCTGACAATAGGGAATGAAATCACTGCTTGTGGGTAAAAGGTACATTCTCTGCAGAGATTTGGAAAAATGTCATGACAGTCGTGCTCATGGTCAGGAGCGGCTTGAGGCCAATTCATAATTAGTTTATGATGGGAAATGATGGTTATTGATGATTCAAGAATTATCTTTGATATCATCATTATGATTTGGAATATTTATTTGATACTAAATTAATAATGAAAGCTAAGTTTAGATTATAAGCATAGTGCTTAAGCCAAAGTTGGCCTATTCTTGATCTAGCCATTCATGTCATCTATTTCCCACACTTGTTGAGTACTCTATGTACTCATGTGCTTGCATTTGTGGTTTTTATAATGCTTCTCAGTGTGGAGAAGATCTAATGAAGACAAGTGACAAGTGAAGACAGTGCATAAGTCGCGTTGCTACCAATCGATTTGCCTGTGGTTGCACCAAAGATTTGTCTGTTCTGCTGCTATTCAAAACTCTTTTAAAGATATTAATGTTTGAAAGTTGCCTAGAGGGGGGGTGAATAGGCTAAACGACCTGAAATGACTTAATAAAACGAGATTAGAACTCAGGGGGCAGACTAGTCCGGTCCTCCTATAGGTAAAAGCCTAAAAAGGGTTTCTAACAAGTTTTCAGTCCAATTCTTGTGATGCAAAGTTTGTTAGAATGACTTAATGAGCCTTAACAAGTTATATGACAAGTATGAACCTAAGGATCATGATGAAACAAGAGTGATGAACAAAACTGATAAAGTTAACCCTAGAAGCAATGAGAAATAAGTGAAAGTAAGGAACACAAGGGACACAAGGATTTTATCCTGAGGTCCGATCCCACGAAGGAATCTACGTCCCCGTTGAGGAGTCCACGAAGGACCGGGTTCAACAACCATTCCCTCACCAAGTTTACCACACGGGCCTAACTTGGTTCTTCCACTATCACAAAGAGTGAATACAAGATTCGTTGGGGCTTCTCACAATCTGAGGCTCCCACCACAAATACAATCACAAATCACAAAGATTGACTCAAGCCACAGATCACAAATATTCACAAAGTGCAAGAGATCAAACCGAGAGCAAAGAGCGGTGTTCTTCCTCTTCTTCACCTCACCAAACCCTAATCCACATAAGAATTAGTTTTAGAGGGAATGTAGGCAAGAAGGAGTCTTTTTGAGGCTCAAGGTTGTTGTGGCGGCGCTAGGGTTTCAACTTGCTCAAGGGTTGGTTCAAATGAACCTAGGGATCCTCTATTTATAGAGGTCCCAAGCCCATACTGCTGACTTCAGCAGATGGGCGGACTAGTACGGCCTCCAGCCCAGACTAGTCCGGCCTAGGGGACCACTGACGTCCCTGACAACTGTCGCACTGCGCAGCAATCGTCACACTACACGCCAAACTTCAAATTTAAACGGTCACTTCAACAACAGACTAGTTCGGCCCTCACCGGACTAGTCCGATCTCACACAGAACCTTTTGTTCCGTGTGAAAATGGACTAGTCTGAAGACCACGAACTAGTTCGGCCCCCAGGGCCGACTAGTCCGGCCTTCCTAGACGTAGTCTCTGAAGCAAGACTTCTCTCAAACCCGGACTAGTCCGGCCCCCAGGGCGGACTAGTCCGATCTCAGTCAGGACCTCTTGGTCCAGACCAAAATGGACAAGTCCGTGGTTTTGGGACTTAGTCCCCAAAACCCACTTCACGACTACCCAGACTAGTCCGTACCACTACGGACTAGTCCGAACTCAGTCAGACCCTTCTGGTCCGGCTGAAAACGGACTTGGCTGGCTAGGGGCGGACTAGTCCGGCCACCTGCACGGACTAGTACGACCCTACTACCAGACTCCTTCCAACTCTTTTCTCTCAATGGGTTTGACCTCTAAACCGCTTTGGGCTCCCAACTTGATCTCAATGCACTTTACACACACATCCTCACACATATTTGGCTAGTCCGGCCCCCAGGGCGGACTAGTTCGGCCTTCCCAGACTTAGTCTCTGAAGCACGACTTCTCTCAAACCCGGACTAGTCCGGCCCCCAGGGCGGACTAGTCCAATCTCAATCAGGACCTCTTGGTCCGGACCAAAATGGACAAGTCCGTGGTTTTGGTACTTAGTCCCCAAAACCCACTTCACGACTACCTGGACTAGTCCGTCTCACTACGGACTAGTCCGAACTCAGTCAGACCCTTCTGGTCCGGCTGAAAACGGACTTGGCTGGCCAGAGGCAGACTAGTCCGGCCACCTGCACGGACTAGTCCGTCCCTACTGCCAGACTCCTTCCAACTCTTTGATCTCAATGGGTTTGACCTCTAAACCGCTTTGGGCTCCCAAATTGATCTCAATGCACTTTACACACACATCATCACACATATTTGGCTAGTCCAAACTCGACACACTAGAAACCCTAGTTTCTCCTTTTCGAGTTGACATCGCTGTTTTCATCCTTTTCCTTTCTGAGGGGTTGTGCTTCCACTTGAGTCTTGTCGGTACCCTAAAAACCATACACCCCTTGAGGTTACAAAGATTTCAAAGGAAAGCCATCTACTTGGGTTGAAGACCCTCAGAGGCCCACTTGTCAGACATGACCGGATCTGCTTCTCCAACATGGTTAATCCCTGGGTCACCACGTGTACTGCCAAACCGGAGCTACCGCCCACAAGGGGGAAGCTCCGGGCCAGGTACCGAAACGGCACCTCCGGACTTAACCCCGGACCGAGAGAAGCTCCGGACTTGACACGTGACTGGTAGCCCCGGAGCTACCTGCTTCCCACAGCAAGCTCCAGAGCCGCCACGTGTCCAATCGTCGGACCTGCCAGCCTCTAACCTCCGGAAGACCTTGTAACAGCTCCGGATCTTCAAAGGAGAGCCAAGGACCTCAAGACCCGATTAAATGTCATTAATGCCATATTAATGACACTTAAACAGACGATCTTAACACCAGTAACGGCACTGTCGGAGCCCGTTACAGGATCATTAACAGCAATTGAACGTGTATCAATACTAGTAACCGCTGGGGCCACACGTCGGGCTAGGCTAGCTTGTAACGGCCTATCCTTGTACTATAAAAGGACAGGCTGACGATACAATCAGGGACGTTCACAGACGAACTCACGCACCTGATACACTTGTGACAAGCTAATACAACACCAACACACCCGTGGAGTAGGGTATTACGCTCAGGCGGCCCGAACCACGTAAATCCTTGTGTCTCATGTGTTAAACTACAATTCACCTTCTTGAATCTCCGCGCGCCCACACCGAACTTCAAACTCCCCAATCACTTTAGCAGTGTAGGGAGATCTGCCGGCTCAAACAGTCGACAGTTGGCACGCAGGTAGGGGTGCCTGAGATTTTCGAGAATGGTGAACTCCGCGGCTGGATCATCCGACGGCCAACCTGCTGCTCAGGCTGTTGGGGGCAATCCCTCCAACAGGCAGCCACCAGCAGGAGCCACACTCCCACCACCACCATCTTCTCCAGCAAATCGTGCTGGGCAATGTGATGGTGCGTCGGCGTCACTTACTGCGTCAGCAAGTCATGACAACCCGAAACATGCGCTCCATGCAGCGCGTGCTCTTCTTCAACGTCCACCACCTCCGGATGCATCTCGAGATGCAATGGAGCAGTGGAGGGCCGATGTCGAGCATTTGGTCGCAGCAGCGGCCGAACGCCTCAACAACCAGGGTCCTCCCCCTTCGGGACGAGCCCCGTCGCAGCGATGGACTTTGTCTGGTAGACTTGGTCCGCACGTCTCCAACAACAGGAGACGAGCTGCGTCACAACAGGTGACGTCGTTGCCCTCTGGGGCCTGATGCACCCATACGGTATCCAGGCTTTCGACTCATGACCTCCCGGCGGAGCTTGATCGCCGATACCACCAGCAGGATTGTAAGACCTATGTGTGCTGAATACATTGGCTTGTAGTGAATACACTTGGCTTTGATGATAAAAGTTTTTAATATCACCAAAACACGTTTTTATCAAGGTCCGACTCTAGCTCCGAGCTACAGCAAGGTCCGACGATAGGTCCGGCTTGCTTTGGGTAGCTCCGGTTACGTTTGATGCTAGGTCCGACTTTTTGGTAAGGTCCGACCAGCTTTGGTTAGCTACGGTGAGTTTTATCTTTAGCTCCGGTGTGTCTTTGTTAGCTCCGGCATGTCCTTGATAGCTTCGGCATATATTTGATAGCTCCGGCATGCTTTTGCTAAGCTCTGACTTACTTTGTTCTAGCTCCGGTTTTGGGTTGACTAGTTCCGTACTAGTTTTGGTAAGCTCCGGCGCTAGATTCTACTAGCTTTTGTTAGCTCCAGCTCAAGCTCCGGGTTGCTCTGGCAAGGTCCGGAACTTGACCGCAGTGTTTCTGCTTAGCTCCGGCTCAAGCTCCGGGTTGCTCTGGCAAGGTCCGGAACTTGACCGCAGTGCTTCTGCTTTTTATTTGCAATGTTTTGTACTTGCTTTACAAGATTGGAAAGATTGCTTAGTATTCATTTGCTAAGTTTTTGGTGCGTTTTGGATGATACGGCTGATATCTTTTCTAATGTGGTTTTGCAACATGCTTATGTGAGGTTCTCACGTAAGGTGTTGTGTTCGGAACTAATGTGAGTCAAGTCGAGGACTTGGGCTCGTATGGATTGGTTGTTTGTTCATGTGCAGGTGTTGCTTGAGTTCAAGTCATGGCTGGTGACAGGATCCATTGGACTAGTCTCAGGAGGAGATGAGGTTCCAACAACCAAGTTCGGGAGGAACTGTGGTTGAGCGGGTCAGGAGGTCACGCAGGATGATTGAATCAAGGGCAGTGCATATGAAGGTCGAAGGAAGGTGTTCGCACGTATGCATGCGGTGCATGACGTGGCAATATGCTTCTAGAGACGGATTATGGAAGGAAGATCTGATCGGAAGGATTGGATCGTATCGGTTGAAGACTTTGGCTGCGGCAGAGTCGGTTATGGCTCGGTATGGGAAGTATCGAGTTGGTTATGTTAGGATTTCGTGTGTATCACGAAATTGAGTTGTTTAGGAATGTGGGATACGTTCCTAAGGTGTTTGGAAGTCTTAAGATTGCTTCTATCTGCGTATAGAAGAATCTTGAGCAGTTATGGTAAGTTCCGATTGTGATCAGATTAGGATTGGAGTCCTAGTTGAGATTGGGATGGTCTAAGGGCTGGTTATATAAGCAAGGGAAGGCCAAAGCTCGTGAGAGACGACTTTGGGGCTGTTCCTCTTGTGTTCTATTGAATAAAATTCGTAGTTTGAAGGAACTTTTGTGCCTTGGTCGTCCAACTTGTTCCAGACAAGTTTTACTCGTCGAGTTTCTGGACAGCACTACCTTTCGTCGGTGGTTTTATCATAACTCGAGTTTTATAGATCCAATTGACGTTATTCTTTTTGGGTTGTTTTCACAACTTGATTGTCTATCATCTGTCAAAATTTCACGATCATTGGATTTGTAGTTTCTGAGCTACACGAGTTTCCTTGCAGCATTCCAGAAACTGTTTTTCTCGGGTAGGTCAGATTGACCATAGTCTGATCTTTCGATCATAACTTGAGTTTTTCTTGACGGATTTGAGTAATTCTTTTTGTGTTGTCTTTGTGACTTGATTCTCTCTGATATCTATCACTTTTGTCACGGTGAAACACGTTTAGATTAGTCTCACACACGAACTCTTTAAACAGATCGTTTTTCAACCGAAGGGATTGGGGTTTTATTGTTTCCGCTGTGTAAGATTTTTAAATCTACCATTCACCCCCCCTCTGGTAGCTTTTCACGTGCTCTTCGATCCTACAATTGGTATCAGAGCCACGGTGCTCTAATCTTTGTGATTTGCACGTGTTTTTGACTAATCATCATGGAGAAGTACTCCGTCAAACTTTGTGTGTTTGCTGGTATTGATTTTCAGGTTTGGAAGGCACGCATGGAGGCTTTTATCCAGGCACAAGGCTTTGCAATATGGGAGAAGGTGTATAAGCCTTATGAAGTGTCACCCAATGATCAAGTCACGGCCACGAACCTCCTGGACGTCGACAACAACAACAAAGCCCGAAACTTGATCATCCAAGGACTCACTCAAAGCGACTTTGATCGTGTCGCGCACCTCCGATCAGCATACGACGTTTGGAGAGCTCTCTGTGATTATCATGAAGGCTCCAACACAATCAAGGAGGTAAAACAAGATATGTTCAAGAAAGAATATATGCGTTTTGAGATGCAACCAGATCGAAGAAATTCCAGAAGAGGAGTTGGCACTCATCTCTACTAGATTCTCAAAAGCATTGCAAAATGTGAGAACTAGAAGGAGAGGAAGCTCCGGACCTCAACGCTGTTTTGAATGTGGTAAAACAGGACACTTTCGTACAGAATGCCCTAACCTTTCAGGTCCGACCACCCGGGAAGAAAAACAAAGCAAGATCCGGACCTCCTCTGGAAATTCCAACAAGAAGAAGAAAGGTACCATAGGACGCAAGATGATCAACAGCTTCATCACCGCGCTTCAAGAGCTCAGTTCAAGTGATGTAGACTTTGAAAGTGATGAAGATAATGATGATCTGGCCAACTTATGCTTCATGGCGGGCAAAGCAAGATCAAGATCAAGTCAGGAGGAAGCAGAACACAACAGTGACAATGATGAGATATGTGCTACCTGCAATGAAATGTGTGATGCTATTTCTCGTGCAACTATTATTGTCAAGAAAAAGGACAAAAAGCTTAGGGATAGTGCTGCTAAAATTGAATCACTAGAATCTGAAATTAACCGTTTAAAAACTTTGATTCCTAGTGATGATGCATGTCCCTCATGTGACTTAATCTATGAACAATTGTCCACATTAAGAAGTGCACACTCATCCACTCTAGATAAACTTGATGAAGAAATTAAAAAGAACAAAGAGCTTGCTGCACTTAATGATAAAAACTTGAAAGATGCTAGTTGTTCTACAATTGACTTGCATTGTTCTGCATGTGAAAATCTTGATAAGAAACTGCAAGATGCTATGAATGAAATTTCTATGTTGAACAATGCTTTACGTTCTCATGAAGTTAAATTTTGTTCCAATTGCAAACTAAAAGGAAAAACTTCATGTGAAAACTGCCTAGACTTGTCCAAGAAACTTGATGACATGAATAGGACACTAGGTCGGTTTTGTAATGGGGATAAGAATCTAAACTTGCTGCTGAATTCTTCCAAGTCTAGCAAAGATAAAACTGGTTTAGGTTTTGATTCTCATGTTCATGCTAAGGCACATCCACCTAAAATTGTAAGGTCATTAGGAAGTGGTTTGATTCAAACAGTTCCTAAACAAAAAGAAGTGGTTTTCAAATCTGCAGGAGTGTTGCCTCATTCGGTTTCAAATAAAAATATTGCTTGCTCATCTAGACATGAACACAAAGTTAAATTTCATTGTACCTTCTGTGGTAGAGATGGTCATGTCATAGATTTTTGTTATAGACTAGCTAAACAACAGAAAAAGGAAAGAAAAATTGCTAGATCTTATAACTTTCATGCAATTAGAAAAACACAACCTGCTCTAGTGAGTCAGAAATTTGAGAAGGTAGCTTCTAGACCTTCTGGTAAGAAATCCGCAAAAGCAGCTCCGATAGTTCCGATAGTTCCGAGAGCTACCGGATCTTCTGTTGTTCCCTCTGGAGCTTCAGTTTTTGACTCCGGACCTTCTGCTTTTACCTCCGGAGCTACCGGTTTTCACTCTAAACAAGTAACAACTTCTAAATCAACTGTTAAGAAAAGAAAACCTCGATCTTTGACTCATAAACCTGCTGTTTTATCTCAGCATTCGCGTGTTTTTCCTGGTGCACGTTGCGTGACTCAGTACTGGATTCCTAAATGCCTTTTGACTAACCCCAGTATTGAGTCATCGGCGTATTGTGCTTCTATGTAGGTTACACGCTTGAGGAAGGAGAATATTTGGATTGTGGATTCAGGTTGCTCACGCCACATGACCGGTAACAAAGATTGGTTCTCCTCCCTCACCTTTGTGTCACGTGTAGAGAATGTTACTTTTGCCGATAATTCTTCAACTCCTATAATTGCTAAGGGTTCGGTTAGAGTAAATGATCACTACACTTTGAAGGATGTGGTACTTGTCAAAAATTTGAAATATAACTTGCTTTCTGTTTCACAATTGCTAGATGAAAATCTAGAAATTACTTTCAATAAAAACTGCTGCAAAGTTGTAGATTCAAATAGTGAGCTTATTTTTAACATGTCTCGGTTTGGAAGAGTTTTTAAAGCTGATTTTGAGATGTCTTCTTCTAAGCTTAGGTGTCTAGTTGCTAATGATTCAAAGGACTTATATTTTTGGCATCGTAGACTTGGTCACGTAGGCTTTGATCACCTAACGCGTGTTAGTGCTCTTGATCGCATACGTGGGCTGCCTAAGCTTAAAGGGGACAAAGAAATTGTGTGCTCTTCTTGTAGACATGCTAAGATGGTTGCAGGTTCACATACTCCTCTCACAATGATCATGACAACTGAACCATGTCAACTTTTGCATCTTGACACCGTAGGACCTTCACGTGTTCAATCCTTCGGAGGTAAATGGTATGCTCTTGTTATTGTTGATGATTATTCTAGATATTCTTGGGTGTATTTTATGGCGTCTAAGAATGAAGTCTTTAGTCACTTTAGAACTTTATTTCTTAGATTATCAATTGATCACCCAGAATCATTAAAAGCAATTAGAAGTGATAATGGAACTGAATTTAAAAATCAATTCTTTGATCACTTTTGTGCTGAAAACAGAATAGATCATCAATTTTCTTCACCATATGTACCTCAACAAAATGGTGTTGTAGAAAGAAAGAACAGAACTCTAGTTGAGATGGCTAGGACTATGCTTGATGAATATCAAACCCCTAGGAAATTTTGGGCTGATGCATTAGCAACTGCTTGTTATGTCTCAAATCGTGTTTTCTTGCGTGCTAAGCTAGGTAAAACACCATATGAGCTCCGGTTTGGACATAGGCCTAGTGTTACACACTTTCGGGTCTTTGGTTGCAAATGCTTTGTTAAGAAACATGGTAATCTTGATAAATTTGAACCTAGATCCAATGATGGCATGTTTCTTGGTTATCCATCTCATACTAGAGGCTACTGTGTGCTTTTACTTGACACTAACAAAATTGTGGAGACTTGTGAAGTGTCTTTTGATGAAGCTAGCCCAAGTACTAGCTCCGGTGTTGCAGGACCAGATTCATATTTGTCGGTACCCTAAAAACCATACACCCCCTGAGGTTACAAAGATCTCAAGGGAAGGACGTCTACTCAAATTGAAGACCCTCGGAGGCCCACTTGTCAGACATAACCGGACCTGCTTCTCCAACATGGTTAACCCCTAGGTTGCCACGTGTACTGTCAGACCGGAGCTACTACCCGCAAGGGTGAAGCTCCGGGCTAGGTACTGAAACGGCACCTCCGGACTTAACCCCTGACCGAGAGAAGCTCCGGACCTGACACGTGCCAGGCCACCTCGGAGCTTCCCGCTTCCCACAAGCAAGCTCCGGAGCTGCCACGTGTCCATACGGCGGAGCTGGCCGCTTCAAACCTCCGGGAGACATTGTAACGGCTCCGGATCTTCAAAGGACAGCCGCGGACTTCAAGACCCGATTAATTGTCATTAATTCCACGTTAATGACACTTAATCGGACGATCTTAACACCTGTAACGGCACTGTCGGAGCCGTTACAGGGTTATTAACAACAATTAATCTCGTGTATCAATACGAATAACCGCCAGGGCCACATGTCGGGCCAGGCTGACTTGTAACGGTTTGTCCTTGTACTATAAAAGAACAAACCGACGATACACGAGGGGATCGGACTCTCGAACGCTCTCAAGCTCACAAGTTAATACAACACACACACACCCGTGGAGTAGGGTATTACGCTCAGGCGGCCCGAACCATGTAAACCACTGTGTCTCTCGTGTCCAATCGTGATTCACCTTCTTGAATCTCCGTGCGCCCAAACCGAACTACAAACTCCTTCAACACTTTAGTAGTGTCAGGGGATCTGCCGACTTCAACAGTCGACAGTTTCTCAGGGGGAGGGTATTTTCGAAGATGAAGAAGAGCCGGTGATACTGCCTGGTAGTTCCGAAGTTGACACGTGTCCAGCTCCGGACATTGAACAAGCTCCGGCTGTCACCTCTGCTGGTCCTGATCGTCCACAAATCACAAGCTCATCAATCTACAATGAACCTAATGAAAAAGAAGCTTGTGAGACATCTGTTCCCTACGTTTTTACAAAGATCATCCCCCACAACAGATGATTGGAAGCTTGCATGAACGAGTCACACGGTCCAGGTTTTGCGATCCAAACTCTCATGCTCATTCTGCTTTTGTTGCTTCTTTTGAACCCAAAGATATATCACACGCACTCACTAATGAATCTTGGATTATTGCCATGCAAGAAGAGTTAGAAAATTTTGAAAGAAATAATGTTTGGAAACTTGTACCTCCACCTCAAGGCCACACTTTAATTGGAACTAAATGGGTATATAAAAATAAACAAAGTGAGGATGGGGTTGTGATTAGGAATAAGGCTAGGTTGGTTGCTCAAGGTTTCACTCAAGTTGAAGGTCTAGATTTTGATGAAACTTTTGCTCCTGTCGCTAGATTAGAAGCCATAAGAATTTTGTTAGCTTTCGCAGCATCTAAAGGTTTTAAGCTATATCAAATGGATGTTAAAAGTGCTTTTCTTAATGGCTACATAGATAAGGAGGTTTATGTCAAACAACCACCAGGTTTTGAAAATACAGATTTTCCTAATCATGTTTACAAACTGTCCAAAGCCTTATATGGTCTCAAACAAGCCCCTAGAGCATGGTATGATAGGTTAAAAACATTCTTACTTGAAAAGGGGTTTACAATGGGAAAGGCTGATAAAACTCTTTTTGTGCTTAAACATGGCAATGACTCATTATTCGTTCAAGTGTATGTGGATGATATTATCTTTGGTTGTGATTCTCATGATCTTGTGTCCCAGTTTTCAGCAATGATGAGTTTCGAATTTGAAATGAGTATGATGGGTGAACTCACTTACTTTTTGGGGCTGCAAATCAAGCAAACCAAGGAGGGTACCTTTGTGCATCAAACAAAGTATACCAAAGATCTCCTAAGGCGCTTCAACATGGACAAAAGCAAGCCTCTTCGGACACCAATGGGAACAGCAACAACACTTGAACTTGATGAAGATGGTGAATCCGTGGATCAAAAAGAATATAGAAGTATGATCGGATCACTTTTGTACCTTACAGCATCAAGACCGGACATACAATTCAGCGTATGTCTTTGTGCACGGTTTCAAGCTTCCCCACGTGTTTCACATCGTCAAGCCGTCAAAAGGATTCTCAGGTACTTACATGGAACTCAAGAATTTGGCATTTTTCTTCCTTCTTCCTCAATCGTTTCTTTGAGAGCTTTTTCGGATGCTGATTTTGGGGGTTGTAGGATTGATAGGAAAAGTACTTCCGGTGCTTGTCATTTTCTTGGTAATTCTCTTGTTGCTTGTTCCTCTAGAAAACAAAGTTCAGTTGCACAATCCACAGCCAAATCTGAGTATGTAGCTGCTGCTAGTGCTTGTTCACAAATTCTTTGGATTGTTCAAACACTTAAGGACTATGGGGTTGATCTAGATAGTGTTCCACTGTTCTGTGATAACACTAGTGCTATTTGCATTGCTAAAAACCCCGTGCAACATTCTAGAACTAAGCACATTGACATTAGGTATCACTTTCTCCGTGATAATGTTGAAAAAGGAAACATTGTGCTTCACCATGTAGATACCGAACAACAATTGGCTGACATTTTTACAAAACCTTTGGATTTCACTCGTTTTTGTTACATTCGTAGTGAAATAGGGGTTATGCATCCTCATGGCTTAAATTGAGGGGGAGTTTTTGAAACTTAGGAAGTCTATGTGTGAATCTGAAATTAAAATAATATGAGCATATTATTTCATACATATATGACTTTGTGATTCCTTTTACATGCTGAAAGTTCTTACTACATTACTCGTGTTATACTTTTTGTATTTTTTGCCATGTCTAGTAATTGGAATAATTACTTACACTAAATCTGGTCATGGTCGAACTTTCTTGCTGTTTTGAACTTGTTGCATGCTCACAAATGCCTTTAATCATTAAGTAATCAACTCACATGTTGAGTTTTTATGAACAAATATAAATTGAGAAAAGATCAAGAGAATATGCATGCATCGCACTTCTTCTTTCGAGATGGCTTGTCATTGCACTTAAATATGAACTTGGAAGAAATTGTGTATGACTAAAACCATGTCCTTAAGCTTCTGATTGTCAAATGACATAGGCTTGGCTTGGTTGGTTAGAATAAGGCAGATGAGCATATAATCTCTTGCAAATATCATATTATCTAAATTTATGCTTTGAAAAATAATAAAATGCAGCAACAAATGTCATGCTTTCAGGTTTTGAAATAGTTGAGTTTGTGAGATCATGACCTGCTAAAATTGAAAATCACACTTGCTTTCTAGCATGGCTTACACTACATTATGTATCTCATTGATGTGATAGTGTAAGTTACTTGATAGTATGACTTGGGTGAGCTTTGTTTATATGTATATGTTATAATATGCTCATAACAACTAAAGAAGGAGAGATAAATTGTTTATATCTCATAACAATTAAAATTTCTCTTTTACCTTGCTGAATACATTGTCAAAGGGGGAGAGATTAATCACACATTCAAAAAGGAAGAGATAAGCATGAAGAGAATATGTGAATAAGGAAAGTTAATAAAGGGGGAGAGATAATATGGGATATTTTTTTCCTTCTCATTTTATTTTTTATTTAAACAAAAAGGGGAGAAATTGTTTTCAAAACTTTTATTTGAATAAGCCAATGTTCGGAATTTTAAATGGTGTTGCCAATGCATTCATCAAGGGGGAGATTGTAAGACCTATGTGTGCTGAATACATTGGCTTGTAGTGAATACACTTGGCTTTGATGATAAAAGTTTTTAATATCACCAAAACACCTTTTTATCAAGGTCCGACTCTAGCTCCGAGCTACAGCAAGGTCCGATGATAGGTCCGACTTGCTTTGGGTAGCTCCGGTTACGTTTGATGCTAGGTCCGACTTTTTGGTAAGGTCTGACCAGCTTTGGTTAGCTACGGTGAGCTTTATCTTTAGCTCCGGTGTGTCTTTGTTAGCTCCGGCATGTCCTTGATAGCTTCGGCATATATTTGATAGCTCCGGTATGCTTTTGCTAAGCTCCGACTTACTTTGTTCTAGCTCTGGTTTTGGGTTGACTAGTTCCGTACTAGTTTTGGTAAGCTCCGGCGCTAGGTTCTACTAGCTTTTGTTAGCTCCGGCTCAAGCTCCGGGTTGCTCTGGCAAGGTCCGGAACTTGACCGCAGTGTTTCTGCTTAGCTCCGGCTCAAGCTCCGGGTTGCTCTGGCAAGGTCCGGAACTTGACCGCAGTGCTTCTGCTTTTTATTTGCAATGTTTTGTACTTGCTTTACAAGATTGGAAAGATTGCTTAGTATTCATTTGCTAAGTTTTTGGTGCGTTTTGGATGATACGGCTAATATCGTTTCTAATGTGGTTTTGCAACATGCTTATGTGAGGTTCTCACGTAAGGTGTTGTGTTCGGAACTAACGTGAGTCAAGTCGAGGACTTGGGCTCGTATGGATTGGTTGTTTGTTCATGTGCAGGTGTTGCTTGAGTTCAAGTCATGGCTGGTGACAGGATCCATTGGACTAGTCTCAGGAGGAGATGAGGTTCCAACAACCAAGTTCGGGAGGAACTGTGGTTGAGCGGGTCAGGAGGTCACGCAGGATGATTGAATCAAGGGCAGTGCATATGAAGGTCGAAGGAAGGTGTTCGCACGTATGCATGCGGTGCATGACGTGGCAATATGCTTCTAGAGACGGATTATGGAAGGAAGATCTGATCGGAAGGATTGGATCGTATCGGTTGAAGACTTTGGCTGCGGCAGAGTCGGTTATGGCTCGGTATGGGAAGTATCGAGTTGGTTATGTTAGGATTTCGTGTGTATCACGAAATTGAGTTGTTTAGGAATGTGGGATACGTTCCTAAGGTGTTTGGAAGTCTTAAGATTGCTTCTATCTGCGTATAGAAGAATCTTGAGCAGTTATGGTAAGTTCCGATTGTGATCGGATTAGGATTGGAGTCCTAGTTGAGATTGGGATGGCCTAAGGGCTGGTTATATAAGCAAGGGAAGGCCAAAGATCGTGAGAGACGACTTTGGGGCTGTTCCTCTTGTGTTCTATTGAATAAAATTCGTAGTTTGAAGGAACTTTTGTGCCTTGGTCGTCCAACTTGTTCCAGACAAGTTTTACTCGTCGAGTTTCTGGACAGCACTACCTTTCGTCGGTGGTTTTATCATAACTCGAGTTTTATAGATCCAATTGACGTTATTCTTTTTGGGTTGTTTTCACAACTTGATTGTATATAATCTGTCAAAATTTCACGATCATTGGATTTGTAGTTTCTGAGCTACACGAGTTTCCTTGCAGCATTCCAGAAACTGTTTTTCTCGGGTAGGTCAGATTGACCATAGTCTGATCTTTCGATCATAACTTGAGTTTTTCTTGACGGATTTGAGTAATTCTTTTTGTGTTGTCTTCGTGACTTGATTCCCTCTGATATCTATCACTTTTGTCACGGTGAAACACGTTTAAATTAGTCTCACACACGAATTCTTTAAACAGATCGTTTTTCAACCGAAGGGATTGGGGTTTTATTGTTTCCGCTGTGTAAGATTTTTAAATCTACCATTCACCCCCCCCCCCCTCTGGTAGCTTTTCACGTGCTCTTCGATCCTACAAAGATGGCCGTGTCCATATTGAGCATGCTCGTGAAAGACGGGAAGCTCAGGACCTTTCTACTTTGGAAGGGGTAGGAGGAGGCTGTTCAGCCCTAGCCATGCACCTGCGCATGGTTAGATGGTCACAGAAGTTCCGGCCACAGCTGCCGGAAAAATTTGACGGGACTGTCAACCCCGCCGAATTCCTTCAGATATACTCCACTGCAATCTTGGTAGCTGGAGGAAACGAGGCTGTGATGGCCAATTACTTTCCAGTGGCCTTAAATGGGACCGCCAGGTCCTGGTTTATGAGCCTTCCACCCAACTCTATCAAAAGTTGGGAGGAGTTGTGCCGTCAGTTCACTGCCAACTTCGGGAGTTCATACACCCGACCAGGCATTGAACTAGACCTTTTTGCGGTCGTGCAAAAAGGGGGAGAATCTTTGCGGTCCTTCATCCAGAGGTTCTCTCAGGTACACAACACTATCCCTTCTATCTCAAGCGCTTCTGTCATTGTGGCATTCAGACAGGGCGTACGGGACAAGAAGATGTTGGAGAAGCTGGCAATCAAAGAGATCACCAGCGTCACGGAACTCTTCAGCCTGGCAGACAAATGTGCCAGAGCTGCGGAGGGCCGTGAGATGCACTCCAAACCAGCCTCGGAGGATCACAAGAAATCCTCCAAAGAAGAAGCCGCTACCTCCGGGGGTGGCAAAAAGAAAAAGAAGACCAACGACAAGAAGAATTCGTCGGCCGGCACATCCAACGTTGCAGCTGCTGCAACTCCGGGTGGCCGGGGGCCATGCCCCGAGAAGCGACCTCGACCGTCTTCTGAAGACGGTGGCAAACCCAAAGTGTGGTGTCCCATTCACAAAACGGGCAGCCACGGTTTGGAAGACTGCCGGGAGGTCCAAAACCTTGCCGAGCGCTACAGCAAGCGCCGGGAAGGATCTCCTTTCCGACAGAGAGAAGGAAAACAGAAGGTCGATGAAGCTCCGGCTGAAGAGGAGTTAGGGTTTCAGGATCCCAAAAAGGTCCTGAAGGCCGTCTACACCTCCATCGACGATGACTCTGACGTCTCTGACAACGAGCGTCGGAAGACCATGAACACCATTTTTGGTGGATCATGGGATATCACCTCTCGTCGCGTCATCAAGACTATGCGGCGGGATATGGCCGCTGTAGCCCCTACAGTCAGGCCGGAACCTCATCGAAAGTAGATGGACACCTCCATCATTTTTGATGCCTCTGATTGCCCGTGGAGCATGGTTGGAGCAGGTCAGCTACCTTTGATGGTATCTCCTACCATCAACAACATCCAGCTCCACCATGTCATGGTAGACGGAGGTTCGGGGCTTAACCTCATCAGCTTCGAAGCTTTCACTAAGCTTCAGCTCCGACCTTCGGATCTCCAGCCCTCTCGACCTTTCTCCGGAGTAGGTCCGGGGGCCATTACCCCACTCGGAGCTATAACTCTCCCCGTTACCTTCGGGACCCGGGAGAAGTATCGCACCGAGAAGTTGGTCTTCGACGTCGCTCAGATCAGCTTACCATTCAACGCCATCTTGGGTAGACCTGCCCTATACAAATTCATGGCAGCTGCTCATTATGGATACCTGGTGTTGAAGATGCCAACACCAGTAGGCGTTCTCCGGATCCGCATTGCACTGCCGGAGTAACTGCTCTGGAGGAACTCCATGCACTCACCACGGCGCAAGAGGAGGACTCCAGACAGGAGCAAGCTCCGAAACCCCCGAGCATTCGTCAACGAGGCTCGACCTCTGCACCCTGTGTGCAGCCAAGCGGCGACACCGACATTCCCGTCAAAGTCATCCAAATTGGTTCCGATGCCGCTCAAACCACCCGTATATCGGGAGGGTTGAACGACAAATAGGAACTCGCGCTCATCACTTTCCTCCGGGCTAATGTTGACGTGTTTGCTTGGCAACTGTCACAAATGCCTGGGATCCCCAGGGAAATGATTGAGCACAATCTGAAGATTTACCCCGATGCTCGGCCTGTGCATCAGAAGCCTCAGAAGCAATCCGTAGAGCGGCAGAACTTCATCCGACAAGAAGTGAAGAAGCTACTCGAAGCCGGATTCATCCGAGAAGTCTTCCATCCAAAATGGCTGGCGAACCCAGTCGTTGTGCCCAAGGCCGGCGGGAAGCTTCGGATGTGCATCGACTACACCACACTGAATAAGGCATGTCCAAAAGATCCATTCCCACTACCTAGAATAGATCAGATAGTGGATTCCACCTCCGGGTGTGAATTACTGTGTTTCCTAGATGCATATTCTGGGTATCAACAAATCAGGATGTCTAGGGAGGATGAAGAGCATACTTCATTCATCACAGTAGATGGATTGTACTGCTACACAGCCATGCCATTTGGTCTCAAGAATGCAGCTTCAACTTTTGTATGAGCTATGTACAAAACTTTTGAAGAACTCATCAGAGACATAGTGGAAGTGTATGTCGATCACATCGTGGTCAAGGTCAAGAACAAGGAGTCCCTCTTAGACACCTTGCAGGCTGTCTTCGACAAGCTGAGGGCCACCCGCACAAAGCTAAACCCGAACAAGTGCGTGTTTGGGGTTAGCTCCAGAAAACTTCTTGGTTTCCTGGTAAGTCACCGGGGCATAGAGGCTAATTCGGCGAAGATAAAAGCCATTGAAGACATGCGGCCACCAACCCGCATCAAAGACGTCCAAAAGTTAACTGGGTGTCTAGCAGCCCTCAGCCGGTTCATATCAAGACTGGCGGAACGGGCACTTCCCTTCTTCAAGTTATTGAGGAAGTCCGGACCATTCCAATGGTCCGAAGAAGCAGAGAAGGCATTCCAGGAGCTGAAACAGTTCCTCACCACCCTACCAATTCTGGTAGCTCCGAACCCTGGTGAGCCTTTGTTGCTTTACATTTCAGCTACTGACAAAGTCGTCAGTATGGTTCTAGTTGCGGAGAGACCGGAAATACCCCATACTCAGGAATCCAGACCCCTTCGGGAGGGTCTGGAGGTTACTGAAAGCGAGTCTGGGTCCAAACTCCCAGACTCAAACACACAAGAAGTCACTTCAGAAGACCCAGACCCCTCAGGGATGGTCCAGGTCATTTCTGAAGAAGCTCCGGGTTCCTCCAGCCAGAACCTGGAGGTCCCCGAAGAGAATCTGGACCCCTCCGAGAGGGTCCGGATCAATGAAGAGGAAGCTCCGGACCCCTCCGGGAGGGTCCGGACCATTCAACGCCCGGTATACTTCATCAGTGAAGTATTACATGATGCCAAGACTCGATACATAGAGGTGCATAAGCTGCTTTATGCAGTTCTTATTGCCTCCAGGAAGCTTCGACACTACTTCCAAGCTCACAAAGTCTCGGTGGTGACCTCCTATCCACTTCGAGCAATCCTGCATAATCCCAATTCAACTGGGAATATTGCAAAGTGGGCAGCGGAATTGGCTGAATTCGATCTCGAATTCATTCCGAGGCAAGCAATCAAGAGTCAAGCATTGGCAGATTTCATGGTGGAATGGACTCCCTCTCCATCAAATTCTGGGGGCCCCAGCGAGCAGAAGACGGAGCATCAAGATCCAACCTTCACCGAGCCTCACTGGACCCTCTACTTCGATGGCTCCATGCAGAAGCAGGGGGCCGGAGCTAGAATCCTTCTCCTTGCACCGACTGGGGAGAAGGTAAAATACATGGTACACCTTGACTTCAAGGCAACCAACAACATGGCGGAGTATGAAGCACTCATCTACGGACTAAAGATGGCACTGTCATATGGTGTCAAGCAACTGCTGGTCAAAGGAGATTCACAGCTCATCATCAAGCAGGTGAAGGGTGAATGCTCCTGCAACAATCTCCAGCTAGCTGCTTACCTCCTAGAAGTCCAGAGGCTTTAGAAGGACTTTGAAGTCCTAGACCTCCACCATGTTCAGCGTGCCCACAACGCTGAAGCCGACGAACTCTTGACGAAAGCGTCAACCGGAGCTCCGGCTCCTGACGGAACTTTTGTCCGGAGATTGTCGAAACCCACAGCTCAGCCTACCGAACTGAGCGAAGGGGGCGAGATCAGCATCCCGAAGCTGACGGTCCCGATGGCCCTGTTACCATGGCAGCCATCAAGGGTCGTAGGTGCTGCCGGAAGCTCCGAGCAACCCAGCACGCAAGACTCAAATGCTCAAGTCAGTTCCGATGCATGGATCTCGGAGATCCGGAACTACTTGAAAGACAACATCCTTCCTGACGATGATGTATCCGCTGACCGGGTAGTCAGATTGGCTAAAAGATACACGCTGGTAGAAGGGGATCTCTACTGGCGCGGTGCCAACGGCATCCTAATGCGGTGCATCACAAGGGAAGAAGGCTGCGAGCTCCTCGCAGAAATCCATGGAGGCGAGTGTGGGAACCACGCGTCTTTCCGCACGCTGGTTGGTAAAGCCTTTCGGCACGGCTTCTACTGGCATACAACGCTCCAGGATGCCACTGGGCTAGTGAAGAAATGTGAAGCATGCCAATTTCATGCAAAGCAAATTCATACACCGACTCAGCCCTTACAAATGATACCTCCTACATGGCCCTTCGCCGTGTGGGGGATGGACATCTTGGGACCCTTCCCAAGAGCTGTCGGAGGTTACAAGTTCTTGTATGTCGCCATTGACAAGTTCACCAAGTGTCCAGAAGCAACTCCAGTTGTGACGATCAACAAGCAATCTGCTATCAACTTTCTACAATCCATTGTAAGCATATTCGGAGTCCCAAACAAGATCATCACTGATAATGGGACTCAATTCACAAGCTCCGCATTCCAAGGATATTGCGAAGACCTCGACATACAAGTCTGCTACGCCTCCGTAGCTCACCTAGCTAGCAATGGCCAAGCCGAGAGAGCAAATGCAGAAATCCTTAAGGGACTCAAAACGCGCACCTATGAGCGTTTGAAGAAACATGGAGCCAACTGGATCGAAGAGCTTCCGCCCACTCTATGGGCCAACAGGACTTCTCCAAACCGGTCAACCGGAGAAACACCCTTCTTTCTGGTGTACGGAGCTGAAGCAATCCTTCCTCCGGAAATCACCTTGGGTTCGTTCCGGGTCCGGACCTTCGACGAAGCCGCGTAGGACCAGCTCCGGCGTGAAGACCTAGACCTCCTTGAGGAGGGAAGGTGCCAAGCAGCTGTTCGGAATGCCCGATATCGTCAAGCTCTACGACGTTATCACCAGCGGCATGTACACAACCGACAGCTCGAGGAAGGCGATCTGGTGCTACGGAGAATACTATCCAGAGAAGGGTTTAACAAACTCTCCCCCAGCTGGGAGGGGCCCTTCCGAGTGATCAAAGTATCCCGTCCCGGAAGCGTTCGCTTGGCTACCGAGGATGGGACACCTCTCCCAAATCCTTGGAACATCGAGCACCTCCGTAAGTTCTACACTTAATACCACGGAGGTGAGTCTTGAGTAACTTGAGATGTATGTTATAGAGTCATTGTACAGAGTCGAGTAGTTCCTCCGGGAGAGCAGCCGGACCATTCCCGAAAGGTCCGCAAAGCTCATGCAGCACTTGTCACAGTCTCCGGACTAAAAGTGTGGCTAACTACCCTGGGTCAAACGAGAAACCAAACACACTTAGCCTGGTTCTATACCCTAAGAGTGTACTTGTTTCCCCTGTACCCCGGACCTATAATGAAAGACATCTTCATGTAAAATAGACTCCACGTGCATTTATTTTGTACAGGCTCGACATTTTTATTTTTCTCTTTCTTGTCTATAACAAAGACGTGCAATTCTTAAGAAATTTTTAGTTCGACCGGTTTATATACGATTCGAGTTGTATTGTCAGATCTTTTGGATTTAAATATCGTTTATGGCCAACTCGCTTGAAAGCCGCCAAGCCAATCTAGGGCCGGAGTGTGCTATCGACTTAGCCTAGTCAAGCACCCTAAGTACGCCACTCTACCTACACCCCGGCAGGCCGAAGTAAGGCGGGTCCATGGACAGTTGAATCTAAGAGAAAAGGCAACACATTCGGTTGTATTTAAAATCGCGTTCAACTTAAAATCTTCTTGAGAATCGTAAGCCGCGACGAAATTATAGACAAGGAACGAATTTTAATATTTTTCTTGACTTAAGTGTGCAGGAAAAATAAAGTCTACGTTGATGGAGAAAAGCCGGAGCTAACCAAGCTCCGACTCCCCCAAGGGGGCCAACCGTCGACGCTGAGTATAAGATGGTGAGAAGACCCCGTAAATGGAGTCCGCTGCCAACAAACCAAGTGTTGGCAAAGGTCACTACCGGAGATACTCAGCTCCGACACCCCGGAGGACTAACTATCGACGCCCTACGTGTTGATAGAGGCCATTGCCGGAGCTACCAAGCTCCAGCGATGGACAATGCCGGAGCTTCTAAGCTCCGACAACCTCAGGGGACCTTCACTATCGAAGACTTCGGACCTAAATGCTACAAGTTTGGAGCAAATGAGTCTTCAACAAAACTCAATATCCTTTTGGTACATGTTCACAATCAAATTGTGTACATCTACCAGGGGGCCAAGTGAAGATAAAGGTGTTGAAGACAAAAAGTAAAATTCTCAAAAATTTTGGGGATTTTATTCATCTGAAGACAGGAGATTACATCTGGAGACAAGGGATTACAAAATTGAGGAAGAAGAAGAGAAAATACAAGTGAGAGCTAAAGAGATGGTACTAGACCCTATGGAAGAACTCGGCGACTTTCTGGGCGACCTCCGATACGCTGGCTCGAGTAGCTTCGCCTTCTCCTTCGACGGGGCCTTCAAGCACCGGGTCCAAAGGAAATTGGGGGTTCCGGCTGGTGTAGCACGTCAGCACATACTCTGCGACGTTCTTCGCCAGGGATTGCCCCTCAACCTCCAGTTGGTCCGCGATGACATCGCCCACCTTGGAGAGCTTGCTACCTGCTGCGCTCAACGCCTGCAGCGCAAGGTCCGACTCCGGCTCCGGATCATCCGGGCGCACGGGGCTGAAACCCATCGGCGTCAGCGCATCATTGGCCTTGCCCAAGAACTCCCAAATCTGTAGGGAGTTCGCCGTCCTCAAGCTCTTCATCTCTTCCAGGGATCTCTTGGCCGCTGTCAGTTCGGAATTCTCACGGGCGAGGCGCTGAACTTCTTTGGTGTTTTGCTGAATCTTTGCAGCAACCCGCCTCTCAAGTCTTCCGAGCTCCTCCTCCCGGAGGTGGATCTTGTTCCGACGATCGACCAGGTCCTTCTCCCTAGCCTCCACTTTTTTCTCCCGAGCAACAAGGGCACACTCGTATTCGTAGAGTTCCTGCCCCCGCACCCAGGTCTTCTCCTCTTCCTCGTGGCAGCGCTCTTCCAACTTCTTGGTGCGCTCCTCGAGGCCCTTGTCAGCCAGAGCTACTTTCTCAGCGAGCTCCTCTTCCCTCCTCAGGACATCATCCCGCAGCTCAAGGAGTTTTTGCTCTTCATTTTTGAGCCGTCTCTCCCTCTCTTCAAGTGCCTCTCGGCGCTTGATGAGTGCGGTGTTGATGGCCTCAAGCTGTTCGTGTCGAGCATTGGCCGCGTCGTTGGCAGCTTTGGCCTGATCGTGGATCTCCCGGGATTGAGCGTCGAGGGCATGAGTCATGCTCTCCCTGTCATCCAGCAGCTTGCCCCAGTACTCCAGGCAGATCTTCTCCCGCTTGATCCACTCCTTGTCATCCGCTAGCCTCGACTACGCCAGCTTGGTCTCAAAGTGGAGTCGGTTACGCCACCGCCTAAGGGTTTGGCGCTCCTCTTCAAGAGCCTTGCTGTCGTGGAAGAAGGCCAATTGTACTTGACGTAGACTGGAGCAGGCGTTGTCGATAGACATCGACAGCGGGATGGGCTCCGGACCTGCTGGGGTCTCCTCCGCTGGTTCCAGCGGGTCTTCACATACAAAAATTGGGTCCCACTCTACGAGAGCGGAACCCTGAGCTTCCAAGGCACTAGGACCGTCCTCCGGGATGGCCTCAGTCGCCATCGAAGAAGGCCCCGCCGCCAAGTCTTCGTTCACCTCCTCGGGCAGGGGGCCAGCGACTTCGTTTGGGCACACCGGCTCGGCCGCAGGTACCTCCGACGTCGTCGCCTCCGGAGCAGGAGCTGCTACTAGCTCCGGCCGGGACACCTCTTCCGAGGGAGGCTCGAGCTCCATCGCCTCTTCAACCACCGGCTCTATGAACGGCGCTCCAACAATAACCAGCTCAGCGGCCGGTGCTTCGGAGGTAACCAGCTCAACTACCGGAACTACCTCGACTTCCGGCTCACATGCCGGATCTTCAACAAGTTCCGGCTTCGAGGCCGGGACTACTACTTCCTCCGGCTCAACAGCCGGAGCTTCCACCACTGCAGCACCAGGACCCGGAGCTTCAACCTCCGATACAAGTGCCGCTGGCGTGTCTTCACTCCCGTGGTCCGGCGCTACCACGGGAACTTCTGGGGACGAGTCGAGGTTCATGACCACGACAGCCGGCGCCGGAGCTGTCGCAGCCTCAGCCACCACCTGGGGCGGCACCAAGACAGGAGCAGAAGCTCCCACGGCCTCAGACATCGTGGCCGAGGGTGGAGCTTCACTCCCCTTTTGGGTACGCTGCAAAGGATGGACAAAGAAAATTAACAAACAATCACTACAATTAAAAAGTTAACCAAGGTAAAGATCAAAAATTACCTTGGAAGGCTTCCGCACCAGCTTGCGCGGAACCTCTTTCCTGGACGTTCCGGGCTGGCCACGGTCGGCGTAGAAGCTCCATAAGGCCCCCCAGAACTTGTCGCAGCCACATGCGTTTCTCGGGTCGAGGCTCTCCTCGATCGGGAGGAACCCCTGGACCTGGAGGCTCCCACCGTCCCAGGTGCCGGAGTCGTGCGCCCGGAGCTAGCACCCCAGGAGGGTTCCACCACGGGGACAGATGCGCTCCGGGAGGACCCCACTGCAGGAACAGTATCGTTCCGGAAGGACCCCACTACGGGGATAGTCGCTACGGCGGCAGAAGATCTTCCCCCCTGGGGAGAAGGAACCGAGGCGGAAGTAGCGGGCCTGACAAACCTTCCGTCGGCATGTCGCAGCTTCCTCTTCCGGCTCTCCGGCTCATCCGCCAGCTCCTTGCCCTTGCCGACGACCTCGACCCTCGGCTGTGGGACAGGGGCGGAGCCATCTTCGGGCATCCCGGGGATTGCCACCCGGGTGGTTGATCTTCTCTCGACGACACCAAGGTCGTCAAGCGCAGGCATCGTCCGCCGGAGCTCCCTGTTGAACTCCACTTCCACGTTCAGGGGGAGAAAGGCCGATGGCGGATTCAATTCATCACCGTCGACGTCGATGCCGTGCTGGAATTTCTTGAGGTGGAACTCCAAGGTCTTCCCCACCATGTTGGACTTCAACCCGGTCTCAATCCGGTCCTCGTCCATCACGCTGTTGAGGGCCCAAGCGAGCTTCTCCCTCCTCTTCAACAGCGCTGTCGACTGTTGGAGTCGGCAGATCCCCTAACACTATGAGAAGTGTTTGAAGGAGTTTGTGGTTCGGTCTGGGCGCGCGGAGATCTAAGAAAGTGAAATGCGATTTGGACACGAGTGACACGATGGTTTACGTGGTTCGGGCCGCCTGAGCGTAATACCCTACTCCACGGGGGTGTGTATGTGTGTTGTATTAACTTGTGAGCCTCAGAGTGTTCTAGAGTTCTCCCTCCCGTGTATCGTCGGTTTGTCCTTTTATAGCACAAGGACAAACCGTTACAAGTCAGCCTGGCCCGACATGTGGCCCTGGCGGTTACTAGTATTGATACGCGAGATTAATTGTTGCTAATAACCCTGTAACGGCTCCGACAGTGCCGTTACGGGTGTTAATATCATCCGATTAAGTGTCATTAATGTGGAATTAATGATAATTAATCGGGTCTTGAAGTCTGCAGCTGTCCTTTGGAGATCCGGAGCCGTTACAACGTCTCCCGGGGATTTGCAGCGGTTTAGCTCCGACGTATGGACACGTGGCAGCTCCGGAGCTTGCTTGGGAGAAGCGGGAAGCTCCGGGGTGACCTGGCACGTGTCATGTCCGGAGCTTCTCTCGGTCGGGGGCTACCTCCGGAGGTGCCGTTTCAGTACTTGGCCCGGAGCTTCACCCTTGCGGGTAATAGCTCTGGGCTGACAGTACACGTGGCAACCTAGAGGTTAACCATGTTGGAGAAGCGGGTCCGGTCACGTCTGGCGAGTGGGCCCCCAAGGGTCTTCAATTTGAGTTGATGTCCTTCCCTTGAGATCTTTGTAACCTCAGGGGGTGTATGGTTTTTAGGGTACCGACAGTGGCCCCCTGGACCTACCTCCGGGGAAGGCCAACGGGATGGAGTCGTTCCGCCGGAGGTGGGTCCATACTTGTGACTCTTGAACTGGGTCTTCAAGAGTCTTCGGAGGTGCCTTTGGCGGGGCTTTATGGTTGAGTCCCGACGCGTGGCGCACCTCAGGCGGCAGATAAGATCTTTGACGTGCGGATCTCTCGCAATTGAAGGTCGTCGGTTCCCGATACGGAAACCGTATCGGTTCCGCGCGCCTTGTCAGTCCGCCGCCTTTGGGTTTCCCGCCTCGTGATGACAACTGTTCGCCTGGGTAAGAGCCTCGACTTGATCGTCAGGGTGGTCCCGGGCCCTCTTGTCATCGGCTGGGTCGAATTCTTGAGTAGTATGCTTAACTCCCCTGCAGTTTCCATCCAAGCGTTGCGAGGGCTTACTTAAGAAGGAAAGCGCACCGTCGGGAGTTCTTTACGCTTTCCATCTGTTCTTGCGCTCAAACTCCCAACTCGTGCTTTGCTTTTCTTCTCTCGCCTAGCTGTGCTGCGATGGAGTTGGGTCTGCGTGAGAGTCGTTTGAAGACGGAGAGCGATCTGAAGAAGGTCCGAACCCTCATGGGGTGGTCGTCGGACTTCTTCAACCGTTCAATCCGCACCGGAGGAGAGCTTCCCTTTAAAAAGGAGCACTCCGGCGAAATGGTATACTTTTCATCGTATGCCATGGTGGGGTTGATCCCACCATTTTCTTCCTTCTTTTTGATGCTGCTGGACTTCTACGGTCTACAGCTATACCACCTTGGCCCTCACTCCCTTCTCCTTGTGTCCATCTTTGTCCACTTCTGCGAGATGTGGGTGGGCATTCCTCCCTGCATCGAGCTCTTCCGCACTTTCTTCACCGTCCAAACCACCGGCCGAAGTGACGAGTACCTTGGCTTCTACTACTTTGTGAAGCGCAAGAAGTGCCCGTTCAAGTACCTCCGGTCGTTCCCTTCCGGGAAGTGGGATGACTGGAAGAAAGATTGGGTAGTTGTCCGGGTGGAGGAGCACGAGCGGTTGGAGCTGCCAGAAGGTCTGCCTGGCATTGACACGTCAGTGTGGAGCGAAGTTCCGGTGCTGGCGGCAGCCTTCGATCCCGTCCTATCAAGGATCCGCCAATGTGTGGAGGGAGGATTGACTCCCCAGGCGGTGTTCTGCAACTTCCTGTTCAACAGGTGGGCACCGCTGAAGAGGAGGGAGAAGCTCGCCTGGGCCCTCAACAGCGTGATGGACGAAGACCGGGTTGAAACCGGGTTGAAGTCCAGCATGGTGGGGAAGTCCTTGGAGTTTCACCTCAAGAAATTCCAGCACGGCATCGATGTAGACGGAGCGTACTTGACTCCGCCACCGGCTTTCCTCCCCCTGAACGAGGAAGTTGAGTTCTGCAGGGAGCTCCGGCGGAAGATGCCCGCGCTTGACGACCTTGGCGTCGTTGAGAGAAGATCGACCGCCTCGTTGGCGATCCCCGGGTTGTCGGAAGGCGGCTCCGCCCCTGTCTCTCAGCCAAGAGCTGAGGTCACCGGCAAGGGCAAGGAGCTGGCGGAGGAGCCAGAGAGCCGGAAGAGGAAGTTGCGTCATGCTGACGGGAGGTCCGTCGGGCTTGCTACTTCCCCGCCAGTTCCCCGTCCTCAGGAAGGAGGGTCCTCCGCTGCTGTAGCGTCTGTCCCCGTGGTGGGGTCTTTTCGGAGCGCTACTGTTCCGGCGGTGGGATCCTCCCGGAGTACGGTTGTCCCCGTGATGGGTCCCTCCGGAGGTGCCAGCTCCGGACAGGCGACTCCGGTTCGAGAAGCGGTGAGGGCCTCCAGGTCTAGGAGTTCCTCCCGGTCAAGGAGAGCTCCGACCCGGGAAACGCCCGCGGCTACGGCAAGTCCTGGGAGTCCTCCCGGAGCTCCTACGCCGACCGTGGCCAGCCCGGAACGTCCGGGAAAGAGGTTTCGCGCAAGCTGGTGCGTGAACCTCCCAAGGTAATTTTTCTTGCTTACCTCAATTAACTTTTAATTATAGCATCTGTTTGCTCAATTTCTTCATTCTTCATCTGCAGCGTTCCCAAGAAGGGGAGTGAAGCTCCGCCCTCAGCCACAGTGTCTGAGGCTGCGAGGGCTTCTGCTCCAGCCCCGGTGCCGCCTCAGGCGGAGGCTGCGACAGCTCCGGCGCCGGCTGTCGTGGTCATGGACCTCGAGTCGTCTCCAGAAGTTCCCATGGTAGCGCCGGACCACAGGATTGAAGATGCGCCAGCGGCACCCGCTCCGGAGGTTGAAGCTCCAGGCCCTGGTGCTGCAGAAGTAGATGCTCCGGCTGTCGAGCCGGAGGAAGTAGCGGTCCCGGCTTCAGAGCCGGAAAATGCTGGAGCTTCGGCGGTCGAGCCGGAGGCAGCTGAAGCCCCGGCGTGCGAGCCGGAAGTTGAAGTGGTTCCGGCAATTGAGCCGGTTACTTCTGAAGCTCCGGTCGCAAGGCCGGTAGTTATTGGAGCGCCGGCTGCAGAGCCGGTGGTGGTGGAGGCAGGGGAGCTTGAGCTCCCCTCAGAAGAAGCGTCCCGGCCGGAGCCATTGGAGGCGACGACGTCGATGGTACCCGTGGCGGAGCCAGAGTGCCTGAACGAAGTCGCCGGCCCCCAGCCTGAGGGGGCGAATGAAGATTTGGTGGCGGGACCTTCTTCAGTGGCGACTGAGGCCATCCCGGAGGAGGGCCCTAGTGCCTTGGAAGCTCGGGGTTCCGCTCTCGCAGAGTGGGACCCAATTTTTGTAAATGAAGACCCGCTGGAACCAGCGGAGGAGACCCCAGAAGGTCCGGAGCCCATCTCGCTGTCGATGTCCATCGACAACGCTTGCTCCAGTCTGCGCCAAGTCCAACTAGCCTTCTTCCACGACAGCAAGGTTCTTGAAGAGGAGCGCCAAACCCTGAGGAGGTGGCGTAATAGACTCCAATTCGAGACCAAGCTGGCGCAGTCGAGGATTGCTGCGGACAAGGAATGGATCAAGCGGGAGAAGGTCCGCTTGGAGCTCTGGGGTGAGATGCTGGACGAGAGGGAGAGCATGACTCACAACCTCGACGCCCAATCCCGGGAGTACCACGACCAAGCTAAAGCTGCCAATGATGCGGCCAACGCCCGGTACGATCAACTCGAAGCCATCAGTACCGCACTCATCAAGCGCCGAGAGGCGCTTGAGGGAAGGGAAAAGCGGCTCGAGGATGAGGAGCAAAAACTCCTGGAGCTACGGGATGACGTCTTGCGACGTGAAGAAGAGCTCGCCGAGAAGACAGCTCTGGCGGACAAGGGCCTCGAGGAGCGCGCTAAAAAATTGGAAGAGCGCTGCCTCGAAGAGGAGGAGAAGACCTGGGTGCGAGGGCAGGAACTCTACGAGTATGAGTGTGCCCTCATCGCCCGGGAGAAGAAAATAGAGGCTAGGGAGAAAGACCTGGTCGACCGCCGGAACAAGATCCACCTCCGGGAGGAGGAGCTCGGAAGACTCGAAAAGCGGGTTGCTGCGAAGATTCAGCAAAACGCCAAAGAAGTTGAGCGCCTCTCCCGCGAGAATTCGGAGCTGGCGGCGGCCCGGAGGTCCTTGGAAGAGATGAAGGGCCTGAGGAAGACGGACTCCCTGCAAATTTGGGAGTTCCTGAGCAAGGCCGACGACGCGCTAGCGCCGATGGGTTTCAGCCCCGTGCTTCCGGATGATCCGGAGCCGGAGCCGGACCTTGCGCTGCAAGCGTTGGGCGCTGCGGGCAGCAAGCTCTCCAAGGTGGGCGACGTCATCGCGGACCAGTTGGAGGTCGAGGGGCAATCCCTGGCTAGGAACGTCACAGAATATGTGTTGACGTGCTACACTAGCCGGAACCCCCGATTCCCTCTGGACCCGGTGCTTGAAGGCCCAGTTGAAGGAGAAGGCGAAGCTACCCGAGCCAGCGTGTCGGAGGTCGCCCAGAAGGTCGCTGAGTTCTTCCATAGGGTCTAGGACTATCTTTCTTAGCCTTTATTTGTATCTTCTCTTCTTCCTCAATTTTGTAATCCTTTGTCTCCAGATGTAATCTCCGGTCTTCTGATGAAATGAAATCCCCAATTTTTCGTGAATTTCATTTTTTTGTCTTCAACATCTTTGTCTTCACTTGGCCCCCTGGTAGATGTGCACAATTTGATTGTGGACATGTACCAAAAGGATGTTGATTTTTGTTGAAGACAGATTTGCTTCGAACTCGTATAGTTTAGGTCCGAAGTTTTCGATAGTGAAGGTCCCTTGAAGTCGTCGGAGCTTAGAAGCTCCGGCGTTGCCCATTGTCGGAGCTTAGTAGCTCCGGCAATAGCCTCTACCAACACGTTGAGTGTCGATAGTTAATACTTCAAGGTGTCGGAGCTTAGTAGCTCCGGCAATGACCCTTGCCACGCCTGGCTTGCTGGCAACAGACTCTAGTGATAGAGTCTTCTCACCATCTTCAAGTTAACGCCGGTGGGAGTCGGAGCTTGGTTAACTCCGATTTTTCTCCATCAATGTTGGGTTTATTCTTCCTGCACACTTAGGCCAAGAAAAACAGTAAAATTCGTTCCTTATCTATAACTTCGTTGCGGCTTACGGTTCTCAAGAGAATTTCAAGTTGAACACGATTTTTAGTATGATTGGGTGAATTGTCTTTTCTTTTAGATCTAATTGTCCATGGACCCACCTTACTTTGGCCTGCCGGGGTGTAGGTAGAGTGGCGTACTTAGGGTGCTTGACCAGGCTAAGTCGATAGCGCACTCCGGCCCTAGAATGGCTTGGCGGCTTTCAGGCGAGTTGGCCACAGACGACATTTAAATCTAAAAAATCCGACAATTCAACTCAAATCGTACATAAATCGGTTAAACTAGAACTTCTTAAGAATTGCACGTTTCTGTTATAGACAAGAAAGAGAAAAATAAAAATGTCGAGCCTATGCAAAAATGAATGCACGTGGAGTCTATTTCACATGAAGATGTCTTTCATTATAGGTCCGGGGTACATGGGAAACGAGTACACTCTTAGGGTACGGAACCAGGCTAAGTGTGTTTGGTTTCTCGTTTAACCCAGGGTAATTAGCTACACTTCTAGTCCGGAGACTGTATCAAGTGTTGCATGAGCTTTTCAAACCTTTCAGGAAGGGTCCGGCTGCTCTCCCGGAGGAATTACCCGACTCTGTACAATGACTCTATAACATACACTTCAAGTTACTTAAGACTCACCTCCGTGGAATTAAGTGTAGAACTTACGGAGGTGCTCGATGTTCCAAGGATTTGGGAGAGGTGTCCCATCCTCGGTAGCCAAGCGAACGCTTCCGGGACGGGATACTTTGATCACTCGGAAGGGTCCTTCCCAGCCGGGGGAGAGTTTGTTTTGCCCTTCTCTGGATAGTATTCTCCGTAGCACCAGATCGCCTTCCTCGAGCTGTCGGTTATGTACATGCCGCTGATGATAGCGCCGTAGAGCTTGGCGGTATCGGGCATTCCGAACAGCTGCTTGGCACCTTCCCTCCTCGAGGAGGTCTAGGTCTTCACGCCGGAGCTGGTCCTGCGCGGCTTCGTCGAAGGTCCGGACTCGGAGGGAACCCAGGGTGATCTCCGGAGGAAGGATCGCTTCTGCTCCGTACACCAGGAAGAAGGGTGTTTCTCCGGTTGCCCGACTTGGAGAAGTCCTGTTAGCCCATAGAGTGGGCGGAAGCTCCTCGATCCAATTAGCTCCGTGCTTTTTCAAACGCTCATAAGTGCGCGTTTTTAGTCCTTTAAGGATTTCTGCGTTTGCTCTCTCGGCTTGCCCATTGCTGGCAGGATGAGCTACGGAGGCGTAGCAAACTTGTATGCCGAGGTCTTCGCAATATCCTTGAAATGAGGAGCTTGTGAACTGAGTCCCATTATCAGTGATGATCTTATTTGGGACTCCGAATCTGCTCACGATAGATTGTAGAAAATTGATTGCAGATTGTTTGTTGATCGTCACAACAGGAGTAGCTTCCGGCCACTTGGTGAACTTGTCGATGGCGACATACAGGAACTTGTAACCTCCGACGGCTCTTGGGAAGGGTCCCAAGATGTCCATCCCCCACACGGCGAAAGGCCACGTAGGAGGTATCATTTGTAAGGGCTGAGCAGGTGTATGAATTTGCTTTGCATGAAATTGGCATGCTTTGCATTTCTTCACTAGCTCAGTAGCATCCTGGAGCGCTGTTGGCCAGTTGAAGCCGTGCCGAAAGGCTTTTCCGACCAGCGTGCGGGAAGACGCGTGGTTCCCACACTCGCCTCCATGGATTTCTGCGAGGAGCTCGCAGCCTTCTTCCCTTGTGATGCACCGCATTAGGATGCCGTTGGCACCGCGCCGGTAGAGATCCCCTTCTACCAACGTGTATCTTTTAGCCAATCTGACTACCCGGTCAGCGGATACATCATCGTCAGGAAGGATGTTGTCTTTCAAGTAGTTCCGGATCTCCGAGATCCATGCATCGGAACTGACTTGAGCATTTGAGTCTTGCGTGCTGGGTTGCTCGGAGCTTCCGGCAGCACCTACGACCCTTGATGGCTGCCATGGTAACAGGGCCATCGGGACCGTCAGCTTCGGGATGCTGATCTCGCCCCCTTCGTTCAGCTCGGCAGGCTGAACTGTGGGTTTTGACATCCTCCGGACAAAGGTTCCGTCAGGAGCCGGAGCTCCGGTTGACGCCTTGGTCGAGAGTTCGTCAGCTTCAGCGTTGTGAGCACGCTGAACATGGTGAAGGTCTAGGACTTCGAAGTCCTTCTGAAGCCTCTGGACTTCAAGGAGATAAGCAGCCAGCTGGAGATTATTGCAGGAGCATTCACCCTTCACCTGTTTGATAACAAGTTGTGAATCTCCTTTGACCAGCAACTGCTTGACACCAAAGGATAGTGCCACCTTTAATCCATATATGAGTGCTTCGTACTCCGCCATGTTGTTGGTTGCCTTGAAATCAAGGTGCACCATGTATCTTACCTTCTCCCCGGTTGGTGTGAGGAGAAGGACTCCAGCTCCGGCTCCCTGCTTTTGCATGGAGCCGTCGAAGTAAAGGGTCCAGTGAGGCTTAGTGAAGGCCGGAACTTGTGGTTCCTTCTTCTGCTCGCTGGGGCCCCCAGAGTTTGATGGAGAGGGAGTCCATTCTGCCACGAAATCTGCCAACGCTTGACTCTTGATTGCTTGTCTTGGAATGAATTCGAGGTCGAATTCAGCCAGTTCCGCTGCCCACTTTGCAATATTCCCAGTTGAATTGGGATTATGCAGAATCGCTCGAAGTGGATATGAGGTTACCACCGAGACTTTGTGAGCTTGGAAATAGTGTCGAAGCTTCCTTGAGGCAATAAGAACTGCGTAGAGCATCTTATGTACCTCTAGGTATCGAGTCTTGGCATCATGTAACACTTCACTGATGAAGTATATTGGGCGTTGAACGGTCCGGACCCTCCCGGAGGGGTCCGGAGCTTCCTCTCCATTGATCCGGACCCTGTCGGAGGGGTCCAAACTATATTCGAGGACCTCCGGGTTCTGGGTGGAGGAACTCGGAGCTTCTTCAGGAATGACCTGGATCCTATCGGAAGGATCTGGGTCCTCTGAAGTGACTTCTTGAGGATTCAAGTCTGGGAGCTGGGACCCAGACCTGCTTTCGGGAACCTCCGGATCCTCCCGAAGGGATCTGGATTCCTGAGTATTGGGCAGTTCCGGTCTCTCCGCAACCAGAACCATACTGACGACTTCGTCAGCTGCTGAAATATAAAGCAATAAAGGCTCACCAGGGTTCGGAGCTACCAAGACTGGTAGAGTGGTGAGGAACTGTTTCAGCTCCTGGAATGCCTTCTCTGCCTCTTCAGACCATTGGAATGGTCCGGACTTCCTCAGTAACTTGAAGAAGGGAAGTGCCCTTTCCGCCAGTCTTGAAATGAATCGACTGAGGGCTGCTAGACATCCAGTTAATTTTTGGACGTCTTTGATGCGGGTTGGTGGCCGCATGTCTTCGATGGCTTTTATCTTCGCCGGATTAGCCTCTATACCCCGGTGACTTACCAGGAAACCAAGAAGCTTTCCGGAACTAACCCCGAAGACGCACTTGTCTGGGTTTAGCTTCGTGCGGGTGGCCCGCAGCTTGTCGAAGACAGCCTGCAAGGTATCCAAGAGGGACTCCTTGTTTTTGACTTTGACCACAATGTCATCAACGTACACCTCCACTATGTCTCTGATGAGTTCTTCGAAAGTTTTGTACATTGCTCGTACAAAAGTTGAAGCTGCATTCTTGAGACCAAAAGGCATGGCTGTGTAACAATACAATCCATCCACTGTGATGAATGAAGTATGTTCTTCATCTTCCCTAGACATCCGGATTTGATGATATCCCGAATATGCGTCTAGAAAACACAGCAACTCACACCCAGAGGTGGAATCCACTATCTGGTCTATTCTAGGTAGTGGGAATGGATCTTTTGGACATGCCTTATTCAGTGTGGTGTAGTCGATGCACATCCGAAGTTTCCCGCCGGCCTTAGGCACAACGACTGGGTTTGCCAGCCATTTTGGATGGTAGACTTCTCGGATGAATCCGGCTTCGAGCAACTTCTTCACTTCTTGTCGGATGAAGTTCTGTCGCTCTACAGATTGCTTCCGAGGTTTCTGGTGTACAGGCCGAGCGTCGGGGTAAATCTTCAGATTGTGCTCAATCACTTCCCTGGGGATCCCAGGCATTTGTGACGGTTGCCAGGCAAACACGTCAACATTAGCCCGGAGGAAAGTGATGAGCGCGAGTTCCTATTTGTCGTTCAAGCCACCCGATATGCGGGTAGTTTGAGTGACATCGGAACCAATTTGGACGACTTTGACGGGAATGTCGGTGTCGCCGCTTGGCTGCACACGGGGTGCAGAGGTCGAGCCTCGTTGACGAATGCTCGGAGATTGTGGGGCTTGCTTCTGTCTGGAATCCTCCTCTTGCGCTGTGGTGAGTGCATGGAGTTCTTCCAGAGCAGTTACTCCGGCAGTGCGATCTCCACGGATCCGGAGAACGCCTACTGGTGTCGGCATCTTCAACACCAGGTATCCATAATGAGCAGCTGCCATGAATTTGTACAAGGCAGGTCTACCCAAAATGGCGTTGAATGGTAAGTTGATCTGAGCAACGTCGAAGACCAACTTTTCGGTGCGATACTTCTCCCGGGTCCCGAAGGTAACAGGGAGAGTGATAGCTCCGAGTGGGGTTATGGCCCCCGGACCTACTCCGGAGAAAGGTCGAGAGGGCTGGAGGTCTGAAGGTCGAAGCTGAAGCTTAGTGAAAGCTTCGAAGCTGATGAGATTAAGCCCCGAACCTCCATCTACCAGGACATGATGGAGCTGGATGTTGTTGATGGTGGGGGATACCATCAAGGGCAGCTGGCCAGCTCCGACCATGCTTTGAGGACAATCCGAAGCATCGAAAGTGATGGGTGTGTCCATCCACTTTCGATGTGGCTCCGGTCTAGCTGTAGGAGCTACAGCAGCCATATCCCGTCGCATGGTCTTAATGACGCGACGAGAAGTGATGTCCCATGATCCACCAAAGATGGTGTTCATGGTTTTCCGACGTTCGTTGTCGGAGACGTCGGAATCATCGTCGACGGAGGTGTAGACGGCTTTCAAGACCTTTTTGGGGTCTTGAAACCCTAACTCCTCTTCAGCCGGAGCTTCATCGACCTTTTGTTTTCCCTCCCTCTGACGGAAGGGAGACCCTTCCCGGCGCTTGTGGTAGCGCTCGGCAAGGTTTTGGACCTCCCGGCAATCCTCCAGTCTGTGGCTGCCCGTTTTGTGAATGGGGCACCACATCTTGGATTTGCCACCGTCTTCGGAAGACGGTCGAGGTCGCTTCTCGGGGCGTGGCCCCCGGCCACCAGGAGTTGCAGTGGCTGCAACATTGGATGTGCCGGCCGACGGCTTCTTCTTGCCGTTGGTCTTCTTTTGTTTCTTGCCACTCCCGGAGGTAGCGACTTCTTCTTTGGAGGATTTTTTATGATCCTCCAAGGCTGGTTTGGAGTGCATTTCACGGCCCTCCGCAGCTCTGGCACATTTGTCAGCCAGGCTGAAGAGCTCCGTGACACTGGTGATCTCTTTGATCGCCAGTTTCTCCAACATCTTCTTGTCTCGTACACCCTGTCTGAATGCTACAATGACAGAAGCGCTTGAGATAGAAGGGATTGTGTTACGTACCTGAGAGAATCTCTGGATGAATGACCGCAAAGATTCTCCTCCTTTTTGCACGACCGCAAAAAGGTCCAGTTCGGTGCCCGGACGGGTGTATGAACTCCCGAAATTGGCGGTGAACTGGCGGCATAGCTCCTCCCAACTGTCGATAGAGTTGGGCGGAAGGCTCATAAACCAGGACCTAGCGGTCCCAGTTAAGGCCACTGGAAAGTAATTGGCCATTACAGCCTCATTTCCTCCAGCTGCTAGGATCGCAGTGGAGTATATCTGTAGAAATTCTACGGGATTGACAGTCCCGTCGAATTTTTCTGGCAAGTGTGGCCGGAACTTCTGTGGCCATCTAACCATACGCAGGTGCATGGCTAGGGCGGAACAGCCTCCTCCTACTCCTTCCAGAGTAGAAAGATCTTGAGCATCTCGTCTTTCTCGAGCTCGCTCGATGTGGACACGGCCATCCTGTTGGCGGTATCGGCGATCAAGCTCCGCTCGGAGGTCGTGTGTCGAAAGCCGAGATGCAGTATGGGCACGTCGTGCCCCAGAGGGCAACGACGTCACTTGCTGTGACGCAGCTCTTCTTCGGTTGTTGGAGACATGTGGACCAAGTCTTCCAGACAACGTTCGTCGCTGCGACGGGGCCTGCCCTGAAGGAGGTGGACCCTGATTGTTGAGGCGTTCGGCCGCTGCTGCGACCAAATGCTCAATATCAGCTCTCCATTGCTCCATGGCACCTTGAGATGCATCCGGAGGTGGTGGTCGCTGAAGGAGAGCACGCGCTGCATGGAGCGCGTGTTCTGGGTTGTCACGACTTGCCGGCGCAGAATGTGACGCCGGTGCACCATCATGTCGTTCGGCATGTCTTGCCGGAGAAGATGGTGGTGGTGGGAGTGTGACTCCCGCTGGAACTGAGGCTCCTGCCGGTGGTTGCATGTTGGAGGGATTGCCTCCGACAGTCTGAGCAGCAGGTTGCCCGTTGGATGATCCAGCTGCTGAATTCACCATTCTTGAAGATCTCAGGCGCCCCTACCTGGCGCGCCAACTGTCGACTGTTGGAGTCGGCAGATCCCCTAACACTATGAGAAGTGTTTGAAGGAGTTTGTGGTTCGGTCTGGGCGCGCGGAGATCTAAGAAAGTGAAATGCGATTTGGACACGAGTGACACGATGGTTTACGTGGTTCGGGCCGCCTGAGCGTAATACCCTACTCCACGGGGGTGTGTATGTGTGTTGTATTAACTTGTGAGCCTCAGAGTGTTCTAGAGTTCTCCCTCCCGTGTATCGTCGGTTTGTCCTTTTATAGCACAAGGACAAACCGTTACAAGTCAGCCTGGCCCGACATGTGGCCCTGGCGGTTACTAGTATTGATACGCGAGATTAATTGTTGCTAATAACCCTGTAACGGCTCCGACAGTGCCGTTACAGGTGTTAATATCATCCGATTAAGTGTCATTAATGTGGAATTAATGATAATTAATCGGGTCTTGAAGTCTGCAGCTGTCCTTTGGAGATCCGGAGCCGTTACAACGTCTCCCGGGGATTTGCAGCGGTTTAGCTCCGACGTATGGACACGTGGCAGCTCCGGAGCTTGCTTGGGAGAAGCGGGAAGCTCCGGGGTGACCTGGCACGTGTCATGTCCGGAGCTTCTCTCGGTCGGGGGCTACCTCCGGAGGTGCCGTTTCAGTACTTGGCCCGGAGCTTCACCCTTGCGGGTAATAGCTCTGGGCTGACAGTACACGTGGCAACCTAGAGATGTTGGAGAAGCGGGTCCGGTCACGTCTGGCGAGTGGGCCCCCAAGGGTCTTCAATTTGAGTTGATGTCCTTCCCTTGAGATCTTTGTAACCTCAGGGGGTGTATGGTTTTTAGGGTACCGACAAGCGCCCACCTGTTGGCCAGGAAGTTGCAAAATACCGCCTGAGGGGTCAATCCCCCCTCCACGCATTGGCGGATTCTGGTCAAGGCGGGGTCGAAAGCTTCCGCCAGCACCGGAACTTCACTCCAGATCATCGTGTCGATGTCGGGCAGACCGTCTGGCAGCTCCAACCTCTCGTGCTCCTCCACCCTGACGACTATCCAATCTTTCTTCCAGTTGTCCCACTTCCCGGAAGGGAACGACCGGAGGTACTTGAATGGGCACTTCTTGTGCTTCACGAAGTAGTAGAAGCCAAGGTACTCATTGCTCCGGCCGGTGGTGTGGACGGTGAAGAAGGTTCGGAAGAGTTCGATGCAGGGGGGGATGCCCACCCACATCTCACAGAAGTGGACGAAGATAGACACGAGGGGAATGGAGTGAGGGCCAAGGTGGTATAGCTGCAGACCATAGAAGTCTAGCAGCATCAAGAAGAAAGAATAAAAAGGTGGGATCAACCTCACCATGGCGTACGAAGAAAAGTACACCATCTCGCCAGCGCGCTCCTTCTCGAAGGGGAGCTCTCCGCCGGCAGGGACCAAGCAGTTGAAGAAGTCCGAGGACCACCCCATGAGGGCCCGGACCTTCTTTAAATCGTTGTCGGTCTTCAAGCGACTCTCGCGCAGACCCAACTCCATCGCGGCACAGCTAGGCAAGAGAAGAGGAGCGAAGTACGAGTCGGGAGTTTGAGCGCAAGATCAGATGAAAGGCGTAAAGAACTCCCAACGGTGCGCGCTTTCCTTCTTAAGTAAGCCCTCGCAACGCTTGGATGGAAACCGCAGGGAAGTCGAAGATACCACTCAAGAATTCAATCCAGCCGATGACAAGAGGGCCCGGGACCACCCCGATGATCAAGTCGAGGCTCTTACCCAGGCGAACAGTTGTCATCACAAGGCGGGAAACCCAAAGGCGGCGGCCTGACAGGGCGCGCGGAACCGATACAGTTTTCGTATCGGGAACCGGCGACCTTCAATTGCGTGAGATCTGCACGTCAAAGATCTCATCTGCCGCCTGAGGTGCACCACTCGGCGGGATCTAACTGTAAGACCCAGTTCAAGAGTCGCAAGGATGGACCCACCTCCGACGGAATGACTTCACCCCAGTGATCTTCCTCGGAGGTAGGTCCAGGGGGCCACTGTCGGTACCCTAAAAACCATACACCCCTTGATATTACAAAGATTTCAAAGGAAAGCCATCTACTTGGGTTGAAGACCCTCGGAGGCCCACTTGTCAGACATGACCGGACCTGCTTCTCCAACATGGTTAATCCCTGGGTCGCCACGTGTACTCCCAAACCGGAGCTACCGCCCACAAGGGGGAAGCTCCGGGTCAGGTACCGAAACGGCACCTCCGGACTTAACCCCGGACCGAGAGAAGCTCCGGACTTGACACGTGACTGGTAGCCCCGGAGCTACCTGCTTCCCACAGCAAGCTCCGGAGCCGCCACGTGTCCAATCGTCGGACCTGCCAGCCTCTAACCTCCGGAAGACCTTGTAACAGCTCCGGATCTTCAAATGAGAGCCAAGGACTTCAAGACCCGATTAAATTTCATTAATGCCATATTAATGACACTTAAACGGACGATCTTAACACCAGTAACGGCACTGTCGGAGCCCGTTACAGGATCATTAACGGCAATTGAACGTGTATCAATACTAGTAACCGCCGGGGCCACATGTCGGGCCAGGCTAGCTTGTAACGGCCTGTCCTTGTACTATAAAAGGACAGGCCGACGATACACTCAGGGACGTTCACAAACGAACTCACGCACCCGATACACTCGTGACAAGCTAATACAACACCAACACACCCGTGGAGTAGGGTATTACGCTCAGGCGGCCCGAACCACGTAAATCATTGTGTCTCCTGTGTTAAACTACAATTCACCTTATTGAATCTCCGTGCGCCCACACCGAACTTCAAACTCCCCAATCACTTTAGCAGTGTAGGGAGATCTGCCGGCTCAAACAGTCGACAAGTCCACACCTGTGCTTAAGATCACTGAGCTCATTAGTCACTTAATTGTCGTCATCAATCATCCAAAACCCATAGGGATACTAGATGCACTTTCAATCTCTCCCTTTTGGTGATTGATGACAACACATTAAGTCTTCACATATAAGAGTATAAATTTGTGGTTTTCATAACGTGCAGGTGTATGAGTGACTCCCCCTCAATGAATGCATCATAAAAGAGAGATTGAGGAAGTCTTTCATACATACACACGTTATGGTGGGGTGCATACGTGTTGTGCTCAACAATTTGTGACAAGACATAATAAATATGAATATGATTAAAAGATAGACATTCAAAGCATCATATTGATATTGAACATTCAAAACATAGTCTTGCACAAATTTAAACATCCGACAAGACATAAATATTACAATAAGGGATACAACTAATTACCCTCCTCTCTAACTCTCCCCCCGTCTAACTCCCATCTAACCCCGTCTAACTCCCATCTAATTCCCCCCCTTTGGCATCAAGACACCAAAAAGGAAAAGAAGAGGGGAACTCGAACCCTAACCACTCAGTCGTCGCCGTCTTCACTATCATCGTCCCTAGCGTCGAAGTCGCTCTCCGTGGCCTCCGTGTCCTCGTGATCGTCGTCGTCGTCATCGGAGGCACGAGCCGAAGGAGCTGCCCGGGAAGAGCTCCCGTCCTCTTGGAGTTGGGCGAGCTCATCGGCGATGAAGTCGGGGAATGGAGTGATCTCCCCGTCGCTCGCCTCCGTAGAGGACATAGGAACCTCCAGCTTGTCACACACCGCCTTGAGGTACTTCTCTTGGTGCTTGTGTGCCCTCTCGTTCCTAATCTCCTGCTTCCGGCAGGAAGCGAAGATTGCCTTGAAGCACTTGAAGAAGGCGCTCATGGATTGAGGTGGAGGGGGGAAGAAGGCGCCACAGGACGAGAAGCTGGCATCACCGAGGAGGAGGGAGGCTCCGCATTCTTCCGGCGCGGAGGAGGTGGGACTGCAGGAGGTGTCTGAGGATGGAGCGGGCGATGAGTGACATCCTTGACGAAGGTCACACCCGACACCTTCTCAATGAGGTACATGATGTAGGGGGCATACCCGCAAGCACGGTTGGGGGTATGCGAGATGTTGAAAATGTCGTCAAAGATGTAATCGACGAGATTGAACTTCTCCTCCCCATCGATGAGAAGTAGCAGATGCCTCAGATTGCCTTGTATAACTCCTGCATCACCATCCTTTGGTGCTATGGTCCGCCTCAGGATCCTGTTGAGAATGTTGTAGAAAGGCTTGATGTTGCGAGCAAGTCCTGGCTCATAGGACACATGGCTCAGGTACATGTAGTCCAGCTGATCTCTGTCAACGGCCTTGAGGTTAGAGATGATGATCTCATGGTCCAAATGAGCCTCAAGGCCTAGAATCTTTGCAAACTCCTCAAATGTGACTGAGAGCTGCTCGCCATGCGTCATCCATATGATCCTTCTATCACCAGAGGTGGTGAAGTAGACGGTGGAATAAAACTGCACGATGACTTCGACGTTCCAGTCATACTTGAATCCCATGATGTTCTTGAGCACATGGCGCTCAACTGCTTCAATGACCGCATCAAAAGCAGAATGTTGCTTCTTGGCAATGTACTCCCAGTCTACCCACTGTGCTTCAATCACAGGCTTCTTCATGCTTTGGTATACGAGACGGTAATAATCACAATGAAAGTCATAACAAAACCGAGGGTCGGCGGTGCTCCTTTCATACTTGTACACTTTGTCCATCCTGAGCCTTCTTGCTTTCTCGGCTCCCTTTCCATGGAAAACATTTGCAGCTATTTCACGCTGCCTGTTGGGGTTGCTCTCGGGAGTGTGCATTTCCAGGGGGCCAATCAGTTTGGCCTTCCATTTATCCTTGATAGAAATGCCCTTGGCCTTCGCAGCCGGGACCTTTACTGGGTGCTTCCTCTTCTTGGGCTCCATGGGAGCCGGAGCCTTGCCCTTCTTCGGATCCCGCTCGATCCAGCGTTCAGCAATTTCTTCTTGGGCTGGCTCCTTGCCCTTCTCTTTCTCTCCAAGGGTCACAAGTCTCTTCCGCTTGGAGACTTGTGCAGCAGCGGCCTGAGAGTTATGAGCCTCACACTCCTCTCTCTTCTTCTTCCGGAGTTCCTTGCGGGACTCCTCAATGGCCCGAGCCATTGCTTCATATTCGTTGTAGGCCAAAGTTGCGGCCCTTGCTTGTTGCTTCTTGGCTGCTATAGCTCTCTCATGCTGCTCGAGATACTTCTCGGCAGCCTCAACTTCGGCTCTTGCTCGTTCTTCGGCGAGGCGAAGCTGCTCTGCCTCCCACTCGAGGTCAGTGGGGGGAGAAGCAGAACGGCGAGGAGCGGCCATTTCAGCTGAAAAGAATAGAAGCCATAAGATAGTAGGTCAAGGAGTTGGAATAATACGAAAGAAATCTCGAGAAACGACCAAAGATGGAGTTTGACCTGTGTACACCGGACTTGTCCGCCCCAGGGGCGGACTAGTCCGGTTTACACAGGTTAAACCCTAACTCTAACGGTTTTTCGAGAAATTTTGGAATCAACTCGCAATATTCCTAGGCTATGATCACAAGGTAACTAGAAGTAACTTTAATGAAGAGGCATCTATCAAAAACTCAATGAATCAAGAATGAGGCAAGTTTTTGAAAAGTGGGGGATACCTCTTCAAATTTTGAGAAATCAACGGAATCGGGGATGGATCGCGTCGCGAGTGATCGGGGAAAGTTTCTCACACCTCCGGGGCTTCCAATGCACGGATTGGAAATGATTTTTGGTGGTTGGAATCGAAAATCGCCAAAAGAGGGCGGATTCGCGCGCATGGGAGATAGAGAAAGCAAAACGAAGAAGTGTAGGAGTCGGCCGCTTCCTGGGAGTTTAAGTCCCCAGGAGCCGAACCAGTCCGGTAAAGGGGTCAGACTAGTCCGGTCAGCGGACCAGACCCGGACCAGTCCAGATTCGGACTTGTCCAGCTAGAGGGGCAGACTAGTCCGGTCCAGAGAGGCTGAAAACACATATATTTGAGTTTTAGCCACTATAGATGATCCTTTTGGACATATTGCCACAACAAAACTTTATGAATATGGTCAGTAAGCATTCAACATTCAAACTATAACCATAACTCACAAAGTCACTAGTTTTTCAAATATTTTGAAGAAAATCGAGATAGAGATGATTTTTTCAACCACATGCATTCTTTTGAATAAGGCAAAAGGTAAACATTCAGATGTTCATGTTTCAAGCAACATTTCGAGAATCTAAGATATTGAGCTCACTCCCAAGCTCACAAAATTGCTTTTCATCTAGGGGCTTGGTGAATATATCAGCTAGTTGGTTATCGGTTCTCACATGGGAAATTACTATATTCCCCTTTAAGGAATTATCTCTCAAGAAATGGTATCTAATGTCTATGTGTTTGGTCCTTGAATGCTCAACTGGATTATGGGCTATTTTGATGGCGCTCTCATTGTCACATAGGAGAGGAATATAGCACAAGTTTATACCATAATCCCTTAGAGTTTGTCTCATCCAAAGAAGTTGTGCACAACAACTTCTGGTTGCGACATACTCCGCTTTGGCTGTGAAAAGAGCAATAGAATTTTGTTTCTTAGAGGACCAAGGCACTAATGATCTACCCAAAAATTGGCATGTCCCGGATGTGCTCTTTCTATCAACTTTGCACCCCGCATAATCCGCATCGGAATAGACAATGAGGTTAAACTTCGATCCTTTGGGGTACCAAAGTCCTAGGCTAGGTGTGTGAACTAAATATCTAAGAATTCTCTTCACGGTGGTCATATGACACACCTTAGGTACAGCATGAAAACATGCATACATACACACACTAAGCATAATATCCGGTCTAGATGCACAAAGATATAACAAAGAGCTAATCAAGATACGATATACCTTTTGGTCCACACTTGGACCATCTTCGTTTAGGTCTAAGTGTTCATTTGTTGCCATTGGAGTCTTGATGGGTTTGGCCTTGTCCATGTCAAACTTCTTTAATATGTCTTGAGTGTATTTTATTTGACTTATGAACGTGCCTTCTTTGAGTTGCTTGACTTGAAAACCTAAAAAGAACTTCAACTCCCCCATCATGGACATCTCAAATATCTCTGTCATTATCTTAGAAAACTCATCACAAAACACTTTGTTAGTAGAACCAAATATAATGTCATCAACATATATTTGGCACACAAAGAGATCATCATTAAAATGCTTTGTAAAGAGAGTGTAATTAGCTTTTCCTATCTTAAAACCATTTTGAACTAGAAAGTCTCTAAGACACTCATACCAAGCTCTAGGAGCTTGTTTGAGGCCATAGAGAGCCTTACGCAATTTGAAGACATGGTTTGCGAATTCTTGGTCTTTGAAGCCCGGTAGTTGCTCCACATAGACTTCCTCCTTGATTGGGCCATTTAGGAACGCACTCTTGACGTCCATTTGGTAGAGTTTAAAATCATGGTGAGTAGCAAAAGCAAGTAATATACGAATTGACTCTAGCCTAGCTACGGGAGCAAAGGTTTCATCAAAATCCAAACCTTCGACTTGTGAGTACCCCTTGGCCACAAGTCGTGCCTTGTTCCTTGTTACACCACCATGTTCATATTGCTTGTTGTAGAACATCCACTTGGTGCCCACAACATTTGCTTGTGGACGCTTGACAAGTTCCCAAACTTTGTTCCTTTCAAAGTTGTTAAGCTCCTCTTGCATGGCCACCACCCAATCCGGGTCTCTGAAGGCATCTTCAACCTTATGGGGCTCCAAAGAAGAGACAAAAGAGTAATGTTCACAAAAAATTGCAACACGAGAACGAGTGGTTACCCCTTTAGCAATATCTCCTAGTATGTTGCCAACGGGGTGATCCCATTGAACACTTTGATGCACACGAGGATGTGGAGGTTGAGATCTTGAGTCATCATCATCTTCTTCTTCTTCTTGATCTCCCCCTTGATGAATGCCTCCCCCTTGACTTTTGTCTTCTTGATCATTTTGAGGTGCCACTTGTTCATCTTCAACTTGATCACGTGGGGAGTGGCTTGCATCATCTTGTTGTTGCTCACTTGAGCATTGAGGTTGTTCTTGTGGTCGAACATCTCCAAGTGCCATTCTCCTAAGAGCTTCTTGTGGAGAGTCTTCTTGATCTAACACATTTTGATCAACTTGCTCCACTTGGGAGCCACTAGTTTCATCAAACACCACGTCGCGTGCTATTTCAACAATTCTGGAGGTTTTGTTGAAGACACGGTAGGCGTGGGTGTTTGCGTCATAACCAAGCAAGAAACCTTCATCAGACTTTGAAGCAAACTTCGAAGTCCTAGGCTTCTTGTTGAGAATATAGCACTTGCTCCCAAAGACACGAAAGTAAGAGATATTGGGTTTCTTACCAACTAGAAGCTCATAGGGAGTCTTCTTGAGGAGGCGATGGAGGTACAATCAGTTGACGGTGTGGCAAGCGGTGTTAACCGCCTCCGCTCAAAACCGATCCGATGTCTTGTACTCATCAAGCGTTGTCCTTGACATCTCGATGAGTGTCCTATTCTTCCGTTCCGCCCCATTTTGTTGAGGGGAGTATGGAGCTGAAAATTCATGCTTGATGCCCTCCTCATCCAAGAATTCTTCCACTTGAGTGTTCTTCAATTTGGTGTTGTTGTCGCTTCTTATAGTTTTGATTCTTGAGGAGAAATCATTTTGAGCTCTTCTCAAGAACCTCTTGAGGACACCGTGAGTTTCACCCTTATCATGCAAGAAGAACACCCAAGTGAAACGAGAAAAATCGTCAATAATAACAAGACCATATTTTTTACCGCCAATGCTAATGTAGGTTATTGGGCCAAAAAGGTCCATATGTAGCAGCTCCAACGGTCTTGTTGTCGTCATGATGTTCTTTGAGGGGTGTTGAGCTCCCACTTTCTTCCCGGCTTGACAAGCACTACATGGCCTATTCTTTTCAAAGACAACATTCTTCAAACCATGAATGTGCTCGCCCTTAAGAAGCTTTTGTAAATTCCTCATCCCAACATGGGCTAGCCGTCTATGCTAAAGCCATCCCATGTTGGTTTTCGCCATTAAGCATGTGTCAAGTTGAGCTTTATCCGAGGAAAAGTCCACAAGATAAAGCTTTCCCTTGAGCACACCCTTAAAAGTGATTGAGTTATAACTTCTTCTAAGGACGCTCACACCCTCATTAGTGAAAACACAATTATAACCCTTGTCACATAGTTGCGATATAGACAAAAGGTTATAGTCTAGAGAATCAATGTGTAAAACATTAGAAAGAGTATGTTGGGGAGAAATGACAATTTTACCAGAGCCAAGGATTTTCCCTCGACTATTGTCTCCAAAGAGGATTCCTTCATTTGGATCGTCACGTTTCTCATACTCCTCGAACATCTTCCTCTCTCCAGTCATGTGGTTTGTGCACCCACTATCGAGCACCCATTTGGATCCAGCGGAGGAGTACGCCTTTCTCCTTCCTTGTTTTGCCATGAGGCAAGTTGGCTCGTGGTCGTAGAGATTGGGGAAGAGCTTGCTTCCCTTGGAGCTCCTCCCGATGGTTATGGATGTCATCTTCTCCACATCTTCGGACAAGGAGGACTTATCGTTAGAGTCTCACTCCTTGCCTAAGTGAGCATGACCGGAGGGCCTCTTCTTCTTGTAGAACTTCTTCTCTTGTGGCTTGCCCTCCTTCTTCTTCTTGCCATCTTCATGTGGGCAGTCTACAATGAAGTGCCCGTACTCGCCACAATTGTAGCAAGCCCTCTTGGTTTTGGGCCTTGACTTTTCCTTGCCTTTACTCTCATGCTTGTATCCTCCTTTTCTTCTCCTCATCATCCTCTTGAAGTTGTTGATGAAGAAGGTCTCTTCCTCATCGGTGTCAAGGCTCTCCTCATCATCTTCGTCTTGCTCTTTTGAGGAGGATGTTGCTTTGAGTGCAACATTCTTCATCTTCGAGACGGTGAACCTTTGGAGGTCATTGTAGAAGAGCGCCTCCCTCTCCATGATCTCGTGGTTGATGATTCTTTCAAGGACCTCCTCCGGGGTCATTTTGGCAAACCCCGGGCTTTTTCGGATCATGGAGCAAAGAGAGATGTTTCTAGGCATGAATGCCTGAATCATCCTCTTCACCACCTCGTGGTCCGTCCACTTGGTACAGCCATAAGATCTACTCTTGTTGATGAGTATCTTTAGGCGGTTGTACATCTCTTGGGGAGATTCACCATCCATAATGGCAAACCTCCTGAGCTCTCCTTCTATGAGCTCAATCTTAGCTTCTTTCACGACTCGGTTGCCTTCATGAGCCGTCTTGAGAGTGTACAAATGTCCTTGGCCACCTCAAGTCCATCCACTCGGTTGAACTCATCTCTTGAGAGAGATGAGATGATCACTCCGGCCGCTTGAGCATTGCGGTGAAGGAGCACGGCTTGCTCCGGAGTGATATCTTATTCATTCTTCGATATGTGCACCCCGGTCAACACAATTTGCCATAGTGAGAGGTTGAGTGACACAAGGTGGATCTTCATGTTGTGCTTCCACATCCCGTAGTCGGTTCCATCGAATTGGGAAGGCTTCCCCAATGGGATGGAAAGATAGTGGTTGTTGAAGACAAGGCGTTCATAGTTGTAGCCTTGTTGGTTGTAGTTGATTGTGCCACTCGATGTGGAGGTTGAGGTGTCAACCTTGGGAATCTTCAACTTCTCTCGAAGTTTCGCCTTGAGATGGTGAATCTCTTCGTCATCTGTTGACTTGTCTTGATAGAATAGAATCTCTTCTGGGGTTGCTTGGACTTCACTAGTTGAGACTTCTTCGTACCCCACTCCGGCCATCTTCTCTCTGAGTTGCTAGACTCTTTTGGGAGAGTTCTGCTCTGATACCAATTGAAAGTTGTCTAAAGGGGGGTGAATAGGCTAAACGACCTGAAATGACTTAATAAAATGAGTTTAGAACTCAGGGGGCGGACTAGTCCGGTCCTCCTACAGTTAAAAGCCTAAAAAGGGTTTCTAACAAGTTTTAGTCCAATTCTTGTGAGGCAAGGTTTGTTAGAATGACTTAATGAGCCTTAACAAGTTATATGACAAGTATGAAGCTAAGTATCACAATAAAACAAGAGTGATGAACAAAACTGATAAAGTTAACCCTAGAAGCAATGAGCAATAAGTGAAAGTAAGGAACACAAGGGACACAAGGATTTTATCCCGAGGTTCGATCCCACGAAGGAATCTACGTCCCCGTTGAGGAGTCCACGAAGGACCGGGTTCAACAACCCTTCCCTCACCAAGTTTACCACACGAGCCTAACTTGGTTCTTCCACTATCACAAAGAGTGAATACAAGATTTGTTGGGGCTTCTCACAATCTAAGGCTCCCACCACAAATACAATCACAAATCACAAAGATTGACTCAAGCCACAAATCACGAAGATTCACAAAGTGCAAGAGATCAAACTGAGAGCCAAATAGCGGTGTTCTTCCTCTTCTTCACCTCACCAAACCCTAATCTACACAAGAATTAGTTTTAGAGGGAATGTAGGCAAGAAGGAGGCTTTTGGAGGCTCAAGGTTGTTGTGGCGGCGCTAGGGTTTCAACTTGCTCAAGGGTTGGTTCAAATGAACCCAGGGGTCCTCTATTTATAGAGGTCCCAAGCCCATACTGTTGACTTCAGCAGATGGACGGACTAGTCCGACCTCCAGCCCGGACTAGTCCGACCTAGGGGACCACTGACGTCCCTGACAACTGTCACACTGCGCGGCAATCATCACACTACCCGCCAAACTTCAAATTCAAACGGTGACTTCAACAACGGACTAGTCCGGCCCTCACCGAACTATTCCGATCTCACACAGAACATTTTGTTCCGTGTGAAAACAGACTAGTCTGAAGATCACGGACTAGTCCGGCCCCTAGGGCGGACTAGTCCGGCCTTCGCAGACTTAGTCTCTGAAGCACGACTTCTCTCAAACCCGGGGGCCGGACTAGTCCGATCTCAGTCAGTACCTCTTGGTCTGGACCAAAATGGACAAGTCCGTGGTTTTGGGACTTAGTCCCCAAAACCCACTTCACGACTACCCGGACTAGTTCGTCCCACTACGGACCAGTCCGAACTCAGTCAGACCCTTCTGGTCCGGCTGTAAACGGACTTGGCTGGCCAGGGGCGGACTAGTCCGGTCACCTGCACGGACTAGTCCGGTCCTACTGCCAAACTCCTTCCAACTCTTTTCTCTCAATGGGTTTGACCTCTAAACCGCTTTGGACTCCCAACTTGATCTCAATGCACTTTCCACACACATCCTCACACATATTTGGCTAGTCCAAACTCGACACACTAGAAACCCTAGTTTCTCCTTTTCGAGTTGACATCGCCGTTTTCATCCTTTTCCTTTTTGAGGGATTGTACTTCCACTTGAGTCCACACCTGTGCTTAAGATCACTGAGCTCATTAGTCACTTAATTGTCGTTATCAATCATCTAAAACCCACGGGGATCTTAGATGCACTTTCAATGTTGTTTGTATTCGATATAGAACTGTTTATCACTGTTGATCGTACATGTATGTTGAAACTGATACTGACATACATGTATTTTGCAGCTGGTTTTATTCTTAATAAAACCGGGTGTGACAATACTTAAGTGATCACTATAATGATAAATCTCAAACAGGATTTGTATTCTTACACAGACAGACGACAATATCATGAAAGTCTTCTGAACAGACTTTAATGATTACGTCTTCAAATCACTCTGAAATCATAGATTATATGAAGTCGCACGTGAATGTGCATGGCTACGTAGAGTGATTAACCACATTCAAGTCTTATGTGGCATTGGACTTATTGATCACCAACCATTATCTATGAAGATAATACAGCTTGCATTGCTCAGATGCAGTCAGGTTATGTAAAAACTAATATCACTAAACACATAACACCTAAACTCTTTTACCCACATGAACTTCAAATGAATGGAGAAATTAGTCTCCAACAAACGAAGTCATGTGATAATTTAGCTGATTTATTCACTAAGTTCCTACCATACTCCACATTTTGTAAATGTGTCGATGGTATAAGTATGTGTCGACTTAGAGATTTATAGGGTTTAGAGGGGAGCTTTTTCATATAACTATCTGACAATAACATCAAATTGTACTCTTTTTCTTATGTGAGTTTTATTTTTATAAGTTTTCTCACGATAAGTTTTAATGAGACAATGAGAATGCAAGATAATGTCTGTTTTCTTATTTTTCTCTGCAGAGGTTTTTATATAAAAAATGAATATGACATTTAGATATTGAGCTTTTATCTTATTTTAACAATATTTTCAAGAGTTTTTACACAAGCATTCAATTATATACATAAATGTCTTCAGATTTTCCCACTGGTTTTTCGAATATTATTCATTCAACAAGGAGTTCAAGTGCTCAAGTGAGCGTGTTACAAAATATTCAACACGTGATCATTTGAACGGCAACCGCCGTGCCGCAATGCGACGCGCTTCCTCACCGCGCCCGCACACCGCGTTCCCTCGCCGTCGGACACCTCTGGTCATGAAACATGTATAAAAAGAGATTGAATGAATAAATTAAAGATTTGGTTGTGAAAGGGGGCTTGGCCTAGTGGCTAAATACTCTGAGTAGCACTACTAAGGTTCTGAGTTCGATTCCCGGTGGGAGCGAATTTTAGACTCAATTTCACAGTATTAAATGTAGGTACTCTATAGAGGAAGTCATGGACGTAGGATCTGGAGTGCACTTACGACAAATGTGAAGGGATGAACGTGTCGTAATATTGGCTTACGAAGTCCGGTCCGCAGTTGTGTGCTTAGTCATCCAGTTATCGTTGCCGTGTTCTAGACAATAGGTTGTAAGTGTCTACATTTGTACTTGTTTATAATAAATTGGTCATAACCTCCTCAGAGAGGAAGGTCGGGACTTTAACCATCATCTAAAAAATTAAAGAGTTGGTCATACTTCTTGTGTATCTCTCAATTACATTTCTAACACAAATGACGGTTGGACGAGACCAAATCGGGAGAGCTTGACGACGGTGCAGTAAGAAGTAATCTAACAGTGTGGTCGGAGGAGGAGAGGTGGGGGAACGTGCGATGTTCTGACGAGAGGAGAAATTTGCAATTAGAGGTTGAAGACAACTGGTGGACCCTCGGATTAAAAACGAACAGCTGTTATAGTTCAACTAAAGCGTTGACAGTCAGCTATAAAGATTAGCAGCTCCCCACTTAATTAATGGTCAGTACAGAAGGAGATAGAAGAACTGGAATAAAAAAACGAGAAAATCGTTGCCGTCTACAAGTATATATAGAGCTGCTGATTTGAACACAAACCGAGAAACTGGAGGATAAACTATACATGAACGAAAGAATTTGCTTCCAAAATGCAGATCACAATTAAAATAATTAATGTCCTACACAAAGCACAAATCTTTTTCTTCTACCCAAATCCCATCACCTTGGGCGCAAATAGCAAGAATCGTACGAGCGAGTTGGGCAAGAACTTCCTGGCGAAGAGGAAGCACACTGTGGTGGTGTTGCCGTTGTAGGTGCACGTGCTGCCGCCCCTGAGCCACCGCAGGAACTCGACGGTGACCTGCATCCTGGTGAACCTCGCCGGGTGCGGGCCGCCGCGCGACCAGTCGACCCAGGTGAGGCTCCGGTTGGCCCCGGCCGCCGGCCGCATGATGTGGAGGAGCGTCGGCAGGTAGTGCTCGTCGGCGTAGCAGTTGCGCTTGCAGAAGCGCTTGAAGACCGGGAAGTAGACGCGGTCGGCGACGACGTCGGCGGCGAGGCCCCGGTCCATCTCGAACCACTGGGAGCCCTTGCGCCACTGGTCCGCGGCCACGACGGGGCGCATGCGAGGGTGGTACCGCCCCCGGCCCGTCGCGCCGGGCTCGTCGAAGGACTCGAGGAACACCTTGGCGGAGTTGACGAGGTACGAGTGCACCGTGGGGAGGTCGAAGAGCGGGACGTGCGACTCCGACAGCAGCACGAACCGCGCGTTGGAGGCGTCGTCCAGCAGCGCGTGCGCCAGCAGCCGCCGCTCCGCCTCCACCATGCTCACGTGGCCCCATTTCACCTCCTGCACCGTGCAACAACGAGACAAAAATCATTGTTGCGTTGCGATTTATTTGGATCGAGTAAGTTTCATTTCAACCGAGGTGTCATGTGACGTTGATCTCGATGTTTCCATCACTGGATAATCGTATCCCCGAATGTGCTACTACGATACTACCGCTATTTTCTATCCAGTTTCTAGTACGTATAAGAAAAATACTCCCTCCGTTCTGAAATAATTGTCGTTTCAGACAACCAAATGAACTAGAAATAAACTAACAAATGTTGTCCTAACGACAATTAAAACGAAACAGAGAGAGTATTACACAAGGAAACGACGCGTCGCTTTCTGTATAGGCTTGGAGTTCATCGCCCACCGCGGTGGAATTCCGCGCTCTGCATGTGCCGGACACGAAAATTCCTCCTTGGGCTCCGACGCCGTGCCGCGAGCCACTCGACCCTAGTATGCTCTCTGCCGTGACGTGGACGAGTCATGAGTGTCTCTAATTCCTAAGAAAATCATGCAGTGACACCTACGCCAATTAGGGTACTTTCCGTGTGAATCCGGGTTGGTTGAAGCCAACCTGGTGATGACCAAATTTCCAGTTCAAGCATTCGTTCATGCATCTGCAAACCGGAATGTAAATGGTTTTCGAAAATGAGACGGGGTGGTTGCGCGCTGTCGATGAGATGAATCCTCCAAATTCATGCACGATCGAAATCAATGACGAGAACACAAGACGACGACAGAAGTACGTAGTAAAAGAGGTTAATTTCCGAAATCGATGAGTACGCAGTAATGGAGTTGGGGAACGTACGTACGTACGTACCTTGCTGGGGATCCTTCGCCGGAAGAAGGCGGAGCTCTCCGGCGGCTCGGCGCCGTTGAACGCCGGGTCGGTGTGCACGTACACGGTGTAGAGCCCGGCGTGGCCCTCGAAGAACTTGTCCCACAGCGGCGCCATCGGCAGGTCCCACCGCGTCAGGAACAGGAACGCCACCTTCGGGGTCGGAGTCGCTCCGGCCGGCGCCGACGCCGCTCGCGCCAGCAGCTCCTCGTCGTCGAGGACGACAAAACTGCCGCCGCGGGAGACACCCGTGCCCGCCGGCCCGGCTTCCTGGCCGCCAGCAGGAGCCGGCGGCGATGGAGGGGGGATAGCGGAAGTAACGCCCGTGCCAGCCGGCGGCCGCGACTGATGAGACGACGGGATCGTTGACGGTGTAGGTACCGCTTGCTGCGGCTGTTGCGGACGCGGTGGCGGGGGCTGCTCGACCTGAACGGCGCCGGGAGCCGGCGGTGGAGAGGCGGCAGCAGAAGCACCACCACCGCCCGTGTCCGCCGGTAGCCGCGACTGCTGAGGCATACTAGTCGTTATTGGTGGCACCGGTCCCGCTGGCTGCGACGGACGAAGAAGCCGCGGCGTGACCTGGATGACGACGCCGGCGGGAGACGGATTCGTCGCCGTCGTGGCGGCGCGCGGGGAGAAGAGCCCGAACGCTCCCCCGCGGAGCACGGCGACGGTCGGCGTCGTCGCGTAGGAGGATGAGCCCATGACGGACACGGCGACCGCCACGCCGAGCGCGAAGCCGAGGGCGGCGTAGAGCAGGAGCTTGGCCCTGACGAGGCACGGCGCGGCCGCCATGCCCGCCACCGCCACGTGCTGCTGCTGCTGCTGCTTAAAGTTCTCGGTGGTGGTCGTCATGCCGGCCGACTATACCTCCTCCTTGCCAATGGCTGCGCGTGCGTGCGTCAGCTTCCTCGGCTTTTGGTTGGGACCGGTGCGCGCGTAAGCGTAGCTACTAGTAGCCCCCCCTTCCCTGTGCCGGGAGCGGGAGACGAAGGAGCGAAACAGGGTCGGGGAATAGGGATCAAGCCGACCGCCGCACCCGCACGGGCGCACGGCGGGGGGGGGGGGGGGGGGGGGGGGGGTGAGGCCTGAGGCGTTAGAAAGCGGGGCGAGCGGCGGTCGCCATTCACGTTCACGGGAGTTATTTGTAGGCACACCACGCACGCACGCACGCAATAAACAAGGTGCAGTTGGCGGTGACACATGCCAGGGCAGCGGAGGACGGAAAGGGAAAAGGCCAGGTCGGTCAGTACGTCGTGCCGCATTCCAACTTGGATGGAGCTGTTTCATTTTCATCACCGTGTGACAAGGAGGAAGATGAAGCTTCTTCGGGGGCGGGTGATGATGACCACGTGGAAAAGCGTGGGGGTCTCCTTCTCCTACGTTGAATTCCTCGCCGGTCTCGGCAATGCTGCGAGGACGTGTTGTGTATGGGCACCGGCACGGGAGCTGGTCAAGAAAGACCCGTGCATGCAGATACGACCCTGCGCTGCGCGTCGGGGACTTTATCGGCACCGGAGAGGATCGCCTTGAGATTAGGAAATCGCGATGATTAACGTGGCATCTCGGTTCCCACGCACCAATTAATAAGCGTCAGCTATCGAACCATATTGGCCACGTCTCCAGTCTCCTCACGACCTTGGTATCATCATCGTCGTCCAAGCCTGATCTTCGATCCGTCTCATACTCTCATGCCCAAGCCGACGACCATATGTACAGCTATCGATCAATGTCTCACGACATGAAACACGACTGCAGATCTTAGAACGAAAGCGGTGCTCCTATTCAATTTCTTAGGCTCTGTTTGGAATTTTAAAATTAATTATTAGCTAGCTAATAATCTATTAGCTGAATTGGAGCAGCTAATAAAATAATAGTTAGCTGGGAGTTAGCTAATAATTATTAGTTGTACTATTAGCTGGGCGGTTTGAAACCCTTAGAGCTAATTTTTTAACAACTAACTATTACTTTTATGAGTTTCAAACAGAGCCTTATTATCACCAACATTCTGGAATGCATGGCCAATGGAGTAGTCCACAGGAAGATCATGCGAACGTTCCTTCAATCATCCAAGTATCTTATACTTTTACGCGGCTTTCCACTCGTAAGAACAGAACAAGGGAAAAGGAGTCCGGCCGGAGGATGCAGACGAGCCGCGCAAATAATATTCCACGACCACGCGCGCACGAAACGCCGCGCCGCGACGCGCGCTCTCTCCTTCTGCTCGCTCGCTCGCTCGCCTTCCGTTTGCAGCAAAGAACTTCACCGCGTAGCAGAGATCAACAGGCACGCATCACGCGGCTGCCACTTGCCGGTTCGAGAAAGGTTGGCGTTGCCGCGTTGGTGCAACTTACATTTGCCAAATGGAAGAAGTGGAGTTCTCTTCGGGTTGTGGTTCGCGAATCGCGACCTCTACTCTCATCTCTCGTGTGATGCCATATGCCTTATCACTAGCTAGGTTCGGATACCTGATCAGGCGTTCACTAGCAAAGTTCGAACGGAAGTTATCGTCAGATTATATTATTGTTACGCCTTTGCACTTGGCCGTTTTCAGTCCAAGTAACAACAGCATTTCAATCTACTCCCTCCATCTCCAAAAGTTTGTCGATTTGTAGTTCAAAAATGAACTACAAAACAACAAACTTTTGAGGACCGAAGGAGTACCTAGCTGTTTGTGTGCTGCATTTATTTCGGGAAATAGATGTTTGTGCACTGTGAAAGACTATGCAATGTATCTCTTAATAGACAATAACTAGAATGCAATCAGCACTCTGGTATAAGCGTGCAAAAATTAAATCTGAACCACACGATATTCATTCAATAGTTATTGCATTTTTACACTTCATCCCTCCACCTGATAACATAAATGCAGTGTATAACTGGAGGGATTTAAGTGTAAAAATACAGTAACTATTGGGTAGAGATTGTATGGTTCAGATTTATCTTTGCACGATTACACCAGATTATTGATTCCATTCTAGTTGCTTCTCTCTTAATAAGCTATAGCTAGTACGAGAGGAGGAGCAACGTTGCAGAACAGGAATACATAGATAAATTCTAAAAAAAAAGAACTATTCATTTGTAATGTGTAATACTTTCCTTCCTTTTTAAATAATTGTTAGTGTTGACTTTTACTATTCCTACTTCATTCGTTGTTTTTTAAATAATAGATATTTAAATCCTTATGCATGTATCATATTAGTAAAGCACCATCTATACCGATTCTATCAGTGATACCATTATCTTATGGAACTAAGACCCCGTCTGGAACTCCTAGAGATTATTGTTAGCTACTAAAAATTAGTTATAGGGATTCCAAACACGATACCTAAGAGCACAACTAATTATTAGCTAACCCCCAGCTAACAATAATCCTATTAGCTGGTCTAACCCAGCTAATTCCAGCTAATTATTGACTAATCTTCATTCTATCCTTGCCCTCTCTCCTCCCTCCCTCTCCTCTCGTTACATAAAAGAAAATGCAACCCCTCCAGAATCGCGTGCACCGCTCCTCTCGAATCGCGCTTGTCGGTACCCTAAAAACCATACACCCCCTGAGGTTGCAAAGATCTCAAGGGAAGGACATCTACTCAAATTGAAGACCCTCGGGGGCCCACTTGTCAGACATAACCGGACCTGCTTCTCCAACATGGTTAACCCCTAGGTTGCCACGTGTACCGCCAGACCGGAGCTACTACCCACAAGGGCGAAGCTCCGGGCCAGGTACCGAAACGGCACCTCCGGATTTAACCCCTGACCGAGAGAAGCACCGCACCTGACACGTGCCAGGCCACCCCCGGAGCTTCCCGCTTCCCACAAGCAAGCTCCGGAGCTGCCACGTGTCCATACGTCGGAGCTGGCCGCTTCAAACCCCCGAGAGACATTGTAACGGCTCCGGATCTTCAAAGGACAGTCGCGGACTTCAAGACCCGATTAATTATCATTAATTCCACATTAATGATACTTAATCGGACGATCTTAACACCTGTAACGGCACTGTCGGAGCCGTTACAGGGTTATTAACAACAATTAATCTCGTGTATCAATACTAGTAACCGCCAGGGCCACATGTCGGGCCAGGCTGACTTGTAACGGTTTGTCCTTGTACTATAAAAGGACAAACCGACGATACACGAAAGAGAGAACTCTGGAACACACTCAAGCTCACAAGTTAATACAACACACACACACACCCGTGGAGTAGGGTATTACGCTCAGGCGGCCCGAACCACGTAAACCACTGTGTCACTCGAGTCCAATCGTGATTCACCTTCTTGAGTCTCCGAGCGCCCACACCGAACTACAAACTCCTCCAACACTTTCATAGTGTCAGGAGATCTGCCGACTCCAACAGTCGACAGTTGGCGCGCCAGGTAGGGGCGCCTGAGATCTTCAAGAATGGTGAATTCTGCGGCTGGATCATCCAACGGGCAACCTGCTGCTCAGGCTGTCGGAGGCAATCCCTCCAACATGCAGCCACCGGCAGGAGCCTCAGCACCAGCAGGAGTCACACTCCCACCACCACCATCTTCTCCGGCAAGACATGCCGGACAACATGATGGTGCACCGGCGTCACATTCTGCGCCGACAAGTCGTGACAACCCAGAACATGCGCTCCATGCAGCGCGTGCTCTTCTCCAGCGACCACCACCTCCGGATGCATCTCAAGGTGCCATGGAGCAATGGAGGGCTGATGTTGAGCATTTGGTCGCAGCAGCGGCCGAACGCCTCAACAACCAGGGTCCACCTCCTTCAGGGCGGGCCCCGTCGCAGCGACGGACGTTGTCTGGAAGACTTGGTCCGCATGTCTCCAACAACCGAAGACGAGCTGCGTCACAGCAAGTGACGTCGTTGCCCTCTGGGGCACGACGCACCCATACCGCATCTCGGCTTTCGACACACGACCTCCGGGCGGAGCTTGATCGCCGATACCGCCAACAGGATGGCCGTGTTCACATCGAGCGAGCTCGAGAAAGACGAGATGCTCAAGACCTTTCTACTCTGGAAGGAGTAGGAGGAGGATGTTCCTCCCTAGCCATGCACCTACGCATGGTTAGATGGCCACAGAAGTTCCGGCCACATTTGCCGGAAAAATTCGACGGGACTGTCAACCCCGTAGAATTTCTACAGATATACTCCACTGCAATCTTAGCAGCTGGAGGAAACGAGGCCGTAATGGCCAACTATTTTCCAGTGGCCTTAACTGGGACCGCCAGGTCCTGGTTTATGAGCCTTCCACCCAACTCTATTGACAGTTGGGAGGAGCTGTGTCGTCAGTTCACTGCCAACTTCGGGAGTTCATACACCCGACCGGGCACTGAACTGGACCTTTTTGCGGTCGTGCAAAAAGGAGGAGAATCTTTGCGGTCATTCATCCAGAGATTCTCTCAGGTACGTAACACAATCCCTTCTATCTCAAGCGCTTCTGTCATTGTGGCATTCAGACAGGGTGTGCGAGACAAGAAGATGTTGGAGAAGCTGGCGATCAAAGAGATCACCAGCGTCACGGAGCTCTTTAGCTTGGCAGACAAATGTGCCAGAGCTGCGGAGGGCCGTGAAATGCACTCCAAACCAGCCTTGGAGGATCATAAAAAATCCTCCAAAGAAGAAGCCGCTACCTCCGGGAGTGGCAAGAAGAAAAAGAAGACCAACGGCAAGAAGAAGCCGTCGGCCGGCACATCCAACGTTGCAGCCACTGCAACTCCTGGTGGCCGGGGGCCACGCCCCGAGAAGCGACCTCGACCGTCTTCTGAAGACGGCGGCAAATCCAAGATGTGGTGCCCCATTCACAAAACGGGCAGCCACAGACTGGAGGACTGCCGGGAGGTCCAAAACCTTGCCGAGCGCTACAGCAAGCGCCGGGAAGGGTCTCCTTTCCAACAGAGGGAGGGGAAACAGAAGGTTGACGAAGCTCCGGCTGAAGAGGAGTTAGGGTTTCAGGACCCCAAAAAGGTCCTGAAAGCCGTCTACACCTCCGTCAACGATGACTCCGACGTCTCCGATAACGAGCGTCGGAAAACCATGAACACCATCTTTGGTGGATCATGGGACATCACTTCTCGTCGTGTCATCAAGACTATGCGACGGGATATGGCTGCTGTAGCTCCTACAGCTAGACCGGAGCCACATCGAAAGTGGATGGACACACCCATTACTTTTGATGCTTCGGACTGTCCTCAAAGCATGGTCGGAGCTGGCCAATTACCCTTGATGGTATCTCCCACCATCAACAACATCCAGCTCCATCATGTTCTGGTAGACGGAGGTTCGGGGCTTAACCTCATCAGCTTCGAAGCTTTCACTAAGCTTCAGCTCCGACCTTCGGACCTCCAGCCCTCTCGACCTTTCTCCGGAGTAGGTCCGGGGGCCATTACTCCACTCGGAGCTATTACTCTCCCCGTTACCTTCGGGACCCGGGAGAAGTATCGCACCGAGAAGTTGGTCTTCGACGTCGCTCAGATCAACTTACCATTCAACGCCATCTTGGGTAGACCTGCCCTGTACAAATTCATGGCAGCTGCTCATTATAGATACCTGGTGTTGAAAATGCCAACACCAGTAGGCGTTCTCCGGATCCGCGGAGATCGCACTGCCGGAGTAACTGCTCTGGAGGAACTCCACGCACTCACCACAGCGCAAGAGGAGGACTCCAGACAGAAGCAAGCTCCACAACCTCCGAGCATTCGGCAACGAGGCTCGACCTCTGCACCCCGTGTGCAGCCAAGCGGCGACACTGACATTCCCGTCAAAGTCGTCCAAATTGGTTCCGATGCCGCTCAAACCACCCGTATATCAGGAGGTTTGAACGACAAATAGGAACTCGCGCTCATCACTTTCCTCCGGGCTAACATTGACGTGTTTGCTTGGCAACCGTCACAAATGCCTGGGATCCCCAGGGAAGTGATTGAGCACAATCTGAAGATTTACTCCGACGCTCGGCCTGTGCATCAGAAACCTCGGAAGCAATCTGTGGAGCGACAGAACTTCATCCGACAAGAAGTGAAGAAGTTGCTCGAAGCCGGATTCATCCGAGAAGTTTACCATCCAAAATGGCTGGCAAACCCAGTCGTTGTGCCTAAGGCCGGCGGGAAACTTCGGATGTGCATCGACTACACCACACTGAATAAGGCATGTCCAAAAGATCCATTCCCACTACCTAGAATAGATCAGATAGTGGATTCCACCTCCGGGTGTGAGTTACTGTGTTTTCTAGACGCATATTCTGGATATCATCAAATCAGGATGTCTAGGGAAGATGAAGAACATACTTCATTCATCACAGTGGATGGATTGTATTGTTACACAGCCATGCCTTTTGGTCTCAAGAATGCAGCTTCAACTTTTGTACGAGCTATGTACAAAACTTTCGAAGAACTCATCAGAGACATAGTGGAAGTGTACGTCGATGACATCGTGGTCAAAGTCAAAAACAAGGAGTCCCTCTTGGACACCTTGCAGGCTGTCTTCGACAAGCTGCGGGCCACCCGCACGAAGCTAAACCCAGACAAGTGCGTCTTCAGGGTTAGTTCCGGAAAGCTTCTTGGTTTCCTGGTAAGTCACCGGGGCATAGAGGCCAATCCGACGAAGATAAAAGCCATTGAAGACATGCGGCCACCAACCCGCATCAAAGACGTCCAAAAATTAACTGGATGTCTAGCAGCCCTCAGCCGGTTCATTTCAAGACTGGCGGAAAGGGCACTTCCCTTCTTCAAGTTACTGAGGAAGTCCGGACCATTCCAATGGTCTGAAGAAGCAGAGAAGGCATTCCAGGAGCTGAAACAGTTCCTCACCACCCTACCAGTCTTGGTAGCTCCGAACTCTGGTGAGCCTTTATTGCTTTACATTTCAGCTACTGACGAAGTCGTCAGTATGGTTCTGGTTGCAGAGAGACCGGAACTACCTAATACTCAGGAATCCAGACCCCTTCGGGAGGGTCCGGAGGTTCCTGAAAGCGGGTCTGGGTCCCAGCTCCCAGACTTGAACCCACAAGAAGCCACTTCAGAGGACATGGATCCCTCCGAGAGGATCCAGGTCATTCCTGAAGAAGCTCCGGGTTCCTCCACCCAGAACCCGGAGGTCCTCGAAGAGAGTCTGGACCCCTCTGAGAGGGTCCGGATCAATGAAGAGGAAGCTCCAGACCCCTCCGGGAGGGTCCGGACCATTCAACGCCCGGTATACTTCATCAGTGAAGTGTTACATGATGCCAAGACTCGATACCTAGAGGTGCATAAACTGCTCTATGCAGTTCTTATTGCCTCAAGGAAGCTTCGACACTATTTCCAAGCTCACAAAGTCTCGGTGGTGACCTCATATCCACTTCGAGCGATCCTGCGTAATTCCAATTCAACTGGGAATATTGCAAAGTGGGCAGCGGAATTGGCTGAATTCGACCTTGAATTCATTCCAAGACAAGCAATCAAGAGTCAAGCGTTGGCAGATTTCGTGGCAGAATGGACTCCCTCTCCATTAAACCCTGGGGGCCCCAGCGAGCAGAAGACGGAACCTCAAGTTCCAACCTTCACTAAGCCTCACTGGACCCTTTACTTCGACGGCTCCATGCAGAAGCAGGGAGCCGGAGCTGGAATCCTTCTCCTCGCACCAACCGGGGAGAAGGTGAAATACATGGTACACCTTGACTTCAAGGCAACCAACAACATGGCGGAGTACGAAGCACTCCTCTATGGATTAAAGGTGGCACTTTCATATGGTGTCAAGCAATTGCTGGTCAAAGGAGATTCACAACTCGTCATCAAGCAGGTGAAGGGTGAATGCTCCTGCAATAATCTCCAGCTGGCTGCTTACCTCCTTGAAGTCCAGAGGCTTCAGAAGGACTTCGAAGTCCTAGACCTTCACCATGTTCAGCGTGCTCACAACGCTGAAGCTGACGAACTCTCGACTAAGGCGTCAACTGGAGCTCCGGCTCCTGACGGAACCTTTGTCCGGAGGTTGTCAAAACCCACAGTTCAGCCTGCCGAACTGAATGAAGGGGGCGAGATCAACATCCCGAAGCTGACGGTCCCGATGGCCCTGTTACCATGGCAGCCATCAAGGGTCGTAGGTGCTGCCGGAAGCTCCGAGCAACCCAGCACGCAAGACTCAAATGCTCAAGTCAGTTCCGATGCATGGATCTCGGAGATCCGGAACTACTTGAAAGACAACATCCTTCCTGACGATGATGTATCCACTGACCGGGTAGTCAGATTGGCTAAAAGATACACGTTGGTAGAAGGGGATCTCTACCGGCGCGGTGCCAACGGCATCCTAATGCGGTGCATCACAAGGGAAGAAGGCTGCGAGCTCCTCGCAAAAATCCATGGAGGTGAGTGTGGGAACCACGCATCTTCCCGCACGCTGGTCGGAAAAGCCTTTCGGCACGGCTTCTACTGGCCTACAGCGCTCCAGGATGCCACTGAGCTAGTGAAGAAATGCAAAGCATGTCAATTTCATGCAAAGCAAATTCATACACCTGCTCAGTCCTTACAAATGATACCTCCTACATGGCCTTTCGCTGTGTGGGGGATGGACATCTTGGGACCCTTCCCAAGAGCCGTCGGAGGTTACAAGTTCCTGTACGTCGCCATCGACAAGTTCACCAAGTGGCCGGAAGCTACTCCCGTTGTGACGATCAACAAACAATCTGCAATCAATTTTCTACAATCTATCGTGAGCAGGTTCGGAGTCCCAAATAAGATCATCACTGATAATGGGACTCAGTTCACAAGCTCCGCATTTCAAGGATATTGCAAAGACCTCGGCATACAAGTTTGCTACGCTTCCGTAGCTCACCCTGCCAGCAATGGACAAGCCGAGAGAGCAAACGCAGAGATCCTTAAAGGACTCAAAACACGCACTTATGAGCGTTTGAAAAAGCACGGAGCCAATTGGATCGAAGAGCTTCCGCCCACTCTATGGGCCAACAGGACTTCTCCAAGTCGGGCAACCGGAGAAACACCCTTCTTCCTAGTGTACGGAGCTGAAGCGATCCTTCCTCCGGAAATCACCTTGGGTTCCCTCCGAGTCCGGACCTTCGACGAAGCCGCGCAGGACCAGCTCCGGCGTGAAGACCTAGACCTCCTCGAGGAGGGAAGGTGCCAAGCAGCTGTTCGGAATGCCCGATACCGCCAAGCTCTACGGCGCTATCACCAGCGGCATGTACACAACCGACAGCTCGAGGAAGGCGATCTGGTGCTACGGAGAATACTATCCAGAGAAGGGCAAAACAAACTTTCCCCCGGCTGGGAAGGGACCTTCCGAGTGATCAAAGTATCCCGTCCCGGAAGCGTTCGCTTGGCTACCGAGGATGGGACACCTCTCCCAAATCCTTGGAACATCGAGCACCTCCGTAAGTTTTACACTTAATTCCACGGAGGTGAGTCTTAAGTAACTTGAAATGTATGTTATAGAGTCATTGTACAGAGTCGGGTAGTTCCTCCGGGAGAGCAGCCGGACCTTTCCCGAAAGGTTTGAAAAGCTCATGCAACACTTTATACAGTCTCCGGACTAGAAGTGTGGCTAACTACCCTGGGTCAAACGAGAAACCAAACACACTTAGCCTGGTTCCGTACCCTAAGAGTGTACTTGTTTCCCCTGTACCCCGGACCTATAATGAAAGACATCTTCATGTGAAATAGACTCCACGTGCATTCATTTTTGCATAGGCTCGACATTTTTATTTTTCTCTTTCTTGTCTATAACAGAAACGTGCAATTCTTAAGAAATTCTAGTTTGACCGGTTTACGTACGATTTGAGTTGAATTGTCGGATTTTTTAGATTTAAATGTCGTCTGTGGCCAACTCGCCTGAAAGCCGCCAAGCCATTCTAGGGCCGGAGTGCGCTATCGACTTAGCCTGGTCAAGCACCCTAAGTACGCCACTCTACCTACATCCCGGCAGGCCAAAGTAAGGGGAGTCCATGGACAGTTAGATCCAAAAGAAAAGACAATTCATTCAGTCGTATTAAAAATCGTGTTCAACTTAAAATTTTCTTGAGAACCATAAGCCGCGATGAAGTTATAGACAAGGAACAAATTTTACTATTTTTCTTGGCTTAAGTGTTCAGGAAAAATGAACCCTATGTTGATGGAGAAAAACCGGAGCTAACCAAGCTCCGACTCCCACCAGGGCGTCAACCGTCGGCGTTGACTTAAAGATGGTGAGAAGACCCTATCACTAGAGTCTGTTGCCAACAAATCAAGCGTGGCAAGGGTCATTGCCGGAGCTACTAAGCTCCGACACCTTGGAGTATTAACTATCGACGCTCAACGTGTTGGTAGAGGCTATTGCCGGAGCTACTAAGCTCCGGCGATGGACAGTGCCGGAGCTTCTAAGCTCCGACGATTTCAAGGGACCTTCACTATCGAAAACTTCGGACCTAAATTATACGAGTTCGAAGCAAATTTGTCTTCAACAAAACTCAACATCCTTTTGGTACATGTCCACAATCAAATTGTGCACATCTACCAGGGGGCCAAGTGAAGATAAAGATGTTGAAGACAAAAAAATGAAATTCGCAAAAAAGTGAGGATTTCATTTCAAGACCGGAGATTACATCTGGAAACAAGGGATTACAAAATTGAGGAAGAAGAGAAGATACAAGTAAAGGCTAAGAGAGACAGTCCTAGACCCTATGGAAGAATTCGGCGACCTTCTGGGCGACCTCCGACACGCTGGCTCGGGTAGCTTCGCCTTCTCCTTCGACGGGGCCTTCAAGCACCGGGTCCAGAGGGAATCGAGGGTTCCGGCTAGTGTAGCACGTCAACACATACTCTGTGACGTTCCTAGTCAGGGATTACCCCTCGACCTCCAGCTGGTCCGCGATGACGTCGCCCACCTTGGAGAGCTTGCCGCCCGCAGCGCTCAACGCTTGCAACGCAAGGTCCGGCTCCGGCTCCGGATCATCCGGGAGCACGGGGCTGAAACCCATCGGCGCCAGCGCATCGTCGGCCTTGCTCAGGAACTCCCAAATTTGCAGGGAGTCCGTCTTCCTCAGGCCCTTCATCTCTTCCAGGGATCTCCGGGCCGCCATCAGCTCCGAATTCTCGTGGGAGAGGCGCTCAACTTCTTTGGCGTTTTGCTGAATCTTCGCAGCAACCCGCTTCTCAAGTCTTCCGAGCTCCTCCTCCCGGAGGTGGATCTTGTTCCGGCGGTCGACCAGGTCCTTCTCCCTAGCCTCTATTTTCTTCTCCCGGGCAACAAGGACACACTCGTACTCGTAGAGTTCCTGCCCCCGCACCCAGGTCTTTTCCTCCTCCTCGAGGCAGCGCTCTTCCAATTTTTTAGTGCGCTCCTCGAGGCCCTTGTCCGCCAGAGCTGTTTTCTCGGCGAGCTCTTCCTCCCGTCGCAAGACGTCATCCCGTAGCTCCAGGAGTTTTTGCTCCTCATCCTCGAGCCGCCTTTCCCTTCCTTCAAGTGCCTCTCGGCGCTTGATGAGTGCGGTGCTGATGGCCTCGAGTTGATCGAACCGAGCGTTGGCCGCGTCGTTAGCAGCCTTTGCTTGGTCATAGAACTCCCGGGATTGAGCATCGAGGGCGTGAGTCATGCTCTCCCTCTCATCCAGCAGCTCACCCCAGAGCTCCAGGCGGATCTTCTCCCGCCTAATCCATTCCTTGTCATCCGCAAGCCTCGACTGTGCCAGCTTGGTCTCGAATTGGAGTCGATTACGCCACCTCATAAGGGTTTGGCGCTCCTCTTCAAGAGCCTTACTGTCGTGGAAGAAGGCTAGTTGGACTTGACGTAGACTGGAGCAGGCGTTGTCGATGGACATCGGCAGCGAGATGGGCTCCGGACCTTCTGGGATCCCCTCCGCTGGTTCCAGCGGGTCCTCATTTACAAAAATTGGGTCCCACTCTACGAGAGTGGAACCCCGAGCTTCCAAAGCGCTAGGGCCCTCCTCCGGGATGGCCTCAGTCGCCATCGAAGGAGGTCCCGCCACCAAGTCTTCATCTGCCCCCACAGGCTGGGGGCCGGCGACTTCGTTCAGGCACTCTGGCTCTGCCACAGGTACCATTGACGTCGTCGCCTCCACTGGCTCCGGCCGGGACACTTCCTCTGAGGGAGGCTCCAGCTCCCTCACCTCTTCAGCCGCCGGCTCTGCGGTCGGCGCTCCAATAATTACCGGCTCTGCGACCGGAGTTTTGGAAGTAACCGGCTCAACTGCCGGAACCACTTCAACTTCCGGCTCGCATGCCGGGGCTTCAGCTACCTCCGGCTCAACCGCCGGGGCTTCAGCACTTTCCGGTTCTAAAGCCGGGACCGCTACTCCCTCCGACTCAACAGCCGGAGCTTCTACTTCTGCAGCACCAGGACCCGGAGCTTCAACCTCCGGGACGGGTGCCGCTGGCGCATCTTCAATCCCGTGGTCCGGCGCTACCACGGGAACTTCTGGAGACGAGTCGAGGTCCATGACCACGACAGCCGGCGCCGGAGCTGTCGCAGCCTCCGCTTGGGGCGGCACCGGAGCTGGAGCAGAAGCCCCCGCAGCCTCAGACACTGTGGCTGAAGGCGAAGCTTCACTCCCCTTCTTGGGAACGCTGCAGATAAAGAACGAAGAAATTGAGCAAATAGATGCTACAATTAAAAGTTAATCGAGGTAAGAAAGAAAAATTACCTTAGGAGGCTCACGCACCAGCTTGCGCGGAACCTCTTTCCCGGACGTTCCGGGCTGGCCACGGTCGGCGTAGGAGCTCCGGGAAGACTCCCAGGACTTGCCGTGGCCGCGGGCGTTTCCCGGGTCGGAGCTCTCCTTGATCGGGAGGAACTCCTGGACCTGGAGGCCCTCACCGCTTCTGGCGCCGGGGTCGCGTGCCCGGAGCTGGCACCTCCGGAGGGATCCACCACGGGAACGGTCGCACTCCGGGAGGATCCCACCGCCGGAACAGTAGCGCTCCGGAAAGACCCCACCACGGGGACAGCCGCTACGGCGGCGGAGGATCTTCCTTCCTGAGGATGGGGAACTGGGGGGGAGGTAGCAAGCCCGACGGACCTTCCGTCAGCATGTCGCAGCTTTCTCTTCCGGCTCTCCGGCTCCTCCGCCAGCTCCTTGCCCTTGCCGATGACCTCAGCTCTTGGCTGAGAGACAGGGGCGGAGCCGCCTTCGGACAACCTGGGGATCGCCAGCCGGGCAGTTGATCTTCTCTCGACGACGCCAAGGTCGTCAAGCGCGGGCATCTTCCGCCGGAGCTCCCTGCTAAACTCAACTTCCACGTTCAGGGGGAGGAAAGCCGGCGGCGGAGTCAAGTACTCTCCGTCAACATCGATGCCGTGCTGGAATTTCTTGAGGTGAAACTCCAAGGACTTCCCCACCATGCTGGACTTCAACCCGGTCTCAACCCGGTCCTCGTCCATCACACTGTTGAGGGCCCAGGCGAGCTTCTCCCTCCTCTTCAGCGGTGCCCACCTGTTGGACAGGAAGTTGCAGAACACTGCCTGGGGAGTCAATCCTCCCTCCACACATTGGCGGATCCTGGTCAGGACGGGGTCGAAAGCTGCCGCCAGCACCGGAACTTCGCTCCACACCGACGTGTCAATGCCGGGCAGACCGTCTGGCAACTCCAACCGCTCATGCTCCTCCACCCGGACGACTACCCAATCTTTCTTCCAGTCATCCCACTTCCCGGAAGGGAATGACCGGAGGTACTTGAACGGGCACTTCTTGCGCTTCACAAAGTAGTAGAAGCCAAGGTACTCGTCGCTTCGGCCGGTGGTTTGGACGGTGAAGAAGGTTCGGAAGAGCTCGATGCAGGGAGGGATGCCCACCCACATCTCGCAGAAGTGGACAAAGATGGACACAAGGAGAATGGAGTGAGGGCCAAGGTGGTATAGCTGCAGACCATAGAAGTCCAGCAGCATCAAGAAGAAAGAAGAAAACGGTGGGATCAGCCCCACCATGGCGTACGATGAAAAGTACACCACCTCGCCGGAGTGCTCCTTTTTAAAGGGAAGCTCTCCGCCGGCGCGGACCGAGCGGTTGAAGAAGTCCGAAGACCACCCCATGAGGGCTCGGACCTTCTTCAGATCGCTTTCCGTCTTCAAACGACTCTCACGCAGACCCAACTCCATCGCAGCACAGCTAGGCAAGAGAAGAGGAGCAAAGCACGAGTTGGGAGTTTGAGCGCAAGAACAGATGGAAAGCGTAAAGAACTCCCGACGATGCGCTTTCCTTCTTAAGTAAGCCCTCGCAACGCTTGGATGGAAACTGCAGGGGAGTCAAGGATACTACTCAAGAATTCAACCCTGCCGATGACAAGAGGGCCCGGGACCACCTTGACAATCAAGTCGAGGTTCTTACCCAGGCGAACAGTTGTCATCACGAGGCGGGAAACCCAAAGGCGGCGGACTGACAAGGCGCGCGGAACCGATACGGTTTTTGTATTGGGAACCGACGACCTTCAATTGCGAGAGATCCGCACGTCAAAGATCTTATCTGCCGCCTGAGGTGCGCCACGCGTCGGGATTTAACCGTAAAATCCCGCCAAAGGCACCTCCGAAGACCCTTGAAGACCCAGTTCAAGAGTCACAAGTGTGGACCCACCTCCGGCGGAATGACTTCACCCCGTTGGCCTTCCCCGGAGGTAGGTCCAGGGGGCCACTGTCGGTACCCTAAAAACCATACACCCCCTGAGGTTGCAAAGATCTCAAGGGAAGGACATCTACTCAAATTGAAGACCCTCGGGGGCCCACTTGTCAGACATAACTGGACCTGCTTCTCCAACATGGTTAACCCCTAGGTTGCCACGTGTACCGCCAGACCGGAGGTACTACCCACAAGGGCGAAGCTCCGGGCCAGGTACCGAAACGGCACCTCCGGATTTAACCCCTGACCGAGAGAAGCTCCGAACCTGACACGTGCCAGGCCACCCCCGGAGCTTCCCGCTTCCCACAAGCAAGCTCTGGAGCTGCCACGTGTCCATACGTCGGAGCTGGCCGCTTCAAACCCCCGGGAGACATTGTAATGGCTTCGAATCTTCAAAGGACAGCCGCGGACTTCAAGACCCGATTAATTATCATTAATTCCACATTAATGATACTTAATCGGACGATCTTAACACCTGTAACGGCACTGTCGGAGCCGTTACAGGGTTATTAACAACAATTAATCTCGTGTATCAATACTAGTAACCGCCAGGGCCACATGTCGGGCCAGGCTGACTTGTAACGGTTTGTCCTTGTACTATAAAAGGACAAACCGACGATACACGAAAGAGAGAACTCTGGAACACACTCAAGCTCACAAGTTAATACAACACACACACACACCCGTGGAGTAGGGTATTACGCTCAGGCGGCCCGAACCACGTAAACCACTGTGTCACTCGAGTCCAATCGTGATTCACCTTCTTGAGTCTCCGCGCGCCCACACCGAACTACAAACTCCTCCAACACTTTCATAGTGTCAGGAGATCTGCCGACTCCAACAGTCGACAGCGCTGACGCCCCTCCCAAATCGTGTTGCCGCCCTTCTCCAGTCGCGTTGCTCCTCCCAAATACACAAATTTGTATGGTTCTAATTTTTTTAATGCTTGAATGAAATAGTCAGAGTGTCAATATTTTTGTATGTTGCAGTAAATGACAACAAAAATAAAACAGGGGCACTACATTCAATTTTCTCTAGCAACTAAATAATTAGGTATAGGTTTCAAACAGTCTCCAGCTAATAATCAGCTAGCTAATAATTAGTTGGCTCAATCCAGCTAATAGATTATTAGCTAGCTAATAATTAACTCTAAATGTTCCAAACAAGGCCTAAGTAATGTAGAGGTTATTAAGTAGTCAAAATTTAAATAGTACAGTCAACTCCAACAATTATATTTGAAAATGGGACTAAGGGCTTGTTTGGAACCCCTAGAGCTAATAGTTAGCTGCTAAAAATTAGCTATAGATGTTCCAAACCCCTCAACTAATAGAACAACTAATTATTAGCTATTTCCTCAGCTAACTATTATCTCATTAGTTGCTCTAACCCAACTAATCCAAGCTAATTCTTGCCTAAAGTCAATTTTACCCTTGTCCTTATCTCTCAGTCTCCTCCCAAACCGAACCATTGGTCCTTCCCAAACCGTCGCACCGCTCGGGCAGCTAGCGCCGCCGCCCGTTGCGCAGGCCCCCGTCACGCCGCTCAGGCAGCTAGCACCGCCGCCCATCGCGCAGGCTCGTCGCACCGCTCGGTCCCCGTCGCACTGCCGTCCATCGCACCGCTCGGCCCCCGTCGCACCGCCGTCCATCGCACCACTTGGCCCCCGTCGCACCGCTCGGCTTCCGCACACTGCACCGGGACCACGACGTCGTGCGACTCCGAGACCGAGACCGCCTTTTTCTTAGTTCGCGCGGCTTCTAACGATAAATCTGATGAGGGTGATGAGGTTCCAATTTAGGGGCACAATAGTTAATTAGTGTCTAAAGACAAAATTAGCTCTAGTGGTTCTAAACAACCTCCAGCTAATAATTAGCTTGTCCAATTCAGCTAATAGATTATTAGCTAGCTAACAATTAGCTCTAGAGGTTCAAACAGAACCTAAGTAGTTCATTAGAGATGGGCTGGGATAGTTTGATTCGTATTACCAATGTTCACAGTAATTAACACACGTACTGTAAAAGAAGCACATAATATACAATAAAAAAGATGTCTCGGATAAATGTGCAAAGATCAGTGTACACCAAAGGATAAATCTGGTTGACATGTCCTTAGACAAATCGACACCGGATCTGTCTTGGATCAATGAATCATTTTTTATTTGACGATGCTGGGCAGACGTGTGTTCCAGTTTCGTTCTCTGCCAAGCTAGCGTTTCACTTCTAATACTAATAACCGATGTTTCTCAAAATTTAGAAAAACTACTCGTCCAATCCCTAGTTCAATAAGGGACTAGGCCCAATCGCCCATCGAACTAACGAGAAAGGGTATACTCTGCTGTTTGGATGATAGACAAATGCCACATACGGCCGACAATTATTTTTGTGCATCCAGACAACGTACACCACACGGTGCTTAATTGCAGAGCAGATGCTTCGATATATATAAGGAAAATCCAAGGTACAATCACCTCGAATGTCGGGATTCTAACTGCTAGGAGATGTTCATACCATACCAGGGCATCTTATCGACACTTGCTGTGTCACACAACTCACAAGTCACAACCATCGACTGCTTGGATTCTCCCCACATGTATCATACAGGAAAGAGCTGGGCATGGAAACTCATGCACCCCTAGCGCCAGATACGTCGACCCACTGAAGCTGGAGCTCGATTTCCCCGCACTCGACGTTCTTTAGCCTGACAACCAGATCTTGCTTCACCTTCCCCTCCGAGACAAATATCGTGCTCTCTTCAGCTAGGCAGTTCTCTCTGTTCGGCACCAGTTTCTTTACCACAGTGTTGTCAGCAACATCCTGAAGTCTCATCTTCATGACCTCCAACAACGGGCGGATGTCCAGTTCTGCATTACCCATTGAATCGTCTATGAACGTGTCCTTGTCAAAAACTTCCTGGAAAAGGAGAACGAATCATCCCTTGTTTAAAATGATTGACTGTCTGGTTATTGATGGAAGGAGGATGCTATTGTAGATACACTACCACCACCACAGGTCCGCCCTTCCAACAGATTCTAGCTCAAGCAAAAATACTCCTTCCGTTTCAATTTATTTGTCGTTAGAACAAACTTTATTAGTTCATTTCTAGTTCTTTTGATTGTCCGAAACGACAATTATTTCGAAACGGAGGTAGTATTTTATACGGAAAATTTCAAGCACAGGAGTCTGACGCGTTACTAACTTACTATAACAAGTTTGGACACAAGGCACATACTAATTGCTATATCAACCCTTTCTATCAACTTGGGCAATCTATATCAGCGAAATGGGTATTTCACAAAGAACAGAGAATTGACATTTCCATGTATTTAGGTAATCACGGGTAACAGACAACAATCCAAGCTAAAAGTCTACTGATTCAGTTAAACTTTTTTTTTTTACATATGAAATTTCTACAGCTTGAAAATGATAGGTGTGAATCGAATGCTTGGAACCATGCAGGTAGTATCTAACAAGAAACTCAAGGATACGACAGCTGTTCAAGTAAGATTGCCCGCAGGAATGAGTGGTGGTATAGTTGGCATATGAAATTACAGCGTCTGAAATGACGTGCTTTTAAATGTTCAACAACTGGCAGATGTAAAGAATGAGTTGCACGGTTGATTATATACAAAAAAAAAAATAGAATGAGTTGCACGGTTTTTTGTCTTGGAGATCCGCGAGAAACGAAGAGTGAAGCAAAATGGAAGCAAGTGCGTACCAGTCTAATGGGGACTGCCGGATCTTCAATAGAGAGGGTGAGTTCCTCGTTCCACTCCGGGTTGGTGCACTTCTTGATCACCCGTGTCTTCAACTTCTGCGAGACGACATGAAAAGCAATCGCGATGAGCTCGTGAGTCAGCGCCGCAGGAACTGCATCAAAAGGAAACTCCGAACGAACAAGCACACAAAAAGTGGTTTCATCCTTGTACTATAATAGTGCCTTAACACGGAGGGATAGATAAGAAAATGACGAGAGAGGAAGCGGTCCGATCAGCTGTTTCCAGAAGACGACGACCCTTCAGTTCCCCACAAACATCTATTTCCATCAAAAGATGGGAAAATTGAAAGTTGACGAAACTCGACGGTTCTAAAAAATTCAGATGGTGCTCATCTAAGAAGAACAGTATAGCAAATCTCGGACTAGTAGAGGATTAAACGAAGCAAGCGATCGAAGCAGGGGAACAGGGATGCAGGGAGGAAGAGGAGGAGGAGGGGGAGCGGCGGCGGACCTGCTTGCCCATGCGGACGACGACGTAGGGGTCGCTGGAGCGGAGGTCCCGGACGGCGAGGTTGACCCCCCTCACGACGCGCACCTTCAGCAGCCCGACGAGGTGGTCCAACATGGCTGTTCCTCTTCCTCCTCCTCTTCCCCCTCCGCTGCTGCTGATGCTGCTTTGCTTTCTCGGTCGATCGACTTACGACGGAGCCCCTCGCTTGGTGGATTCAATCTAGCCCCGGCTGCCGATCGGGGTGGTGGTCAGGTCAGGTCGGCGGGTGAGAAGAGATACGACGGGGGCCGTAGCCGTAGTGGAGAATGGAGATGACTCACGAGCCGCGTTAAATACTCTCCCGGTAAGATGATGGGGTCCCGCCGGATAACCAAAGTCCCGTCGTGAGTGGCGGCCGGCCCGGCCGGGCAGAGGGCAGTGGAATCGAGCCGAGACCGAGAGACTAGCTGCGACTTTTTATTTGCTGACTGGCTGACTGACTCGGCGGCTGCGGGCTGGGTCGGGTTTGATCCGGTCCACGCGTCTCTCTAGATCGGGGAGCCGGCGGCCGGAGGCTGGGAGGGACGGCGACGGTTTTGGACGAGGTGACCGGTGGAGTGGAAGGGCGGAAGGGAGCACCACGCCGTGATATGGGCCTCACCGGTGACTGCTCTACTTCCTGCCTCCGCGTCTCCACGGACCCACAGTCAATACGGTCCATTATCGCGGGTGAGCTGCACGTGGGCTCCACGTTCTAGAGGCAGGCAATCACGGGGCCCGTGGAAAAAGGGTATTCGTAGCGACGAAGGAAGGCAGGGCCTCTGGAACGTTCGATGGAGCCAAGGGTGTTGTCCACGCCCGAGCAAACGACAACAACTACTACTGACCATCGTGCCCACCTCGACCGTGACGTCACGCTGCTGGGTTTTCTTTTCCGAAACAGTAATCATATTGGATGCCGTGGCGTGTGTGCTGGTTCTACGAAGACGTCGGTGGCCGGCTTTGCTCAGAAAGTCCTTGGCCTCTAGCAGCATTGGAAGCTTATGGCAGTAATCTATTCATTTCAAATTATTTGTTACTCTTTAGTCTAAAAATGAATTAGATAATGACAAATAATTTGAGATAGAAGTATGTCACTAGCCGTCCGGTCGGTCAGAAACAAGATTAAGCAGAAGATGGTGGAAAATGGTGGGAAAATGTTTGGGATTATTGTGATTTTAGTCCTAGTTTGAAATGCAATTGTGATTTTACCCTCCAAATTAAGAGTTTGTGATTTTACCCCTGCTTTTTAAAAATGAAGTCTCCGTTTACCCCTCATTCTTAACACCGTTAGTCTCATGGGATTAAATGATTTTTCAAAAATCAAATAAAGATTAGGAAATCGAAAAAGACTGCAATACCCTTTTCTACATGGACTGTTTATAATGATGAGATATTGTTAAAATACTACTAAAACTTTGTTAAAATATTACTGAAATTATTTTAAAATGTTGTCAAAACATTATCAAAAATACTGCAGAAATATTGTTGAAATACTCAATATGTTAATTTGTTATTTTGACTATATTAATATATGGGTAAAATTACAACTATAAATTAAAAGTAGGAATAAAATCACAAGGGTGTTTATGTCTTTTTTCTCATACTTAACACCGTTAACACCAACTAACGGAGTTGGAGTATACTTTGCCTTCATTTCAAAAAAGCAGAGGTAAAATCACAAACTCTCAATTTGGAGGGTAAAATCACAATTGCACTTCAAACTAGAGATAAAATCACAATAGCCCTGAATAGAAGTGGATCCACTTCAATCGAAGTGGATTGAAGTAGATTTAGGAGAAAATTAGTTCTTTTTTTACTCCAATCCACTTCAATCCACTTGTATTGAGTGTACCCAAACAGGCTCTTAAGTAGCTCCCCGATACATTGAAAAACAAAATGGTGCAAAAAGTACCACGGCGAACAGACCTTGGATAAGCAATGAAAACACCCCACTTTTTTTAGTACAAAATGGTGCGAATTTGCTGTGTTTACATTACATCTCTATCACAAGTTTTGGGTACAACCAGACTGTAATATGGTACAAAAATACAAGCTACACACTGAGCATACATAATTGGTCCACGCAACAAACTAACTATATACGTATCGTGCTCATTTCACATTACCAACGCAGTTGGCGAGCTATCTAAATATACAGAAGGAACAACGGTCAACACACGAAGCTATTCTAGATCCATGGCACTGAACTGTCCGTAAGCGAAGGCGAGGGCGCCTAGTGCAAGTATGCTTACGGCAAAGATCGCAACGGATTTGCACGGATCGGCTTGTCGCCTGATAAGAGCCAGAGCCTCCTTCTGGCCGTTCTTAGCTGTATTGTCCAGTTCGATGCTTGGGCATGTAAGATAACCGAAGAAAAGTCCAGAAACGGTTGCCCCAAGATGTGCCCTGAAATTAAAGTTTGAGATAAAGCAGTTGGGTTATTCAGTTTCACGTAACCTTGGCATATAAAAGTCATAGATGGTTAGAAAAATGAATAACATATAAGCTCCTACGCTTGTGCTAATATACTTTTGTTGATCTCAGTTCCTCTACGTACTACCTAAGGTTGTTGTACTGGTATTTACCTCAATTATGTACAACAACAACAAAGTATTTGATCCCAAGCAAGTTGGGGTAGGGTATAGATGAAACCCGTATGTAGCAATAAAAAGAGACAAATGAACCTTATCTCAATAAATAGGTAATATTAATTTATTATTGCAATTTGCACCCAAATTGCGCTGAGTTTCTTGAACTTAGTGTTGTTCAGTTCTGACTTCTGATCAACATTAAGGTGTCCCAAATCTGTACAATTTCTGATGGAAATAGTGTCCACTTGTGTTCGGACCACTTCAGACAAGTGTTTGGATATGATGGTGTACAAGGCTTAATTGGAACATATCAAGTGGAACAAGTTCTTTAATCATAGAGAGGACATCCCATTAAAGGGATAGAAAGTAGAAGGGCACTGCAAACAAATTTGCAACATATACAGTTGATTGTACATGATAAAAATTTGTATAACCTATTAACCTTACCAGTTGTCAATTCCTCCGAAAATGCTCAGTACAAAGCTCAAAGCAGCAGCTATCACAGCTTGCGAGAACATACTTTCTGAAATGTCCTTGTCAATGACTTGCTTATTTTGACTCTGATAGACAAGCCATGCTCCAATTAGAGAGAATACCGGACCCTGTTGTAAGTTTTAAAAAAGATCATTAGTAACATCCAGATTTGACAAAGTCTGTGTATGATAGTATCAAAATGCCACATATTCGGGACCAGATGTAGACATTATGTTTATAATGAGACAAATGTTGTAATATCAATTTAGAATAAAATGAGGCTAAGGTATGTATTTAGAGAAAATACTAGCCATCCTGTGTCAGTCAGAAAACAAAATTAATTTTTAAAATCAACAGCATTTTTTGATGTGTCAAAGTATGACAATATCTATCGCCAAAAATTCTAGACCTCATCTAATATATATATTTCAACTTAGGAAGCAAGTTAGGTAGACAAATTAAATATCTGTGTATGATTAGTTTCAAGGAAGAAAACTTAGAAACTACAAATAATATGTTCAAGGTACAGATGATGCAGACAGCGTGCAGGTATCTGAAATAAATTCTTCATTGGGTCTACAAAAACAGTTAACAAAATATGAATGTGTTATCTTTCCTCTGTGGTATTAACAATGATTACATAAACATTATTCTTAATTCTTATTCGTCTGGATCCTTGTATTCCTAAAGTAATTGTCCCTTATACAGCACTCTGCTAAACACATATCCACAATCCGCCAATGAAAACTCATCTTCAATGCTACCGAGTTTAAATCAATTAACGGATAGGAAGTTGAGCTAAGTGTATTCTGTTTCTACTATCATATGAAGGGAAAAAAAAGGATCAAAAGTGAGAGAAGAAAAACACAAAAGTACAAATGTGTACGCATTTTTTTGATCCAATAAGATCTCACAAGTAGCCGCACAACTTACTGTGCCACAAACAGTAAGCTCTGGTGTGTGAACAAAACTTGTCAGATTACCGCAGACTCCTCCAAGTATGTATATAAGAAAAAATGTCACTTGACCATATGCTCTAGACACTCGAGGTCCAAATGTAAGCAACACCCAACATCCAAGTGCTACATGTAACAAACCTGAGTGCTGCAGATATCAAATAACATTAGCTTATTGCAATCCATCAGCATATGCACGCAATTGGCTCTTTGCATCGAGCAAATATGTAAATGCATTTTCTAATTCATAATAACATCAATGTTGTGAGTTGTGATGAAAACTGGTATAAATAGTACATGGAGTCATGGACATTCTCGTTGTATTAATCTTCTAAGGGGTTAATAAAACAAATGTATGGAAAGTCACATAGAAAGAAATTATGAAATAATAAGTTATTTTCCGTTTAAGGATTAATGAATGGTTGACAAGACATCCTACTTGCAAAAGATTTTGTTGACACGAAGAAATGGTTAGCAATGCATAAAGAAACAAAATTAAGCATGTGTTCCTATTTTCATCAAATTTAGAAATACAAAAGTATTAATAGTGTGTTCTGCTAAAATGTTGACTTGGTCGCCTCGTTGGCACATACACAGGCCAGATTGTCATGTCAGGAAGAGAGTGGGGGACTATCCAGGTCAGGTCATCAGGGTGGGTGACGGTTTGACCATATATTAACGATGACTGCTGAAATCTTGACTGTTATTTGCTATGAAATCGGACTACTTGGAAGAATCCAAGGGACAATGTTCGCTTATAAACTTTATTATGTAATAAAATAGATTACACTGAACAAGTACATAAAATGGAGAAGCTGCTAAATTTCTATGAGCTACTTTTGCACAGCTACTTAAGGATTGCCTTTGCACAAGAACTGCAAAACGACCCTTGAAACTGTATTGTCTGCTGCATGGGATAGCTTCTAGATTCAACGAATCATGGTCTAAGTAACAATGGATATACATTCTGATGCTTTATCTAGCATAAAATTAGAAGCAATACCAGCAACATTGGCGTCAGTAGTCTCCACCACTCCCCTGAAAGTATTAAATTGTTGATCTTGGCACCATATATTAAAGGGAGAGATAGATATTCATTTTCAGAATCTTTCACTGGACTTGCTATTTCAAATAACAGCACTGCAATATTAATAGCAGCCAATATGTTTCTGCATTAATACACAGTTCAGAAGTTAGCACAAAATGTACGAACACGAAAATCAGTTATAACTAGTAAACTATTTACATCATGACTATGGAATGTTAATATGACTACGGAACTTCCAACAAACTGTGCACAAGGACCAAATATGCTGTAATTGAAGGATGTGAGAAATGATTACAAATCCACAAGGAACTAGCTGTTCTATTGAACAGGGTTTAGTTTAATTGCAAATCCTGACCCTTTTGCCCAGTTTCATTGGAGTCATAATAGTATTATTTTGTTATTTAGATTATTATAGATTCAACAAAATTCATAAAACAAAAAATTGATCGTCAATATTATCTGAAAATTCAGGAATTGAATTTTGCAGAACAAATGGACAGCCCATTCTTTAAGGCATAAAGTGGTGGGTTCGGACGTGAAACCAAGAATAGACCACGGAGCAGTTTAGCCATCTTTGGTTTTATGAAGCATTGACACAAAACATATGTGCCCAAGAATACAAGATTACACCATTGATCTATTACCTGTTCCTACAATGATTCCCATTTTAATGAAATTGTAGGTGATGATGGTACTAGACTCAGTTTTTCTATGATACTGATGCTATGATTCTAATATGTTCCAAAATTCTGAAAGCAAACTTCGATCAATTATACTGATTCTAGTTTTCTGAAAAAGATAACTTCAGTTTATCTAAATTCTAAATTTGTCATGATAATTCAAAATAATACACCATTGGCTTGATGAAAACAACGGCAGATTCCATGTGTCAATATTAAAAAGGTATAAGAAGGAATTGGAAGGGAAAGATTAGTTTCATTAATCAGCCAAGAGGTACATATATATGGGTACAAAACTTAAGGGCCTAGGAACCCTAACTTGGGGGTCAAGGAGCCTAATACAAAAGGACTAAACTGCCCCTATAGTACACTAATACAAGTGCAGTCTAACACCTCCCCGCAGTCCCAACATCTAGCTACGGCAGATGTTGAGACTGGACCGAAACTCGGTGAACACCGTCGAAGGAAGTCCCTTCGTGAAGATGTCGGCGAACTGCGACGACGTCGGAACATGCAGGACTCGCACCTCCCCGAGAGCCACCCGTTCACGAACGAAGTGAAGATCGATCTCCATGTGCTTCGTGCGCTGATGCTGCACCGGGTTGGTGGAGAGGTAGATGGCGCTGACGTTGTCGCAGTAGACCAACGTACTCCGGACAAGGGGGGAGTGGAGCTCCTGAAGCAGCTGTTGAAGCCAGGAGGACTCGGCCACGCCGTTGGCCACGACGCGGTACTCTGCCTCGACACTCGAGCGGGACACCACGGGGTGCAGCTTCGAGGACCAGGAGACGAGGTTGCCGCCCAGTAAGACGGCGTAGCCGGAGATGGACCGGCAGGTGTCCGGGCAACCCGCCCAGTCAGCGTTGGTGTAGACGACCAACTCGGAGGCAGAGTCGCGCCGCAGAAGAAGGTCGTAGTCGTGGGTGTCACACAGGTACCGAAGGATCCGCTTCACTGCCGTGAGATGCGGCTCCTGCGGATCATGCATATGGAGACACACCTGCTGAACCGCGTAGGAGATGTCCAACCTGGTGAAGGTGAGGTATTGCAGGGCACCTGCAAGACTCCTGTAAGAGGTGGGGTCGGCGATCGGGGCGCCGTCGGCCGAAGACACATTCGCCTGGGTGTCCACGGGAGTGGAGCACGGCTTGCAATCAGCCATGCGCGGTCGCTCGAGGGTATCCAGGCAGTACTGGCGCTGGTGGAGGAACAGAGCGCCTGGGCGGTGCTCGACCGCAACGCCCAAGAAGTGGTGGAGCTGGTCGAGATCCTTCCTCGTGAACTCGCGCTGCAGGGCGAATATCGTGCGCTGAAGAAGAGTCGGGATGGACGCCGTGAGGACAATATCGTCCACCTATAGGAGGAGGTAGACAGTGTCATCCTCACGACTGTAGACGAAGAGTGAGGTGTCCGACTTGGCCTCGACGAAGCCGAGCGAGGCCAGGAAGGAGGCGAACCGGTTGTACCAAGCCCGATGCGCCAGTTTCAGCCCGTACAGGGACTTGTTCAGCCGGTAGACCAAGTCTGGACAGGCTGAATCAACGAATCCTGTCGGCTGACTGCAGTACACTGTCTCTGTCAGCCCCGTGGAGGAAGGCGTTCTTGACATCCGGATGGTGGACAGGCCAAGAGCGCGAGAGAGCCAGCAACAGAATGGTGCGAACCGTCGCCGGCTTCACCATCGGGCTGAAGGTCTCGATGCGTTGACCGGTTGCACCCAAAAGCTTAAGCTGATGGGGAAGGGTAGGCAATTCACTTATACACTCCAACACTCCCCCGCACGTGAGGCTCCCTTGGGCCTCTAGCGTGGAAAATAGGAGTGGACTTGCGTCCGCTAGGATTCGAATTCGAGACCTCTGGCTCTGATATCAAATTGGAAGGGAAATATTAGTTCCATTAATTAGCCAAGAGGTACATATATATGGGTACAAAACTTAAGGGCCAAGGAACTCTAACTTGGTGATCAAGGAGCCTAATACAAAAGGACTAAACTGCCCCTATAGTACCCTAATACAAGTGCAATCTAATAGAAGGCATGAGTAATTCACTACTTACGTCAAAAAGAAACTGGATGCTTGATCATCCTCATGCATGTTGAGGAAACTTTTTTCATCAAATATCAAGTTGTCCTTGTAATCCTTAGTGGAAGTATTGCGGTAACTCTTGGTACCTAGAGTATCATTATTATTTTTATTAGTAACTCAGGGGCGGCGTACATCTGCATTTAGTCAAGTGACTTCACCTGTGTTTACTTTCTTATAGTTGACCTGAAGAGAATCTATCCTGTTCTTAAAATTGGCATTGCCATTAGCAATGCTTGCTGCACCTTCATTTTTGTATTTGTTCCTCTCAGACAAAGAACTTAACTGCTGAAATTTTCTGCGATTGAGTTTAGAAAAATAAGATTCCAATGCCCTCAATTGATTTCCTTCTCTTCTTTGATATGCACTAGAAATTGTCTGATTGTCATCATAACCAAATTTGGAATTGCAGCTCTCATCAGCATCTTTATTTTGCACCTTGGCAATAATATATTGCCTCACCTTTGGCCTCAATATTGACTTCAAAGAGTGGCAACTGAAGCTGTTATAGTTCCGCACATGTTCTTGAGGTGAATAACTGTAACTTTTGGAGCTACTAGATCTTAATGGGAAGCTGCCTGGTGCTGTTTCTGCGGGAACCATTTTCCATTTAATCACCCTGGCCATCAGATGCCTTAAAGATGAATTCAGATAATTAGTACTGCAAGCCATGTACTAGTTCATCTTAAAGAAAAAAGGGCAAAACTTTAGGAAACCGAACATTTTCTTCAAAAAAAATCGCTCAAATTCGGGGGTGGGGAGGAAAAAGAGTAGACAAACTAAACAATCTGGTCAAGCCATAGAAGATCATTTGGTTGAGGCCTACTGGGACTATGAAGAGGTGTAGAAGGACTTGTTTAGAATCTCAATACCCGAAGTTGAAGAGATGGATGTTGGCCTTCGAAAATTAACATTTCATAGCTTCTAAAATTAAAACTTTCGATGCAAGAATTACAAAATCTCCTTGATGAAAGGATATTGAAAATCTCTTTGGGCATGCCACTTGGGAGATTCTTCTGTAGATCTTATTAGTTGCATGCCACTGGATATGAAAATTCTGTCATAACCGAGACTGCATGGTCATTCAAAAAACATAGGGTACATTTTTTTTCCTCTAAATTATTTATGGATACGAAAAATACAACTGAGTTTATTGGGAACAACTAGAATGCAATCAACATTCTGGTGCAATCGTGAAAAAATTAAATTTGAACACACAATCTCCATCCAGTGATTTCTGCATTTATGCTATCAGGCGGGGTGCTTTAAGTGCAAAAATGCAGAAACACCGGATGGAGATCGTGTGGTTCGGATTTAATTTTTGCACGATTGCATCAAAGTGCTGATTGCATTTTAATGGTTCCCGAATTTATTATATGACTCAAGCCGCATACCAATTTAATAAGAACAGAGGGATCAAGCGAACATTCAGACATTTGTTAAAATATACTAGGCCCAAACAATCAGCATGAACAAACAAACCTTGAGCAGCTAAGCACACAAATAAAACAACTGAATGCCTTTATTTCAGGAGAGAGTTGCGAAAACAGATCGGTACCTGGCTTGCATCTATCTATAGATGCTCTGCTTTCCTGTCTCCTACCGGCAGCAGGTGAGAGCTGCAGAGGAGCAAGCGGCCATGGAATCCGGATGCCGCGGTTAGTGGCTGTGGCAGCTGGCTGGACAGCGCGTGGCCGAGAAGCGCCGTTGAGGCTTGGGAGCGGGGGCGGACGGCCGAGCGCGGCCCCGCCTTATCGGCGACCAGCCCAATGGCGCGCCGAACGCGAGCGCTCGTGGGTCCCGCACCGGAAAGCGGCTGTTGGTCACCGGTCAAAGATTTGATGCGGACCATGCATTGGAACTAAACTGTTGGACGATATATTCCTGATTACAAACAGGCGTTTGCAGTGCAAAGCCAACTACTCCCTCTATTTCGTTTTAATTGTCATTAGGACAACCTTCGTTAGTTCATTTCTAGTTCATTTGATTGTCTGAAACGACAATTATTTCAGAACGAAGGGAGTAGTAATCATTAACTTCTTGTTTGATCTCAAGGCTGATCTGAACTACTCCCTCCGTCTCAGCGTGATTATCTTTCTGAGCTTTTATTTGTGTCGTATAAAGATTGTCGTATTGAGCTCATCAACGTAATAGTCAAAATGAGAATTCAACCTTCTACCAATGCATAGTTCCTTCCTTCGTTGCGTCTCCAGAAACTCAAGAAAATGAGTGTCGCCTCCCAAAAATAGAACTACACCTTAATGAGAGCTATTAAACTTGTCAGTTTTATGAGGGCATATGCATTATTTACCATCTTTTTTGTTATGTCTAAAAGATGTTAAAACGTTAATCTCTCTCGGACGGAGAGAGTAAACAGTTGAGGTGTTATGAGCTCATAGAAAACTCTGTAGACGAAACGACTATCTGGAAACACAAGCAGTGGCGGCGTTAGGGTTGCTCGAGCCCAGCCCCTTCATGGATTTTGGAGTTGGAGAGAAAAAAAATAGAGATAGTCAGAGGTTGAAGATGACTGCTTTTATGTCATAGACTTTGATTTTGCCCGTTTTTCAATAATGAGCCGTAATAAATTCGCAGCAGATCCGTTTGCCCACTCCCGATCGGCCCAATTCGAGCTCGGGCGGTACTACGCTGAGTGAAGTCCAGCGTCCCTACAAATTCTCTCTGAATCACATAAGTGTAGCACTATGGGCTCTTGACATAGAAATGTCTTGTCTGTGTAACGTTAGCTGCATACTATTTTGTTGCGCGGCGTCCGAAACTGCTGACTGCAACCGTCAAGCTCGATTATTTTCTTACATAATTGACGTAATGTGCCGATGTGACTAATCAATTATATTTGATGGCCGAGGGGATACACTTTTATTTACGTTGTTTCCCTATTTTCCAGTGCGCTGAAATTTTCATCCTCGACACATATCCTGCTTATTAGCGAGGATCATATCTATTTTGAACTGCGACTAAACATATACGTATAGGAATAGTGCGAGCTCATTTACCCAGGGGCGGACCCAAGGGTATGCCGGGTGGGCCCCGGCATACCCTAGGCCAGCCAGTAGATAGGGATGTGCGGTAGTGTCGATAGAAACTATGATCCATGGAAACAAATCCTGCATTGTTTGATTCTGGCATGGCAATGGTAGGCATCAAGGGAGAAGTGATCCAGCTAGCGATTTGCTTCTATAGAATACGGATTCAGGAGTTTGTTCACTGGAATTGGAGAAATTAGGAAGGAGGTTGGAGAGAAGAGATCAGAGAGATAACACTGATAGAGGTGCTGAGCTCTTTCGTCCCACCGCCCTGTTGTCTGAACCAGTGGCTACTACTGGTTATAAGAAAAATGTTTCTATTGTAGTCAACAATTTTTTTGTATGGTCAATATAGAATTTTTTATGAATTTTCATCTTAGTGAAGTCTGGAGTGCTTATTAAACAGGAAGAAAAATGTGAGAGCATAGATGTACTAGATTAGAGATCAGTTTGTTGATTATAAACATCTAACTGTTGTGCTATAATTATTCTAAAGATACAAAAGCAAATTATTCATTGTTGTTCTATGAAATTAGAAAAATATTGTAAGTCTCCATTTTGACTTTATTTTCAACCATTATAATTGCATATGACTATTTATATTATAATTTATTAAATTTAAGATGTACTCCTTCCGTTTCTTTTTATTTGTCACTAGCTAGTTTATTTTTAAACTAACCGGTGAGAAAAAACGGATAGAGTATCATATTATTTATCTTATATATATACACACACCAAAATATGTTATAAATTTTATTTTTATAATAAATTAGTAAACAATTTTACTGAATTACATTTTTAAAATTTTGTATGGCATACCCGTCGATATAATCCTAGGTCCGCCACTGCATTTACCTCATCATTTCTAACGGTTTGTACTTGAATGTCTAATACCTGCGTCGCCCTTGATATTTTCTTGATTCAGCCGTACAAGTACATGGATCGTCCAGGAGGTTCGTGTACTGGTGGATCGATGTAAAAGATCAAGATCCAGCTTTTAGGAGCATCCATTCGAACAAAGCGATGAGGCTTGGTTTCTGACCGTGACGTCACCCCTTCTCCTTCCAAGTGACGATGACGGTGCTGCGTATCGTGTGTTGGATCCACTCAGAAAATCTTAGTATAAATAGCTGTTGCTGCAACTTGCGAACCTGATCCAGTACTGATACGACTTCAATTCCTAATCAAATAATCACCAGTTCCGGAATCAATTTGAAATTCGGCGACTGAAAAAAGCCCACGGGCCGCGGGACGCAGCGCCCCCCGGGTGCGGCGAAAAGCCACCCGAATATCCGGCTGGACCCTCGGCGAGCGACGAAACGGACCGTGGAATGATCCGTTGGCGCCAGGTCCAAAAGCAAGATGGCCGAAGATCCTCTCTCCATACGCCAGCCAGAGATGCGGCGGGCAGGCTCCGGATATTCGACCGTGCGCTGGGAATCGCCACCGGTGCAAGTGACAGGGAGGTTGGTTGTCCACCAGTGGCAGCGAGAGGGCGCTGGTTTTCTTTTTCTTGCAGATGAACGGAATAATAATTTAGAAATAAAAAAAATTAATTATTAACTGGTAATTCTCATCCTGACAAACAATTGTACGCAGCAGTCCAACCGAAGGACCTTTGTAACAGCGTCGCCGGCCGGGGCTTCTAACAAAGAAGTAAAATAGAACAATAAACCCACGAATGTGCATGTACCTTCAATGTAATCCCATCCCATCTGTATGATTGTGCGAGCATGCGTGCCACATGTCTCACCATTTTATAACGTGTCGTGTCATCTTACCTACAAAGTCAAAAGGTGGCATGCAAATCGGAGTGCACCCACCCTCGCTCTCCCAACAAAATGGATTACAAAACAGTAATAAGGCAAGCTTAGGAGCTCCACGAAATCAAGACACGCCCAAATGTAGGTAGGTGCATGCATCTCTGTGTACCGATGGATATACACTAACATCATACTACAACACAAAAAGTGCCGACTGCATGCGACGTCAGGCAGAGGTGGTCTGCGACGACGACGACGACACAGCCGGCGAGGCCGAGCTGGCGTCGCCGGCGCTCCCGCTCCGCCGACCGCCCGAGCACCTGCTTGGTTGTTGTTGCCTCTGAACTAACTGTTGCGACTGCGGTTGCGGTCCTGATGGGAACATGGCCACCGGAGCGTACACCGTGCTGGCGCCTCCGGACGCGTCGGTTGTTAGCTGCTGCACCGGCGGAGGCTGTGCTGCTGCTGCCACCGCAGCTGCTGCTGCGGCAGCGTACTCCGGTGGCGGCACCCAGATGCCTCCCACCACGACAAACTGCGGCGTGGGCGGTGCCGCGCTGGTGCTGCTGCTCTGGACCGTCGAGTTTGGCCGCCTCGTGTGCAGACGATACTTCTGAATCCCCAAACAAGTTCAAGAAAAGGAAACTGTGTAAGAACAGTACGCGCTCATAAGATATGCTCCCTGTTTTTTTTATTTGTCACAAGTTAATTAAAAAATAAACTAATCGGTGATAAATAAAAACTCCCTCCGTTTCGAAATAATCGTCATCGGTTAGTTCAAAAATAAACTAGCCGGTGACAATTATTTTAAAACGGAGCGAGTAAAACGGAAATCATAATTAGCATCGATAGACGATAGATGTAACTTGAGCCGTGTTAGAGCAAGTCGGAGCGTTAATACTTGTCTATAATTAAGGCTGACCTGCAAATGGCTCTTGACCTCGTCGTTGGTGAGGCCGTCGACCTTCATCAGCTCCCGGATCTGCTTCGGCGTCGCCACTGCGCGCGGACATTAACATCACATGAAATGTTTTCGTACGAGCCAGAATAATTTCGAACAGCTGGACGGATAAAGCAATTTAATCGGGACGGTCAGGTGACACCAACCGTGGGACCCGCCGAGCTGCTGCAGCGCCTGCACGAACCGGCGGTGGAGCTCCGGCTCCCAGCACCGCCGCAGCTTCCGGTTGGACGACGACGACTGGCCCTCCTTGTCCTTGCCTCCCTTGGCGTCTTTGTCCGTCTCCTTGCCGCAGCTGTACTGCTTCTCCGTTTCGACGGAATAAGCAGCCTTGTCGCCGCTGTCCCCGGCCACGGTCGAGCTCACCGCGGCCGTGGTCGTCGACGAGGCCGGCAGCTCGACACGTTTCTCCCGCTCGAACGGCTGGAACGCGCCCCCGGCGGCCTTCCTCGGCTTCAGCGCCGCCACCGGCTTGCACGGCAGCTCCAGCTGGAAGGGTTCAAACGGAAGTGGACACGTACGATGGTTACTTACTTGCAAGCCCCACAGAGGGTAAAAAAGACGAACCGGCCGGAACGGAGGTTGAATCTGTATGTACGTATGTATGTACCTTGCGAGGGGATGATGCGCGCTGCTGATGCTGGGGTTCTTGGCTCCAGAGCTGCACGGACTGGAGCCAGTCGGGCGTGGCCTTCTTGGTCTCCGCCGGCGGCTCCTCTTTCTCGCCGCCGCCGACGACGACACCGTTGGCGCCGCGGGCGGCGCTGTCCTGCTCCTCGTCGGAGGAAGACGACGGGGAGAGGCTGGGCTTGAGCGGCATGAACTCCTCGAGCACGGGGCCGTGGTCGCTGACCGTCTCCTCGCTACCGACGACGACGCCGTTCATCTGGCTCCGCATCCGCTCAATAGCTGCGCGCGGGGAACGGACGACGGGGCGGGGCATGATGAGCACACGACGACGTACAGGCGAGAGCCGAGAGAGACCGGTACGCAACAACCTAGCTGAGAAAGCTGAGAGCGCTAAGAGCGTGCGTACTCTGCGTGACGAGGTCGAGGCAGAGGGGCAGCTCCCGCCGGAAGACCTGGATCTTGCGGCGCTCCTCCTCCAGCGCGAGCAGGTAGTCGCGGCAGCGGAGCCGGTCGGCGGCGGCGTGAAGGGGCGGCGGCGGCTGGTCCATCTCCATTTTCTACAGAGCCAGGCTCGATTGGCCACCGATTGTTCGATCTTCTTGTTCTGCACGCACCGTGGGAGAGAGAGAGAGAGAGGGGAGGGGAGGACGGGTGGAGAGATAAGAGACTACTACGAGAAGGGGAAGGAAGGGAGGAGGGGAATCGGGGTCGGGGCGTCGCGTAGGAAGCGAATCTTTTGGCTCTTATTCTTACACAGGAAGACCGCAAATGGGGTGGGCTGACGCGGACGGATAGGGACGCGGACCGGACGGAGGAAAATGCTGCGATGCGCGTGAATATTCGGCGACGGATTCCCGGCTCCGCGGCGCGAGTGGTGGTGCCCTTTTGCTTTCTTTCTTCCTTTCGTCCCCCCTTGCTTTGCTTATATTAATAGCGGGTGGATTGGGTTAGAAACGGGATAAGGGTGACGAGGAGAGAGAGAGGGAGGGGGTGTGATGCCGCGGATCGATTTGGATGATGCGGAATCTGCCTGGGGGCCAACGGCTGCTGCTGCTGCCAAGCTGGGCGGGGACGGGGGACCCCGGCCGGCACCGGAAGATTCCAGAGAAATCCCCTTCCCTGCTTTTAAAATCTCAGAAATCATATCCATCTGTACCGTACATTAGAAAAACTTATGATAAATTACACCAATTCAATCCTCAGAACGTCGATTTCTGAAATATTCCTTTCATACTCAAATATTTCTCTTCTTCATATTATTTTTCTTAGAAGAAGACGAATATTTGATAACGGAGTAAGCTCTTACCGGTGCTCATAAATAAAGCATACCGAAACTCCAAATAAGGTAGTCAGGTATGTTCAAACAACACATCTAAATAATGAAATATTTCACGAGCTCTTCCAATAGTAAAAAATTGTGCGGTTGATTTGACCTATGAACATGTTGTAACAAATAAACTTTCATTTGCATGGATAATTGAGGTGCTAAATAAGCTTGAGGCTCGCTCGAATTATTAAAAACTCAACTCGAGCTCAGCTCGTAAGTTAAACGAGCCGAGAAGCTCGTGAGTCTGACAGGTCCAAGCTCGAGATGTCTCTTTGGTACTCTCTTTTGTTTTAAAATATTTATCACTATGACAGCTATAGGTAGTTCATTTTAAATTCTTTTTATTTGCCTAAAACGAGCATTTTGATAGAGTATTATTTTTCCTTAAATAACATTTATAGTTATTGTTTAAATGAGCCTCCCGCACTCAATTTTTACGAGCTTTAACCAAGTATAATTATTTAAACTAACCTTATTGAACTGAACTCAAACTTGACATAATAATGTTATAAAAATGGCCCATAGTCTAACAAACTAGACGGAGTATGGAACATGAATGTAATCGACAACAGAATTCATTTTAAACCTTTTCTTGCTCTGATGACAAAATAATTCAGCTAGGTGAAGTATACAAATTTTGAAGATAAAACTATTATCTACAAACTTGACAATAAACAATTTTTGTAAAACACAACAGAGACAACCCAGCAAATCAGAACGATAAAGGGCCCCAGCCGAGAGAAGCGAAGCATGGAGCAGCCAAGTTAATATAAGTACAGTAGCAGCTTTGATAAGTCAGGATGGAACGTATCCCTAATATAAGTTTCCCTGACTACGTACAGCCATTCCAATAGAAGCGCCGGGACAAAAGGTACGCATATCAGCAGATGCCATCTTGATAAAGATTTTAAATTATCAGAATGGTAACACTGATAGTATAACAGAAGATGCACTCTAGTTTGAGAACACCGGTGAGATTGCCTGTGCAAAGCAAAAAATTTCCACCAAGTACAATTTTGAAAAACTGAATCAGATGACAAGAATTTCCAGACATTCATCTCTGACGCTGAAAATATCACAAATATCTAGACATTCATCTCTGATGCTGATTGCGAAACAAGCAGGCAAATTCAACACGGCTTGATTTATTTGTAGAAGTCAAAGTCCGTATCAGGCTTCTTCACATTGGTTCGGTAACCCTTTTCAAAGTCCTTGGGGAGGATGACGTATCTGTTTTTGCGGACAGCATGCATACCAGCTTCTTGACAGATTGCAGTAATCTGAGAAAGCATGACAAAATGTTTATAAGGGTTTCAAAGGAGTCCCCAAATCTACACTATCACCAGGCCTATTACTTGTCATCCAACATATCAGGGTAAAGGTAATATAAATTTTACAAATGCAATATATCATGAGTCAACTGGAAACAGCATAACAAGAAGCATTAGCACTAAATGTTCTTTGTGCGTTCTATTAAACAGAAAAAATGTGTTAAACAGATTTCATGTTGCAACGTACAACAAGAGTCAATGCAATCTGGCTTCAATAGTCCAGAAATATGTATAAATAAAATAACAATTCATTGTGAAAAGAGCCTCACATCAGCAGCACTGATCTTATCCGGTCTAGAAACATAGTCCTCCAAATCAACCTCATCACTTAAGTTCATTTTGGCAGTGCAGACCTAAAAAAGGAGTAACCAAATCATACAAAATTAGTATAGCCCCAGAAAATATTAACAATCCAAGTAATTGCATTACTAATACTGTGACCCATGGGTGTGAAAGAAAGTTAATTTAACAAATCTCAGACAAATCCAAACACAAATATTATGATCACTTCTAAGTTCTAACTGAAATAAAGAAAATTCGTAGGATTGATGCTCGCACAGATTATTAACTGCAGTACTCAGAACTGGCATGAGGCTAAAGTGTTCTATTGTACTAGATAGTAGATGCTAGTAACTTCAAACACATTTTTAACTCCATGTGACAAAATAAGACTCAAATAGTAGTGTATATAAAAATATAATTTATTATACATAAGTAAATATCATATGGACAATACAGAAATTCTATAACCCAAAAATACATGAGCCAAGTTTTCAAAAAACAGATCTTACCTGGAAAACAAGCCTCTTCTGGCGCCGGTCAGGAAGAGGGAACTCAATTTTTCTGTCAAGTCTGCCAGGACGCAGCAGAGCGGGATCTAGAGTATCTGCTCGGTTAGTTGCCATAATAACCTTCACATTCACTGTTTGATCAAATCCATCCATCTGCAAAGCACGTTATTAGAAAAGAAACTCAGAACTTTGATATATCCAAAGGTCAGCTTTAAGAGAGCAAGTTTCCATTTTACTTATTCCGTCATTGTATCAGAGAAACAATCTCGAGAGTGAGGTCATGGATTTTTTTCTTCTAAGAAAAACACGTTATTCTCAAATTCATCAAATTCTAGGAAGTTTAATAGTGTGATCATACCTGATTGAGTAGCTCCATAAGAATACGCTGAACTTCTCTGTCAGCACCAGTCTGAGCATCAAAACGCGCAGTAGCTATAGCATCAACCTCATCAATGAATATGATAGCAGGGGCATTCTCTTTAGCCAAACGGAATACATCTCGAACCATCCTAGGGCCCTAAAAAGAAGTTCAAAGATCATAATGCATCATTAATAGAAGCAATAGATAATTAAGTAATATATTCAAATTATTAGTTTAACATGAAATCTACAAAAAAACAGTAAAACCTATCTTTGTTTAGACATGAACACGTGAAGAATAGACCTATGTGAAACATGCACAGCAGAATACAAATGTCAGGTAGTCTGATGGATTATTTTCAGATCTTGAAGGCTGAACAGATAGATATCTAGAAATATGTAAGTTCTCATGTTACCATGAATCAAGAACGCCATTACTCAACCAGAGATATTGTGCACATTCAAGCATATAACACATAACAGACATCCTAACCAACTCTCTGTTAATCTAATGTGTGTCCACACTTAAGTATCATTTGTTTTCTCATTCTTTACTGGAACATCTGTTTTCTCTCTCTAATGCTACATAACAAACTCAGCAAATGATCATAAAAAAACATTACTGAGCTTGTAACATACGACAAATTGATAACTTTCATTATAAAGAAGTAAAGGAGAGAACACAAAACGAGCATAGCAACATATTCATATGCAACTGCTTGCTGCTCCCAACTTACCTCACCCAAATACTTCTGTACAAACTCCGAACCGACAACTCTGATAAAAGAAGCAGTTGTGTGATGGGCCACAGCTTTGGCAAGCATGGTCTTGCCAGTACCAGGAGGGCCATACAGAAGAACACCTCTTGGGGGATCAATACCGATTTGCTTGTACAACTCGTGATGTGTCAACGGTAACTCAACAGCTTCCCGAATTTCTTGCTTTTGAATGTCACATCCTCCAATATCCTGATAGCATCAGAAAAAAAAAAACAAATTGCTACATAGTACAACTATATTCAGGGCCAAAAAAAATGCTAATGGAAGCATCAATGCTAGACACCAGAATTTGCCAGGTTTAAATCTCAGTCCACTCAGTTCCTGATCTAGGGAAGACAAAAATAAACAAGCAAATCTTGATTGATTTTAAAACTTTAGAAATAGTTAGAAGCCCTCATAGTCTGATTTTAGAATTTTTTTTCAAAGATATATCATCTCGTGATTTTGCACATGATCGAAATTCTGGCATGTAACAATCAGGGTGCCCACCTACCTTTCTAATAAAAAATGACAGGCTGGAACATATAAAAGCAACAGCATCACTTGTATTATTTTTCCGCATCTACATATGCAGGAACTTGAACTATCACTACAAGCAGTGTATCTCGAGAACAATGCAAACATTCAAATTTCAAATGATCATTTAACACAAGGCTAGTGGCTTGTCACGTTATGCCATAACTAGTTCTAGTGAAGTTCAGCTAACATAAAAACACCATTAACGACTTCCCTTCCATTGCCGCTGGAGATGCACATATCCAGTGCACCACATGAATTACAGATATTCTTTATCTAAACTAGAAATCATGAATTATGAAGACTAAGATAATGACCATCACTAATTTATTATTGGAGCCATAATGTTATGTTATGTACGAAAATCAGAATAAAATGACCAAACTACAAAAACAATGGCCACAGGTTTCACCTATTACCACTAAAATCCCCACTCTGTCTCTATCCTTCAAAATCCATGCTACCTATATTACACAACATTGGTATGAACACATTACCAAAACTATCCTGTCAGTTGGGACGGTAGCAACAGAGAAACCTACTAAAAGTGTTAATACCTACAAATCTAAGAGCAATTCATCCTACAATAGATCTATAGGCTACTAGCAGATCCATAGCAATCAAATGAACAAGGGATAGGGGTTAGTACGGATCCCAGAAGATTCCAGGAGAAACTCACACTATAGGTGACGTTGGGCTTCTCCGTGGATCCAAGCAGGGAGATGCTGGAGTCCGCCTCGGGCGGCAGCACGTCGACGAGCGCGTTGGAGTGGCGGTGCAGCGCGACGGACGCCGAGGGCTTGAGCAGCTCCCGGTTGATGGTGCTGAGGATGCGGACGTAGTAGTTACTCCCAGTGGTGGAGCCGACGATGCCGTTGTTGCCGTCGACCATCTCCATGAACTGGCCGATGACGAGCGGCACGGACTGGATCCGCTTCACCTCCTCCTGCGCGCGCAGCAGCTCGCGCTTGAGGTTCTTCTGCTCGTCCTTGACGTACTCCTCCTGGATCTCGATGAACTCCATGAGGCGCTGCAGCGACTTGAGGCGGCCGTAGAGGTCGTCGTCGTCCTCGGTGGACGCCGCGGCGGAGGCGGAGGCCGCGGCGACGGCCGGGTAGGACGGTGGGGGCGTCGCCGGCTGGGACGGGGCGGTGGCGACGGCCGACATCGCGGAGACGAGGGTTAGGGTTTGGAGCGATGGGTTCGACTTCGGGGAACGGATCGGGGGAGCAACGGTGGGGGCGTAGAGGCGGTGCGAGAGGAAGGCGGTTTGCTTGCGAGAAGGGAAAGAGATTCCCCCGTGGGTTCGCGAGTTCGTTGCCTCGTCGGTATTTTCTCGATCGGGAGTCCAACGGTTTTCCAGTTATATTCCGTATAGTATTTGAGATTGCCTGATAAACAAATTTAATGTACGACAATACATATGCATAACCTCCTGTTTACATTTCGAGCATTACCATCTTCCTTAATTATTCCCTCCGTTACGAAATAATTGTCGTTTCAAATAACCAAATGAACTAAAAATGAACTAATGAAAGTTGTCATAACGACAATTAAAATGAAACGGAGGGAGTATGCTATAATGAAATTCCTGTACAAACATATTTTGAAGCTAGGTATTGAACCATCTATGATTTGTAGTATATACTTTTATATAACAGCAATTTAATTTAAACTCGAGGTTTCATAAGTTTTTGTAAAATAATTAACAGGAACCAACTAATACTTCATAAGCCTGAGCAGCCTTAGCAAAACAACATATCCCCACTTAAATTTCAGTAGGCAGGCTCATAATAAGCTTGGGGCATCAAACCTCGAGTTCACGAGGTAGTGATATAGCACCAAAGATGTGGCATCCGGATTAGCAAGTGCAGTTTTGTATAGCTTAATTATGTTTAGTGCTACAAAAAATAAGTTTATTTATAGTTAACTAAAGTGTATAAACGGGAGATGTTTAGAATATGTAGTATCTGAGTACTGATAGTGATTTTCTGAATATATCTGGTTTTGTGACTGATATTGATTCTTTAGATTTTTGGGATAAACTATTGGAATCAGGGGAAGTCACATTTTTTAGCTCATGATCCCTTAAATCATTCGGATACTTACTTCTCAAGATGGTCAAAAATCTCCTCATAATAAAAAACAACAATAGGTGCCCAGCTTTTGGGAAGTGTAAGGCCAATGGCATTGTCATATTTAACATAAACAATGCCACTTTTTCCACCGTCCATGTTTTAAGCATACAAAATAAAAAGGTGTATCCTGAAATCGCAAAGGCACGAGGCAAATTTTAGAGATAAACCGATTTTATCTACCTACAGGGACATGCCCGTTTAAGTTTTTGAACCTTTTTTTCGTATGTCTTTTGTTGGTCCGTGGTGTCAACGTGTTCACATGAATAAAGTTCGGTTCCTGTCATGTTGTACTTTCGCATCCCTCTAACCTCATTTTAACTTTCATTCTGAAAAAAAAAAGAACTTCATTTTTTTTACTTTATAGAGGATCATTCACGTTATCGATCCGGCTATGACCACTGGCCCCAATTGACAAAATACAATGGGTCATTGGGCTATTGATGCGAGTTGGATGGAAACACCAAGGCTCCATGTTGGGTCCTGGGTGCTGCTAGGACTCACTACTCAGTCAGCCCGTTCAAAGAAGCGTACAAAGCCCATTTGGAGCACTTGAGTCGCTGATACAGCCCGTTCATTGTGGTGCAAAAAAAAAAGGAATAACGCCGGCTGGCAATCTGCTAGGTGTCATCCAGCCGTTGAAGACACACGCAATATCACTAGATCCCTGGATCCCGAATCGTGTCACAAAAAGCCCATCACACCTCCAGTAGTAGACTAGTAGTAGGCCGAACTCTTGTCAAGAGTAGTCTCGGTGCTCAGAGGCAGTGGCGGAGCTGGCAATTTTTTTCAATAGGTTCATCTGAAAATATATGTTCAAATTAAGTATAAATCAACTGAATTTAATGGATTCAAACTCATAGCAATAGGTTAATCATCCATGTTTTACATAAATTTATTGGGTTCACCTGAACCCAATAGTTATATACCAGCTCCGCCACTGTCTGGAGGATACGTGAACCGCATTCTGTGCCTGTACCAAAGCCAATCTTCCACGCAAAAAGGTGGAGATATGCTTACCTTGTGTTTAGCGGTCCAAAATGAAAGACGGGACCTGAAGGAAATGTACAGGCGTGGAGATTTGCCAACTGCCTCTGCGGCTCAGACTGAACGATCAAAAATGGAGGAGGAACAACTTGGAGGTTTGCCAACTGCATGCCAGCACACGTCGGTTTCTCGAATGCAAGGTTTCGAAGAAAATGGCAAGAACCCGGGATATGTTCGACCGACACTTGAGATGTCTAGTCCGGAAAAGAAATGGTACAGCATATTGGACCTGTTTGTTTCCGCTTAAAAGCAGTTTATCAATAAAAAGAAGCGAAAATCTCATCCAAACTAGTAGTTTAAATCGGACTTAATTTCCGAGTGAATTCTCTGATAAGCCTGAAAAGAACTGAAACGCAGTGTCCCCGCAGGGCTCGCGATTTCAGAAAGCGGGGCTCCTTTTCCTTCGGTATATTTGAGGTTAAAATAAAACCTAAGGTACGTCGAAGAGAATTCCCATAAAACGATAGTATCATGTACTCCTCTAGTTTTAAAAATATTGATGGTCCATTAGTTTAGAACTCAACGTTCAGTAGGAGTATATTTTAAAAGCGGAGGGAGTACGTACTCTGGACGGGGAGCGGGAATTAGCATGAGACAGTTTGCTGACCTAATCCACTTCCATATCCTGGACCTGGTCAGAATCACAAAGAGTTTGATGATCCAGAAGAGAAAACTAGTTTTGAACGTAGAACTTTTTTTAGCCATTAAACTATGTGTACTAGTATAGTAGTAACAAAATAGAGTGGATCTTGTTTTACGACACGGTCAACCGGTATGAAATCGGTTGGACGAAAGCAGCAGATAATTAGCATCGTCGTAGGTCAGTTATTAAATACGGCCGGCTACACCCTTTGACCTAGTACGGCGTAACTGTTGACATGGACGCTGAACGCGCCGAGGGTCGTCACCGTAGAAGATTTCCACCCGTCCTTTTCGTCGGGCTCGTCCCCCGTCCTGCTCCCAGTTGAGATTATAGAGGAGCGTAGAGACGAATTAATTCGCCTTTTGCGACCACAACAAACTCACTCTTCCGAAAAAGGCAAAACACAGTACCGGCAGACACGAACAGATAAAAGATTATCATCTTTAATTAAAAAAAGAAAGTAAATATAACAATCTTTTGAAAAAGTAAAGAGTATTTCTCCCGTAGCGAAAAGCTTGTCGCTTTGTAGTTCAAAAATGAACTACAAAATGACAACCTTTTCAAGACGGAGAGAGTACTACTTTAAAGCAACCAAGGTACCGGCAAATTATGCTCGAAGAAAAGAAACTGTCGACACCGGTACGTAAGGGTTACGATTAATCGCTCTTGCAGGATCCGGTCAATAGAATATTGATAGAGAGTCCCCTTACATGGCCTTGGTCTCTCCCTTTGAAAGACCATTGTGAAACCTGAGGAACATGGTGCTAATTTTCGTCGCGACGCAGGTCTCAAATTCCTTCCGCGACCTCTTTTACATGCGAGTTTTTACTCTCCCCAAAAAGCTCTACCCAATGGGAACCTGACCATTGCCATGCGCCCATGCGTACGAGGGTCTGTCACGTTCAGCTCCCGGGCCAAGCGAAAAGGACGTCGCATTCTATAATCCGGATACGGCCGACGGTTCGCGTCCCGGGGGCCACGGCCCACGAGCACACCACCCGGCAGCACATGGACCTCAAGCGCCTCCGCACGCGTTGCGTCACCGATAGCGCCCACCGGTTCAACTGCCTCCATCGCGCGCCGCACGCTCCTCTCAATATTATTTTTCTTTCGACGTCGCATCATGCTGAATAAAAACCTGACTAGTTTTTTTTTTCCTTTCGAGTCAGGCGAGAAGACCACTTGCGTTAGTAAACGAGAACTGAAATTCGATTTTCGATTCGCCAACTTCAGCTGCTGCAACTCAATTTTAAAATGAACTCAGCAAAAAGAGAAGAGATTCGAGACTTGCATAGAACATAACACGACATTTCGTAAGTATACGACTGAACAAATAACCACACACCAGCGTAGCACCATACCACCAAAGTACGTATGTAGATTGTGTAATTATAATTTCAAACAAACCCTGATAATATCGAGACGACAACTACGGATAATTGAGCAACGAAGCAACTACAGTACCTCTTCAATAACAGGAGAAACCACACTTATAATTGCTGTGTGAGATTTTCAAGACTAATCCGGCTGCATGAACTCGAAAAACAATGGACGAAGAAAGCGGCGGAGAGTTGCAGTTTTATTATCCAGTCCGATGCGCGCTGACATGGACGGACGCCCGTCCGAATCAATGGCTTGGCCTTTTACACCTTGAAGCTGAAGTTGAGGAACTTGTTGAGCCCCTTCCAGCCGCCGGTGCTGCCCTTCCTTGGGGGGCAAGTTGTCGCCAGGGGCTCCGACCCGGGTTCTTCAGCGGCGGTGTCCTTGTTGGGCGTTGCCTTCTGCAGGAGCATGAAGCTCCGGCACCCGTTGAAGCTGATCCTCTCATCTGCCTTGAGCGCTGCACGACACGGAAGCCGGTAAAAATCAAAACAGGTCAACCTAAGGCCAGGAAACGTAGAAAAACTGCGAAAATAGATCGGATCGGAAAACGGATGACGTGCGAGATGACGATCGAGGGCGCGTACCGTCGGATCCGCCGTTGCCGGTGTATATGAGGAAGCCGGCGGGGTCGACGCCGAGCAGCGGCATGCGGCCCTCGCGGGCGTAGCAGCGGAGCGCGGCGCGGATGAGGCCCGAGACCGTCTCGCCCTCGTCGACGAGGAACCGCAGCGGCCCGGCGCTGCCGAGCACGGTCACCGTCACCAGAACGCGCGAGCGGGCGCCGGAGCCGGACCCCGCCGCGGCAGCCTTGCCGCGGGACTCCACCTTCCTCAGCTTCATCGGCAGCGTCGACGGCACCGCGACAACCATCGGTGGTGGTCGCAACAAAGCCAACGGATCAACCCAAAATACCCAACCAACCAATCAAATTGGTCTGCTCTCTGCTCCTCCGAGCTCGCCCCTTCGACGGAGAAGAAGAGGAAAAACAAAAAACCAGAGGAAAATGGAACCGGAGTCCGCGATCCCGCTGGCGGTCGTCGCTCAGGGGTCGAGGCCGATGCAGCGGTGGTACCAGCCCTGCATGCAGCAGCCGAAGCCGCGGAAGGAGGCCTTCTCCGGCTGCGGCGAGGCGGCGGACTTCGCGCGGGCTCCCACCATTCACAAGCGCGGTCTCGTCGTCTTCACGGCGCGTAGGGGGTGATCCGGGGCGGCGTTTGCTTCTCGCAGAACCAGGACAACGGCGGCGGCGGCGCGAGGAGAAACAGAGGAGAGGCCGTGGGTTTGGTCTGGAGAGGCGTGCGACGAACGAACGAGAGTTGGAGGGGGGAGGAATATATCAGGCGCGGCGCGCGGTGGGTTGGGTTTCGCGTCGAGGAAACCAGGGAAGGAGGCGATCTCATCTGGGCCGTTGGTGGATGAGCGTGGACGGTCCGGGGCTATTCAGGGACGGCCGGGTTTCTACCGCCGCCCGCGCCCGCGCCCGCGCCCGCTTGCTTGGTAGGGTTACGCTGTGGTTTCCTTTTTGGGTTCACGCGTTGCCGTGGGACGGGCGGTCATTGTGGACCTTGCTTGCTTGGGGACCACGGAGAAGCTGCCCTGCCCAGGTTTCGAGACGTGCGTGATTGCCCTTTCTCTGCGCCAGGTCCGTGAGATTCAATTCAAGGTGCATTTGTAGAAAGTATAGCTGGCGGTCTTAATTGTCACCTCTTCAATATGAGAAATAACAAATTAACTTTTTGCTTGCGGTGAAATTCCGGACTCATATCATGACCTCCTTCCGGCCCTGTCACAAGATTCCAGTAAAACTTACAGAAACTTTGGTATCAACATTTTCAAATATTTATTCTAGTAGATATTACAATGAACCTGTGCTTACGACAGGGGTATTGCAATATCGAGTTGCGAAAGTCGTGGTGGAGTTGGCTCATGCTTGCAAAAGCTCCACAAATTTATGAACAAGTTGCACGGATCTAAAAACAAAAACTCTAGTGAGCAGATTGGTCAACTTTAACATTTTAATATTATGACTTATACGTACACCACAGAAGCATCATAGATCCTGTCCTAATCTGCAGGTTGATTTAGTTTCGCGACAGATGTGACATTTAGTGGTATTTAATCCTTAGCACATACTCCCTCCGTTCTGAAATAATTGTCGTTTCAGACAACTAAATGAATTAGAAATGAACTAACAAAGGTTGTCCTAACGACAATTAAAATAAAACGGAGGGAGTTTTTCTTTTTTTTTTTGTTTGCTCTCTCGAACGGATGGGCACATCCCAGTAGGTACAGTAGATTTATAAAACGAAATCCTGCTGTAGCCTTCGTTCCTGTATCTAAGCGGAAGGGAAGAAACCTTTCGAACAAAAACAAAGTACAGTAGAAGATAATGGCGACCGATCGTGAAAGCATCGCGCTGCTTTTCGTACTAGTAGTTTGTACTATTCCTTCCTTCTCGGCTCGCTGTTGCGCCGCAACGTAAGGCACCGCACGGCTCCGGAGGTGTTTTGTGAGAGGATGTACAGGTCTCTCTATAATTTCTTCGTACAAAAACACTGTCGCTTCGTTGAACTACGAATCGACAAAAGATTTTTGAGATGGTCGGACAGAAGGAGTAACACTGTAGCAACAGTTGGATAAACCCGTAAATCGAACTATTGTAGGTTCTGGCCGAAGATATTGTTCATACATCCTGTAGCAGCTGATCTGGCCCGTCCGGTTTCCATCAAACGCGAGAGGAGAGGATGTGAATCCGTACAGAGCGGCACTGCCATCAGCGCTTTTATTTTGACTTGTGCTCGTGCTGCCCCGTCCGCGTGCGTGGCTGCGCGCGATGCCTGCCGATCCCACGTTCTCGTCTCCAAGAAGATGGAGATGTCCCGACTACAAAACTCACGCGCACCAGAAGCATATTCTCGAAGCACCGGCCGGCGCCGATCGAGCTGGCTTCATGTGGGCTCCCTGCTCCGCGGGCCACCGAACCAACCGGCAGAGATGCGCGCATACATGCAGTGCAGCGATCAGATCTCCTCCGCTCCGCCGGCGCCCCAGGTGACTACCGAGGTGAGATAAGCGCGTCGTGCACGGACTCGTCCTCTGGACGCACGAAGTTGACCGGTCCTAGTTGTATACGGTATCTAGCTCCACAACCACCACTGGAGACGGACGCAGAATCGCTATTCGAGTACAATCACGGCACGCGTGGCCGCGCCACAACCGACGCCGCAACGTTGTCGTCCGCGCGGCCACGCGCCGATCGAGCACGTATCACCCACACAGCGCCGCCGCCGCGGCACGCACGCACGGACCCTGCCCGGCGTGTGTCACGCCGTACTAGTAGCTAGCAGCCCCTACCGCCGGCCGAGCGGCGCGGCGCGGCGCGGCGGCCGGGCCTACTCGGCTCGTCAGTTCGATCGTGTCGCTGTTGTTCTCGCGCGCACGGTGTTCGTTCGCTGGTCGCTGCCGCAGAGCTTGACTGATAAGATGGGAACATGCGAGTCCATCTTTCGCCACGGTCGCCGATTTGCAGCGTCGGCGAACAAACACGCGATGGAGCCATGGAGGCCCCTCCTGATCGCGGCGGGCAGTTTCTCAGTCTACGCTGAATCGCCCCCCACAAAGAAAATAAATGGCATATGCAGGGAGCGGGCATTCCAACGAACCAGCTGGCTTCCGCTTGCGGAGCACGTGATTTCGATGCCATTTTTCTTTGTAGGACTATTCCGCGCGCGGTAACATTCTAGAGCTGATCGAAGAGGCAGCGACCGGACCAGACGCTACTCGTCCGGTCTGGTCTGGCTGTATTAGGTGCGGTGACAAGTAGCCTGCAGGCTGCACACCTAAGTCCTAACCATCCGTTTCTCACCTACTCGTCTGGCCTGGCCATGGCAAAAGTGTTTCTTTCAACTGTACTGTTGCATTAGGCCGCGTGGCCGGGCTCCAATACACCGGCTGCTTTGGGCGGACACGGCACGCACCTCGAACGGAAACGGCTCTGTTCCAATTCCAGTACGGGGATGAGCTGTAGTGTTTTTCTGAGCTGGCGTTGCCGCGTCGTGCTGGTTAGGGAGGGGAACAGACCTGACCGACCACCTGGTGGAAAGGAAACGATACGCACGAGGTCATGTAGAGGGAGAATGTAATAATGTAACTGGGTCGGGGACGAGGAGGAGCTTAGATTCTGGATGAGATATTAAGCTCGTTGCAAAATACAGTATGTATGTTGCGTGTTGCCACGATGATGGTGGTGACGGCATGCCACCTACTCTGCTCGCTCATGATCTGTACTACTGTACCAGTGAAAGAAATTAAAGTTTAATTAGTGTTGTGTTCAATGCTTCGTGTTAGTCTTGCTTCTTTGTAATTGTGGTGTGCCACACCCTCGATGGAATCATTTATGGACAGCTTGTATGGGGGTTGCTGCACAAGATAAGGCAGTATTTCAAATTGCATGTTTCCGGAATCCACTTTTCGAAAAATAAAAGATCAGGCTCATCTCAACCCATGGCACTGATCTTACTAGCCCAGCTCATGTCTGAGCCCATTCATCATCATCTGGCCCGGACCAATGTCAGAGCCCATGCAGGCCATATATCAGCCCATATATTCACCAGACGACCACGAATGTCTACGGAAGACAGAATTAAGCTGATGGTTGCATTCGAGGCCTGCCGCTTCATTGATTCAGATACACATATATATACTGCTCCCACGAAGAATATAATGCACCGACGAAGTTCCGCGTGAACCGTCCCAAACGCGTACGCAGCCACGCCAGGGCACGGCTGCCTCCTGCCTGCAGTTCAAGAGAAATAAGATACATACTCCCTCTTTGTGACAGCTAATTTAGGCTATCTTAATTGCCTTAAATATTACTCCCTCCGTTCTGAAATAATTGTCGTTTCAGACAACCAAATGAACTAGAAATGAACTAAGAAAGGTTGTCCTAACGACAATTAAAACGAAACGGAGGGAGTATTTATTAATTGAAGTATTACGGACGGGTCAACGCCACACCCGTTATTCCGGACGAGTCTGCGCTTACGTTACCAGCTGAATAAGCAAACATCCTTTTTCGATCACGCCAGCAGGATAATACTAGTGAGTAGAGGACGCACCGCCTGCATACCAATGTACTCTAGCACTCACTGCTGCACAACCCATGTAGTTTAAATAAGCGTAGGACAGCTTATCGCTCCATAAGAGCACATTTCAAGCTCCCCCGTGCCCCATAATTTCATAAGAGAAACGGTAAAAATTTACTCCCTCCGCCCCCAAATGAGAAGACATTAAGACTATGTTTGAGAACACAATATTTTTTGTAGTTTTTGAGCAACACTTTGGTATTTGAAATTACTATGGTATTTTACAGAATGGTGTTTGGAAACCAACTCAAAAACTATGTATTTAAAACCACATTTTTGTCTATATTATGGTATTTTTGGTGTATAGAAAACCTTGGTCCGAACTAAAAATTTTCTCTGCTTGCTTGCTCCTAATGCTTGCTACTTTGCCACCAAACAGTTTTATGTATTGCAAAACCGTGGTAGTACAAAACTGTGGTATTGAAATACTTTATTATTGTCATACCATATTACAAACCGTAGTTTATTAAAACTTTAGTATTGAAATATCGTGTTTCCAAACACAGCATATGTATTAGAGGACGGAGGGAGGGAGTAGCTTTTCATACTGAACCACATATCATCCAGGTCTAGGCTTTCAGAATGTACAAGGAATGTTGCTGGTACGTAGTTGCCATTTTGTCAACCAAACAAGTCAAGAACACTGTTTTTCTGTTCAAGGAGTAGTTCAAAGCATTTACACCAATGTCAAGCCTGTGGACGATTGCGCTGCATTTTTTGACATCGAGATTTCACATGCTTTGACGACACCCAATCTGACTCTACTCTGCTTGGCAGCCACAACCACAACGTTCAGCAACGGAAGCCTTCGAAGGTACTAGTTGCGACGACGTCGATTACCCTTTTTTGCTTCTTCCCCAGTTTGTGTTTGGCCCACTGTCAATTCGACATGACACCACATAATAATGATTAATGATTGTGTTAACCAGCTGCAGAAGCACCCACTAACCCCCCTAGAAATCCTTAAAACCGATTTCATTCACACGATATGATCTCAAGCAGTAGTAGTAGCAGTGCATGTGCCGAGAGCAGGGCAGTCAGTGGCATTCTTGTTGCTGCATCATCCATATGATGACATGATCCATCATGTCTGATGTGCATGTGCGTTCCCTCAGAGTCAGATGGGGCGCCAGCAAGTCAAACAAAGGCCGGCTTCCTTATTGTATTGGCTCCATGCATGCTCACTCGGTGCCGAGAAGCGAGGTCATGGGTTTCAAGACCTGGGGAAATTAAAACGGGGGTAATGTAATTCCCCTGAATTCTTCATACGCCTTGCGATCTGTGCCGCCGTGAACCCCATGTATATGTATTCTGCGACGACGTGCCGTCGCCGCCACTCTTTTGCATGGCTGGCTCTCTCCGCGACGTGCGACTCACTTAACGACCTGACGACGCGTGTGCCTTTCCCGAGGAGTGAAGAAGCGAGAAAACCGGCGGGAAATTACTAGAGTTTATTAATTACTGCTGCATTTTTTGGGTGAATCAGCATCAGTGTCTGTTATCATCGGCCAGAGTGGGGAAAAGGATGTCGTCGTTTGTTCATTCTTTAGAAAACAGTACTCGCATCTACTTAGATACATATGGAGCATATGATGCACTGTTGTTCTTAATAAGTCATCAATAATATTTTTGATCGATGAACATAACAAATAATGGAATTGGACTAATGAGAACAAGAAAGAGTACAAGAAGAAACCAAGCAAAAACTCGGTTGATCATCCTCTTCAACATAACTTAATTATATGTACTATATATATTGCTAGCTTAGCTAGCTAGAGGTTTCCTTCTTCCACGTACGTCGTCTTTCGCTTCTCTCGATTTGCAGCAGCCTCATGAACACAAGGTTACATACATGAACACCCCAAAAGGTAATTAATAAGGATTGAGTAGGTGTGACGACGATATATGATCGCTGATTCGACTCCACATCGAAAGAGTATAATACCCGGACTGGACTGGGCTGGGCTGGACTGGACTCGATCGATCGGCACAGCAAGACGGTGTGGTGTGGCACTCACCATGTGTTGTTCATCAGTCCGGGCCACGACGAGGGAAACAAAATAATGGTGTGCTGGATCCACGCAGCCGTACCGATCCCGTCTTGATCAGTGATGCAAAGGGTTCGGGCCTGTCGGAACGAGCCTCTTCTCGACGCCGTACCGCGGGTCGACCTCCTGGCCGTCGCCGGCAGGCGACGCTGGAATCCCGTGCGGCCGGTTCCATCGGCCGACATGGTGGTGGTGGTGGTGGTGATGCGCACGCGCCTGGTGATGCCGATGGTGGTGGTGGTGGTGGTGATTCGACGACGGAGAGGCGGCGTCGAAGCTGTTGGACGTCACCGCGAGCAGCATCTTCCTCGGGACCGCGACGACCGGGCTCGTTCGCTTCGTCGTCGTCGCCGCCCAGAAGCCTCCGCAACCGAGTCGGCCGCCGCCGCCGCACCCGTGGAACGCGAAGGTGAGCACGGCGAGCCACAGGAGGAGGAGGAGGACGGCGGCGGCGTGAGGTCGTCTCATTGCCTCCGTCGTGCTGGCTGGCGGACGATCGAACTCATGGATATGGGGCCGGGCCGGTGGAGGCCGATCAAGCTGCGACTACGACCGAGCTATAGTAGCTGCATCAACTGACCCTTGTTGTAACAGAGACGAGCCTGTAGCGAACGCACGTTGCGAGGCTGTAGCGAACGCACGTTGCTAGCAAGCCGGGGCGGCCGGGGGAAGAGGAGGAGAGTTTTGCGCGACGGGCCGGGATCAGTGTATGCAAGCAAGGGACGGGACGACGGAACCGGGGCGAGGACGAGGACGAGGAGGAGGAGACAAGGACGACGTCGACGCGCGCGGCGTGGCGTTAAGAGGGCGGGAGTTGCTTGCGAGGGACTCCTATCGCAGGGCTCGATTATTGACTCTACTATCCCGGATTTCACACGACTGCCTTGCCCTTGCGTGAATCCGTCCGTCTGTCTCGACTCACTCAAGCTCGAAGCTAGCTCCTCCGGCTTTCCCGGACGCGGTCACGTTCAGCGGGAGGAACCAAGGTAAATGGGCCGGCGCGCGTTGCTGACTTCACGTTCACGGAAGCGCACCACGTAAAGGCGAGCGAGCGAGAGAGAGAGAGGGGGGGAGTTCACTCGCACGGACGGGACGGACGCTTAGAAGCCGGGCAAGGGCCAAGGGGGTGGTGAGTCTTTACATGGCGCTCTGGCCGTGTAATTAACGGTGGCACGCGTGCGCTTGGCTTGGAAACAGGGCGACACAGTTTCATCTTTGGTGCGGATGAACACTGAACGGGCGGGAACAAGTTGTTCAGGGCAGGGGTGCCTATTTCGAGTCGTGTCCATGAATCGGAGGGTCAATAATGTCTGTTTAAAAATGGGGAATAATTAACGGAATCGGTGTCTCACTCCTGAAGGAACTGTCGGCTTCATCCAACGTCGTCCGTGTTTGACCTTTTGAGGAGAGGTGGCGTACGTACGTACAGAACAGAGGGGCCGGCCGGTTGATGCCAGCAAACTGCCGGGCGCGCGGCACTAGACTAGCAGACGACTGCTGGAGAGGATGACAGGACGGATGGTGATGGTTTGTGATTGTGAGCTCACCTCCACGAACAACATGTTTGGTTAAATGGTGCCGTGTTCCTGTCATCGGCTTAGTTCATCGCGGCCGTCAGTGCGTTCACTCACATTCGATGACTTCTCGGACTCTCTCTCTTCTTGCTAGTTCATTGAAGTGGTCAGTGTATATATATATTCCCGAATTAAGAAATAATTACTCCCTCCGTTCCGGAAAGTTTGTCGCTTTGTAGTTCATTTTTGAACTACAAAGCGATAGACTTTTCCGGACGGAGGGAGTATCTGCGACGAGGGGTGGGATTTGGTTAATGCAAGTCAAAACTGGTGCCGGAAGCGTGTACAAACGTCGCACGACGAAAGGGGCGTAGGTTTGCTGCACAAGGACAGCGATGACACAGCTCACCGTGGACAGCGCATCCTCGGGTGCTTACCGTAGAGCACAAAACGTTGGTTGTAGTAGTTGGGAGGCCTGCCGTGCTTCAGTCGCCTCAGAGTCCAGACCCTGTGCTGTGGGACGAGGTCCTCTGACGTTACTGCATGGCATGATGTGGTCACTGACACGTGGGACCTGACCCCACATGTCAGTGACCACGCTCTACATTAGAAGATCCTCATCCCGGTGTGCTGCATCTAGTCCGGAGATTCATGCAGAGTGGAACCTGTGGTCAGCAGTTGCCGACCACGAAGTACACAGACTTTCAGTTTTCCACGCAGGATAGAACAATACTTATTATATTTAAAGCTTCCATCTTATGATTATATGCATAAAATACCACAAATTCAATCCTAGATTGCACCATCACAAACCGAACAGCACCTGGAAGATCCTCCATGTACATATACAGCCCAAACCACTGCAGCATTACAATACACACCTTCTCCCAAACAGAGCAAGACAACTATTGCTTGAACAAGTTTTACATCGCGACTCTGCATACGTCACTAGCATAACTTGCAGTGTGTAACATCTCATGTTGCCTATTTTCGCGTCGCCAAAACCGGCATCTGCGACCTTGAGCTTGAGGAACTGGTGCTCTGCCACGAGGATGGCTTCACCCTGCCCGCCATCAGCGCCGTGGCTACTCCGGCTTTTATATTCCGCCTCTTCAGCGCAAGGTGCAGCTTGCCCTTTGAGGCCGGGGTTGATGATTCCGGGAAGATAGAGGCAGCCTTGATTGCTGCTCTTTTGTCCTTTCTGCTCTTCTCAAATTTTGATGCAAACTTCACTGAAGCTGCTGCGGCGGCATCTTCTGCAGAGGGAGGTAAAAGGCGTACTCCAAGTCCCATCTTCCTCGCAGACTTCTTCTCTTCGGCAACCCTCTTCTTTTGGCTCTACATAAATGCAACAATAAGTGGATAAGAATCATGATGGTTTTGGAAATCATGAGGAATAACTGTTGTTTAGGAATTCATTGGATGACCCTAAGACGATCACGAAGGGCTCTGTTAAGAGCATAATCATCAGAGTGGCGGCTGTCAGAAAGTCGTTGAAGGCGAACTAAGACTGGCTCAGCTTCTTTCTTCTTCTTAAGATCCTCCTCCTGGTGTTCAAGCCGATACATCGGGTCCGCAAGCTTGTCCCTATCTGAGGAAACAATTGCAATAAAAATAAAACATCAAGCATTTGAAAATAAAGGACTACAATTAACAGAAACAAATGTGTACAAGTGTTTGAACCTTCATCTGCAGGCAATAGCAACGTCTCTGCATCTTCAACATCATAATCTTCAGTCTTCTTCTGGGCCCCACTGATTATGACATATTCAGTATTCTTTGGGTCGGTCTGTATAACTATTTCATGCTTGCAACAGGGAGATTTCATAGTGAAGCTCCATATCTGACAAATGGACGTTTGGTGTTAACGATGTCCGCGAAGCAACAAGCGGATTAAATGAACATGCCACAAGTATGCAACAGACAACTGCCTGAACAAACACATGCAAATAATTAAAGATCAATGCCATTGAGCATTTTGAAGATTCATGAACACGAGATGCACGCAATCCTATAAAAACATGGCTAAGGCAGCAGCAAAGCACTTAATCAGAATAGTGCTTCGTCTGTTTTCTGTACAGTTCTTTCCCTTTGTTCCCCATATGTAAGTATCACCTGTTTTTTAATGATAGGAATCTCCCTTGCTGCAATTACGCTGAAGAAAGCACAATGCAACCTGAAGTATATTAAGAATATACACGATAATACAAACATTTACTCCTACTTCATCTTTAATGATCTCTATTCTCAGAAGATGTTTCTGCTGCCAAGACGAAAATGCCTTCAACAACATCACTTATGAATTTCACCACGCAATCACAAAGCTAGTATAAATATTTATCTAAAAATATCTATTGAATATTACTAGAATACAAACTATTGTGCATTAACATCTTTATGTAAAAATTACAATATATTTGTTAAATAAAATCAAGACAACCACGGAAATATAAATGCAAAAATACGCCTGAACAAAAGATCTAGCTACTCGATATCGAATGCGACTCGAGTTCATAACATAACACCACACTGCAATGCCAATAAGCAAAATGAATAGAAAACCAAAAAAAAAAAAAAAATCATGCTGGTAGCACTCTTATATAGGTTAACTATATATCCTAGGACCCATTTGCGATTGTCATACAATGCGTGATCCCACACATTGTGGGAGTCTGAGGAAGGGAATTTCTAGGCAGCCTGCCCCTTGCTTATTTTGCAAGGAAACTGATTCGAAAAAAGGGCACAACCAGTGCTTATTTCTAAAGCTGATGCCGGAAGTGTTTTATCCATGCCTCCCATTGACATTACCATCCCTATAATATGTCATTCACACTCAAGTTTAAAAGAAAGGAGACCCAAGCCAGACACCAAAATATCAAAAAATTGCTGAGCCAACCAAGATAATTGTGATCTATTGGTTTGGTACACAAAATGATTGTGAAGCCTGAGTAACATGTACTTTAAACTATTATACTTATGAGCAACAGAAGTGAATTATCACATGAGTAGCAACATTATAAAGTAAAAATTTATGGAAATCAGGGACATACCTTGGTAGAGTAATAATTTCCAACTTGTTTCTTTTCTGCATTAAACCTTACTCCCTTCGCTATCATGGAATTGCAACCACCACACCAAATGTTATAAGGCATCTCAAATCTGCAAAATCAACCAAGCATATTAAACCATTGAACCAATGACATCAAATATAGAATCCTAGAATAAGCATTTCAACGAAGTATCTAATCATATGCAATAAGCTGAACATAACAATTAATATTTTTTATTTCATTATCCAAGCACAGTCCCTAGTATCAGTATTCATAAGAACAAAGTAAGCTGTCCTATGAGAGATCATACATGCACATTCAGTAGGCTAAAGCAAAAGTTGCGTATACCAATTATCATGTTGGTTGCTATGAAATTCTTAACTATAACATAGTATGCTGTTCAGGCAAATGCAACTTTACAAACTGCACCATTGTGAGGTAAAAGCAAACAGCATGGCCGGCTTTTTTTATGAAGAATGTTCGATGTTAATCAGCTTTCGTGGCATTTATTTAGCAAGGCTAATTTCATATAAACAGTTAAATGATAATCCCTTTGTCCCCAAGAGCTTGTCGCTTTGTAGTTCAAAAATGAATTACAAAGCGACAAGCTTTTGGGGACGGAGAGAGTACATTTGACATAAACAGTTGGCTATTGGGAAAGTATCAGCAATACTGTAAATTCCTGATCTAATACTCCACGAAAAATAGTCCTCACCACCCAAAAAAAGACATACAAACTGAGGCACATACATAAATACAGCTCAGGACTACCATATGCATTTTAATAGCCATATCCTCAGACGATCAAATACGCAAACAGGGTGATGTTCACAAGAAAGATACCTTATAATCAGGATGCCCTGGTCGAGCTTCCTCGCCCGCTCTCTGAGGGCATGCTGCCCATGGAATTTGTTCAACCCACCCTAATCGATCATAGACAACAAGAACAGCAAGACGCATCAGCAACCACAGCAAATGGAAGAAAAATAATTAGTCGATCATTCACACATATTAACAGACGCATACCTTCTTCGGGCTCCATTCCGGCGGGTAGTAGAAGTTATCAGCTCTCGCGGCAGCAAGCGACGACTGCAGGGAAAACCACAGAAAAATTTCGTCAGACAGTCGAGCCTAATATGAGGTAACACGACGAGGTCGTGCACCCGCCCTCCCCGGACTCGAGAACCGCGGAGAGAAGCTTCAGGGGTCGAGGACCCAAGAGTTGGGGATGGGGAGCAGATCCGCTAGGGCTAGATCTTTCGCTTACCATGTTACCTCCAGGAGGGACGAGAAGGCGGCAGAGTAGATCGGCAGATACGACTACCGGATGGCGCCGGCGACGTCAGGAACAGCCGAACAGGATCTCGGCGGCGACGGCCGACGACGGCGAGAGGAACGGGCTCGGCGTTACGGGGCGGCGGCAGTATTGGCTCAGGACACGCGTTCCAGGTTCGTTTATTATGCGGACCACCGGAAGGAGTAGGACGCGCAACCGACCCGGCCGGTGGATTGGTCCGCGGGCCGCGCCTAACATATGGGCCGTCAAAACTGACCCGAATCTATCGAAAATTTGTACTGCCGAGTGTTGCACCGCGTGCTATCAGTTGGCATGAGCAGCAATAAACTTCTTCCTATCTGCATCCCTGCCATAAAACTTCAGGCAACGATGCAAAGGAGTTCATCCTGTAACATTGAACTCGAACAAGCTGTCGCACCATGGATTCATCCGTAGGATGCAGAAGAAAACCTCTGTCTATGCACGAATTGGTCAGTTCGTCTCGTTTGACTAAATGCAAAACGTCAGATACAGAGAAAAACGATTTCGTTATTTCGTCGACCCCTACCATGCCAGTGATACAACAACCCCGATCGTCGCAGTTTTCTGTTTTCAATAACAGAGCGTTCATACACGAAAACATTACATTGGTTCACTTGTTGGAGGCAACAGATATTGCATTGATTGAATGAATGAATGAATTGAGGTTACAACGCATTGCTTCTTGGCAATGAAACTACCAGTAATCACAGAATTGTTAACACTGCACTTTACAATTACAACAATCAATTTGGGCGCTGGTTTCTGTCTCCAATCATCAGGCAGCGCTGTAGCTACTGATATCCTATTCTCCAAAGAACAACGGGACATAACCAGGGAACTCTGTTTTCGAGGCGGCAGCGGGCTCTACCTCCTCCGTGAACCACCGGTTCTTCAGGGCTTCTGCCGCCGTGAGTCTCTTGCCCGGTTCGAAGCTCAGCAGACCGGCAAGGAGCTCGCGCCCGGCCAGGGACAACTCCAGGTCGTCGAAAACTCCTAATCCCTCGGCGGCGATCCCGTCTTGCAGGTCCTTCATCTCCATGAGCATGTCTTCCTCCGTGGCCGCCGTGAACAGGGGGGCGCCGATAAGGAGTTCGGCCATCACGCACCCCAGCGCCCACATGTCCACTTCCGTGCCGTAGCAGCGGACTCCCTTCAGCTGCTCCGGCGAGCAGTACTGCATCGTGCCCACGCGCTGCTCCGAGCGCCACCCTCCGAGGGGCTTCACCGGCGTCGCGGACCCGAAATCGCAGATCTTTAGCTCGCTGCCGGCGCCGACGAGGATGTTCTCCGGCTTTATGTCGCGGTGGATCGTCGCCATCGGAGAGGCGTGCATCTTCGCCGCCGCGCTGAGCAGCTGGCGCATGAACTTTCGCGCCATGTACTCGGAGACGGGCCGCATGAGCCAGTCGCGGAGGCAGGGGCCGTCGACAAACTCCATGACCAGGTACAGGTCTCCCGTCGCCTCGTCGGTGGCGATGTCCTTGATCTCCACGACCGACGGGTGGCCGCGGCACGAGCCGAGGCAGGCGCCCTCACGGACGAAGGCGTCGAGGTCGGAAGCGCCGCCGCGGAACCACTTGACGGCAACCGTCTCGCCCGTGCGGCGGTGCCGCGCCCTGAACACCACGCCGAAGGTGCCCTCCCCGAGCACCTCGAGCATCTCGTAGTCCTGGATCTTGCTGAACTTGTAGCGCGCCCGCTTCTTGGCAGCCGTCGCCGGGGGACGGGCTTCTTCGGGCGCCGGACGCTTGCGGGACGTCGCCGCCGCCATGAGTCGAGGATGATCGGAAACTTGGAGCGCGAGGAGACAGGAGAACAGGGGAGATTTTGGGAGGGAAGTGTTATGGCGTGGCGGTGGTGCAAGCCTGGACCTTCCATACTTATAAGAGTTGAGGGGCGGTACAGATTTCGAGTCGGAAGCGGGGGTGCAAGCCTGGACCTTCCATACCTACGTGCCTTGCGGCTTACGCTGGCTTCCGTCCCGCACCATCCAATCTGAAATTCGAATCCGAACTGAGCCGGGATCCCCCCTCCCCATGTCACGCGCGCACACATCCAGCTGCCCATAATCGAATCGGAGGCGGCCGTTGCGGCTCTTCAAGACGCCGCTGCGGAAGCTCGCCGTTCTGTGGATCGACCGCCTCAAGCGCGGCCGCCGCGCGCCCGTCGTCGTCAAGACCGTCGCCAGCGGCGGTTTCGCACTGCTCGCCTCCACGCTCTACAGCATGGCCGAAATCAGCGGCCGCGCCTCGAGGGCCGACCCCGACTCCGGCGGCGGCGGCGCGGCGCTCACGCCCACCGACCAGGTCCTCTTCTCGTGCCGCATCCTCGAGGCGTCCCTTATGGGTAGGTACCGGTAACCCGCGTCCCCCAACTCGATCTCGTTTGCTACACCTTTGATGAGACGATCCGTGTGGATTTACCTTTTACTTCCTCATGAATGGGTTTTGCTGCGGTTTTGGGTCAAGGATTTGGGGGAATCTGAGAGTTATGGATGGTCTGAGGATTCATTCCCTTGGGATGAAAGCTTAAGAATAACGGGAGGGTTTTTCAGAATATTCTGATATATTGTCCGGCGGATAAATGAAAAATATTTTATCTAGCATATAATATTGTAGAAACTTTGTATATGCATCATCTAGCTTATAATTATCTGCATTGTATTACAAAGTGCACTTGTGTTCCAGACACTGAAAATGATAGTGGTCCACTATGTGTTGCAACACCATAGCGAACATAACCGTTTTCTGTATCCATGCTGTCCTGAAATGTTTAGAAAACATGCCTTTCAGATGAATCAGTTGAATGTGTTGTCTCTGTCACATGCCTTTCTACATGAAAATTGTCTTGACATGGATGTTAATTTTATCTGATATGTTGTTTCCATCAAATTTTTAGCAGGGTGGTTTTTGGTTTTCCATTTTTATTGCATAGCAGGTGGGTGTTGTTGGAAAGGGTGGCCATATGAAGTGCAGTATATAAAAGACAATGTATTGATGGGTTATGGACCCTTGAGAAATATTCTGCTAAGCGTTTCATCACAAAAAATTTGCGCCATCTGGCTTCTACATTAAAGTCTGAGCACAGTATTATTCTTTCAGGTTACTCCTTATTCCTTGCCCCAGTGATTGACCGGCTTTACCAATAGATCAAATAATTGTGTGGATTCAAGATGAACTTGGAGGCTGTATCAAAGCATAATAAAATGTTGGAGGAAGCAAAACTTGAAATTTCAGAGGAGACAAAGAAGTACCATGAAGAGACTGCAGCTCTGAATGAGATGGAAAAAAAAAATGAAGCTACAATTCCACAAGAAAAACAGAAGAGGTCCGTGTTGCTGAGGACAAGGAACTTGCTATTCAAAAACAACGTGAAGGCTTGCTTATTGAATATGACCGCCTGTTGGAAGATAACCAGCATCCTTAGGAACAGCTGCAGTCCCTTGAACTGAGGCTCTCCAGGTCATCAAAGAAGCATGTTCAAGTATAAGAATGTCTTTTGGTGAGCCTTCTGCTGTTGCCATTTTTTGTGGGAATGAAGTTACATCTCTAATGGAATATTGTAGAAACTATTGGTGTCTAGCCAATTGGATGTGAGCACCCAAAAATCATGCTAATTTCTAGTATTATCCCTTCTGTGTCTTAATTTTCTATCTGTTACTTTATATACTGGTACCAAAATTAGCTACGAACTATTATATATTTGAGCACTTCGGAGTTTCTATTATGTGGTTGCAGTGATTACTATTGTATGCAGTGAAGGCATCTCTTTTTGGAAAATAGTCATGATGGAATTTACATGTTCAGAACGTGAGAAGATCATATTATCTGTTGTTTTATCTATGTGTAAAAAACACATGCTCTAATAAGGTCCCAGACCATAGAAAAACTCCTGAAAAGGTTATGGTCTCTCATAAAATCATTATTCCTATTAGAAATTTTTTTCTTTGTCCTGTTAGTAATAAAACTAATCGAGCTCTGCCTAAAGCAGTTGAAAGAATGAATGGTAACCCCATGTTTATATGTGCTAGGCTGATATTTAAGCTTGCTTAACACTATCTTCCTTATGATCTGTATATGATCATGGCCAGTAAAAAAATAGGTAAACAAAATACTTAATGTTAGATGGTAGGCAAAAAATGGTGAGATCCTAATTCCTATTTGTTATCATATTATATATTTGTTATCTTGATGCTTTTGTGCAACTTGTCAGTTTGTGAGCACTGCGAAGACTGGAATGCTGTCTGTGCCTCCTGTTCTTTATGACCTTAGCTATTAAATAAATTTTTTGATTTGTACTGTACATGAAAAACATGGCTCTTTCAAATTCCAGTACAAATTGTTCAATCTGTAACATACACAGTTCTTTCGTTGGTTTAGATTGGCTTCCAAGTATGCCATCTTATTCTTGTCATGTTCTTCTATTGTTAATGATTCATTTATAAATATAGAACATAATACTTATTTTCTGGATACCCAACCTTGTGATTATAATCACACGAAATTACAAGTGGAAAAACTGTTGGCGATCATGTACATAACTTAGATTCTAAGAAATATTTTCATTCAGCAGTAAACTTTCTCTTACAGAAACAATGTTAAATCTGTTTTGTAGACTGGTAAATGGCTCTTTTGCTGTTCATCTACTTCAAAAATGACAATTTTGTATACAATGTACTTGCTCCCAAAAAATATCACAAAACTTGTCTAACGGTTGGTATCCATAGAAGTTTTTGGTATTTTTAATGCAAGAACTCGTTTGATGTGCATGGAAGATTATTAAATGTTGCTTGCTGCTGATAATGTTGTGATTCTGACCCTGGTGAGCATCCTTATACATACAGTGTTTTGGTACGGCCAGGGCTGATGATTTTATGTTCCATGTATTTAATTTCACATATCTCTTGTTCATCCATGATATATTATTTATCGTAGCAACAATGACCGGTTCAGGCCAGAGCCCATGACCTGCGAGTGTGATTTGGACCTTACACCACCAAACTGAATCGGCACTATCAAGTGCTGGTTGTTGGAGACTTAAGCTGTGATCAAGTCCTTTGGCTCTTTGCTCTTTGTCTTGCCGCATGCTAAAAACGAGGACCATTTTAGCTATCTTCCTGGTCCTGGCTGTTGTTTGTTGACCCTTTTAGGTTTTTTTGTAAAGTACACTCCATGGTTAACTGTGTTCTTTTTTCATCATTGATCTCCATCCTTCTCATCACAGCTAATGAAACTAACACTTTGCCTATTTTGAAAAACTCCGTGGTGAATTGGACATATGCTAGCAATGGCGGTGTTTGTGCATGTAGGTTCCAGTGGCACTGATCATTAGGCTACTCTTGTTAACAAACCTGTATATGGTGTAGGTAGGTATCGTTCTTTGCATTGATGACTTGTTCACAACCATGACAACACGGAATATAGTCCTTTCAATAGTAAAATAAAGTAGGAGCATAATGCAAGTATGCAGCTAGACATCGTGTTACTAAGTATTTTATATATGTTTATTATGATTTACTGTTTGTAATGAGAAAATTACTCATGTTGTCTTTTTTACTGGAGCTAGAAAATTTTATGGATGGCCGACATTTGCAATGAGAAAATTACTCATGTTGCCTTTATTCTTTTATATATACTAAAAGGGAGAGTACAAAAACATGAACCTATATCTTAGAGACAGAACCCCTTTTGCTCCTACAATTTAGCCACAGACCCATCAGCTACGATGTTGCGTCTACAGGAATCCTGTTTTCTCGAGAGTACAGGAATCCTGTTCATTAGTGTATAAACTGCAGTGGAGCAGAATTGGAGCCAGCCTGTGGTTTACAAGGAAATATAAGCGGCTTAATTTTATCAGAAAGCGACCGAACCATGAATCATAAGGTTTACAATAGTTAGGGGGGTGTTAAGAAACTGTTACAACACAACAGTTACAAGTGTGAATAGTAGATGCCGTCGGCGGTTGCTCCTCCAACAGACGCGACGCCGTCGGCGGTTTCCTCCCTCATAACCATTGAACATGTATATAAGTCCCAGAATGAGTAATGAATAATACACAAGTTTCATTTGCAAACTATTGTCTACTTTACTTTTAAGTACTCTAGATTTTCAACACGTTATCAGCACGCTAGATCAACCAGGAAGTTGATAGGCTTCAATAACATAAAGGTAATGGCGAAGATGAATTCACTTACCGAATCTTTAATCCATGATCTTCGCCATGTACTGGATCAATTTGCTTCATCAAGAGGAGGCCGCCACAATTGTCGCCGACGATTCTCTGCAAGAAGATTGAAGAGAAAAAATAGAGGGTGTCGACGGCAAAGTGATGAACAGAGACATGAACATCATCAAAGAAAAAAATGCCGCCGTCGTCGACGCCATAGGCGCTCTCGCAAGCATCTGGAACAGTTTCACCAGATCAGAGATGAGGCCGGGGCCGGTTCATCAAGTCATGCAATGGACCAAATCCCTAACCCTAGGGTTAGGGTTAACAAAAGACCAAGACCCTCATCCCTAAGTCCACCGGCGTATATGCCGATGGAACCCTCAGATCCGGCGGATTCACCATGGAATCGCCGGAGGTTGCCGTGCGCCATCCATGGTGCGGGCCCTTGCTCATACACGGTTGCGCATCAACAACCGGTTCTTTCATCACCGGGAAAGGACGAGGGAGAAGAAGAAGGGGAGGAGGAAGGAACCGACCGTGTCGGTGAAGACGAAGTAACCGTCGTCCAACAAGACGGCAATATGCTAGTGGTGGCCGTCGCCGCCGGAGACAACCAATCGGTCGACCCGGACTCGGTGCCCGAGTCTCTACCACCGCGCCCAAAATACAAGCAAACTGCAAGGATCCGAATCGGGCCACTAGGACGCCCTACCGGACCCCTAACACCAAGAACAAGTGCAAAAGAAGATGAACAAAGGGCAACGGTTACCGGATCCGGCGACCAACCGACGAACCAACCGTCAAATCCTTCAGATTCAACCGCAACAAGCGAAGAGCCACAGCTCCGGAGCCCCAACAGGGGCCGAATCCTCAAGCGGTTCGCCCACCTAGCGAAACCAAGCAACTCGGGCCGACGCCCGGGGGCTTGGTCCTTCCCTAATCGGTCATGAGGACCAAGAGAGGGGGAGGCGGGGTGGGGGAAGGAGGAGGACCGGAGAAAGGTGCGGCGCTGCCGGCATCGCAAAGTACCGAGGCGGAAAGACCGAGGAGGAAGAAGGACCGAGTTCGAAGACTCGGGAAGCTGCGGCGCGTGGGGATGGACTGGGGTGTCGGCAACCCTACCCCCCCCCCCCCCCCTTCCCCCCATCTCTATACCCCATGGGCCGGCTGGGCCACATGGCTGGCTGGGCCGGATGGCTGAAAACAACCAAGTGGGCCAGGCCAAAAGGCCAAATGGGCCAAAGAAAAAGAGAGAAAAAAAACAAAAAATAGCCTACTGCGGCTGATGTTTATATGTACAGTTTTATTTGCTTTTAGTGTGTATTTGGCATTTAAATTCTGTAAATTTCAGTTTAGTATTGTAAAATGGATAATTATGATATTGTAATTGTACTTAGTCATTTTCCATTATGTGGAAATTGAATATATGGTTATTCAATGATGTATTAACCATAATTTTATGTGAGGCATGAAATTATGATTATTTCTTGCAAAATTCATCAAACTCATGGAGTTTACAGAGATGAATTACACATAAAATGATAAACTCATGGAGTTTATTTTACAACAACCATAATTATAAAACTAAACATGAAATTACAGATTTCATTTGATGTGAAATCAGAAATAACAACACATGATGTTGAATGAGTGTTGATCACTCAAATATCACAAGATCACTAATATACTAGTGTATGTCACAATATAACCTTGATTCTAATAAATCTTGGTTGAATATTGTAGGATAAATGGCTCGTGAATTTGAAGAGCTTGCTCTAGATGGGCATAATTATCCTACATGGGCGATGGACATCAAGATAAGCTTGAATCTTAGAGGGATTTCTGATGCATTACTTCCACCAGAAGAAAGACAACAACAGTTGCCTAACACATATATATACAATGCTTTGTATATATTAAGGAATCACATACACCCTGACTTGAAGGCAGAATATGTGCTGGAGGAAGAACCAAATGTTCTTTGGAGTGCTTTACAAAATAGATATGAACAGCAAAAGGCAGTAATCCTACCTGAGGCTAACCATGATTGGATACAATTACGCCTACAGGATTTCAAATCTGTTGGGGATTACAATCATGCTGTTCATAAAATTTGTGCTAAACTACGGTTTTGTGAGAAGGAACCAACTGATGAGGAGAAGATTGAGAAAACTCTCACCACTATGCTCCCATCAGACAGGGTCTTAAAGCACCAATACCGTGCTAGAAATTACCAACGTTACTCAGAACTCATACAAGACCTTCTACAAGCAGAGAAGCATGATGAACTCACTATGAGAAATCATCACCAACGTCCTGTTGGTGCTGCTCCACTGCCTGAGGTCAACTATGGTTCAAAGGGTAAAGGAAAGAAAGATGATTTTAAATCATCTAAAAATGTTGGTAAATTTAAGAAAAGTAAGAAAAATAAGCACAAGAAAAACAAACCCAAAGGACAGAAAAAGGGGAAAGGAAAGAAATCATACAAGTGCTACAGGTGTGGTGGTCCTAATCATATTGCAAAGAAATGCAAGACTCCCCAACACTTGGTTGATTTATATCAGAAATACATCAAAGAAGAAGAAAAAGCTAAAGGATCATATGAAGCACACTTTAATGATACATCTGATGAGGCTACTACTTCGGGAAAGGACCCCGATGAAGAAATTAAGCCATGTCCATCAAAGGATGATGACATTGACGACGAAGAAATGCTCATTGAATATAACAACGATGTGTATGGAGATCAAGAGTAGCTCCATTTGTCTTACTAGATTTTCGTTAATCTAGCGTCTATGTAAATATTAGTGATAATATGGATTGTGATATGTATTGTATATATAGTATGTAATATACTATGTAAATAGATATACCTATGTATATATGTGTTCTATACTAAATAAAGTTGTTATTTTGTATAGATCCTTGAAGTCAATCCAATGGAACAAGAAATGTGCCTTGTGGATAGTGGCACAACAAACACTATACTTAGAGAGACAAAGTATTTTCAAACTCTTACAAAGAGGACTGGGAATATTTTGACCATTGCAGGACATGATACAAACATAGTAGGCTCTGGACGTGCTACTATAGTCCTTCCAATGGCTACGCAAGTAACAATCGAGAATGCATTGTTGTATCCCGATTCTACTCGTACATTGCTAAGTTATAGAGATATAAGAATGAATGGGTTACATGTGAATACCCATGAAGAAAATAATGAGGAGTTTCTCCACATTATTAAGAAAAATGGTGATAGCTATGATATTCTAGAAAGAATGCCATGCTTACCATCTGGATTGTATTATACATACATACGACCTGTACCACATGTTTCATACAAGGTAATCTTACAAGATGTAGATGCATTCAAAACCTGGCATGAAAGACTTGGACATCCGGGTGTTGGAATGATGAGGAAGATTATTGGTAATAGTTATGATCATAATTTAAAGACAGCCAAAATGTCTAAATCTTCAGATTTTGTATGCACGGCATGTGCAACTGGAAAATTAATCTTAAAACCATCACCTCTTAAGATTAAAGTTGAACCACTTAAATTCCTTGAAAGAATTCAAGGAGATATTTGTGGACCTATAAGACCCTTATCGGGACCATTCAGGTACTTTATGGTTTTAATAGACGCATCTACTAGATGGTCACATGTGTGTCTTTTGTCCACACGAAACCATGCATTTGCTAAATTTATGACTCAAGTCATAAGATTAAAGGCAAATTATCCTGAACATAGATTGAAATCTGTAAGATTAGATAATGCTGCAGAATTTACTTCAAAAGCCTTCAATGATTATTGTATGGCTCAAGGAATTGAAGTGCAGCATTCAGTACCATATGTACATACTCAAAATGGTTTGGCTGAATCACTTATTAAGAGAATTAAGTTGATTGCAAGACCATTATTACATAACTGTAATTTACCTATTACATGTTGGGGTCATGCAGTTTTACATGCTGCAGACTTGATACAATTGCGACCAACTGCATATCATAGTGTTTCCGCACTACAGTTAGTACGTGGTAATGCTCCGAGTATTTCCCATCTGCGGAAATTTGGGTGCGCAGTATATGCACCAATTTCACCACCGCAGCGTACACAAATGGGTTCTCATAGAAAGATGGGTATTTATGTGGGATATCATTCTCCCTCAATTATAAAATACCTAGAACCCATGACTGGTGATTTATTCACAGCAAGATACGCTGACTGTATATTTAATGAGGATCATTTCCCGGCATTAGGGGGAGCATTTCAGAATAGTTCAGAATGCCAGGAAATAAATTGGGATGATAAATCCATAATATCCTCAGATCCACGTACACAAGAGACTGAACTACAGGTTCAGAGAATAATAAATTTGCAGAATGCTGCAAATAATTTGCCAGATGCATTCACAGATTATAGTGGAGTTATGAAATCTTGGAATCCCGCGGTAAATGCACCCGAACGAGTGGAGGTACCAATGAAAACCACTCTGACTCCTTCTACACGGAAGAGGGGGAGGGTAGAACCTAAAAAGAAAATTGCTAAAGAAAAGCAACCAAGAAAAGAGAAACCAAAAGCTCCAAGAAAACCTAAGAATGTGAGAAAACCAAGAGGTAAACAACCTCAAGTGAATGTGAATGATCCACAGTCTAGTTCTCAAGCGCGCAATATAAATGAGACTAGAGGATCGGAAAATCCCGACAATCTCGTATTGGGAAATCATGAGATGTCAAAAGGGATGGAAGAGATTTCCATTAATTATACTAGTTCAGGGGAAGTTTATAATCGTAGTACTACAATTGCAGACCTATGCTTCTCAACAATCATTGCTGAAAATTTCCAAGATGATCCAGAACCTAAGTCCATGGCAGAGTGTAAGACACGCTCAGACTGGAACAAATGGAAAGAGGCAATTGAAGTTGAGCTTAACTCGCTTAAGAAGAGAAGGGTATTTACTGAAGTAATACCTACACCTCCAAGAAACTTTCCTATAGGATTCAAGTGGGTTTTCGTTCGAAAAAGAAACGAAAATAATGAGGTGGTAAGATATAAAGCGAGGCTAGTTGCACAGGGTTTTACGCAGAGACCTGGAATTGATTTTAATGAAACTTACTCCCCAGTAATGAATGGAATAACATTTAGATATTTAATATCTCTGGCAATGCAAAAGCATCTATCAATGCAGTTGATGGATGTCGTGGCCGCGTATTTATACGGGTCATTAGATTCGGATATATACATGAAAGTTCCAGATGGAATTTCTGTGCCGAATAGAAATATAAATCACAATATGTATTGTGTTAAACTTGTTAAATCCTTGTATGGATTAAAACATTCAGGAAGAATGTGGTATAACAGACTAAAGGAATTCCTTATAAAAAGAGGATATTCAAATATGATGATTGTCCATGCGTGTTTATAAGAAAATCCAATACTGGTTTTTGTATAATATCAGTATATGTGGATGACCTAAATATCATTGGTCATGAAAAGGATATAAATGAAGCATGTAATCATCTTAAGAAAGAGTTCGAAATGAAAGATTTGGGTAAAACCAAATTCTGTTTAGGACTACAAATAGAACATCTGCAGAAGGGTATCTGTCGGTACCCTAAAAACCATACACCCCCTGAGGTTACAAAGATCTCAAGGGAAGGACATCTACTCAAGTTGAAGACCCTCGGGGGCCCACTCGCCAGACGTGACCGGACCCGCTTCTCCAACATGGTTAACCTCTAGGTTGCCACGTGTACTGTCAGACCAGAGCTATTACCCGCAAAGGTGAAGCTCCGGGCCAAGTACTGAAACGGCACCTCCGGAGGTAGCCCCTGACCGAGAGAAGCTCCGGACCTGACACGTAGCAGGCCGCCCCGGAGCTTCCCGCTTCCCACGAGCAAGCTCCGGAGCTGCCACGTGTCCATACGTCGGAGCTGGCCACTTTAAACCCCCGGGAGACGTTGTAACGACTCCGGATCTCCAAAGGACAGCCGCGGACTTCAAGACCCGATTAATTATCGTTAATTCCACATTAATGATATTTAATCGGATGATCTTAACACCTGTAACGGCACTGTCGGAGCTGTTACAGGGTTATTAACAACAATTAATCTTGTGTATCAATGCCAATAACCGCCAGGGCCACATGTCGGGCCAGGCTGACTTGTAACGGTTTGTCCTTGTACTATAAAAGGACAAACCGTCGATACACGAAGGAGGACTCTCGAACACTCTGAAGCTCACAAGTGAATACAACGCACACACACACCCGTGGAGTAGGGTATTACGCTCAGGCGGCCCGAACCACGTAAACCACCGTGTCACTCGTGTCCAAATCGCATTTCACTTTCTTAGATCTCCGCGCGCCCAAACCGAACCACAAACTCCTTCAAACACTTTCATAGTGTCAGGGGATCTGCCGACTCCAACAGTCGACAGTTGGCGCGCCAGGTAGGGGCGCCTGAGATCTTCAAGAATGGTGAATTCTGCGGCTGGATCATCCAACGGGCAACCTGCTGCTCAGGCTGTCGGAGGCAATCCCTCCAACATGCAACCACTGGCAGGAGCCTAAGTTCCAGCGGGAGTCACACTCCCACCACCACCATCTTCTCCGGCAAGACATGCCGGACGACATGATGGTGCACCGGCGTCACATTCTGCGCCGGCAAGTCGTGACAACCCAGAACACGCGCTCCATGCAGCGCGTGCTCTCCTTCAGCGACCACCACCTCCGGACGCATCTCAAGGTGCCATGGAGCAATGGAGAGCTGATATTGAGCATTTGGTCGCAGCAGCGGCCGAACGCCTCAACAATCAGGGTCCACCTCCTTCAGGGCGGGCCCCGTCGCAGCGACGAACGTTGTCTGGAAGACTTGGTCCACATGTCTCCAACAACCGGAGGAGAGCTGCGTCACAGCAAGTGACGTCGTTGCCCTCTGGAGCACGACGTGCACATACTGCATCTCGGCTTTCGACACACGACCTCCGGGCGGAGCTTGATCGCCGATACCGCCAACAGGATGGCCGTGTCCACATCGAGCGAGCTCGAGAAAGACGAGATGCTCAAGACCTTTCTACTCTGGAAGGAGTAGGAGGAGGCTGTTCCGCCCTAGCCATGCACCTGCGCATGGTTAGATGGCCACAGAAGTTCCGGCCACACTTACCGGAAAAATTCGACGGGACTGTTAATCCCGTGGAATTTCTACAGATATACTCCACTGCGATTCTAGCAGCTGGAGGAAACGAGGCCGTAATGGCCAATTACTTTCCAGTGGCCTTAACTGGGACCGCCAGGTCCTGGTTTATGAGCCTTCCACCCAACTCTATCGACAGTTGGGAGGAGCTGTGCCGTCAGTTCACTGCCAATTTCGGGAGTTCATACACCCGTCCAGGCACTGAACTGGACCTTTTTGCGGTTGTGCAAAAAGGAGGAGAATATTTGCGGTCATTCATCCAGAGATTCTCTCAGGTACGTAACACAATCCCTTCTATCTCAAGCGCTTCTGTCATTGTGGCATTCAGACAGGGTGTACGAGACAAGAAGATGTTGGAGAAGCTGGCGATCAAAGAGATCACCAGCGTCACGGAGCTCTTCAGCCTGGCTGACAAATGTGCCAGAGCTGCGGAGGGACGTGAAATGCACTCCAAACCAGCCCTGGAGGATCATAAAAAATCCTCCAAAGAAGAAGCCGCTACCTCCGGGAGTGGCAAGAAAAAAAAGAAGACCAACGGCAAGAAGAAGCCGTCGGCCGGCACATCCAACGTTGCAGCCGCTGCAACTCCTGGTGGCCGGGGGCCACGCCCCGAGAAGCGATCTCGACCATCTTCCGAAGACGGTGGCAAATCCAAGATGTGGTGCCCCATTCACAAAACGGGCAGCCACAGACTGGAGGACTGCCGGGAGGTCCAAAACCTTGTCGGGCGCTACCACAAGCGCCGGGAAGGGTCTCCCTTCCGTCAGAGGGAGGGAAAACAAAAGGTCGATGAAGCTCCGGCTGAAGAGGAGTTAGGGTTTCAAGACCCCAAAAAGGTCTTGAAAGCCGTCTACACCTCCGTCGACGATGATTCCGACGTCTCCGACAACGAGCGTCGAAAAACCATGAACACCATCTTTGGTGGAACATGGGACATCACCTCTCGTCGCGTCATTAAGACTATGCGACGGGATATGGCTGCTGTAGCTCCTACAGCTAGACCGGAGCCACATCGGAAGTGGATGGACATACCCATCACTTTTGATGCTTCGGACTGTCCTCAAAGCATGGTCGGAGCTGGTCAGCTACCCTTGATGGTATCTCCCACCATCAACAACATCCAGCTCCATCATGTCCTGGTAGACGGAGGTTCGGGGCTTAATCTCATCAGCTTCGAAGCTTTCACTAAGCTTCAGCTTCGACCTTCGGACCTCCAGCCCTCTCGACCTTTCTCCGGAGTAGGTCCGGGGGCCATAACCCCACTCGGAGCTATTACTCTCCCTGTTACCTTCGGGACCCGGGAGAAGTATCGCACCGAAAAGTTGATCTTCGACGTCGCTCAGATCAACTTACCATTCAATGCCATTTTGGGTAGACCTGCCTTGTACAAATTCATGGCAGCTGCTCATTATGGATACCTGGTGTTGAAGATGCCAACACCAGTAGGCGTTCTCTAGATCCGCGGAGATCGCACTGCCGGAGTAACTGCTCTGGAGGAACTCCATGCACTCACCACAGCGCAAGAGGAGGACTTCAGACAGAAGCAAGCTCCACAACCTCCGAGCATTCGTCAACGAGGCTCGACCTCTGCACCCCGTGTGCATCCAAGCGGCGACACCGACATTCCCGTCAAAGTCGTCCAAATTGGTTCCGATGTCACTCAAACTACCCGCATATCGGGTGGCTTGAACGACAAATAGGAACTCGCGCTCATCACTTTCCTCCGGGCTAACGTTGACGTGTTTGCCTGGCAACCGTCACAAATGCCTGGGATCCCCAGGGAAGTGATTGAGCACAACCTGAAGATTTACCCCGACGCTCGGCCTGTACACCAGAAAACTCGGAAGCAATCTGTAGAGCGACAGAACTTCATCCGACAAGAAGTGAAGAAGTTGCTCGAGGCCGGATTCATCCGAGAAGTCTACCATCCAAAATGGCTGGCAAACCCAGTCGTTGTGCCTAAGGCCGGCGGGAAACTTCGGATGTGCATCGACTACACCACACTGAATAAGGCATGTCCAAAAGATCCATTCCCACTACCTAGAATAGACCAGATAGTGGATTCCACCTCCGGGTGTGAGTTGCTGTGTTTTCTAGACGCATATTCAGGATATCATCAAATCCGGATGTCTAGGGAAGATGAAGAACATACTTCATTCATCACAGTGGATGGATTGTATTGTTACACAGCCATGCCTTTTGGTCTCAAGAATGCAGCTTCAACTTTTGTACGAGCTATGTACAAAACTTTCGAAGAACTCATCAGAGACATAGTGGAAGTGTACGTCGATGACATCGTAGTTAAAGTCAAGAACAAGGAGTCCCTCTTGGACACCTTACAGGCTGTCTTCGACAAGCTGTGGGCCACCCGCACGAAGCTAAACCCAGACAAGTGCGTCTTCGGGGTTAGTTCCGGAAAGCTTCTTGGTTTCCTGGTAAGTCACCGGGGCATAGAGGCTAATCCGGCGAAGATAAAAGCCATCGAAGACATGCGGCCACCAACCCGCATCAAAGACGTCCAAAAATTAACTGGATGTCTAGCAGCCCTTAGCCGGTTCATTTCAAGACTGGCGGAAAGGGCACTTCCCTTCTTCAAGTTACTGAGGAAGTCCGGACCATTCCAATGGTCTGAAGAAGCAGAGAAGGCATTTCAGGAGCTGAAACAGTTCCTCACCACCCTACCAGTCTTGGTAGCTCCGAACCCTGGTGAGCCTTTATTGCTTTACATTTCAGCAGCTGACGAAGTCGTCAGTATGGTTCTGGTTGCGGAGAGACCGGAACTACCCAATACTCAGGAATCTAGATCCCTTCGGGAGGATCCGGAGGTTCCTGAAAGCGGGTCTGGGTCCCAGCTCCCAGACTTGAACCCTCAAGAAGCCGCTTCAGAGGACCCGGATCCTTCTGATAGGATCCAGGTCATTCCTGAAGAAGCTCCGGGTTCCTCCACCCAGAACCCGGAGGTCCCCGAAGATAGTCTGGACCCCTCTAACAGGGTCCAGATCAATGAAGAGGAAGTTCCGGACCCCTCCGGGAGGGTCCAGACCATTCAACGCCCAGTATACTTCATTAGTGAAGTGTTACATGATGCTAAGACTCAATACCTAGAGGTGCATAAGCTGCTCTACGCAGTTCTTATTGCCTCAAGGAAGCTTCGACACTATTTCCAAGCTCACAAAGTCTCGGTGGTAACCTCATATCCACTTCGAGCGATCCTGCATAATCCCAATTCAACTGGGAATATAGCGAAGTGGGCAGCGGAACTGGCTGAATTCGACCTTGAATTCATTCCAAGACAAGCAATCAAGAGTCAAGCGTTGGCAGATTTCGTGGCAGAATGGACTCCCTCTCCATTAAACCCTGGGGGCCCCAGCGAGCAGAAGACGGAACCACAAGTTCCGGCCTTCACTAAGCCTCACTGGACCCTTTACTTCGACGGCTCCATGCAGAAGCAGGGAGCCGGAGCTGGAATCCTTCTCCTCGCACCAACCGGGGAGAAGGTAAAATACATGGTGCACCTTGACTTCAAGGCAACCAACAACATGGCGGAGTACGAAGCACTCATATATGGATTGAAGGTGGCACTATCATATGGTGTCAAACAGTTGCTGGTCAAAGGAGATTCACAACTTGTCATCAAACAGGTGAAGGGTGAATGCTCCTGCAATAATCTCCAGCTGGCTGCTTATCTCCTTGAAGTCCAGAGGCTTCAGAAGGACTTCGAAGTCCTAGACCTTCACCATGTTCAGCGTGCTCACAACGCTGAAGCTGACGAACTCTCGACCAAGGCGTCAACCGGAGCTCCGGCTCCAGATGGAACCTTTGTCCGGAGGTTGTCAAAACCCACAGTTCAGCCTGCCGAACTGAACGAAGGGGGCGAGATCAGCATCCCGAAGCTGACGGTCCCGATGGCCCTGTTACCATGGCAGCCATCAAGGGTCGTAGGTGCCGCCGGAAGCTCCGAGCAACCCAGCACGCAAGACTCAAATGCTCAAGTCAGTTCCGATGCATGGATCTCGGAGATCCGGAACTACTTGAAAGACAACATCCTTCCTGATGACGATGATGTATCCGCTGACCGGGTAGTCAGATTGGCTAAAAGATACACGTTGGTAGAAGGGGATCTCTACCGGCGCGGTGCCAACGGCATCCTAATGCGGTGCATCACAAGGGAAGAAGGCTGCGAGCTCCTCGCATAAATCCATGGAGGTGAGTGTGGGAACCACGCGTCTTCCCGCACGCTGGTCGGAAAAGCCTTTCGGCACGGCTTCTACTGGCCTACAGCGCTCCAGGATGCTACTGAGCTAGTGAAGAAATGCAAAGCATGTCAATTTCATGCAAAGCAAATTCATACACCTGCTCAGTCCTTACAAATGATACCTCCTACATGGCCTTTTGCTGTGTGGGGGATGGACATCTTGGGACCCTTCCCAAGAGCCGTCGGAGGTTACAAGTTCCTGTATGTCGCCATCGACAAGTTCACCAAGTGGCCGGAAGCTACTCCTGTTGTGACGATCAACAAACAATCTGCAATCAATTTTCTACAATCTATCGTGAGCAGATTCGGAGTCCCAAACAAGATCATCACTGATAATGGGACTCAATTCACAAGCTCCGCATTTCAAGGATATTGCGAAGACCTCGGCATACAAGTTTGCTACGCTTCCGTAGCTCATCCTGCCAGCAATGGGCAAGCCGAGAGAGCGAACGCAGAGATCCTTAAAGGACTAAAAACGCGCACTTATGAGCGTTTGAAAAAGCACGGAGCTAATTGGATCGAAGAGCTTCCGCCCACTCTATGGGCTAGCAGGACTTCTCCAAGTCGGGCAACAGGAGAAACACCCTTCTTCCTGGTGTACGGAGCAGAAGCGATCCTTCCTCCGGAAATCACCTTGGGTTCCCTCCGAGTCCGGACCTTCGACGAAGCCGCGCAGGACCAGCTCCGGCGTGAAGACCTAGACCTCCTCGAGGAGGGAAGGTGCCAAGCAGCTGTTCGGAATGCCTGATACCGCCAAGCTCTACGGCGCTATCATCAGCGGCATGTACACAACCGACAGCTCGAGGAAGGCGATCTGGTGCTACGGAGAATACTATCCAGAGAAGGGCAAAACAAACTCTCCCCCGGCTGGGAAGGGCCCTTCCGAGTGATCAAAGTATCCCGTCCCGGAAGCGTTCGCTTGGCTGCCGAGGATGGGACACCTCTCCCAAATCCTTGGAACATCGAGCACCTCCGTAAGTTCTACACTTAATTCCACGGAGGTGAGTCTTAAGTAACTTGAAGTGTATGTTATAGAGTCATTGTACAGAGTCGGGTAGTTCCTCCGGGAGAGCAGCCGGACCTTTCCCGAAAGGTTTGGAAAGCTCATGCAACACTTGATACAGTCTCCGGACTAGAAGTGTAGCTAATTACCCTGGGTTAAACGAGAAACCGAACACACTTAGCTTGGTTTCGTACCCTAAGAGTGTACTTGTTTCCCCTGTACCCCGGACCTATAATGAAAGACATCTTCATGTGAAATAGACTCCACGTGCATTCATTTTTGCATAAGGCTCGACATTTTTATTTTTCTCTTTCTTGTCTATAACAGAAACGTGCAATTCTTAAGAAATTCTAGTTAGACCGATTTACGTACGATTCGAGATGAATTGTCGGATTTTTTAGATTTAAATATCATCTGTGGCCAACTCGCCTGAAAGCCGCCAAGCCATTCTAGGGCCGGAGTGTGCTATCGACTTAGCCTGGTCAAGCACCCTAAGTACGCCACTCTACCTACATCCCGGCAGGCCAAAGTAAGGTGGGTCCATGGACAATTGGATCTAAAAGAAAAGACAATTCATCCAATTATACTAAAAATCGTGTTCAACTTGAAATTCTCTTGAGAACCGTAAGCCACGACGAAGTTATAGATAAGGAACGAATTTTACTGTTTTTCTTGGCTTAAGTGTGCAGGAAAAATAAACCCGATATTGATGGAGAAAAACCGGAGTTAACCAAGCTCCGACTCCCACCGGCGTTAACTTAAAGATGGTGAGAAGACTCTATCACTAGAGTCTGTTGCCAGCAAGCCAGGCGTGGCAAGGGTCATTGCCGGAGCTACTAAGCTCCGACACCTTGAAGTATTAACTATCGACACTCAACGTGTTGGTAGAGGCTCCTGCCGGAGCTACTAAGCTCCGACGATGGACAATGCCGGAGCTTCTAAGCTCCGACGACTTCAAGGGACCTTCACTATCGAAAACTTCGGACCTAAACTACACGAGTTCGAAGCAAATTTGTCTTCAACAAAACTCAACATCCTTTTGGTACATGTCCACAATCAAATTGTGCACATCTACCAGGGGGCCAAGTGAAGACAAAGATGTTGAAGACAAAAAATGAAATTCATGAAAAATTGGGGATTTCATTTCATTTGAAGACCAGAGATTACATCTGGGGACAAAGGATTACAAAATTGAGGAAGAAGAGAAGATACAAATAAAGGCTAAGAAAGATAGTCCTAGACCCTATGGAAGAACTCAGCGACCTTCTGGGCGACCTCCGACACGCTGGCTCGGGTAGCTTCGCCTTCTCCTTCAACGGGGCCTTCAAGCACCGGGTCCAGAGGAAATCGAGGGTTCCGGCTAGTGTAGCACGTCAACACATATTCTGTGACGTTCCTAGCCAGGGATTGCCCCTCGACCTCCAACTGGTCCGCGATGACGTCGCCCACCTTGGAGAGCTTGCTGCCCGCAGCGCCCAATGCTTGCAGCGCAAGGTCCGGCTCCGGCTCCGGATCGTCCGGAAGCACGGGGCTGAAACCCATCGGCGCTAGCGCATCGTCGGCCTTGCTCAGGAACTCCCAAATTTGCAGGGAGTCCGTCTTCCTCAGGCCCTTCATCTCTTCCAAGGACCTCCGGGCCGCCGCCAGCTCCGAATTCTCACGGGAGAGTCGCTCAACTTCTTTGGCGTTTTGCTGAATCTTCGCAGCAACCCGCTTTTCGAGTCTTCCGAGCTCCTCCTCCCGGAGGTGGATCTTGTTCCGGCGGTCGACCAGGTCTTTCTCCCTAGCCTCTATTTTCTTCTCCCGGGCGACGAGGGCACACTCATACTCGTAGAGTTCCTGCCCTCGCACCCAGGTCTTCTCCTCCTCCTCGAGGCAGCGCTCTTCCAATTTTTTAGCGCGCTCCTCGATACCTTTGTCCGCCAGAGCTGTCTTCTCAGCGAGCTCTTCTTCACGTCGCAAGACGTCATCCCGTAGCTCCAGGAGTTTTTGCTCCTCATCCTCGAGCCGCTTTTCCCTTCCCTCAAGTGCCTCTCGGCGCTTGATGAGTGCGGTACTGATGGCTTCGAGTTGATCGAACCGAGCGTTGGCCGCATCATTGGCAGCCTTAGCTTGGTCATGGTACTCCCGGGATTGGGCGTCGAGGTTGTGAGTCATGCTCTCCCTCTCGTCCAGCATCTCACCCCAGAGCTCCAGGCGGACCTTCTCCCGCCTGATCCATTCCTTGTCCTCAGCAATCCTCGATTGCGCCAGCTTGGTCTCGAATTGGAGTCTATTACGCCACCTCCTAAGGGTTTGGCGCTCCTCTTCAAGAACCTTGCTGTCGTGGAAGAAGGCTAGTTGGACTTGGCGCAGACTGGAGCAAGCGTTGTCGATGGACATCGACAGCGAGATGGGCTCCGGACCTTCTGGGGTCTCCTCCGCTGGTTCCAGCGGGTCTTCATTTACAAAAATTGGGTCCCACTCTGCGAGAGCGGAACCCTGAGCTTCCAAGGCACTAGGGCCCTCCTCCGGGATGGCCTCAGTCGCCACCGAAGAAGGTCCCGGCACCAAATCCTCATTCGCCCCCTCAGGCTGGGGGCCGGCGACTTCGTTCAGGCACTCTGGCTCCGCCACGGGTACCATTGACGTCGTCGCCTCCAATGGCTCCGGCCGGGACGCTTCTTCTGAGGGAGGCTCAAGCTCCCTCGCCTCTTCAACCACCGGCTCTACAGCCGGCGCCTCCACCATCACCGGCTCTGCAGCCGGCGCTCCAATAACTACCGGCTCTGCGACCGGAGCTTCAGAAGTAACCGGCTCAATTGCCGGAACCACTTCAACTTCCGGCTCGCACGCCGGGGCTTCAGCTACCTCCGGCTCGACCGCCGGGGCTTCAGCACTTTCCGGCTCTGAAGCCGGGATCGCTACTTCCTCCGGCTCGACAGCCGGAGCATCTACTTCTGCAGCACAAGGGCCCGGAGCTTCAACCTCCGGAGCAGGTGCCGCTGGCGCATCTTCAATCCCGTGGTCCGGCGCTACCACGGGAACTTCTGGAGACGAGTCGAGGTCCATGACCACGACAGCCGGCGCCGGAGCTGTTGCAGCCTCCGCCTGGGGCGGCACCGGAGCTGGAGCAGAAGCCCTCGTAGCCTCAGACACTGTGGCTGAGGGCGGAGCTTCACTCCCTTTCTTGGGAATGCTGCAGATGAAGAATGAAGAAATTGAGCAAACAGATACTATAATTAAAAGTTAATAGAGGTAAGCAAGAGAAATTACCTTGGGAGGCTCACGCACCAGCTTGCGCGGAACCTCTTTCCCGGACGTTCCGAGCTGGCCACGGTCGGCGTAGGAGCTCCGGGAGGACTCCCAGGACTTGCCGTAGCCGCGGGCGTTTCCCGGGTCGGAGCTCTCCTAGACCGGGAGGAACTCCTAGACCTGGAGGCCCTCACCGCTTCTCGAACCGGAGTCGCTTGTCCGGAGCTAGCACCTCCGGAGGGACCCATCAAGGGAACAGCCGCACTCCGGGAGGATCCCACCGCCGGAACAGTAGCACTCCGAAAGGACCCCACCACGGGGACAGACGCTACAGCGGCGGAGGATCTTCCCTCCTGAGGACGGGGAACTGGCGGGGAAGTAGCGAGCCCAACGGACCTTCCGTCAGCATGTCGCAGCTTCCTCTTCCGGCTCTCTGGCTCCTCCGCCAGCTCCTTGCCCTTGCCGGTGACTTCAGCTCTTGGCTGAGAGACAGGGGCGGAGCCGCCTTCCGACAACCCGGGGATCGCCAACTGGGCGGTCGATCTTCTCTCGACGACGCCAAGGTCGTCAAGCGCGGGCATCTTCCGCCGGAGCTCCCTGCTGAACTCAACTTCCACGTTCAGGGGGAGGAAAGCCGGTGGCGGAGTCAAGTACTCTCCGTCTACATCGATGCCGTGCTGGAATTTCTTGAGGTGAAACTCCAAGGACTTCCCCACCATGTTGGACTTCAACCCGGTCTCAACCCGGTCTTCGTCCATCACGCTGTTGAGGGCCCAGGCGAGCTTCTCCCTCCTCTTCAGCGGCGCCCACCTGTTGGACAGGAAGTTGCAGAACACCACCTGGGGAGTCAATCCTCCCTCCACACATTGGCGGATCCTGGACAGGACGGGGTCGAAAGCTGCCGCCAGCACCGGAACTTCGCTCCACACCGACGTGTCAATGCCGGGCAGACCGTCTGGCAGCTCCCACCGCTCGTGCTCCTCCACCCGGACGACTACCCAATCTTTCTTCCAGTCATCCCACTTCCCGGAAGGGAACGACCGGAGGTACTTGAACGGGCACTTCTTGCGCTTCACAAAGTAGTAGAAGCCAAGGTACTCGTCACTTCGGCCGGTGGTTTGGACGGTGAAGAAGGTGCGGAAGAGCTCGATGCAGGGAGGGATGCCCACCCACATCTCGCAGAAGTGGACAAAGATGGACACAAGGAGGAGGGAGTGAGGGCCAAGGTGGTATAGCTGCAGACCATAGAAGTCCAGCAGCATCAAGAAGAAGGAGGAAAACGGTGGGATCAGCCCCACCATGGCGTACGATGAAAAGTACACCATTTCGCCGGAGTGCTCCTTTTTAAAGGGAAGCTCCCCGCCGGCGCGGACTGAACGGTTGAAGAAGTCCGACGACCACCCCATGAGGGCTCGGACCTTCTTCAGATCGCTCTCCGTCTTCAAACGACTCTCACGCAGACCCAACTCCATCGCAGCACAGCTAGGCGAGAGAAGAGAAGCAAAGCACGAGTTGGGAGTTTGAGCGCAAGAACAGATGGAAAGCGTAAAGAACTCCCGACGGTGCGCTTTCCTTCTTAAGTAAGCCCTCGCAACGCTTGGATGGAAACTGCAGGGGAGTCAAGCATACTACTCAAGAATTCGACCCAGCCGATGACAAGAGGGCCCGGGACCACCCCGACGATCAAGTCGAGGCTCTTACCCAGGCGAACAGTTGTCATCACGAGGCGGGAAACCCAAAGGCGGCGGACTGACAAGGCGCGCGGAACCGATACGGTTTTCGTATCGGGAACCGACGACCTTCAATTGCGAGAGATCCGCACGTCAAAGATCTTATCTGCCGCCTGAGGTGCGCCACGCGTCAGGACTTAACCGTAAAGCCCCACCAAAGGCACCTCCGAAGACCCTTGAAGACCCAGTTCAAGAGTCGCAAGTGTGGACCCACCTCCGGCGGAATGACTTCATCCCGTTAGCCTTCCCCGGAGGTAGGTCCAGGGGGCCACTGTCGGTACCCTAAAAACCATACACCCCCTGAGGTTACAAAGATCTCAAGGGAAGGACATCTACTCAAGTTGAAGACCCTCGGGGGCCCACTCGCCAGACGTGACCGGACCCGCTTCTCCAACATGGTTAACCTCTAGGTTGCCACGTGTACTGTCAGACCAGAGCTATTACCCGCAAAGGTGAAGCTCCGGGCCAAGTACTGAAACGGCACCTCCGGAGGTAGCCCCTGACCGAGAGAAGCTCCGGACCTGACACGTAGCAGGCCGCCCCGGAGCTTCCCGCTTCCCACGAGCAAGCTCCAGAGCTGCCACGTGTCCATACGTCGGAGCTGGCCACTTTAAACCCCCGGGAGACGTTGTAACGGCTCCGGATCTCCAAAGGACAGCTGCGGACTTCAAGACCCGATTAATTATCGTTAATTCCACATTAATGATATTTAATCGGATGATCTTAACACCTGTAACGGCACTGTCGGAGCCGTTACAGGGTTATTAACAACAATTAATCTTGTGTATCAATGCCAATAACCGCCAGGGCCACATGTCGGGCCAGGCTGACTTGTAACGGTTTGTCCTTGTACTATAAAAGGACAAACCGTCGATACACGAAGGAGGACTCTCGAACACTCTGAAGCTCACAAGTGAATACAACGCACACACACACCCGTGGAGTAGGGTATTACGCTCAGGCGGCCCGAACCACGTAAACCACCGTGTCACTCGTGTCCAAATCGCATTTCACTTTCTTAGATCTCCGCGCGCCCAAACCGAACCACAAACTCCTTCAAACACTTTCATAGTGTGAGGGGATCTGCCGACTCCAACAGTCGACAATATCCTTCTGCATCAGTCTGCTTATGTCAAGAAAGTATTGGAAAAATTCAATATGGACAAAGCATACCCCCAAAGAACTCCAATAATAGTTCGTGCCTTAGAAAAGGATAAAGATCTATTTAGGCCGAAACAAGAGGATGAAGCAGTATTGGGAGCAGAATACCCATACCTTAGTGCGATTGGTGCATTAATGTATCTAGCAAACAATACGAGACCCGACATTTCGTTTGCAGTGAATTGTCTTGCTAGACACAGTTCAGCACCAACTATGCGTCATTGGAAAGGAGTTAAAAATATCATGAGATATTTAAATGGCACAATAGATCTTGGTTTATTCTACCAAAGAAGACAAGAATCTGATTTACTCGGATATACCGATGCAGGATATTTATCTGATCCACATAATGGTAGATCACAAACGGGTTTTGTGTTTTTACACAATAGGACTGCTATATCATGGAAGTCATCAAAACAGACTTTAATAGCTACGTCCACAAATCACTCAGAAATAATAGCACTATACGAAGCATCAAGAGAATGTGCATGGTTACGAAGAGTGATTAACCACATAGAAACTTCATGTGGTATAGGTGAAATGAAGTCACCTACGATTATCTATGAAGATAATGCAGCTTGTGTTGCTCAGATGCAAACAGGATACATAAAGACTAATTACACGAAACATATCTCTCCAAAATTGTTTTATCCATATGAGTTACAACAACATGGAGAAATATGTGTAACCAAAACGAAGTCTTGCGATAATCTTGCAGATTTGTTCACAAAGTCATTACCACTAGCCATATTTGACAAATGTGTCAAAGGTATTGGAATGAGAAGACATAGAGATTTGCAGGGTTTAGGGGGAGAACCTCTGTAAAGTATCCTAATTAAAGGCATCACATTATACTCTTTCTCCCTTTATGAGTTTTTATAGAATTTCTCATTGAAAGGTTTTTAACGAGGCAATGTGCACACAAGAATATGTCTGTCTCTCTATTTTTTCCCAAAGGGTTTTTGAAGGAGACATATAGACATGGAATATAATATAACTCATGATAATGGGCATCAACTGTCCAAGGGGGAGTGTTAAGAAACTGTTACAACACAAGAGTTACAAGTGTGAACAGTAGATGTCGTCGGCGGTTGCTCCTCCAACAGACGCGACGCCGTCGGCGGTTTCCTCCCTCACAACCATTGAACATGTATATAAGTCCCAGAATGAGTAATGAATAATACACAAGTTTCATTTGCAAACTATTGTCTACTTTACTTTTAAGTACTCTAGATTTTCAACAGGGGAGTCGAGTCTGGCCAGCTCGGTTGAGACCGAGCTGCGCCCACTCGGGTTTGAGCGCTGCTCGCCCCAGGTGTCCACCTCCTTCTTAAATCAGCACCGTTGGCTGTCTGAACTAGCTGGCTTTTGAAAAAAAAAGTCTACAATAGTTAGGTTTGCTACATCATAATATAAGTTTGCTACATTAACATGAGTGAAAGTACCTGGATCTCTATCCAACTACACCATTGTCACTACAGGAAAAGCGATCATTTGCGACGGCTATATTTATTTGCGACGGCCAGCCGTCGCAAATAGAGTAAATTGCGACGGCCCGCATCTGGCCGTCACAAATAACACGGCCGTAACAAATAAAAGCTTATTTGCGACGGCCAACCACATAGCCGTCGCAAATAAACGCTTATTTGCGACGGCCAACCCTAATACCGTCGCAAATAAGGCAGCCATCGCAAATAAGTTTTTATTTGCGACGGCTGCTAAAAGGGCCGTCGCAAGTAACGTTAATTGCGACGGCCACGTGGCCGGGCCATCGCAATTTAAAGAGCCGTCGCAAATAAGGGCCTTCATCCCGACCCGACTCTTCTTTCTCGTTCACTCCCGACTCATTGCCCCCGCCTCCCCGCGCCGCCGCCGCCCTCCGCCTCCCCGCGCCGCCGCCACCCTCCGCCTCCCCGCCCCGCCGCTCGAGCGCGCCCCGCCGCCGCCGCCCGAGCGCGCTACGCCGCCGCCGTAGTGCGCCCCGTCGCCGCCGCCCGAGCGCCCCGGCGGCCCCGGCCTCCTCGCCGCCCGAGGCCCGGCCTCCTCGCCGCCCAAGCGCCCCAGCGGCCCCGGCCTCCCCGTCGTCGCCGCCCGCGCGCCCCGGCGACCTCGCCGCCATCGCACCCCGGCCTCCCTGCCGTCCGCGCACCCCGGCCTCCTCGTCGTCGCCGATCGTCAAGTAACCCCCTTGTTTAGTTGTTAATGATGTTGATTATGCAAATTTGTTGTGGATTTCTTGATATTTGATGTGGATTGTTCAATCTTCGAATGATTGTTGATCGAATGAGTAGAAATTGTTGCTCGATCTTGATGTTAATTATGCTTAGTTGTTAATTATGTTGGTTATACAAATTTGTTGATAATGTTGTTGATTATGTAGATGTTAAGCATGTTTATGTTTTGCTTTAGTATTCTTAATGTTTATGTTCATTGCTGCTTATCGTTATTGAATTAAGTTATTAAATGTTCAAATTTTGATTAATTGTTATGTTTCTTTTAGCATGTTTAATGTTCTTTATATATATAAATATATAAATATAAATATGTATATATATATACATAAGCGGGTTAAAACGATAATGTATCAGAAGAAATATCAAAAGAGAGAGGAGATATTCTACGCCATAAGGCCTGCGGCGAGCATGACAGCGGCGAGACCGAAGCCGGTGGCGGTGGTCTTGGTAGCGGCAGAGGATCCTCCGGAAGGCGTGGACGGCAGCGGGGGAGAGGCTCCGGGAGCGAGGGCTGGTGGCCGTGCAGGTACCCACCGATCTGATCACCGGGGAGGAACCTCTTGGAGGCGACCCAGTTGGCGTAGTTGGTCTGCAGGTCCCAGGAGCCGCTCAGCTCGCCGACGTTGTACGTTGCCGCCGACGCCATGCCGAACACGGCCACGACCATGAAGGCCACGACTGCAAGTGCAAGAGCTCTCGCCATGGCAACTGCTGCCTTCGTTCTAGCTGGAAGGGGCGATCGAGCAGAGCTGCTACCCGGTCAAAACCTAGCTTGTGGTAGAGCTTTTGTTGCAGAAAGCTAGAAGGTCGTTGTGTATGCTTGGCTTGTTGATCTTTCGAGTTGGGTTTGCGTGCATATATATAGACACAATTATCGTGAACGGCCCTGACTATGAAACTTTCAACTCTGACCCACTTTTCTCCTCACTCTCGTTCTCTTTCCTCATTCGTAAATGATTTATAAATGAACATGAGCAACGTAATCTATAGCAATTGATTACCCGTTTCGGATCGGCACGTCTCACATGCCATTGGCATGTGAGACGTGCAGGTTCGGAATTGTCCCTTTTTGGACAGCCTCGGAGTGACCGAGGGGGCGTGGCTTGTGACGAGATGCGGGTCCGGATTTGGACGAGATTTCGGTGGCGTAACCCTGTTGTTCTCTGCTGCACCATTTTCGGGCGTGCAGTGGAGAACAGCGGGGTTATGCTGCCGAAATTTCGTTCGAATCCGGATCACGCGTCTCGTCATGAGCACGCTCCGCTCGGTCACTCTTGGGTGGGTTTAGGATCTATCTGCCTAGGTTGTAGGGCCGTGACATAACACAACAATACAGTAACGACAATTTCTTTCGCATTAAACTGCAGAGTCAAACATGGGTGAAGACCGCAGTTGGATGTATACTGGCTGGAAGAGCAGAAATGGTGGTCACTCCGATGAGTGGTTTATCAAGTTAGATCAATTTTTGGATCGAGCATTTTCGTTGTCAATGGAAGATATGGTGCGGTGCCCATGTACAAAATGCCGGAACACTAAGTTTTTGAGAAGATTGGAGCTTTCGTTTCACTTATGTCGAAACAGTTTCACTCCACAATATGAAGTGTGGACCTTCCACGGCGAGACTAATTCTCGAGTCATAGCCGAAGTGGATGAGGATGATGATATAACAGAAGTTGATAGGATGGATGAGATGTTAGAAGCTCTTGAAGTGGAGGATCCTCTTACAAATGAGGCAGAGAAGTTCTTCGAGGAGCTGAAGAAATCACAAGAGCCGTTGCATGAACACACGGCTGTGACCGTACTTGCTTCCTTGACCAGATTTATGGCAATTAAGTCCAAGTACTTTTTTTCCATCAACTGCTATAATGATCTCATGGAATTGATCTGCGATATCCTTCCACAACCTCACAAAGCGCCACCAGATATGTATCAGTCAAAGATCAAGATATCTGGTCTCGGTATGAAGTATGAGAAAATTGATGTGTGCCCAGACAACTGCATGCTATTCTGGAAAGAGCACGCCAATGAGAAGATGTGCTTGAAATGTGGTAAATCGAGGTATGTCGAAGTTGTTAATGACGATGGCGATAATGTGATGACATATGTCGCACATAAGCAGCTTCGTTACTTGCCTGTGACACCTCGGTTGAAGCGGATGTTTCTTTCAAAAAGAACCGCAAGATACATGAGATGGCACAAAGAAGGTAAACGTGAGAACAAAGAATTCTTGACGCATCCATCCGACGGTGATGCATGGAAGGCGCTAGACCGTTTCGATCCAGACTTTTCTCGTGATGCGAGGAATGTTCGCATCGGATTAGCGACACACGGATTCTCACCGTTCAGTACGAATGCCACACCATACTCATGTTGGCCTGTCTTTGTCATTCCGTACAACCTGCCACCTGCTTTATGTACGAAGAACGAGTTCATGTTTCTCAGCCTCATTGTACCTGGACCTGATCATCCCGGGTCACGTCTCAATGTGATGTTAAAACCGTTGATCGAAGAATTGAAAGTCTTGTGGACAGGAGTCGAAGCGTACGACAGTTACAAGAAGCAGAAATTCAACCTTCGAGCTGCTTATTTGTGGTCCGTCCATGATTTGCCGGCATACGGCATGTTTTCCGGATGGAGCACTCACGGTCGTCTGACGTGTCCGATATGTGCTTCAGACACGGATTGCTTTCGACTAACTCATGGAGGCAAAATATCTTACTTCGATTGTCACAGACGTTGGCTGCCCTCGAATCATATATTTAGACAGCAGAGGCATGTCTTTCGAAAGAACACTGTTGTCACTAAAGGACCACCGAAGCGTCTCAACGGGTCAGAAATTTCTGATATGTTGGACAAACTGGTGCCTGATGAAGGTCATCCTGGATATTTCGTAGGTTATGGAGAGGACCACAATTGGACTCACATGTGTGGACTTTGGGAGCTACCATATGTGAAGTCGTTGATTCTAATGCACAACATTGATGTCATGCATCAGGAGCGTAATATGAGCGAAAGTATCATAAGCACTTGCATGGATATGCCTGGCAAAATGAAAGACAATTATAAAGCTAGACTAGATTTGGCAGACATTTGTCACCGTCCAACTCTTGAAATCTCTGAAAGTGGTGGAAAGCCACGTGCTTCTTTCTGTCTTCGATCGAAAGAAAAGAAAGAAGTTATGAAATGGATGAAAACTTTGAAATTCCCAGATGGTTACGCAGCTAGCCTGAAACGAGCCGTAAATGTAAACACAGGAAACCTCACTGGGTTGAAGAGTCATGATTATCACATTATAATGGAAAGACTCCTACCTTTTATGTTCCGAGGCTATCTAGATGATGCGGTGTGGAAGGTTTTAGCCGAGCTCAGCTATTTCTATAGACAGCTTTGTGCTAAAGAAATCAAGATCGGGATGATGGATAAGTTAGAGAAGGAGATACCCATACTTTTATGTAAGATGGAAAATTTTTTTCCACCGGGTTTCTTCAATCCAATGCAACATCTGCTTATCCATCTTCCATTCGAAGCTAAAGTTGGCGGTCCTGTGCAATATAGGTGGATGTATCACATTGAAAGAGCGCTACGATATCTGAAACCAATGGTTGGCAACAGGGCAAGGGTGGAAGGGTGAATCGCTGAAGCATATGCTCTTAAGGAAGTTGGATACTTTTCAAGTGTCTACTTTGCGGAAGAAAACAATATCAATACTTCGGCGATGCGGTATAATGTGGACGAAACGCCCCCTCTAAGCGACCTTTCCATTTTTCAAACGAGAGGCGCCACCGTTGGTAGCTACACGACCTACGAGCTATCCGAACAGGAAAGGACTGTTGCTTTACTCTACATGTACGCAAATATAGAAGGCATGCAGGAATACTTCGAGTAAGTGTTTCTCCTATGTTTATGCTAATCTACATATTTTGCTACACATGTACTCTAAAAGATGTTTTTTCATGTTCAGCGAGTTCTACAGACAATATTGGCCACATAGGCATCAACCTACGGCCAAACAAGTAGAAGCGATGCGAAAGGAAGGAATAAATGGGGGGGGCAGAGTTTTCTATCTTGGTTTCGAGAATATGTAATATTCTCTCGTCTTCTATGTATTATAAATTACTATTATTAAATAAGTATTATGTAATATTCTCTCGTCTTTTATAACAGTGTCGGACTCACAATGTCCATGAAGATTTGCGGCAGCTATCTTATGGATTGGTGAATGTTAGAAGCTATGGTCGATATGACGTAAATGGCTTCCGATTTTGTACAACTCATTTTGAAGCTCATCGTCCTCTCACGGCAACATCAAATTCCGGTGTTGTGACGAGAGTAATGGACACTCAAGGGAATTTAACCGATTATTATGGTATCATTAACAAAATCCTTGAATTTACTTTTACCGGAAATAAGACCCTTCGAGTTGTCTTCTTTGACTGTGACTGGTTTGATCGTACTCATGGAACTCGAGAAAACCAATTTGGAATGGTGGAAGTGAAACATAAGAACCAACTACGAGGTTACGATACATTTGTTCTTGCGCATCAAGTTGAACAAGTGTATTATCTACCTTATCCATGCACGAAGCTCAGTGCTTGGTGGGTGGTATATAAGGTGAATCCTCGTGAGCGGCTATATACTCCTGGAGATGATGGTTACCATGATAGCGAAGACGTTGAAGAAGTGTACCAAGAAGAGGAGTTGCCAGACAATTTTATCGTCGAGCTTGGTGCAGGACTCAATCAATTAGTTGGAGATGTTGAAGACGTTGAAGATGTAGAGGCAGATGATACGCGAAAACGAAAATTAGAACAGGCCACGATGGAAGATCGTTGGGCTGGTTTAAGGAGTAGGGCACAGGCACATGACAATGATGTTGATGAATTTTGAAAGTGACTACAAGTAATGTTTTCTTGAAGATATTAACATGAATTTTATATATTTTATTTGCATATTTACTAATTATCTAATTACAATAGGATGGCGTCAAAGAAGGTTAAGAAGGTGTCGCCGACGAGGGGGTTCTACCCCTCTAGACCTGAGGACGCTTTCGTTGGTGCCTCGTCGACTGGCAGCATACGCTCTCAGCTGCTGGGGCACGTTCAGACCAGCTCTAGAGCTTCGTCACAGGTAAATGTCACTCGTTTTTGACAAATTCTTTAAATTCAAATTCACATTAAACTTACTTATGAATCATTTGAATGTTGTAGTCCTCACCGGCTGACTCAGAGGCTGCGGCGCCTTCGGTGAGCCAGCCCTCGGTGAGGCAGCCCTCGGCGAGGCAGCCCTTGGCCAGCCAGCCCTCGGCGAGCCAGCCCTCGGCGAGTCAGTCCTCGGCGAGCCAGCCCTCGGCCAGCCAGCCCCCGGCTGGCGATGAGTTTGTTCCTGAGGCCTTTGACTCAACTGGTGAGGAGCCGTCTGGGTCACCTGACGTGGCGCCCCAGTAGACGCGGAGGACGAGGAGGACTCACTTTGTCAGTCCTCCCGCGGTCCCTTCACAGAGGATCGTGATTCGTCCAGTCGGAGACATGTAATAAAAATTATAGTTTTCAATTTTAGTTTCTTTTGATTACTTAAGTAATGAATGAATGAATAAATATCTTACAGGGCTTGGGACGACTTGTCTTTCACCGGTGAGAGACACCACAGACCGGTGAACGGTGTCCTCGGGTCTATAGTGCGTTTGCACTATCCCGGGGTCATCGACGGGGTGCCTGCTCTTTCGTGGGAGGACTACGCACGCGTCCATCACCAGGAGCACGACAACCTTCAGGAGGCCGTATGGGCCGATTTTATGGTAAGTATGTTAAAAAAGTTTCTAAGTTACAACTCTTAAACTCTTTTAGTGAACATTTCTTCAATATATTCTTTATTGCAGGCAAGATATACTTTAGAGGACCCGAACGACCGTCGCATGTTTGAGGATGCGAGGCAAGTGTTTCACTTCAACGCTGCCAAGGCGCTTCGACAAGCTTTGTCGAACGCCCGTGTTCAAATTATTAATGAGCACTTGAAGGCGAACCAGCAGCACGTGTTACACTTCCGGCAAGAGAGCGAGAGGCACCTGACGGAGGAGGAGTACGCGCAGGTACGTAGAGTTTTGTAAGTATTTTTTCTGATAATTTCCTCGATGGTACTTTTAACGACTTCGAACTATGTGCAGGGCCACGTGAGCTGGTTGCAGGGTCGGACCGATGCATTTCGGGCCCTTTGTCGCTACTGGGCTAGCGACGAGTTTAAAGCTAAGCTGGGAAGGCTCGAGACTGCAGAGGGGTGGAGGGGAAGAGCAGGCATGGACAAGATAACCACTTGCGTTTAGCTAAACGCATGGTAAGTGTGTAACTTATGTTTATATATTAATAATATATTGTTCGTACTAACACGTATTGACAAGAGCGCGAGACGGGGGTGCCGCCCACCCTTGCTGAGGTCTGGAAGAGAGGTCACAGGGACCCTTCTCAGCCGACGGGGTGCAGTCAAGCTACAGCCGAGCGGTTGGTAAGTTTAGAAATCATTCATATTAAATATAACTATATATATTGTTCAACTTACACGGTTTTATTGTTTTGCAGACTAAGTACGGGGAGGAGGCTAGGAAGATACACGACGAGGATTTCGATTGGGAACGTCAACCGATCGATCCTCAAGCCGCGTATGCAACCGGTGGTGGAAAAGCACACGGAAGGTGAGTTTACAAGTCATTTTATCGTTTTCAATTCAAAGTATTCAAAATATTTCAATTTCATATTACTGACTCTCTTTTTTATAGACTCGCTATATTCGACGGAGTTGTCGACTCGAGGGCGGGTAGACCTGCGAGAGGCAGCTCCACGCAGGCTTCGGGCACGGGAGGTCGCCGCGTATCGCAGAGGGACATTGAGATGCAGTCCCTCCGAGAAACTGTAGAAGAAAACGAAAGGCGACATGAGGAGGAAAGGAGGGCGATGGAGGCCACGATCCAAACTCAGGCAGCAGCGTTGGCGCAGATGCGGGAAGCAATGGAGGTAACAAAATAAAAACTAAAATTCTCATTAATTCAGCGTAAATGACTTACTAATAGGTAGCATTTAATGTTTGCAATGACAGGCCATCGCTCGGGCGCAAGGTCTGGGAATCCAGCTACCGGTACTACCACCGGTCCTCCCAGGCGATCCTTCTTCAGCGGGTCAGGTAAGTTTCTATGTAATCCTTCTTCTCCAGCATAATAAGATCGAGATAGATGAAAGAGAGAGATAGTTAGATAGAAGAAAATGATTGAGATAGAAGAAAGATAGAGATAGAAGAAAGGAAGACAGTAGAAAGAGTGAAAGATAGATAGAGTAGGATGAGAATGAAGAGAGAGAGTAAGATGTAGATGGAGATAGAGAGAGGGGAAGATAGAGGGAGGGAGATGTAGATGGAGATAGAGGGAGGAAGATAGAGGGAAAAGGATAGCAATAGAGAGATAGAGTGAGAAAGAAAGATAGAGTGAGAGACAAAGAGAGAAATGAAAAGAGAAGAAGAGAGGGGGATTTAGATGAATATAGAGGGAGAGGAAGGGAGGGAGAGATATGTTGATGCATTTATATTCTAACTCTAAGTTTCATTAATTGCGGGGATCCGCGACGGCTGCACAAACGTCGTCGCCGTCGCTACCGCCGCCTGGAATGAGGCGCGACGAGGACTTCGACTTCGGAGGTGGCTCCAGAGGTGGCTACGGAGGTGGATACGGAGGTCAAACCGGCGAGTGAGCCCATGTTTAGTTTGTTGATGTTGATGCGATGTTTGTACGATGTGTTTTGAAACTGTTGTGATGTATGTGTTCTGTGAATCTGTTCTGTGAATCTGGCCATCGAGCCGGTTAGTGTTTTCTGTTTTTTTTTTAAAAAAACCTTATTTGCGACGGCTTTTTATACAGTACCGTCGCAAATAAGGTACAAAGTCGTCGCAAATAAGCCACTGCTATTTGCGACGGCCAGGCCGTCGCAAATAATGTTTAATTGCGACGACCCGACCGTCGCAAATAGCAGAGTGGGTCCCGGAGGAGGACATGTGGGCCCTGCCCACTGACCTTATTTGCGACGGCCCGACCGTCGCAAATAGAAGCACTTAATTGCGACGGCATGGCCGTCGCAAATAAGCTTTAATTGCGACGGCCCGGCCGTCGCAAATAATGTTGCGGGGCCCACCGGCCCGCGGCAATAACTTGCGACGGCCGATCCTAGCTGTCGCAATTAAGCTTATTTGCGACGGTTGCTGTCGCAAATAAGCTTAATTGCGACGATTTAGTTGCGACGGCTAAAAACCGTCGCAAATAAGGAAAGCCGTCGCAAATAGCTTATTTGCGACGGCATATGGCTTATTTGCGACGGACTTGGTTACCAATGAACTACTAATATGGTTACCAATGAGCTGCGGTTATCAACTACTAGACCAGCTACGACTTTGACGTGGACATATTGGTCCTCCAGAACAAAGGTTTAACGGAGGCCCTGCAACATGACAAGCAGTAAAGCGGCAAAGAAGCAACAGGCTCCAACCAGGCACGCAGCTCAGGAACAGTTAGATGATGCACAGGAATATGCCTTGCTTGCAATTCGTGCTGTAATAACACACGCGCGCACTTCAGTTCAGTGGTGCCCTTCCCTTGATTGTCCGGGACCTCATGACGAGAGTTGAGAGGGTTGGTTGGGGAGGAAAAGCGACGAGACAATAGTGGAATTCGCCTGGCTTGCAAACCACGGCTGCGTCACCATAGGCCGATACGCACAACGGTAGCTAGCGCGGCCCTTTTTATTATACTACTATCCTGCAGCCACGGTTCAGTGCCGTGACAGCGATCTGGATGTCCGTCCGGCCGGAGCTCGATTCCGTCAGACAGAAGACAGTGTACCGTCGTGTCTTCACTGTGCGCGCGAGGGCGGAGCAAGATGGTCCCTTCCCCTCCCCTTTCCAGGTTAGGCACGCGCCGCTAGCTGTGGCTAGCTGGAGCACGCGCGCGCCCATGTGTCCAGTATCCTTGCCTTGCCTTGCCAGTCCGGCCGGCGGCGGCCAGGTCGCCAGCCGGTAACGGTGAATGAGTGCCGCAGCCGGTGCGTGGAGTCGCTGCGAGATCCAAGAAGGGAAGAAAACGGGGTGGTCCTGCTTCGTTCGTACTACTGTACTCGCAAGTGGAAAGGCCTCCCACCCGGGCCGGTGTTGATTGGTCCCTCGATCGCGCCTCCCGCGGAGGTAGGAGCTCTGCATTTAGCACCGACGACAGCTCGTGCAGCTCATCAGCCTTCCGCCGCCGACGTGCGGTTTCGAGGCACGCACCTGGGCGTCACATGGGCCATGGCTGGCTGGCTGTCTGGCCAAGAACGTGGAAAAGGTGGAGGCCAGAGGACTGAGCTACCTTATTACTACTACTACATGGAATTGGAATATCTACTAATCGCCCATTTTGGATTATTACGATTCTTCCAACTTGAAGAGGCAGAATTAAGAGCAGCTCGCAAACAAACGCACATTTTCGCTGGTGTACTCCGTCGTCGGCTGATAATAATAATAATTGATGAGCAGCTTCCTGTTCAGCTTTTCGTCCGATAATAATTACTGTACGTACTCCTACAAATCGATGCGTGGTTCTACTGCTTGACGTTAACACACTTTTAGTGCCACGATTATAGTCTCAACAGCTACAGTGGCGACGTCTGAGCTACCAAATTTGTATCTTTTCGATCGCTGGACGGACGGATCTATCGGATCTGCGGGAGATCCTGAGATCGTTATACGTCGGCGGCGCAGCGTCCTCTGAGAATTAGGCTCGGATACGCGCGCACAACATTGTCGGTCTCAGGGCCTGTTTGGTTGTATGCTTAAGTTGTCTAAGCCTAACTTTAGTCATTTGCCACACTTGTGGCACGCCTAAGCTACCTAATGTTAGCTGTTGTTTGGTTTGTTACCGTAGCCCAAGCTTAGACGCACCTAAGAAAGTGTGGCATGCTTAGGCAGTTGATTTGAGCGCCTCAGTTGAGGCAATTTTTTGTTAGACAATAGATGTAAAAGTTGCCTAACTTTTGTGGCGCGCCTAACTTTAGTCAATAACCAAACACTCGCCTAAAACAGTGTGGCATGCCTAACGTTAAGCTTAGGCAACTTAGGCATAGAACCAAAGAGGCCCTCAGTCAGTCAGCTCAGCCGGCCACATCACTGTCACGTCCCAACCGTGGCACCGTACTAAATCCAATGATTCGTTTCAGTTCGCTACACGCTACACACCAACACTGCGTGCTCGCTCATGGAACCGGTTGGTGCGACTGGCCATCCGACTCCGGATGGACGGACAGACACGAGCCCCGGCCATCGTCGATCGCGCGAGCGATCGGCCCGTCGCTGTTGGATACATACCTGCAGGATCGATGCGAGAGGTTTAGTTAGAGTTAGCTTAGCGCTTCTCTTGGTAGTATGATCTTGAATCTCGTCTAGCACCATGTGGCGTTTCATCTAAAAGAATTGTCATTCCACCAGTGAACTGTAATTGTTCAGAACTGCGTGCCTTCTAGTACATCGAGTCATGCATACAGCAAAACCTGAAGTTTAAATTACAGCTGTAGTTATGTAGAAGCATATGAGTTAATAACTGCAATAACCATCACGATCATAGTTTTCACTCTAGAATAGGAGAGGATATTTGCTCTTTTCCAGACTAGGAGGCAACCTGTTGGGTGAGATCTTCACTTGCACACTAGTATACTTGCTTTCACACCTCTTCCTACCACGTTGTCCTTCAGATCCCATACATCGTCCCTTCTCTTCCATGCCAAGGCGCCAGCAAAGCCAGAGAGAGGCACCAACAATAAAGAAGCACAAAATGTTGCATGGACTTCACAACCGAAACAAAGAAACACGACCACTATTTGCTTTGCTTGCCAATTGGACTAGTACTCCGTACTAAACATACGGGGTGGCAGGCAGGCAGTCAGTGGAGACGAGACTTGATTACACTACTCGCTAAATATCCCGTGGAGGATTTCCCACACGTCGCCTGATCCGACTCCGATCCGCCCCCAATCGCGAAGCAAAAAGGCCGCGCATGTGATTATTGGTAGGACTAGCCAGTACAATAAAGAAGCACAAAATGTTGCATGGACTTCACAACCGAAACAAAGAAACATGAATGCTATTTTGCTCGCCAATTGGACTAGTACTTTTTCTGTCTTTAAATATTTGTCAGTTTTTAGTTTAAAATGGACTAATAAATGATAACTATTTAAAGACGGAGAGAGTACTAAACAAACGGGGTGGCACTCAGTGAAGACGAGACCTGATTACACTACTCGCCAAATATCCCGTGGAGGATTATTCCCACACGTCGCCTGATCCGACTCCGATCCGCCCCAAATCGCGAAGCGAAAAGGCCGCATGTGATTATTGGTAGGACTAGTCCCGATACAAGTTTGATTCGCAGAGTTAATCAACGTCTCAAACTTGGCCTCGTGTCATTTAATTAATTCGCTTTTTGAAGGCACGCAAAATCTCAATCTGGTGTGCGCGATGCACGCTGGACTCGTCACTATCATTATAGAAAATGCACGACAACGGACGATGATCTGCCCCACCCAACCGTTCCGTTTGGTTAAAATATGCGTGTCGTAGGCGTACTAGGATATTACTAGTGCACTGTGTGTGCGATTAATGCGGGCAGAATGCAAGTCCTCTTTGTTTATATCATTGGTAACAACCAGTGATAATTAATTAGGTGGAGGTAGGCACTTGCATTAGAAAATGCACGAGGAAAACGCTAAACATTGTTATACTGTCGGTGGTAGGGGAGTACAGTACTTCACATGGTAACTTCAGGGGGCTGTAACTGCAGACGGTGATTTTATTTTTCGTTTCTAGCCCCATTTCAGTTTTTTCTTAAGCCTCCTCATGATTTGCGTTTTGGAACGAGTCTTTGTATTTGATGTGCATAATTAACTATGGTTTCTAATTTGACAGTCGAAAGATGGTATGGATAGCGCGTGGATTGAACTGCTGCTTGACAGCGAAAGTGGATCAAGCCCTGACGCTACCATTTCCCTTCCTTTTTCTAGTGGAGAACAAGTCCTCATCCTGTTGCTCCAGGAACAGGTTGTCGCTTTTATATAATTCCTAACTGATTTCAGAGAAAAAAAAAGGTAAGATATCAAATGGATCAGAAAAATGTCCTCGGTATTTCAGTAGGAGGCAAACATCACTACATCAGGCATTTGTAATTTGACGCATTGAACCACGGCGTTCTTACAGTCTTCTTCACTTGCTCCTGATGAGCAGCAACTAGCTGCACTGTTGAAATATCGCAGTCTCTGCCGATACAACAAAAAGATGCCCTCATCTAATCTGCAATTGTACTTAGAAACAGCATAATTAGGTGATAAAATCAATGCCGTGAAGTTGAAACGGGGGCGAATAACTGACACTAACCAGGCTACACACGCCCTACGCACAAAGACATAATAATCTAATCATGAGCAATCCTTGGGTGCAAAGCCAAAGGTTACTTCTGGAGAGAAAAGAAGGAGACTTGTCAAGCAATTGAGTGACGCATCAAGCATCAATATGCTGAGAGGATCTGTACTTTTCCCCGTGACTCGTCGTTAGTCCACTAGGTTATTGAAATTAAACAAGTACTCCCTCCGTCTTCATGAACTTGTCGCTTTGTAGTTTATTTTTGAACTACAAAACGACAAGTTTATGGGGACGGAGGGAGTAGCTGTTGTATTCAGTTAGCAGTGCAAGCCTTAATTTTGAATAGCCTTCATGTGTGTATAACCTAACTAACTTCTTCCAGTAACCCCTTTTAATTTCTACTTGTTGTATTCATATATCCTGAAAAATTCCCCATACATGCGCGTAACTATCATCATACCAGATCATAGAGTTGGTTTTCAGACACTGACATTCATCTAATCTCCCCTATCCATCCAACCATCCAAACTATACGCAATACTTGTATACACGTACCCATGAATTCCAACAGAATACACAACCAACCTATTAAATTGAAAAAACACGACTCTGTATTTCCAGCCACATGAGCTTGGCAAAACCTCAAGGCAACATGGACAAGTGTCTCCTTCCACAAACCCCTTTTCAAAATCTATTTTTTGTTTGGTGGCTACTCCTCCTGCCATCTCCCCAAATTTGTCTGCACCACTCATGTGTCGCCAAGTGGAGAATCTCCTTGTGCCAGCTTGGACGACTCTCTCTCTCTCTCTCACCCTTTCCTTGCCTTGTTGCTTTGGTTGGGCAGCCTACACTTGACACCATTCCATCGCCAAAGCCATCCTCCTATCCTATATATGCACAACACATAGACCAAAACAGCCACAAGCAACAACATATCCCGCTGCAATTGTCCTTCCAGCACTGCCACCAACAACAAAGACCACTGCAAGAACAAGAAGGAACAAGGAGGAGCAGAAGCTTCGTCGGCTCCAATTCTTGCGGCTGCAAATTAAGCTGAAGAATGGGGGTGACTGGGGAGTGGCAGCGGGGGGCGGTCATCGGCCGCGGCGCGTCGGCGACGGTGTCGATCGCCGCTGATCGGAGCACGGGTCAAGTGTTCGCGGTGAAGTCCGTGGAGATGGCACGCGCCGGTGTCCTGAAGCGCGAGCAGAGTGTGCTCTCTGCTCTGGGCCCGTCGCCGTACGTCGTGTCGTGCCTGGGCTCGGACGTGTCGGTGGCGGCGGACGGGAGCGGGATGTGCTTCGACCTGTTCCTGGAGTACGCGCCGGGCGGGTCGCTGGCCGACGAGATCAAGCGGCGCGGCGGGCGGTGCGAGGAGGCCGTGATCCGGTCGCGCGCGGCGGACGTCCTGCGCGGGCTGGCCCACGTCCACGGCGCCGGCGTGGCGCACTGCGACGTCAAGGGCCGGAACGTGCTCCTGGGCGCGGACGGGCGCACCATGCTCGCCGACTTCGGGTGCGCGCGCTGGACGGGAGACGGCGGCGGCGGCGGCGAGGCGGTCAGGGGCACGCCATTGTTCATGGCGCCCGAGGCGGCGCGGGGCGAGGCGCAGGGCGCGGCGGCCGACGTCTGGGGGCTCGGGTGCACGGTGATCGAGATGGCCACGGGCGCCGCGCCGTGGCCGCAGAGGTTCGCGGACCCCGTGGCCGCGCTCCACCACGTGGCGCACTCGGGCGAGGTGCCGGAGCCCCCCGCGTGGCTCTCCGACGAGGGGAAGGACTTCCTGTCCAGGTGCCTGGTCAGGGACCCCGCCGCGCGGTGGACCGCGGAGCAGCTGCTCCAGCACCCGTTCGTCGCCGCCGCCGCCTCAAGCACGGCAGCCACTGATCCTAAAGGCGCGCATCGGGTGTCGCCGAAGAGCATCCTCGATCAAGGGTTCTGGGAGGGATCGGAATCGGAGTCGTCAGCAACCGACGACTCCGACGCGACGGCGGCGCTGCTCACCCCCGCCGACCGCGTCCGCGCATTGGCAGGCCGCGTCGCGCCCGACTGGACCTGGACCAGCGGCGACCACTGGATCACCGTCTTCGCCGCGGACACTGCCGAACCTCTACAACTCGATGCGGATACTGCCGCCACTCCAGAACCATTCGACGCGGAGGCCGGAGGCAGCCCGTCGGGATCGTCCGAGGAACCGCACATTGGCGGCGGTGGCGGCGAGCACATGGTGTCACGTGGCCGTGAGGATCACGGCCGCCCGTCACCATCCGACGGCGCGAGCTCCATCGCCGAATCGCGCCGCGGTGACAGCGTCGCCATTAGAGGCAGAAATAACCAGTGTTGTAGCAGCGGTAATTCCGCAAGCACAAATAATAATAATAATAATAATAATAATAATAATAATAAGGAAATAATTGGTTTGTTAAGAACGCCGAGGTTGTTGGTTAAACTCGCCGTCCGAGCTGGCAGCTGTTTTTTTTCTTGTTTCACGTTTCCGGCAGGTAGCGTCCTTTGTTTCCGTCACGTGCCAGGCGTGAGCCGTAATTTGGAGGAGGAGGCGGTTACGGGCGGGAATGCCGGGCAGGTAAGCTTGCAGCTTAAGCGATTCGACTCGAGACCATGGCATGGTAGATCCCACCAATCTCGGGTGCATCAATGCCATCACGTCAGATCACAGTTCGATCTGCACTGGATGTATCAACACCGCCTGTCGTCTTGGTACGGGAGGGGTAGGCATATGCGAGTGATATTTGGACACGAGGTTCGCGAGCGCATGACGGACGGACGGACTGGCGATTGATGTGGAAAGGCTGCGGGGGGAGTTGGGGGTGGTCCGTCTCGTCGGTTGAGCGGTTCGTTGGGTTGGTCCTCGTGGTCGTGGAACCGGCTCTGCCTGCTGGTCCTCTCTCCTCGTCAGCTGCGTATCCGGCACTCGATCTTGTTGTATGTGAGACGTTCATTGCTCGGTTGGGAAACGGTTTTGCCTTTTCGGACCGCGCGGCGGCCAGCCAATGTGCGGGGTCTGGCTGGCTCCGTGGCCGGCCGGCGCGCGTAGAACTAGAACGTCTTCCCCGCCGCGCGCGGCCAGCCAGGGTGATTCGGAGTGGGCAGGCCGCGCCTCCTGTAGCGTGCGTGCTGGAGGGAGGGAGGCTCGCACGCACAAGGGAAAGCGATGGAGGCACGAGCACGACAGGCGTTGGTCGCAAGCACACTCCACTCCGTACGTCGCAAGCTATGCCTCGCTTGCCGTCCAAGCCGCCTCCTCTCCTCCTCCTCCCTTCCCGGCTCGTGATTGATTGCCCGCTCTCGTTCACAAACGGAACGTCCATTAACTTCCGAATCTGGATTAACCATGACCTTTGCTTCGATCCACATTGTAGTACGTACTTCTGTGCTGGAGATCTTGTAGCACACGCAGGCAGTTCTGCTGGGGATCAACTGCGGCAGTTGCGTGACGACACGCTCCCACCCATTTTGGTGATCTGGACTACGATCGCCACAACAACTGTCCGTCGTCTCCTGGTCTCGCTCGCCGCGGACAAGTGATGGTCCGCCCCCGCATTGTTGCATCGCCAGATTTCAGCATCAAATTCAGAAAAGCTAAAAGCGCATGCTAAAATCACGAGGGACGGAGACGAGTGGATGCCGGCCGACGACGGATGGATGATTGCCTGATGCCAGCCACATGGATTTTACTTTCGAGATTCGGATAACGTAATTTACAAATGTGCGTACGCTTTCACAGTTTCGCCTTGACGCATTGGCTCATTTTTTTTCGCCGTTTGCGTGATGGTACCGTGATGCCGGCGGCAGACCGCCTGGGTGGTACGGGGGGGGACCGCAGGACGTGACGGGCCACTCCAAATTCGTGCAGTTTCGAACGGCCATGAGCTGAAATTCGCGTCCAAATTCTGTTCTGCGAATGGAGGTAGAAACATCTGTAGGTGTGGGATCCTCATGGAGAACTGGTATTCATAGACCTGATAACCTGGCGGTTCGGGCTCACTCGGTAGCAGCGGCAACGAGATTAGAAGGCCCCGACTCCGTTGCAGCGGGATCCTGACGACGTATCCCACGGGCTGGGCGACCTCTCGTAGTCGTACCATTTTGCGGCGCTGTGGAGGACGGCCGCAGAGCCAGTTTTCCCCACCTGGAACCGGGAGCGGCGATACAGGACATCCAGCTCGGGAGGATGATGCGACATCACGAACTGCAGCCACGGAGTTTTCGGGGGCACCCAAGACGTATACGCCGAGGAGGCGCGGCGGGTGCAGCTCGCGGAAGTTCATTAGTTCATCAGTTCTGCGTGAATTTTACTAGTTCATCAGTTTTTTTTTTCAAAAAAAACATCAGTGATACGTACTTTCGTTCTCCCAGAACTGAAACTCATGCAGAACTGTTACCAGCAAACCTGTCGCTTCAAAGAAGGGTCTGTGACTTGGGATACAAACAGCCAAAGGAGGAAGTAGTTTTGTTTTGCTGTCTGCTGATACATGAATTCCATGACAAAGTAAGAACATTACTGGGTAATGAGAATAACAAGGATTGCAAAACGCCAGTGGCTTGGCCAGCCAGCTATCTCGAAGGTTCCCACTACACTCTTCCATCAGGGGATCCTTCCCCATGTATTGTCAAGTACGGCTCACAAATAATGTTGCTTCTTCATCCAATTAAGTGGTAGTCAAAACGTGCAGAATACTTGATTCAACATCTTCAACGTCACCTGCAACATGTACGAAATCAGAACATAGCGAACTATTACAAAACTAGCTCACATAAGTTTTTAGACGGCTTGTAAGATAAAAAATTATTTTGCTCGAGACCTGAATAAAAAACGGATGGAAAATCTACATATTTGATTACACTGCTGAAAAAAACTGAAAATGCAGAGAATACTTGGCTCGCATTTGCTGTTATCTGAAACCTTGTGTTGGAGAATAAAACAGGAAAATAAGCAATTTCCACTGGTACTACAAATCCATGAATAAAATATGGGAAGCCAACCCTTTTGCTCTGCAAGTTCAAACAAGCCACTGACAGAAATATTCCTAACTAAAATTAAAGCAATATAATAACGTAATTGCAACAACAACAACCAAGCTTATATTGTAATAACATAGTCGGTCTCAAGTCCGGATAAAAGAGGAGGTCATGAGGGGTCATGATAGGCTTGACGAGTTAACAACTACACTTACTCATTTTTATATAAATGAAACCCGATATAATAACATGATTGTAACCCATAAAGATGCAAAACATGTCACTCTTTTCATCATAGGATTTCAAACGGTGAGGTAGGGCCAAACATTTCTAGATGTGCTCAATACTGGTTTTACATCACTACTTGTCATAAAAACGGCAATGGCACAAACGAATAATGAAAAGGAACTTGATTCATTAATGACGCATGAAAGATATCTATGACATTGAAGTTCGAAGGAAACAAATGCATTCAAATCAATTGGCATGTGCATCATCACTGCAATGGTACATTTGACACTAAGAGTGCAAAAAAAAATTAGGACTTAAGACTTAACTAAAAGATGGCATGGGATTAAAACAGAGTAACTGCAAACTGATTGTTCCTTTCCAAATTATTAGTTGTTTAACCAGCGGATATTAGCTATATTTTACTTGAATAAAGCCTATGCGCCTGACTCATCACCATGCACCAAACACATTGTTTGGCTTAGCTTAAGTTGCCAGTGACTTGACTCCCAACAAGTGCAAATTAGAAAAACAACTACAATATTAGAGCATATCATTTAATCGTACGTTGATATATTAAGGTGATGTTGACACTAGAATTTGATGTTAAGCGACAATAGCCACTAATTCTTTATATGTTTAGTTAGAGGTACACTTCGTCAAGTTCAAATTAAACACTGGTCTGCCAAATTCAGTAAGCATCCCCGCCACCACTACTATGCTCACCACAGAGGGTTCACAAAGTGATACTTCGAAGTAATACAATTCTTAAATGTTATATGTTACAGTTCAGGATGGCATGAAATTTAAATAAAAGTGAAGCTCAGGTGTCAAACATTTGTATCTTATATTAGGTTGTCAGGCAGCCGATTCTAGCTGATTAGTAACCATTAAACATGTTGGAGATAATACAGTTACCCAAAAATTGTGAATTCCTGCCAAATTAAGATATCTAAAGCAAACTTCTACAATCCAATCACATCGTTTGGTTCTTACATCATGAATTCAGCAGCGGAAAATATTATACAGAGCACTGGAAACAAACCATGAAGAGTCAGTCGTTTTGAACCTAGTGAATTTGTTCATCGCTCAAAGCTGGAAAGATGGGAGGCCACACCAGCATGAAGGGATGGATCACTGAGTTTTGATCATATGAATTATCATCCAGAGGCATCTCAAACACTTTCTCCACCTTCCTGCTCCTTATGTACATACGGAAAACCTCACGCCCCAGGTTCAATAAAAACTCGGCATGGTCCCCAACCCTGTGCAGCCTAACAAATTGGCTCCCAGACTCCAACATGAACTCCCAACAATCAGACTTCGCAAGGTGTGCAATTGCCCGACGAACACATATGGTATAGACAAGCTGCCATTCACTGGCATGGTTGCTGTCATCGTGGTGCCAGACATGAATCTGAAAACCCTTCAAATGGATAAGATAAAACCCAGAACCATCTGGCCCTGACAGTACAATGTTTTTCATTTTCTCATGCTGCTGCACACCATCTGGGAAGTTGATGACGCACAAGCACATCGATGCTAAATCCAACCCAAGAATGTATCCCCCATCGCCCAATATATAGCACTTGTTGTTGACAAGCAAATCACAGTCCATGTGGCGCTGCCAACGGGATGGAGGCGCATCTATGGATGCAGAGGTGCGGACCTCGCTCCTGACTCCATCTTGCATGATAAAGTGGGGTGCCTAGATGTTTGTGCCCCTGCACACCAATTTCACTACAACGTAACACATGCCGTTGCCGCCATCCTCAGGGAGGAAATAACGACTGCTGCCTTCGATCATCGGGACGACACAGTCTGGCGTCTGGTGCAAGGGGCTGCACACGACAAATTAATGCGGCGTTCAACAACTGGAACTCCTCCATGTGAAACACGAGTACGCGGCCGTTGCGGCAATCGACGACGAACACATTCACCAGTTGGAAGTTGGTGCGGCGGAACACGACATCGAGCTTGCTGGGGTGAGGCAGCGGCACGAATCGGGAAAGAGAGCCCGATCCATGCACGTAGAGGCCGAGGAGGCGCGGTGGGTGGAGCCAGCGGAAGCGGCGGAGGAAGGCCGGGTCGGAGGCGTGGCGGAGCCAGCGCCTGGAGACCAGCGTGGCGTGGACAAGGCAGGTGGGGTGGTCGAGGCGGACGAGGATCTCGCGGAGGAGGTCGTCGTCGCCGAGCACTGCCGCCGCCGCCGCCGACAGTGGCGAGGCAGATTTTTCCTTTCCCTTTCTCCGCGGCATTGTTACGGCTAGAGGTGGCTAAATGGGCCGGGCCAAACGGGCCAGCTCGAAGCACGACAAAAATGGCCCGGCACAAGCACGACCCCGCCCGAAAAAATTGGGCCCGGGCCGGCCCGAGGCACGACACGGGCCGTGCTCGGGCTTGGATCTTCGGCCCGTCGGGCTTGCCGGTACGGCCCGATTAGGCCCGGCACGATCGGCCCGCCGGGTGGCCCGGCCCGGCATGACCCATTTAGGCCCGAATAGTGATTTTTTCAGTTATTTTTATTATATTTTTAACTAAAATTGGCTACGGGCCGGCCCGACACGCTTAAAATGAATCCGGGTCGTGCCTGGGCCTGGACCCCTGACCCGTGGGCCGGCCCGGCACGACCCAATTTTTTCGGGCCGGGTCGGGCCCAAGTTTTGTAGGCACGAGCCCGGCCGGGCTCGGGCCGGGCCAGCCCGGCACGGCCTGTTGGCCACCTATAGTTACGGCGCTCGAACATCTAGGGATTGGTGAGTGGGGTGGGGCGATTATGTGAGTGAGCAGCAATCCTCTGCAATAATACTGTAGCAAGTTTATTGTTTATGCGGTACTGTACCTGAAAATATTGCCCAGCTGATACGGTGTTGTACTACTGTAGCAACTCATTTGATCCGTCCGCTGCTGATTGAACGGTGGAGATTTAAGCTACTGCTGATCACTGTAGTTCCTCTGCATCGAGACTTTCAATGTAGAGGATTTCGTTCCGTGGGGTGAAACCTTTTCTTTTTAACAGAAAGGTTTTTCCAACGGGTGGAACCTAGGGAGGAAATTTGTTTTAAAAAAAACGAAATCAAAACAGTTGCGTTTCAACAAAAGTCCAACTACTTTTATTCATTGACCAATCGCGATTTAATCGTGTCATTTGCTAATGTTTCTTATCGTTTGTGTAAGCTTGTATTGTTTGAGGCGTCTATGCACTTTTGTGTAAGCTTGAATGAGGATGAGATTTGATGTTTAAATCGTTCGCTGTCCGGTTCTTTTATAGCCCAAGGTCAATCAGTTACAGGTGGGATCCGGTGCCCGACAGGTGGGCTCGAGGATATCGTAGTCCTATATACAAAATCCAGGGTTTTATTACTACTTGCTGCTTCCTCTAACCGCAGTTTGAAGACTCGACGTCCTGTCGCATCGTGCGTGAGAGCCTAAGCATAGTTGTGATAATGGCAGAGAATGGTCCATCCATCATGTCACCGCATCCTACCCTGTCAGCAGCATGGGTAGCACTGCGCAACGTCTTCACGATGTAATTGGGCACAGTGGCACCTGACAGGGGCGTGCACCGCGCTCGTGCGCTTAGAGAAGCGCGTGTCTTGAATGCGCGACTAGATAGGACACACCCCTCTTTACTCCTTCGACCTATCATCCAGAGCGGACCGCAATACGTGTGACAGCATCAGAGCCTGCCTCTGCGAGAGAGGGCCGAATCTCGTGTTGCGAGCCACGTGGCAGCCCGGAGCTCACCTCTGTGGAGAGGCAAGATCCAACCTTGCAAGACACGTGGCGGCTCCAGAGCTCGCCTCTGCGGGGAGGCCAACCCCTGAGCCGAGGGACACGTGGCGATCACGAAGCCTGCCTCTGAGGAGGGGCGGAGTCCGGACTCGCAGGACATGTGGCGACTGCAGAGCCTGTCTCTGCTGGGAGACCAGCTCCTGAGCCAAGAGGCACGTGGGCGGTACTGGAGTCTGCCCCTTAGGAGGGGCGGAGTCCGGCCCGCTGGACACGTGACATCTCTGGGGTCTGCCTCAGTGGGAAAACAGGGTCCTTGAGCATTTTTAGCCTGTGCGTGGGGTACTTTTTTTTTTTGAATCGGCCATGCCATCTCCATTTCATAGAAACAGAGGTCTGATCATACAAAAGCTATACCTAGTCATTCCTAGTCCTAACGTTGTTTGAACTACCGAATGACATAGGTAAAAACAACCATCCCCATGGGGTAACAACCATCCCCATGGGGTTTTAACAGCAGGTTTCATCAGCAGAAAATTAACAAGTTTGAGAAAACAACTACATGAAAGCAAAATACTGCCACACATTCAGACATCCAGCATCATCCTCTCCTGTATGATATGCTCAGCCATCTTGGTCAGGAATAGATGGCAGCAACAGCACTTTATCCAGCACCTTAGTCTTTATCGCCTCATGCAGTATTGCTACAATTCCATTGCGAATCATATTCTATAATTCAGAAGAGTATGCACCTGCCCAATATGATAACAAGGAACACATCAGAAAAATTATATCAGTAGAATCCTTGATTGCTTTTCCTTCAAAGCATGCACGATTTCTTAGTGTCCATGTTGCCCACGAGATAGCTGCAATACCAATTGGATACAAAACAACATCATCCTTCAAAACCTTACGAACCCAACTCCAGTATTGCTGAATATTACAAGGTCTCTTATCTGACTCTATACTTGGTATACCCATACCAACAAATTTATATGTGAAGAACGTGTATCCATGACACAACTTGATCCACAAACCCAAACTAGGGTGGATTCAAGAAGAGCAGATAAATATCATGTGGCTCATGATTCTATTAACACGTGCAAAGAAGAAAGCTTGAAGAATGAAGGTACAACCTTATATGGACTACTATTTGAGAACATGGAGTATCTTACAAAATAGATTTATATATTAATATTTTGTTGTGATAGATTAGAAAATCATTTCGTGTATCTAACTCCCAGGATATATTCATAAGTCGTGTAGTGACCCTCTCGAAAAGGAAGTTGCATACTCTCGTTGCGCAACATTATCGTCAGTACAACCAACAGACACAAAATGTAGAGTATTACCTCTACAGTGGGTGTAAACCTGTCTAAAATCTGAATTGGATGTATTGTATTGTCATGGATCTCTCGATCTCTCGTCTATATATCCCCATAACTTACTGCTGTCATCAAGCATCCACGTACACATATCGAAATGCATAGACGTTAGTCACGTTACATAGAGCAACATCGCTGTCATCAACTAATCATTTTCAGAGTTTGCACTTTAATGTATTTTCATTCTGCCAGAAATAAAAATGTTAATGCAAAGTGCAAGCATCCGTGGCAATTGAGGAAGTAGTGAAGACGAGAACTTTGGACTTGTTCATATATACTGTAGGCATATAATCACTGCAGCCATTTCACTCAATACCGTGTTCGTATGGACGCCTGTCAGGCTCGTCGATTCGACTCTGGTTCTGACACGACACACCGCCGCCTCCGGACGACCTCGTTTCAAACACAGGATTCAACTCAAACCCCTAGCTGCCAGCTAGCACGTACATCAGTGCGGAGTAGAGCTGTGGCCAACGACACGGTTTGCTTTGCTTCGCCTGATTGGACATCGCGCGCACCACCCACATTTCCCACCCAAAAGCCCCCCAAACCACATGGATGTGTCGACCACAGCTCACAAAAACAGCCACTCCAGATCGTCCTGCCTGTGTGCCGTGCACTGGTTATGTAATAGTCATCGAACCGAAGCAGACCCCAAGAGCCTATAAAAGGCCTGCCGTCCATGGTCGTTCCAAGCACTCAAGCGGTCTGCTCTGCCCGACAGGAAGCATCCATCATTATCAAAGATGGTGAGCCACCATCGCATGGCTGCCGGTATCCCGCCGGCGTCGGCGGTGCTTCTGACGCTGCTGGTGTGCGCGTCGTCCGCGGCGGCGCAGAAGTACAGCGCCATCTTCAACTTCGGCGACTCCATCACGGACACGGGCAACCTGTGCATCGACGGCAGGCTGCCGCAGATCACCTTCACGCAGCCGCCGTACGGCGAGACCTACTTCGGCACCCCGACCTGCCGCTGCTCCGACGGCCGCGTCGTCGTCGACTTCCTCAGTACGTCGTCGATATCGCGTCTCTGTATGTCCTGCCTGTGCTTTCCTCGACTGAATATTGTTGTTAACAATCCTCTCGCGCGTGCAGGCAGCAAGTTCGGGCTGCCGTTCCTGCTGCCGTCCAAGTCGAAAAACGGCACGGACTTCAAGCAGGGCGCGAACATGGCGATCACGGGCGCCACGGCCATGGACGCCGACTTCTTCCGGGCGCTGGGACTGTCCGACAAGATCTGGAACAACGGGCCCATCAGCTTCCAGCTCCAGTGGTTCCAGCAGATCGCCACCTCCGTCTGCGGACAGGGTAAGTCAGTGGACCACGATCATCGAGTCCCTAATCGATCTCCACTCACCATCACGAACACGCGTTTTCCTTCCCCTTAATTAGCCTTCCTCACTAGCTAGTATCATCTCCTAGTCCTAGCTAGCTGCTCACTCCTGAAAAGAGAGAAAAAAACTTAATGAATTGCAGACTGCAAGAGCTACCTGGGCAACTCCCTGTTCGTGTTTGGCGAGTTCGGCGGCAACGACTACAACGCCATGCTCTTCGGCAACTACACCACTGACCAGGCCAGCAGATACGCGCCCAAAATCGTCAACACCATCTCCAGGGGCATCGACGTACGTGACGACCTGCTCATCAGCTGTCACAATTAACGCCTCTCACACACACCTCTTATTATATACTCCCTCCGTCCCCATGAACTTGTCGTTTTGTAGTTCAAAAATGAACTACAAAGCGATAAGTTGATGGGGACGGAGGGAGTATGTTGACGACATTGAGCACGCGACGAAGACTTGGCCCATCTATCTGAATGACGTACGCACGGATCCCTGCACTGCATGCAGAAACTGGTGGCCATGGGCGCGCTGGACGTGGTGGTGCCCGGCGTGCTGCCGATCGGGTGCTTCCCCATCTACCTCACCATCTACGGCACCTCCAACAGCGGCGACTACGACGACCTCGGCTGCCTCAACAAGTTCAACGACCTGTCCACGTACCACAACAGCCTGCTCCAGAAACGGGTGGCCGTGCTGCAGGCGCGGCACAGGAAGAGGGGCGCGCGCATCATGTACGCCGACTTCTACTCCGGCGTCTACGACATGGTCCGCAGCCCGCAGAAATACGGTACGTACGTATGAACAACAGAGTAGCCTCTAGTCTAGGCACGCCAGTAGCAACGACAACAGACCACAACAAGTTGCCACGCAAACCGAGCATCACGACTGACGACTGCTGCCCCGGGCTGCCGTTTAGTGCTGTAACGGCTACTGCTAGCTGCTTTTCAAATCGCGTTAGATTTAGTGTGTCCTTTAACGCTTCCGGCGGCCATCTATCGCACACTTGACTGACCACGAGCAGCAGTTCTGCACTGCAGTTGTGCTACACGCCACCACGCCACTGGCAGTGAGCACCACATGTCCCTCCATGTGCGCCGCGAGCCGAGATTCCTCTCACTCACTCACCAGCGCAGCAGGGAGACCCATGCCGGCCCGCGCTACGCGGAAACGTCAACATGTCGTGCCGGCGGCGGCGGCGGCGGTGACTAGAAAAATGCATGGTCCGGGCACCATGGTCGTTTAATTTTGCGCTCGTGACGGTCGACGAGACGACGACCACTTGTTTCAGGGCAGGTCGTCGTCGACGTCGTGCGCTGGTGAGTCGCCACAGTTATTGAGAGGACGGTGGCAGATGGGGCGATTAAGTGGTGCAAGTGCCGAGCGTTTCCCTGGAACCGGCAACCAACACATGTGCGCGAACGTGCACATGCGACGCGCCGGAGTTAAGCCATTGAGCTGGCCGACGCTGCAGTGGCGGCTGCATGTGGCTCCAGTACCCCAGTTCACGACGTAGATGTTGATATATAGGGAGAATGAACAAAAGCAAAAGATGATCTAGCTCGTCTCAGCCTTTTCCGGCGGCCTCGATCGCTTTCTTGACGTGGATAGCTTTTTTTCCTTTTCCGTTTCCCTGACGACGAACAAACGTCATGCATGGCAGGGTTCAGCTCCGTGTTCGAGACGTGCTGCGGGTCCGGCGGCGGCAAGTACAACTACCAGAACAGCGCGCGGTGCGGGATGCAGGGCGCGTCCGCGTGCGCCAGCCCCGCGTCGCACCTCAGCTGGGACGGCATCCACCTCACCGAGGCCGCGTACAAGCAGGTCACCGACGGCTGGCTCAACGGACCGTTCTGCAGCCCGCCCATCCTCCACAGCTGAGCAAATTAAAAGGGACGATCGATGATAATTTTATGTATTCTTTATAGTGATTGGATTTCTGTTGGGGATGTATTGGTTAATTATGGTTCTTGAATTGTTCATCTCAATTAATTGGTTGCCAAACAAAGTAGTGACACGTCAACTGTACGTGTAATAGCAATAAAATACACATATGTATGTTCGTGGTCCTCTTTGTAGTTTGCTTTTGTTAGTTTTTGCTTTTGTCACGAATCCATGAAATGGAGCTTATAAAATTCGTAAAGAAACAGATGTTCCGCCGCATCTTTGGGTTTTGCATGTGGCCGGCCGGAGCTGTGGTCGGCAACCTTTTTGGGTAAATTCTGATGGAACACCCTGTCTGCAACCAATACGCTTGGGTTTGGGACGGCTACAGGAGGATCAAGGGTTCACTTGCATGGGCAGCTGGAAAGGAGTCGGACAAGTCTGGTGTTGTAAGCATATATAGCTATTTTCTTGGTACATGATCCATGTCTCTAACTACTCCCTCAATTGCAGAATACTCATCATTCTCTAATTCCTTTATGAACTAAACAACGCCAACTATTTTTGGGATGAAGAGAGTATGCGTTAAAAAGGTTCAGGAGGCGACATGGGCACCGCAGCATGCGTCCATGTTAGTAGATTGTACTCTGTAGTCATCTTCAATATTTTATTATCATTTGCATTAAAAATGGCGTTGGAAATTGCATACAGAGACCATCTTGATGTCCAAACCATTTTTCAGTTTGTCTGTTTGAATAGGCATTACATTGTTTATCCTTTGTTTGAATGAGTCACTGTGATGTGTATACAAGAGCACGACGATGTGTACACAAGAGCGTGACAGATCTATGTTCTGGGTCGCTGACCGGAGCAGAGCTCAAGTATATGCTGGCGTAAAGTAAGCGTCGGGTTTAAAACCTTCTCGCCGACACCATTTTCTCGTACACGTAATATGTGCCAAAATATCGTAAAGCACATACTTGCGTATACAGGCAATATGCAATAGCATTTGAAGTTGATTCATATTGTAGCGAGCATAACTGAATTTAGAGTCAGAGAAGAGGGAAGCATGCTGTGTTTTTTTTTATTATTGTGAAAAGCAAACACCGGGCGTGGGCTAACAAAACCAACATGTGAGATACAATTCACCATGCAGCCGAATGAAGCAAAAAAAAAAAACCAAAATCACACGACATCCGACCGGCTGACTCGTGAAATGGAATTTAACCCAGGTACCAGCAGCCCGCGGCTGTAGTCTGCGGTACTGGATGGCCAGCGCGCAGCGTCATGTAAGCTAAAGCTGCTTCGAAGAAGCCCGTTGGGTCATCCCATCTGGGCCAGGAATGGGTGGGGCCATAAACACAAGAGCCTTCGGCTTTATTCTGTCCTGGGCCTAACCAACCCGTCAAACCAAATCAGAAAGAAACCATAGTTCGACGAGGGCTCGACCGTTGCTTCATATTAGTACAAAAGCGATGAGGTATATCCGACGAGTGGGCTGCTAGGTGACTAGTCATCAATGCAAAGAACGATACCTATCTACTACTATACAGGTTTGTTAAGACCATCCACAGTGGTTTCCTCTAAACTTATTCTATCTCTCTATACTTCTAGTATATCATTTATATTTCCAGCATTTCACTCTAAACACTTACTCTATACTTTCAGTAATTTACTCTATATTTCTTACAATCCAGTAAGCTTTACCACTGCGGATGGTCTAACAGGAGTAGCCTAATGATCAATGTCACTGGAACCTACATGCACAAACACCGCCATTGCTAGCATGTGTCCAATTCACCACGGTCTTTTTCAAAATAGGTAAAGTGGTAATTTCAATAGCTGTCATGAGAAAGATGGAGATCAATGACGAAAAAAGAACACATTTAATCATGGACTGTAATTCACAAAAAATGTAAAAGGGTAAACAAACAACAGTCAGGACCAGGAAGATAGCTAAAATGGTCCTCGTTTTTAGCATGCGGCAAGACAAAAGAACTACTTACCAGCCAAGGGACTTGATCACAGCTTAAGTCTCCAACAACCAGCATTTGATAGTGCCAATTCAGTTTGGTGGTGTAAGGTCCAAGAGACAGCTCTGGCCTGGACTGGTCATTGTTGCTATGATAAATAATATGTCATGAAGGAGAAGAGATACGCGGAATTAAATACCTGGAACACAAAATCATCAGCCCTGGCCGTACCAAAAGACTGTATGTATAAGGATGCTCACCAGGGTGAGAATCACAAAATCATCAGCAGCAAGTATCATTTAATAATCTTCCATGCACATCAAACGAGTTTTCGTATTAAAAATACCAAAAACTTCTTTGGATACCAACCGTTGGACAAGTTTTTGTGATATGTGTTTGGGAGCAAGTACACGGTACACAAAATTGTCATTTTTGAAGTAGATGAACAGCAAACTGCAAAAGAGCCATCTACCAGTCTACAAAACAGACTAACATTATTTCTGTAAGAGAAAGTTTACTGCTGAACGGAAACATTTCTTAGGATGTAATTTATGTACATGAAGGCCAACATTTTTTTCACTTGTAGTTTCGTGTGATTATAATCAAAAGGTTGGGCATCCAGAAAATAAGTACTCCCTCCGCTTCTTTTTATTTGTTACCGGCTAGTTTATTTTTAAACTAATCGGTGGCAAATAAAAAAGAACCAGAGGGAGTATTATGTTCTATATTTATAAATAAATCGTTAACAATAAGAACATGTCAAGAATAAGATGGTATACTTGGAAGCCAATCTAAACCAACGAAAGAACTGTGTTTGTATGTTACATATTGTGTTGGACTGTGTTTGGGCTTAGGCTTATATCGGCCCATCTATATATCTATAAATATGTACCTAGACCGATGATTAATTGAGCAATTCATTCTATCATGGTATCATTAGCCAAACCCTACCCCCCCCCCCCGGCCACCCTCTCCTGGCCGCCGGCAGCTCTCCCCTGGACGCCGGTGCAGGCGCCCCCCACGCCGCCGCCGCCGCCGCCCCTCCCCTGGCCGCCGGTGCAGGCGCCCCCCACGCCGCCCCTCCCCTGGCCGCCGGCGCAGGCGCCCCCCACGCCGCCGCCGCCGGCCGGCCCATCCTGCCCGCCGCCGGGGCCGCCCCTCCCCTGGCCGCCGGCGTCGGCACCCCCCCTGCTGCCGCCGCCGCCGCCGGCATCCCCCTCCTGGCCGCCGGCGTGGCCCTGACCCAGCCGCCGCCGGCCGCCTCCCCTCCCTGGGCCGGCGCGCCCCTGGACGTCGGCTCCCTCCCCTGCGCCGGTGCGCCTACCACTGGCCCTGCAGCGGGCGCGCCCCTTATCGACATGCCCCGGCCTGCGTACGGCGCTGTAACTGGTCTCACCGCCGGCGGACCACTTGTCGGCCCCACTGCCGTCGCCTTTATGACGGGCTCAGGATCTGCTGTCGGCACTGCTACTGCTCCTCGTGCGGCCACTGATCCTTTCTACGGCGTCGCCAGCATCACCACGACGGCCGCGGACACCTCCGGTGTCTTCGCGGCTCTGGCTGCCTCTCGCGATCGCGAGCGGGCACTCGCTCTTGCCTTAGAGCAGGAGCGCGCCTCAGCGGCTGCTCTCTCGCACCAGATCCAGGAGAGCGCTCACCGACCGCCGGGCGCGACGTACGAGCCCACCTCGGACACCGGTGTGCACTCCGCATACTCGGCGTCGCTCACCGCTGCCCTACACGCCCAGGCGGCTGGAGTTCAGAACATTCGGACACTAGTGCCGACTGTTCTGAGTTGTACCTCTACCACCTACGCCCGCTGGCGTAACGAGTTCCTTCTCACGTTACGGCGGTACCAGCTTGCGGACCACGTCCAGCAGGACGGCGCCCCGTGGGATGACTCTTGGATCAGCATGGACAGTCTGGTCCTTGCTTGGATCTTTGGCACTCTCGCCGATGATCTGTACAAGCTTGTCGGACAGCGCGGTGGTGGGACCGCGCGCCAGGCTTGGCAGATACTGGAGCACCACTTCTTGGGGAACCGTGCGACTCGGGCTCTTCACATTAACGCACGGTTCCAGAATACAGTGCAGGGAGACCGCTCCATCTCGGCCTACTGTGGAGAGATGAAGGGCATGGCTGACTCCTTGCGCGACCTTGGCGAGCCGGTCGCTGACAGCACTCTAGTACTTCGGGTCCTTCACGGCCTGAACGAGCGCTTCAGCCATCTTCGCTTCTGGCTTCTCCGTATGGAGCCGCCACCGACCTTCGAGAAGGTCTGGTCTGATTTCGAGCTTGAGGAGATCACGACTGGTGGATCTGCTACCTCTGGGACTACCACAGCCTTCTATGGCTCTGGCAGCCCTCACGCCCACCGTCTTCTGGGGGACCACTACCGCGACCACCTACTCCACCTACCGCCCCGGGTGCCTCTGCTGGCTCTGGGGGTGGTACTCGTCGACGTCGCGGCGGAAGGCGCACAAGACGAGGTGCTGGCGGCACTCCTACGTCCACTGCTCCTACTGGTAGTGGTACTGGTGGCACTGGCCAGGGAGGTGCGCCCTGGCCTACACCGTACAACCCATGGACTGGCCAGATCTCTATGTGGCCTGGACCGTCTCCGGGTCTTCTTGGGGCGCCACCGACTTCCTCCACTCCGCGCCAGCCACGTCCTCAGGCAGCGTACGTAGCCCATCCGGGCTATGGTGGACCTGGTCGCCCTGCGGCTGGATCGCCAACTCCAGCCTACGGCGGTGTTTCCTACCCCGCTGGGTACTCGGAGCCACCAGCACCTCTCCAGGAGCCGCACATGGGATGGGACCGTCAGGACTTGGCGTCTTCCTTCAGCACCATGCACCTTACACCGCCGTCTACTGATTGGGTGGCTGATTCTGGCGCCTCCTACCACACTACTCCAGATGCTGGTATTCTCTCTTCTACTCACACACCTCATCCGTCGTTTCCTTCATCGATCGTTGTTGGAAATGGATCCGTTCTTCCAGTCACCTCAGTAGGTGACTCAGTTTCTCCGGGTTCATTCCATCTTAATAATGTCCTTGTTGCTCCAGACATCATTCAAAATTTGCTTTCCATTCGTCGTTTCACCACTGATAATAATATTTCTGTTGAATTTGATCCTTTTGGTTTGTCTGTGAAGGATCTTTCCACCCGGCGTCTTCTTCATCGATGTGATAGTCCGGGGCCCCTGTACACTCTTCGACTTCCTTCTTCCGCTGCGTCTTCGTCCTTTGCTCTGGCTACGACAGCTTCGTCCGCTACTTAGCACCGTCGGCTTGGTCACCCTGGCGCTGATGCTATGTCGAAGTTGTCTAGTAGTTCTGTTATCTCGTGTACTAGGGGCACACATGAGTCTTTGTGTCACGCTTGTCAGCTTGGTCGCCATGTTCGGCTTCCCTTTCCCACTTCTGTGTCTCATGTGCAACATATTTTTGATCTTATCCATTGTGATTTGTGGACATCTCCTGTTATCAGTGTCTCGGGTTTTAAATATTATTTGGTGGTACTTGATGATTTCTCACATTTCTCTTGGACTTTTCCCTTACGTATGAAATCTGAGACATTTGATACTCTCTCTCACTTCTTCACTTGGGTTTCCACACAGTTTGGGCGTACTGTTCGTGCTCTCTAGTGTGACAACGGACGAGAGTTTGACAACTCGCGACTCCGTGACTTTCTCCTTACACATGGCACACAGCTACGCATGTCTTGCCCATACACATCCCCCCAGAATGGCAAGGCTGAGCGCATGCTTCGCACCACTAATGATGTCATGCGTTCCTTGATGTTTCAGGCATCTGTCCCCGCTCGATACTGGGTAGAGGCACTTCACACTGCCACCTTTCTCCTTAATCGCCTTCCTACCAAGGCGATTCGAGCACCGACTCCTTTCTTTGCCCTGTATGGCACTACCACTCTCTACGACCACCTCCGTGTCTTCGGGTGTGCCTGCTACCCTAATCTTTCCGCCACTGCTCCACATAAGCTTGCGCCCCGCTCCACTAGGTGTGTCTTTCTTGGGTACTCCCTTGAGCATAAGGGATACCGGTGCCTCGACCTCTCTACCCACCGCATTTTGATCTCTCGGCACGTCGTCTTCGACGAGTCATCCTTCCCCTTTTCTTCCTCCACCTCTAGTTCAGCTGCAGAGCTGGACTCTCTTTTTTCTACTGACACCGAGGCTGCTCCACCACAGCTGCCTTGGCCTTTTTTGCAGGTACATCACCCACCAGCTCCCAGGTGGCTCCCACGACGTCGCCAGCTGCACCTTATGCAGCACCGACACCTGTGGTGACTCCGGCTGTGCCTCCTACAGCCACGACTCGGCGGTTCACTGACCCTGCTCTCGTCTACCAGCGACGAGTGCGGGTTGGTGCCCAGGCTCCGTCGACCCTAGGGACGAGTGCCGCACCCTGTGTGGCACCGACGTCTCCCGCCGCGCCACGCGCGGCACCGGCGTCTCCGACCTCGTCTCCTGCACCACACGAGGCCCCGACCCCTCCTACAGCTGCGCCACGCGCGGCAACGGTGTCTCCGACCTTGACTCCTGCGGCACACGAGGTCCCGACGTCCCCTACGGCTGCGCCACACGCGGCTCCAGCGTCTCCAGCCTCGACTCCCGCGCCACGCGCGGCAGCTGCGCCACGCGCGGCCTCAGCGTCTCCGGCCCCGACTCCTGCGCCGTGCAGGGACCCGATGACTACTCCGGCTCCCGGGTCCCCCGCTGCGCCACGCGCGGCCCCTGTTCCACGGTTCGCCGATCCTGCTCTTGTCTACCAGCGACGAGAGCGGATTGGTGCTTCTACGCCCGCGCGTCCAGAGCCCTCGGTGTACCACCCACCGTTGCTTCACCGGGACCCATGACACGTTCACCCGATGGTGACTAGACGTGCCGCTGGGGTTCTCCGGCCTCTTGAGAGGTTCTCCGGAGTGGTACTCTCTTCGACGACACCGACACCATCCACTTCCTCTTCGGTATCACCTATACCGACCTCCGTCCGTAGCGCCCTCGCTGACCCCCACTGGCGCCACGCTATGGAGGAGGAGTATGCAGCCCTACTTGCCAACCGGACATGGGACCTTGTTCCCCGTCCTTCCCGTGGCAACGTTGTCACAGGCAAGTGGGTTTTCACGCATAAGAGGAAGGCGGATGGCTCCCTGGAGAGATATAAGGCTCGTTGGGTACTTCGGGGCTTCACTCAGCGCCCTGGAGTGGACTACGACGAGACCTTCAGTCCGGTGGTTAAGCCAGCGACAGTACGGACTGTTCTGTCGTTAGCTCTCTCGCGTTCTTGGCCTGTCCACCAGCTGGACGTCAAGAACGCCTTCCTTCACGGGACGCTGACAGAGACGGTGTACTGCAGTCAGCCGACAGGGTTCGTTGATTCAGCCGGTCCAGACTTGGTCTGCCGGCTGAACAAGTCTCTATACGGGCTGAAGCAGGCGCCTCGGGCTTGGTACAGCCGGTTCGCCTCCTTCATGGCCTCGCTTGGCTTTGTCGAGGCCAAGTCGGACACTTCGCTCTTCGTTTACAGGCATGAGGGTGACACTGTCTACCTCCTCCTGTACGTGGACGATATTGTCCTCACGGCGTCCAGCTCGGCTCTTCTTCAGCGCACGATCTCCGCACTGCAGCGCGAGTTCGCGATGAAGGACCTCGGCCAGCTCCACCACTTCCTGGGCGTTGCGGTCGAGCACCGTCCGGACGCTCTGTTCCTCCACCAGCGCCAGTACTGCCTGGATATCCTCGAGCGAGCGGGCATGGCTGATTGCAAGCCGTGCTCCACTCCCGTGGACACCCAGGCGAAGCTGGCTTCGGTTGACGGCGCCTCGGTCGCCGACCCCACCTCTTACAGGAGTCTTGCAGGTGCCCTGCAGTACCTCACCTTCACCAGGCCGGACATCTCATACGCGGTTCAGCAGGTGTGTCTCCACATGCATGATCCGCGGGAGACGCACCTCACGGCGATGAAGCGGATTCTTCGGTACCTGCGCGGCTCCCTCGACTACGGCCTTCTCCTTCGACGTGACTCGCCTTCTGAGTTGGTGGTCTACACCGACGCTGACTGGGCGGGGTGCCCAGATACCCGCCGTTCCACCTCTGGCTACGCCGTCTTCCTGGGGGGGAATCTTGTCTCCTGGTCCTCGAAGCGGCAGCCTGTGGTTTCTCGCTCCAGCTCTGAGGCGGAGTACCGCGCCGTGGCTAACGGCGTAGCAGAGGCGTCTTGGCTCCAGCAGTTACTTCAGGAGCTACACTCCCCTGTCGGCCGGAGCACGTTGGTCTACTGTGATAATGTCAGCGCCGTTTACCTCTCCACCAACCCCGTTCAACACCAGCGCACGAAACATGTGGAGATTGATCTTCACTTTGTTCGTGAGCGGGTTGCACGCGGTGAGGTTCGAGTTCTCCACGTGCCGACGACGTCACAGTTTGCCGACATCTTCACGAAGGGACTCCCGTCGACTTTGTTCTCTGAGTTTTGGTCTAGTCTCAACATCTGTTGTGGCTAGATGTTGGGACTGCGGGGGGGTGTTGGACTGTGTTTGGGCTTAGGCTTATATCGGCTCATCTATGTATCTATAAATATGTACCTAGACCTATGATTAATTGAGCAATTCATTCTATCATATTGAACAATTTGTATTGCAATTTGGAAGAGCCATGTTTTTCATGTACAGTACAAATCAAAGATTTTATTTAATAGCTAAGGTCATAAAGAACAGGAGGCCCAGACAGCATTCCAGTCTCCGCAGTGCTCACAAACTGAGAAGTTGCACAAAAGCATCTAGATAACAAATAATCTGACAAAAAATAGAAATTAGGATCTCACCATTTTTTGTGTACCATCTAACATTAAGTATTTCGTTTACCTAGTTTTTTGCTGGCCATGATCATAAGGAAGATAGTGCTAACCAAGTTTAAATATCAGCCTAGCACATATAAACACGGGGTTACCATTCTTTCAACTTCTTTAGGCTGAGCTCGATTAGTTTTCTTACTAACAGGACAAATAAAACAAATTTATATTAGGAATAGAGATTTTATGAGAGATAAGGACCTTTTCAGGAGTTTTTCTATGGTCTGGGACGTTATTAGAGCATGTGTTTTTTATACATCGATAAAACAATAGATAATATGATTTTCTCACATTCTGAACATGTAAGTGCCACTGGTAGTAATCATGACTATTTTCTAAAAAGAGATAGCTACACTGCATACAATAGTAATCACTGCAACCACATAAGAGAAACTACGAAGTGCTCAAATATATAATATTTCATACATAATGTTGGTACCAGTATATAATGCAACCCATAGAAAATTAAAATTCTAAGACTCAGAAGGGATAATACCTGAAATTAGCATGTTCTTTGGGTGCTCACATCCAATTGGCTTGCCACCAATAGTTTCTACAGTATTCAATTAGAGATGTAACTTCATTCCCACCAAAAACAGCATCAGTGGAAGGCTCATCAAACGATATTCTTATACTCGAACAAGCTTCTTTGATGACCTGGAGAGCCTCAGTTCAAGGGACCACAGCTATTCCCGAAGATGCTGGTTATCCTCCAACAGGCAGTCATATTCATTATTCACTCAGCAAGCCTTCGCGTTGTTTTTGAATAGCAAGTTCCTTGTCCTCAGCAACATGGACCTCTTTTTTTGTGGACTTGTAGCTTCATTTTTTTCATCTCATTCAGAGCTGCAGTCTATTCATGGTACTTCTTTGTCTCCTCTGAAATTCCATGTTTTGCTTCCTCCAACATTTTATTATGCTTTGATACAGCCTCCAAAGTTCTTGAATCCAAGCAAATATTTGATCTATTGGTGAAGCCGGTCAATCACTGGAGCAAGGAATAAGGAGTAACCTAAAAGAATAATATTGTGCTCAGACTTTAATGTAGAAGCCAAATGGCGCAATTTTTTGTGATGAAACGGTTAGCAGAATATTTCTCAAGGGTCCATAACCTATCAATACATTGTCTTTCATATACTGCACTTCATATGGTCACCCTTTCCAACAACACCCACCTGCTATGCAATAAAAATGGAAAACCACCCTGCTAAAAATTTGATGGAAACAACATATCAGATAAAATTAACATCCATGTCAAGACAATTTTCATGTAGAAAGGCATGTGATAGAGAGAACACATTCAACTGATTCATCTGAAAGGCATGTTTTATATATACTAAACATTTCAGGACAGCATGGATACAGAAAACAGTTCTGTTCGCTATGGTGTTGCAACACATAGTGGACCCCTATCATTTTCAGTGTCTGGAACACAAGTGCACTTTGTAATACAATGCAGATAATTATATGCTAGATGATGCATATACAAAGTTTCTACAATAAGAACGTTGCCGGTTGGATTTTGATAATACATTTTCCATTTATCCACCGGACAATATATCGGAATATTCCGAAAAAACCCTCCCGTTATTCTTAAGCTTATCGGAATGAATATCGGAATGAACCTCAGATCATCCGTAACTCTCAGATTCCCCCAAATCCTTGACCCAAAACCGCAGCAAAACCCATTCACGAGGAAGTAAAGGGTAAATCCACACGGATCGTCTCATCAAATGTGTAGCAAACGAGATCGAGTTGGGGGACGCGGGTTACCGGTACCTACCCATGAGGGACACCTCGAGGATGCGGCGCGAGAAGAGGACCTGGTTGGTGGGCGTGAGCACCGCGCCGCCGCCGCCGGAGTCGGGGTCGGCCCCGAGGCGCGGCCGCTGATCTCGGCCATGCTGTAGAGCGTGGAGGCGAGCAGTGCGAAACCGAGGTTGGCGACGGTCTTGGCGACGACGGGCGCGCGGCGGCCGCGCTTGAGGCGGTCGATCCACAGAACGGCGAGCTTCCGCAGCGGCGTCTTGAAGAGCCGCGACGGCCGCCTCCGATTCGATTATGGGCAGCTGGATCATCGCTGCAGGATACTCCGATTCGATTATGGGCCCCAGGTTGGATGTGTGTGCGCGTGAGATGGGGAGGGGGGATCCCGGTTCAGTTCGGATTCGAATTTCAGATTGGATGGTGCGGGACGGAAGCCAGCGTAAGCCGCAAGGCACGTAGGTATGGAAGGTCCAGGCTTGCACCACCGCCTCCGACTCGAAATCTGAACCGCCCCTCAACTCTTAGAGCAGGTATAATAGAGCCTAGTCAGCTGGCTCAAAAGAATCCACATCAGCATATTGCTTACGTGGATGAGGGAATAAAGAAGAGAGAGAGAGCTGCAGGCTCCAGAATAGTAGTCAGGCGTATCGGCATTTACGAGGTGACTCTACCGACGTGTCTGCATGCGATTGGGGGTGGGAAAAACAGTGCATTTATTCCAATCACTTTCCAATCAATCTAATAGCTAGTCTATTATATAAGAAGGCTAAACTGTTGACTCTAAAGTGACATGACATTGAGTTACAGCCTGCAACCTACTACTCTATTATCCTTGCTCTTATAAGTATGGAAGGTCCAGCCTGGACCACCGCCACGCCTCCACGCCAGAACACTTCCCTCCCAAAATCTCCCCTGTTCTCCTGTCTCCTCGTGCGCCAAGTATCCGATCCTCCTCGACTCATGGCGGCGGCGACGTCCCGCAAGCGTGCGGCGCCCGAAGAAGCCCGTCCCCCGGCGACGGCTGCCAAGAAGCGGGCGCGCTACAAGTTCAGCAAGATCCAGAACTACGAGATGCTCGAGGTGCTCGGGGAGGGCACCTTCGGCGTGGTGTTCAGGGCGCGGCACCGCCGCACGGGCGAGACGGTTGCCGTCAAGTGGTTCCGCGGCGGCGCTTCCGACCTCGACGCCTTCGTCCGTGAGGGCGCCTGCCTCGGCTCGTGCCGCGGCCACCCGTCGGTCGTGGAGATCAAAGACATCGCCACCGACGAGGCGACGGGAGACCTGTTCCTGGTCATGGAGTTTGTCGACGGCCCCTGCCTCCGCGACTGGCTCATGCGGCCCGTCTCCGAGTACATGGCGCGAAAGTTCATGCGCCAGCTGCTCAGCGCGGCGGCGAAGATGCACGCCTCTCCGATGGCGACGATCCACCGCGACATAAAGCCGGAGAACATCCTCGTCGGCGCCGGCAGCGAGCTAAAGATCTGCGATTTCGGGTCCGCGACGCCGGTGAAGCCCCTCGGAGGGTGGTGCTCGGAGCAGCGCGTGGGCACGATGCAGTACTGCTCGCCGGAGCAGCTGAAGGGAGTCCGCTGCTACGGCACGGAAGTGGACATGTGGGCGCTGGGGTGCGTGATGGCCGAACTCCTTACCGGCGCCCCCCTGTTCACGGCGACCACGGAGGAAGACATGCTCATGGAGATGAAGGACCTGCAAGACGGGATCGCCGCCGAGGGATTAGGAGTTTTCGACGACCTGGAGTTGTCCCTGGCCGGGCGCGAGCTCCTTGCCGGTCTGCTGAGCTTCGAACCGGGCAAGAGACTCACGGCGGCAGAAGCCCTGAAGAACCGGTGGTTCACGGAGGAGGCAAAGCCCGCTGCCGCCTCTAAAACAGAGTTCCCTGGTTATGTCCCATTGTTCTTTGGAGCATAGGATATCAGTAGCTACAGCGCTGCCTGATGATTGTAGACAGAAACCAGCGCCCAAATTGATTGTTGTAAAGTGCAGTGTTAACAATTCTGTGATTACTGGTAGTTTCATTGCCAAGAAGCAATGCGTTGTAATCTCGATTCATTCATTCATTCAATTAATGCAATATCTGTTGCCTTCAACAAGTGAACCAATGTAATCGTTTGGTGTATGAACACTCTGTTGTTGAAACACAGAAACTGCGGCGATCGGGGGTTGTTGTACGAAATAACGAAATCGGTTTCTCTGTATCTGACGTTTTGCATTTAGTCAAACGAGACGAACTGACCAATTCGTGCATGCACAGAGGTTTTCTTCTGCATCCTACGGATGAATTGTGTTCGAGTTCATTATTACAGGATGCAGATAGGAAGAAGTTTGTTGCTCCTTATACCAACTGAAAACACGCGGTTCAACACTAGGCAGTACGAACAGCGAAATCGAGTAACGAAACATGAAAACGTGCCACCGTTCACCTGACAGCCTAGAGCATGTTCCTTAGAACTGAGATCGCCGCCGCATGTTTCTCCTGCAGACAAATTTTCGGTAAATTTGGGTCAGTGATCAGGCTATATGTCAATGCAATTTCGATGACCTGAACCGGCTAAACGAGAAGCAGATGTGTGTGCTCACCTGGTCGCGTGTGAAACTGTCCCGGACGCCGCTGCACACCGGCCGCCCACTCTCGTCGTAGAGGATCATGCCTCTGAACCGCGGCAGCTGGCACTTGACGCCCATCAACACCTTTCTCTGCCATATCGGCCGCGACGGCGTGCCGCGGGACACGGCAGCAGCACCTTCCGCTCCGCGTTTCACGCCCATGGCCGGAGCCGCCACCACCACCACCACTTTCTCCTCCTTCACCTCCAGCACCGCGTCGTTGCCTCCAAGAATCTCGTACTCGCAAGCACCACCCTTCACGCCGGCGACGGCGACCTGGTTCTGGTTGTGGCCGCGATCCACATAGAGCTTCTCCTTACACAGGTCCACGGACAGGCAGAGCCCCATGGGAGTTGGGAGGCAGCAAATGGATCAGTGTGCAGTAGGGCAGTGTGGATTGTGGTGGTGGTCTGGTCGGCTTCTTATGGCTAGTGACGCCAAGAATCGATGCAGGCACAGGCTGCCAGTGAATCGAGTCCTGGGACGCTCACCCATCATTTACGCTTCACCGTCATTGCGGCGCCGATGTGTGAGCTGGTGACTGGTGTGAGTGTGAAGTACTGGAGTAATCTTCACAGGGAGGAGGCAAGTGATGCGGAGCAGCTATCCTTCACCGGTGGCCATGCCTGCCTGGGGGCCCAAGCAACCAGCTAAAACGAAGCATGCACCGGAAAATTATTTTAAAGATTTTGGTACCGGTTCTGCGTGTCTTCGCTGAAAAGATGCGAAATTTCGACATGAGGAAAGGATTGGTCGTTCCAGTGTTGTACTACATCTTGTAAATATTGGATGGAGCATATTTACATGGTAACTGTTCAAAATGGGAGCGTTTTCGAAAATGAAACCACCTCCATTTTCATTTTCTGTTTTCTTTTAAGAAAACAAAATTGTCTTTGTTTGTGGATTTCTTACAGAAAGAGGACAACGATTTACCGAAGCTCATTACATTTGATGACCTGAAGCCCTTCAAACACACGGCGGCACAAATGATCAGCATTGACAAATACTCTGGTGATGGAAAATTACAAACAGAAATGCCAAATCTTTGACCGTGGAATCTTATTTCACCAGCTGAGATCTGCCCTCACAAATCTTAATTTAGCAGAATCTGACCCTCATTATTGAGGACCCCCAACGTGAAGAAGACAAGAAATCCCGTGGAGCCCAAAGCCTCACCATGGCGCATGGCAATTCTGTATCCATCCACCAGCATGTTTCCATCTCCTAACAGGGTGGTGCTTCCATGCTATTCTGGAAAAAGTAGAACGTTGGATATCTAAAAAGGTCTGACCTTGAAACATACCACATTTGTTGAATAAAGTTTTAAGTATAGCTTGAAAGCACAAACTAACATTCAAGCACACAGTTTCAGCACTTGATTTGACTGTGACAACAAAACAGGAAAAATGGAAATTCAGCACTGACCTGTCAGGATCTGCTCCCAGCTTCCACGGTAACAGCCAGCTGCTTGGAAAGATAATCAGGAGATCTAACTGCGAAAATCAGGAGGCACTGTCTCTTCTGTAAAGTACCCTTTTTGCACTGTCCCAACATCACAAAATCTCACCTGATATGCAGAAGCATTAAAAACAATAGAGGCTAACATTACAAAGATTTGTATATCTCATAAAGCAATATAAATGAGACAAAAAATGCTTCAGAGAAATATTACTGACCAGGGAAGCATACAATTTCAACAGAGGTTTAACCAACTGCCACAATGGCTGAAAAACAAATGGTGCATCGACAAAAAGAACCTGACCAAGCCTCTTTGGGTAGTAGTAGTAGTAGAAGACATCAATCTGTGAATGATAGTAATTCAATACAAACACTGAAAAAAAGAACTTGTCTGCAGAAAGCATGCACCTGGAAATAAAAGAATCGTTGTATGAGCTACCTCAGTAGAACAAATTTTATATCAATACTTTGCAAAAGTGGACACCAAATTTAGTTATCCTTGAATCTATTTGCCCCATCATGCTTTTACTGTACCTTAGAAAACAACTTTCTAATTTATCCTTCGCAGATTTATTTTCTTAGAAATGGATACATGTATCACAGGATTTACTAATGATGTTTCTTTCAGGAAACAATGTACTATTTTCACATTATTTATACTATTATAATCCAAAACATGAATGCTTCCCACCCCTCAACAGCACAACACAAATGCTTGTTTTCCGTTCCTACAACAGAACAGAACAAGACATAATGAAATTCATGTTTATGTTTGCGTTTAACACTGCTGAACTTACCAAAAACTTTAAGAACTGGAAATCAACGCTTTCTACACCAAAACCTCGAAGATCAAAGATCCCAAGTATATTCTCTGCTCCCAAGGGAAGTCTACTTAATGTCTTATCAACCAAATAGGCGCATAGCTTCCATTTTCAACTGGATCTTGTTTCCGTAAAAGCATATCACACATGCATCAACAATACTATTGGTAACTGAATGCATCTAAACCACAAGAGACCTCAGCGAGTCACAAGGCACGAGACACATTACAGCTAAATGCATGCGTGCGTTTGAGCTGCTCTGTAAAAAAAATCCTCCCTGAAAAATTGTCACAATGTACTGTTGTATTTTACTATGTTGTTTCTGCTAGTGAACAATTAGAAAAAAAAAGTCTAGCCCTATCTGCATAAAAAAAAATCATCCCCCTATTTTTAGAAATCAAGATTGAGAACAAAAGAGCTTACAGAAGGAAAATGTTTGCCTGCCACTACAACTAGCACAGGCCTGCCATAGATGTCCAAAGAATCATGTACATATGCCTTGCCAGTTTGATACAACCCTTTCACTGATTCTTCTGATAATTCTGATACATGAATATCCTGACGCCATTTCTAATGAAGATGAAAGGAACGCTTAAGAGGCAAGATGCATAAATAAATTCTTCAGAATGCCAAGAATATAATAGTTAGAATATTAATGCTTCCCTGACACCGTAAATAATAAATTTCTGAGATTTATCATTTCAGAACGTGAATAAGTCCAGCTTCCAAATCAAAGATGTGAAACACAATCTAACCATCCAGCAAGAATGAGTGATAGTATACAATTTAATTGTAACATGAATATACAAAATCACCAAATATAAGTTTAGAAGAGAAGATGGTAACATTCAACTATATAATTGTAAACTCCCACTTGCTCCAGAACAAATTACCACAACCAGTGAATAGACCATGGGGAATATCAAACAATTTATTCACTCAAAATGTTATTGCACCAGAAATTTACATAAGCAACATTGTTTTTTATTTCTTATTTTTTTAAAATAAAATATCTGAAACAAGTATGTTGGAATTGGGACAATTTGACTTCCCATTTCTTTCCCTCAAACACATAGTACTTATTTTCTCAATTCTTTTATATTTCTTCAATCGATCCAAACATCCTATTCCAGTAATTTTTGTTTTATGTTCTTTTCATTTCATTGTTTTGCATATACACTTCCTATCTCATAACAAATCCTACCCTTGTCATTTTCCTGTATTCTAATCAAGGCCGAAGAATAGAGAAACAACTTATAACTGAACTATGTCCCTGTATGTCCAACTTTCACTAGTTGTACTAGTGAATAAGACGCCAGTGCAGCTCAACATGCACTAAACCTTATTATACCAGAAGAGGGAGCACCCATCCCTCCCCAGTTATATTGATATCATCAACATTACAAGCTGCTATCAACTAAAAGAATAATTGACACCAGATTCTACTTGACTTTTCAGTACTGTATATGGGTAACGACTCAAGTGGCTACTGCTTCAATGCAATAAAATATAAAATGTTTTTATATACTAGGCAAACAAGAATTATTTATCAAAAAGGTAAAGAAAGGGCTGCTTCTCGAGTCAACATTGAACAGCAGGATACAATGGCCTTGGTAAGCTTTGCGACGGTTTCGTCGACAGAGAACTTGCGGTCCTTCAAGAACCAGAGGATCATGTCCTCGTCGTCCCTCCCGTTCCTGCCCGTCGGGAGGCCCGGGTGCTCCCTCTCCAGCCGTTCTTTCACATCCGATACAAGCTTCACACGCGAAGAGCAGTCTTAGACTGACCCTACGCTACGACATGCTCGATGAAGCCACTCCCTCGTTACTGCTGCTGAGGGCATTTCAAATGAGACCCCAATTCAGCGGAGCAGAAGACGCGGGAATAATAGAAACGGCGAACTGGGTACGTGGAGGCGGCGCCGCTGGGGGCAGTGCTGTAGCAGCGCATCCTTCTCGCTGCGGGGCCCCGCAGGAGCGGAGGAGCCCGTGCGACGGACCGGAAGGAGCAGGCGGCGGCCATCGTCTGTTATCAGATCCTCGCTCGGGACGCTCCGATTCGCGACGCCGGATTGGGCGGCGGAGTGGCCACTGGATCGACGGAGGCCGGCGGCGCGGTGAACCGCCGGGAGCCGGAAGCCGAGGCGGCCCAAGCAAGCCCAGCGGGAGGCGGCGGGCCCTCGTGTCCGGAACACCGACGGCGCCGTGTCCACTGGACTGGATGACGCTCGCCGTTGGGCCACCGCAAGTCCTTTGAAGGCCGACGAGTTCGTGTCCGGTTTGTGACCTCGCAACGTGTCTACGTCGTGACACACTCCCTCTGTTATTATTTTTTATTTGACTCAAGTTAGTTCAAAGATGAACTAACTATAATTAATATCAAATAAAAAGGAACGGGTGTAGTACTTATAGAATGAAAGAATGCTCATCGTTCACCACAGAATTACGTAACGCTGGTTAAACTAAAAAAAGGGTACAAATATATTTCTTTTTCGTGTTTCATATAGATTTCAAGTATCAAAACTGGCTTGATTTGAACCCCGGTGAAGTTTAAAGTCGTGTGGATAATGAAGTTCCAAAAAGATGAAAGAAATTCATGGGGCTACGTCATATTAATTTTTTTCCATCATATATTTTTTTTTCAATTGATTGAAAACGAGAAAAAAATTCATGCGATGGCAAGCTCAGCCATACCCTTTTAAGGTTGGGGCATTTACGGGTACTCCGGTGAGCTCCGAGCTTAGAAATAGGTTCAAGGAAAGTGGTCGGACCGGTGGTGGCCAACGACGATGCACCATTGACAGAACCGGAATCGCGGGTAGTGGGTGGGGAACAGGAGATGGACCCGGTGCCGAGGACGATCACAATCGAGTGTGGAAAGCGTACCTGACGCTGCACGACTGTGGAGGGAGGACCTTATATGTTCTATCGGAAGTTGGGTGGTGTCCATAATATTTTATGGGTATCGCTTTGTAGTTTATTTTTGACTTACAAAGCGACACGTTTTGGGGACGGAGGGAGTACTTTATAAACAACATTTCTTCGGGAATCCTGTTTTACAGCGTGTGACTTCAGGCAATTGGTAAGATTTTTTTCGTTTTTCGGTTATTTTTTAATTATTGATTCGTAATTTGTTGGATCATGTCAATCGTAAAAAATCAAACAAAAAATTATGATTGATTAACCTATAGAACTAATTGTTAATGATTAATTACAAGAATTAATGGTTAATGATAGTAATTAATTACTAATTAACATGTGTATGAAATTTTATTAAATTACATGCACCTGAAATTTAGACAGATTATTTTTGTTCCACCAAACTGTATGCTCACACAGTAATGTATGGTACCTTTGCTCTTTTCCTGGACTACGGATACTGTGTAACTTACACAGAAACAAAATAAATATGTTGTCATAACCACTTTGTTAAGATACCAGTGTGCTTTTAATTGTAGGCTTCTGTCCAAGTAACTTTGGGAGACATTTTAATGCACTCAAGTGATTATGTTCATCCGCTTTTACTATAATGGTCAATATACTTTTCAACTTGGGTGAATCATGTGTTGTTATTTGCTCGCTTGATTGAACCACTTAAGGTCAATAACCTGACGGTTGTGTAACTTCTTCTGAGTGACTTGCAGCAGTGCCGCGGTGGTGGACAAGGATGACAATAGTAGGGATAACAGTATTTGAACCCCCATGTCTTTAATGGTTGCCACTTTACAAGAGAAACATCGTCAATGGAATAATCAACTGGGGAAGAACGTGCAAAGGTAAAAGTCCATACAAGGCAAGAACAAGCGACTACAGGAGGTCCCTGAGAGTTGTTGCAGTCCTGGCACTGTTCTTTTTACCCTGAAAAAAAAGTTAGTTTTTAGTAGCATGAAGCTATTGAACACTAAGAAATAATATCGTACTACTACTACCTCTGGTTTGTAATTGATGTCGTTAGATCAACTTTTTTAGCCTATAAATATATTAGAAATTGTTGTCCTAATGAGATCACTTAAAAACGGGTTGGAATATCTAATATGCATCACCTTTGATTCAGATTTTCTTGCTCTACTTATACGGTTGTCTGCCCTGTTCTGGATGTTGCTCTGCATGGGCCGGCCATGCTCGTCGTACAGAATGAGCCCGCTGAACCGCGGGAGCTCGCACCGCGTCCCCATCAGGATCCTCCGCTGCCACACCGGCGTCCTCCTCGGTGTCATCGGTGTCCTGCACGCTTCCACGGCGCCTCGCTCGGTTGCCGCGCCCCTGAACACCGACTCCCTCCGTTCCGGCGGGACCGCCGGCTCAACGGCGACACTTCTCGTGCGCCCACACGGCAACCGGGGCTTGGGTACGCGGAGCCTCCTGCTCAGCACATCCGTGCAGTCGTAGCTGCATCTCTCGTGTTTCCTACAGGTTGCCTCTGCCTTGCCGGGTTTCTGAAACCCTGAGCCGGCTGGATCTTGTGCCTGGACCACCAGCGGCAGCGCCTGCGGTTTGGACGGCCGGCGGCGGTTCCTGACGACGAAGAGTGCCTTAGGCATGCCGCGCCTTGGTTCAGGGTGCCGGTTCTTCGCCTTCCTGCTTTGCAGCATGGATACGCATAGTCCCATGGGCGCTGGGGAAGGCAAGCGCTGAAGCTTGGAATGGGAAATTCTGAAGAAGCTGTGCGTGCGTGCTGGGTGTTATTACTAGTTCGTGTTGGCTTTTGTTTTATGGAGCAAGCAACCCAAAGATGTTTTATGGAAAACCAAAAGCTGGGAGAAGGGGTAGTAGGCAGAGAGATAGCTGGAGAAGTAAACGAAAAGTAGATTTAGCCATTTGGGTTTTCTCTAACCTTCCGTTTGTTAGGAGTATATATCCCAAACCTTTCTGAAGAAATAAGTAAATTTGGGGTGCAACAAATTGCTTCCTGTGAAGAGTAATCCAGAGTGGCGGCGTAGCTTGATGTGGGCGAGGCCGTGGGTGGTGGATATCATCCGCCATTCGACGTGTCTTTCTTGCAATGGGACGTATGCATTCCAAGTTTGCGTTGGTTTGACATGGATGTGTGCGTGAGATGCCTCCTTTCTATTTTATCATTTATATTGATATTTATATAGACGGTGGACAAGGATAATGTATCTACCAAAATGGGAAACGAAACATTTTTTGAGACGCCGTTTTTGGTTCACTAATTCAAATTCCTGCTTTTTAGAACCATTCAAACGATTGCGAAGACGCTCACAGCGCAGTGGTAAAACTATTGGTTGGAAAGTTGTCTGGCTGGGCTCCGTGGAATGTGATGGATGAATTCATTATACAAAGTAGGAGCACAATGTGCATACAGGTATAACTGTCCAATGGGCCGTGTCGGGCCAGCCCAGCCGGGCTTGTGCCTAGAAACTCTCATCCCAGCGGGCCTGCACTCGGCCCAAGCACGGCCCGAGATCATTTTACTAGTGTCGTGCCGTGCCAGGCCGGGCCGGCCCGACACCCGATATTAAAAAATTACATGCAAAAATTAAAAAAAGCATGTTATTCGGGCTTAAACGGGCTGGGCCGGGCCGGGCCCGCGGGCTACACGGGCGAGACACCGGGCTAGCTGGGCCAACTGTTAAGCAGGCCGTGCCGGGCTGGTCCAACGGGCCTGCGCCTAAGCCCAAAAATGGCCCGAGCCAGGCTGTGGGCCGGCCCGAGCCCGGTCCCATCCGTGTCGGGCCGTGCTCATGGCGGGCCAAAAGCATCAGGCTTTGGGCTGGCCCAATTAGCCCGACCCATTGGACAACTATAACAGTGATCCGTAGTTGGAGGGGGCGTGAGGAACGTGCGCTGAACATATGTGCGGGTTCCGGAGCCACGAGTACCGTCCGCGCGAGACGTGCATGCATGCAGCGTAAACAGATGTGCATGCAGAGGGCTCGCACAAATGAAAACTAGACTACGGGTCTTAAACACCCTCCCACAGTTTGTACTTCGTCTGGACCGATGCACAAACTATGTTGGAATTGCTAGAACACCGTAGTGTGCAATCCTTTGGCCATGACATCCGCGTACTGGAGATGCGTTGGCACATGTAACACTAGGATGTCGCCAAGTGAATCTTTCTCCTGTACGAAGTGAATGTCCAGCTCGATATGTTTGGTGCGGCGATGATGAACAGGGTTTCGCGTGAGGTAGACCGCAGAAACGTATCACAATACATCGCTTTGCCCTTCACAATGTTGATGTGGAGTTATTGCAAGAGTTGTCGTAGCCAATGACATTCGGCCATGGCGTTCGCCATGACATGATACTCGGCTTCGATACTTGATCTGGATATTGTTGTTTGCCGTTTCGAAGACCACGAGACCAATTAGTCCTCCAAGAAGATGTAATAGCCAAAGGTCGATCTCCTGGTGTCAGGACACTCGGTCCAATCAGCATCCGAGTAGGTTGTTAGGGACAAGTCTGTGGATGCTCACACTTGAAGGCCAAAGTGCAACGTGCCTTTGATGTACCTTAGGATTCTTTTGACCAGACTGCAGTGGATATCTCGTGGCAAATGCATATGTAGACACACCTGATTAACCGCGTACACAATGTCCAGGCGAGTGATTGTCAGGTACTGAAGGGCTCCAATAATGCTGCGGTAGAACGAAACGTCTGTGGCCAGAACGTCGGAGGTGGCTTCCACTTTGGTCTTGCAGTCGACAAGAGTGGTCGTCGGCTTGCAATTTTGCATTCCGGTGTGATGGAGGATGTCCTCTGCGTATGCCCGTTGCGTCAGGAAGAAGCCTGCCGAAGATCGTTGAATGTTGATGTCGAGGAAGTAATGAAGAGAATCGAAGTCCTTCATTGCAAATGTCCCATTGAGTTGTTGGACGACTAGTTGAGGAAGCGACATTGAGGGGGCGGTGAGGACGACATCATCGACGTAGAGGAGCAGGAACACCATGTCCTCATTGTTCTGGTAGTTGAACAGGGAGGCGTCGGAGCGAGTCTATTGAAACCCGAGTTGACAAACTTTGTCAAACTCGTGTTGACGAACTTCATCGGCGAAGGTGCAGAACCAAGTCTGGAGTGCCTGCTTGAGGCTGTAGAGGGACTTCGATAGCACGCAAACATAGTTCGAATGTTTGGCGTCAGCAAAGCCAGTGGGTTGTGAGCAATAGACACACTCATCGAGGTCGTCGTGTAAAAATGCATTATTGACATTGAGCTGGTGACTGGTGTGTCGACCAGGGTCATGCATCAGCGAGATGGCACATCGTTAAAATGGTTGCAGGATTGACAACATGGGAGAAAGTCTGATCGAAATTGACCCCCCATCGTTGTTTGAAGCCTAGAAACACCCACCTTGCTTTGCGATGCTCAAGTGTACCATCGGCACAAAGTTTATTCTTGAATAGCCATTTTCCAGCGATGATATGGACACCAGCAGGGCGAGGGACGGAATCCAAGTATTGTTAGCGTGCAAGGTAGCAAACTCATCGCGCATGGCAGCCAGCCAGTCAGGATCGCGCATGGCGGCTCAGACTGAGGTTGGCGCTGGAGAAGGCGAGGATGTGCATGGCGAGCGTTGCGTACTTTGGGTTGGGTAGGTGGATACTGTCCCTAGCGCGGGTGATCATGTGGTGGCAAGCTGCTGGTTTGGGATCATGTGGCATCGAGACCGGTGCAATGGGTTGCGATGATAGTGGCGCAGGTGCGAACGAGGGTTGCGGGGGTAGTTGGGGCGCAGGAGGCGGGAGCTGTGGAGTGTGAGTGGAAAGCACACGAGATGCATTGGTTGGTTGCATGGGAACATTATTCCCATTTGGTTGTATGGGACGATCAATCAATGGGCTCGGGTCATGCGGTGGACATGGTGGTTCACGAGGCGACAGTGGCGACTGGTGCGCAGCTCCCGATACACAAAGGGTCAGACGTTGATGTTGAGTTGTTGGTGTGGCTGGCATGAAAAACAGATCGAGCGAGCAAATCGGTTGGGATGAATGAGTAGAGGATGCTGCAAATGTATTTGTGAGGTTTTTGAATGGGAAGGTTGTCTCATTGAACTTGACATGTCGAGAAGTGATCACACACATGAGGATGGGTCATAACACCAGTACCATTTGGAGTCTAGAGGATAGCCGATGAATATCCACAATATAGATCGTGGTGCAAGCTTGTGGGGGCGCTGTTGATGTGGTGTTAGGATAACACAAGCAACCAAGTTTGTAGATCGATTCCCTCAATCAATTTGTGGATTGACTTTCTCTGTCAGAGGCACGTCAATATTTGTAAATTTTTTATGTGCTAATGGTCCCTGCTGATTATTTGTACATGATATGGTAATTGTTTGCATTTGTATTTCATTAATTCTATATGCATTCCATGATGTTGTCGTCGATCTTGCTTGTTGATATGATGATTTTTTATGTGTTACTGATAGAAGCGTTGTGATTTTTGTTGATCCAAAATATATGATGTCAGCATCAGAAATATAGCGAACTTGTCTCAAACCTGCACATGTCCATATATCTGGAACGAAATACAGACTGGTTCAGAAACTATGATCTCTTTGTGCAATACGAACTGGATGGAAATACAGTCTTGTCTTATTATTTCGCTATGTGCAATTTCTTTATCTGATCATAGCTGGGAAAAAAGAAAAAATTGAAAAAAAGGCCCTTTGACTTCAAAGAAAAAAGAAAAGTATGCAGCAGAAAACAAAGTATGTAGCAGAAAACTTAAAAAAGTTTCATTGACTTCAACCATTCGACCCACGAAACATGAAACTGGTCCAACAAGGACAGGGGGTAAATTTGGAATTACGATCTAAAACCACTACGTTTTGGAGCTAAGAAAACTTGTGCAGCCAAACACCATAACACAAAACTCTATCTCCACAGCAGAGTTGCTCCATTTCAGCATTTTGGGGCAGAGTTGCTCTACTGAAGAGTGCAGCCATGCCAAACACGCCCATAGTGTGTTCATTTTCATCTTACATCTATTTTTCAGATTCGAAACTAATATAACATTTTGTGATATGTGACTTAGTCGTTCATGGTGAGATGGATGCTGTAATGTTGGGGTGCTTTTATTTTGTTTACTGCTATATTTTGTTGTCTATCACTGTGAGTTGCATGACTTGTGACAAGTAAATTTTCCTACTTAGGACTGTAATTTTAAACTATAAATGATCTGTCACCATGCTATGAAATCTGTTGTGATGTGTGATGCACTATATGTGATCTGTGACCTTGTATAATATGTGATCCTATATTTAAATCTATTATGCAATATATGTGATATGTGATCTTGATACATATGCCGTTATATTTGGTTGAAATTGGTTTTACGGTCTTTCGGCTGAACAATTTTATGTTTCTTGAAAGTTGGCCTATTGGAAGCTCAATGTGTACTTACTTTTCTAATGGGCCATTCATAAAGGGGAGTGAGCATGCAATTGTGGCTCCAGGGCAGAAAAATGGATTCAACTTAATAATGGGCCACAAAGTAAATGCTTGACACTAATGGGTCTCAAATTTAATGGGCCACATATTTTATGACAAAAAAAATAAAAAATGTAAATTTATGTGTTGGCAACAAACTAAGCCATCCACAACGAATCAACATAAGATCAAGCCACATCATTTTCTACTTGACAATTTATGATGATTTGCTCATTTAGTAATGGCAAAAATGAGTGCCATAAAAGTAATGATTTTCTGACAAATCACCACTAAAGGCGCAAATTTATTTTGTCATAAAAGATAATTATAGATGCATAATCAATCACGAAGTGATTTGTCACAGAGCCATCATAAAATTTGATTTAATGACAAATGACTCGTTTCAGAAGACCACGTGTGTTTTAGTATTTTCCGGTCTCATCACATGAGTTCGAAGCTCTTCGGGCAATGTTTAGCTATTTTGGAACAAAGCTCCAAGAGTAACAAATGCAAAATGAAGGTTAAAGACATCTCCCAAACCCTATCATAAATCTCCCAAGTTTTAGCCCCGGAGGGGGGGAGTGGAGATTTAGCACTTGAGAACAACTGTTTTTTACAAGGAATAAAGTTGAGGGTGAAGGGTTATAAATACCGACCCCCCCCCCCCCCCCCCCAAAGAAAAAAAAACTAGCCATTACACTGCTTAAATTTAGTCGTTAACTATGCATTTGTTGGTCTCCGATGCTGGATTCTAGTTTATCACCGGATACTCCGACAGGAAGTTTCAAGGAGGTATTTTTTTTATGATATTAGATTTGAGCATTTTGACACTTTCAAGAAATATTTTGTATCCCCTCCGATATGATGACGGACCTGTAGTAAAAAACAAGCAGAAAAACTAATTTTCTTTCCAAAAAGGCTTATGAATATTCTTTAAAAATAGGAAGTCCTATTTTTTCTTTTTCTCTTTTTGGATGTTTTAATTCTGCTTATATAATCAAAACAGTAGCATTAGTTTCTTGAGTGTTTCATCATTAACTCATGAGAATGTTCAATAAATCCAATTTTCAATAAATACAAAGGTGAATACATTCCATCAAAGTCTGGATGAAAATACATGGAGTAAATTGATACAAGCACACATACCCCTTTAACAAACTAGCAAGCTACCACCTCTAGAACTATGAAATATCATCTCATTTGAGAACCTTCATCAAAGATCACAATTGCCGATGGTCCATCATTTAAGCACTTGCCCAACACCTTTCTAAACTGGTTATAAATTCTTCATTCTTTATTTCGGCAATCAGCCAATATCACAAACAAATCAGAGCTTGCTTTCTTGTATCTTTAAGCTTCTTCATCACTAGCCTGCCTCAGAACATGCAACCACAAATGCATCAGTGGCATGGTACGCATCTTAGCACAACAGCTCCTGTAGGCTGTTCATGGAGTGAGCTCCCCAAGCTTCGTTGTGGCTGCACATTTATTTTGGTGAAGAGGTTCTTCTCGCTAATTACATCGGCTTTTATCCACTCTTCCCTCTGTCTAATTCTTACAAGAGGAGGATCTAGATAGCTAGCTGCCATGGCTTGAGCCCTGAGGATCACTGGAAAAAAACACCGATCTGTCTATGGAGGACTGAGTATTTTTTACAGTGGGCAACACTATCGTATCAAGATTAATTGTGATAAATTACACATATGCCTCTCCACGCATAAAAATAAGACAGTGGCCACCAAAATTCAGAATTTCAACTGGGTCAAATATCTAAAGGAAATCTCGAACACCCAACAGTGCGAGCAGCTCATCCTTTTATGGAACTTGGTTCAGGGGGTATATCTAGAGGAAGAATTGGAGGACAAAATCATATGGAGATGGACGGGCAACAAACAATACACAACCTCATCGGCATACAACCTGCAGTTCGAAGGTGCTACTAGACCCTTCCAGGTATTTCACCTTTGGAAGGTTGTGGTCGAACCCAAAATCCACCTCTTTGGATGGACACTCATGCATGAAAAGGTGCTCACGGCGGATAACCTGGAAAAAGAGGATGGGATAGCAACATAATCTGCCCCCTATGCCTAGACGAGGTGGAAACGGTGAGGCACCTCTTTCTTGATTGTCCATTCACTAAGCAGGTAGTGAGCCATGTTGAGAGGTGGTTCAACCTGCAACAGAACACACTCCTCCCAATGAAGCAGGAACATGTAGTGGCTGACTGTCTCAACAGAACGACGCAGAAGGCGCCAACAGGTTGCAGGCGGGAAAGAACAGGTTTGACACTATATCTATGGTGGAATGTTTGGAAAGAGAGAAACAGGAGAATTTTTCAAGGAAAAGAGCAACAAGCGGAGAGGATAGCTGCCCTTACCAAAGAAGATCACGATTGGAAGAAGATGGCAGCACCAAGAGGACATGACCAATCTACATCCCAGAACCTCAACTTTGTTGCGGCGTAATTCTTTTCTTTTCTTTTTCCTTGTACTGTTACGCCTTATGGACCTCTTTTTGGCAACTCAAGTTGCTCTTTTGTATTTTTCTCTCAAAATTTTATTCCTTCTTTAATGAAAAGGCAGAACACCTGCAACTTTTCCTCAAAAAAAAAATTACACATATGCCTCAATATTGTACAATACATTAACACATTTCAGTATTCCAACGACACCAACCATGAACTCTGATGATCAAATGAATCCAACCCAGAAGTAACAAGTGACTATCAGTTAATATTTTTTTTTAGAAAAGGGAAGTATCAGATCACATGGTTAACAAGCAATGGACAAGTAAAAGATAATAATATCATATAATCATTAGTGCAGACATCATAAGCACGCAATATTACATGAAGGAAATAACATTGTCATTTGCAAATTAACCAGATGTCACTAGATAAGGAACTGCAACACAACTTGGTCCCACAATTTTGCACCCCTCCCTGCTTTCAAGGAAAAGCTGGTCGGAACCACATTGGCACTTGAAAGGGATGATTCCATGGCCCGTTATAGTCGATGAAGGTGACATTGCTAGGAAAATTATCTTCATTCAGATTGATGGCAACAACATCAGAGTCGGCCATATCAGTAATGTATATATGATTTGTCTTCAAGTCTCCTGATGGCACCGGCACTGGAACATAGAATGGATAGTTTGGTCCTAAAAATAAAGCCTGATCGTCGATGCCATGAACATATTCTATGCTTCCTGCATCAATGTCCACCTCATGAAGCACAACCCCATGCACACAAAAGTTCCCATGGTTACGAAATGTATTCCTGTTGTTAGCTTCTCTAAGAGGGAGACCTTCTCCATATGGGCTCACAATTAGAAGATTGTCATTATATAAAGATGTGGCCAAAATGAAATCACGTTCTTCCCATCCTTCTGAATAAATGGTGGAGCTAAACAGTAGTTTAGGATTTCCCCCTTGTTCATCCAAATCCCATGACCATAAGTTGCCATTCGAACAAATGGCAACAATTTTACCTCTGTGCAAAATGGCATCAGTATACATCCTCATGTAGTATCTCTCATTGGGATTCTCCAACAAAAACCACTCGTATCTCCCATCCATAGTATATGCTAACTGGTCGCACGCTATAGCAATGGCAAAATAACCATTGGCTTCATTAGGAGTTCGACACAATTGTATCCGTTTAATATAATAACATGCCCTCATATCTTCTGGCACCAAACGAGTGCAAGCTCCTGTAATTGGATTCAAAAGGTTGAAAGATTGTTCTTGATCATCAACAATCACTAACCATTCATCTTTCCCTCCAATCCAACGACTATGTCTGAAGTCATCTACCTCAACAAGAAATGTCTCCCTAGACAGTATAATGTTTTGGATAAAAAATATGCCTCTGTACCATTCATTTGGGTCCTCAAGATGCCAGTTGCCCCCAACAGAGGGAGAGGTGAGTAAAGTGGGAGCTCCGGGTTGAAGGCGACGCTTCTCAGCATATACTTCTGCCCAAGATTTACAGACCAACGGAAAACGGAGGATGGCAAAGGCGTCAAGGCAATCAAGAATCAGGCGATAACAATCCAATGGAAGGTTGATCCATGGAGGACACTCATCAACAGAAATCTTAGCTGCATGCATGTAACCAACTGTGTTATACACGCACGCACCATCATCAAAAGTTTAATGATTGCATGTATGACATTGTGGAAGCTGCTTGGATTCAAGTTTTACTTATACTTACAATGTTCGGTAGGTTCACAGTTGATGAGGGGTGGTGGTCGTATGGAGTTGTTGGAAACGACTGAACAGAAAGCCGAGACGACATCATACATATGCCCTATTGTGCCCCCGTTCATCTGCTGCATGATGTGCCCAATAAAATTGTGCATCCACTTGTGCACATGCTCAGAGAGGCTGTAAATGCATATATACCGAAAAAATATAAAAAAAACTATGCACGAAAAGAGTAGCATAAGTTGAACTGTAGTTTCTTACTCCACGAGGAAGATCTTGGTGATTGGCGCATGGCCCTCAGCGCCTTCGTATTTTACAACGAATTTATACCGCTTGAAGACTCCATCATCACCTCCATGGACGCTGACAATCACATGAAAATCACCTGCACATGTGGATCAATAATCCAACAAGAAAGTAGGAACCATATGTCAGATAAATAATAATAACAATTATTATGTTAACGAAAAAAAAATATCAGATACAAAGACTCTAATATAATTGTTAATGCAACATTTTTCAATGAACAGGGTCAACAGATACACGTACCTCCGTAATAGCTCAGTGTCAGGTAATCCAAATCTCCTACAACAAAACTTTCGCTCTGGGTATTCTCCCAGGATATTTCGTGCCTATGACCGTCGGTCCGTACAAGGGGATGTTGGTTCGCCTTAGTGGGCGCCGCCACTACTAGCGCCTGCGCCTGCATGAGCGCAGCCGGTGATACCCTCTCCCCCACCATGGCCGCTGGCACGTCCTCCGCAACGGTGACTACTCCGTCCTGGTGCTGCACGTATATGGAATCCATAGAGAATCTAGAGCTAGACGGAATTGAAGTGCGGGACGGCGCCGAGGTGGGCGTCGCCGGAGTTGGTACGGTGTGGGCACAGTTTGCCGGGCAGAGAGTAGCAGGCTAAATCGAATTGCGGCGCGCGGGGTGGCAAAGTATAGATTGGCAACCTGCCTAGACTATTACAGCGGCGGCGAGGAGGTATAAGCACAGCTGGATGGGGCGTGTTCCAGGGTTTCTGCGCGGCGAGCGCTCGTTTTCAGATGCAACGTACGGTCGGCGCGGACTCGGCCGTATCCGCGGGGACGGCACTGTCTAAACACACGCGCACCGCGCACGCAGCGAAAAAAGGGCGCGGCCCTGTCTAAACTTACAAGATTTTGAATCATTTGGTTGGCGTAAACCTGCATAACAGCCGCGTGAACATGCATTAGCCGAATACCGAAGTCAACGATGGCGTTGCTAATATTTGTGCAACGGTTACATCTTATTATAGAAGTCGAATTAAATGTAGGCTAAAATATCAGGCTCGAGCTCAGTTATTGTGTATCAGCAAAGCAGATCAGTCGTTGATGACGAAGTGTCAAGCAGCTAAAACGATAATCCAGTCCAAGTATAATAAGGTTCTTGACACAGTACCCTCTGGGCATATCTGAACATCAGATACCGTGGGCCGTGGCTGACATCAGAATGCTTGTAGTTTCCAGTGCTGTGGTCCAAATTAAATGAGTAGTCGTGGTCCACGTGAGACTCTTCGCTCCCCTTTTTTTTCTTTTTCTGTTGGCTGCACGCAAGCAAAAGGCGGCGGAGACGGTGAGCGAGCACGAGGGAGGCGGTGGTGACGGCCCGCGACGACGGTGGTGGCTGCGCGCACGAGGGAGAAGGCAGCCCATATGACGGCGGAGGAAAATATTACCCACAATTTGGCCGTCATGTCATGTGATGCTTTCTAATACATGACCCACAATTAAAATATTAAACTACTACTACATTCGTTCTAAAAAACTAATAGCTTCATAGTTCATTTGAACTACAAAGCGATAAATTTTTAAAATGAAAAAAATATTTGTTAAATACAATACCACCATTTTTTGGTACCGGTACACCACTTTACATAGCCGTAGTGGACATCGTTCTTCTCGAGCCGCTGCAGCGTCGTGTTATATAACGTAGTACCACTGCCTCCACGGCTCCACCTCCGCGTCGATGCCGGCCGTGCTTCCTGCGAACTCCAGCATGCATAATGCCTGGCAGTCCATCGCAGCTTCCCTGACGCTGCTCTCGGTCACGCCCTTCCCTGCGGATGCTATGCAAGCTGTACACCGAACACCGGAATCTCCAGTGGTTTGGTTTGTTATTTGGTGAAATCTGCACGCCTACCATCACCACCATCTGCCCCGGCCGGCGCCATGAACTGCACGATGGGATCGGATGCATGCCACGCTGACACCATGTCGATGATCACGCCCATCGAGCCCATTGCCGCCTGTGATACATCATTCATGGACGTACTTGCTGTATTGAGCTTTTTACTGATCAAGATAAGAAGGTACTCCCTCTCGCCCAATTTATTTGACGTTTCGACAGGCTCTTTAGTTGTTTTTTTAGTTATTTCTTTTGGTCCGAACGTCAATTATTAAGATTAGGAGGTAGTAAATAGCATTTGAAGTTTGTTGGAAGTTGCGGTATTGTAGTGGAATTTAATTTGTTGAATTAATTAGCTGATATATGCTGCAAAATCGTGCTCTTTGCATAGGACGCCACATCCAATAGAATAGAATTGAACAGTGTATATTTTCATTTGAGACGCGAGGGGAATGAGGGACGAGGGAGTGTTTGGTGGATTGACCATTTCTCATTTCGGGTCTGTAGCTGTAGGTTTGTCTTCGCAGGACCATTTTATGCACTATCTTAGACTCTCGTAAACAACATATTTCTAGGTTAAAAATCTAATAACGACATTTTTGAATATGAAGAATGATCATTAGATAACAACTCTTCAAAACATGGTAGCAGGTTTTCAGCAAGTTTAGCACGTACAACAAAAAGTTAGGGTCTGTCTATTTGTCTATTTATCATGTGTCTGAAATTTTAATTTCAGGCACCGAGTCATTAACAGTTAATTACATTCATTAATTCATAATCTTGTAATTAATTATGAACCTTTAATTCAATGGGTTAATCAATCATATTTTTTTGTTTGATTATTTTATAAATAACATGACCCTACAATTACGGATTAACAACTACATATTAACAATTAACAAGAAATTACAGGTTCAACACTCATCTTCCTCAGTTCTAGCGGGCCGGCAGCGGCGCCGCACGCCTTCCCTCCACTGTCGCGCCACGCGACCGCGTGTCTTCCCTCCACTGTCGCGCCGCGCGACTGCGTCCACCGCCGCACGCCTGCTACGTCGATGTTGCAGATCCGCGCCGTTGCTGCCGATCCGGCGTGCTGCACCGTCGCACGCCGCCTCCATCGTGAGAAGCGCCACCATCGCCGTCGACATCCGTTGTGGGGCGCCACCATCGTCGTCAAGACGCCGCAACCGCCGCCTGGAAGCCGCTGCCGGGGCATCTGTTGAGCCGCCATGGATTGGGATCGGGATCGGGAGTGATTTGAGGTTAGGGTTGAAGAGATAATAAAAAGAGAACAAGCACGAATCTCAATGCGGATCCAAAGGCCGCCTGAAATCTTTTTAGATTTCAAGCACCTGATACATAGCATTTCTGAAAAAGTTAACTAGCGATTTCTGCAACTATCATTTATGGAGTACCAGTAGGCTACACCCAATCTTGCTCGTTCAATTCATCAGCCAGTCGCCTCCTTTTTTGGGTAACAGAAATGCAATAGTTCCTGTTTGCATACTATTCTCCCAAGGGCATGACATAGGGTTCTCCACTGTCTTGAGGAGGAATCTAGATAGCTAGCTGTGATGGCTCGAGCCCTGAGTGTCGGTACCCTGCGTACCGGATACCCCATGATACCGCAAGAAAAACTAAGGAGTTCTCCCCCATTCAAGTTGAAGACCTTTGAAGGCCACACGTGTTACACGGTACTGGACCTGCCTCCCTCGTTTGGGTAGCTCCGACACTGACACGTGTATCACAAGGCCGGAACTAACACCCGTCATAGGGAAGCTCCGGTCTTATCACATGTCCAGTGACCCCAGACCTAACCCCCAGTAGAGGGAAGCTCCGGTGCTACCACGTCTATAGTGGCTCCAGACCTACCTCCCCACGACGGGAAGCTCTGGAGCTACCACATGTCGAACCTCCAGATCTAGGACTTCAACAGAAGACAGAGAGATCTCCAACGGCTCGGACCTTCAAGGGACATTTAAAGCGACAGTTACAAGACTTGATTGCATGCCATTAATGCTATGACACACTACACACCAGGCTTTATATATACACAGCTAGGATATAACTAACACCGGCTTTCCAGCCATGCACACACGCACTGCTGCTTATTTGTGGTTTGTCCATGATTTCCCGGCATGCGACATATTTTCTGGATGGAGCACTCACGGTTGTTTGACGTGTCCGATATATGCTTCACACACAGATTGTTTTCGACTTACTCATAGAGGCAAGATAAGCTACTTCAACTGTCACAGACGTTGGCTGCCTCCGAATCAAGTGTTTAGGCAATAGAGGAATGTCTTGAGAATTTTGCACCCCCCTTCTTCCAAAGAAAAGCTGGTCGGAACCACATTGGCACTTGAAATGGCTTATGCCATGGCCCGTTATAGTGGATGACGGTAACCTTGTCAAGAAAATTATCTTCACTTAGATCGATGGCAACAAGATCATTGTCAGTCATATCAGTAATGTATACATGATTTGCCTTCAAGTCTCTCGATGGCACCGACACTGAAACATAGAGTGGATAATTTGGCCCTAAAATAAAGCCTTATCGTTGATACCATGAACATCTTCCATGCTTTCTATATCAATGTCCACCTCAAGAAGCACAATCCCATGCACGCAAAAGTTCCCGTGGTTACAGAATGTATCCCTGTTGTGAGCTTCTCTAGGAGAGAGACATTTTCCATATGGGCTGACAATTAGAAGATTACCATTATTTAACGATGAGGCCAGTATGAAATCACATTCTTCCCATTTTTCTGAATAAATGGTGGATCTAAACAGTAGTTTAGCATTTTCTCCTTGTGGATCCAAATCCCATGACAATAAGTCACCATTCGAACAAATGGCAACAATTTTACCCCCGTGAAAAATGGCATCAGTATACATCCTCATGTAGTATCTCACATTGGGATTATCCAACAGAAACGACTTGTTGCTCCCATCTATAGTATATGCTAACTGGTGGCTTGCTATAGCAATGGCAAAATATCCATTAGCTTCATTAGGAGTTTGACACAACTGTATTCGTTTAATATAATAACAAACCTCATATATTCTGGCACCAAGCTAGTGCAAGCTCCTGTAATTAGATTCAAAAGGTTGAAAGATTGTTCGCGATCATCAACAGTCACTAACCATTCATCTTGTAAGGAAATATTAAACCTGGCGCGCATCGTCGCATGCCGTCGCATTCGAGCGCGGTCTTGTGACGTGCATCGTGTGTGTTGATGACTCGTGTCTTGTGTGTGGGCGCACACACAGAACTAGATGAGCAAGTTTTGCGTGCGCTATTGTGGGCGTCCAGGTCACAACGTGATGGACATTGCTGGGTCATGCATGTAACAACCTGCAGATCGCCGGAGCCGCATCGTGTGGATCGTGATAGTAAAGTTCGGGCAGGAGTTAATGCTCCGTTGCATGCTTTACCTGGCCTATAAAAGCAGGTCTTGTAACTGTCTGTGTGTGACACACCAGGAGAAATAAAGATTAGTCGTTCGTCCGCCGGGCATCCGGCGCGGTTAGCAAGTGTGCTATATTTTCTACTTGTTGTGTGTGAGTGAGTAGTTCAAACACATCTTTCCCTCCTATCCAACGACTATATCATCTGAAACCATCCACCTAAACAAAAAAATGTCTCCCTGGACAAGATAATATTTTGGATAAAGAATATTCCTCGATACCATTCGTCTGAATCCTCAAAATGCCAGTTGCCCCCAACAGAGGGGGAGATGAGTAAAGTTGGAGCTCCAGGTTGAAGGCGGCGCTTCTCATCATATACTTTTGCCCAAGTTTTAGAGACCAATGGAAAACTGAGAATGGCAAAGGCATCAAGACAATCACGAATCGAGTCGAGCATCCACTTGTGCACACGCTCAGAGAGGCTGCAAATGCATATATACCAAAAAAAAATTAAACAAAATTATGCATAAGAAATAGGCACAAGTTGAATTGTATGTAATTGCTTACTCCACGAGGAAGGTCTGGGTGATTGGCGCCTGGACCTCAGTGCCTTCGTATCTTACAGTGAATTTAGACCGCTTGAAGACTCCACCGTCACCTCCATGGACGCTGAAGATCACATGAAAACCTCCTGCACACGGGGATCAACAATCCAACATGAAAAGTAGCGACCATCTGTCAGAACGTGATCGAGAGTTTGTGGTGACAAATTATTATTATGTTAATGGAAAAGGACTAGATACAAAGATTTAATTTAATTGTGAGAACAGGGTCAACAGATACATGCACCTACGTGCTACCTCAGTGTCAGGCAATGCAAATCTTGGAGAAAGACAAAACTCTCGTCCTGGGTAATATCCCAGGACATTTCTGGCCTATGACCGTCCATTCATACAAGGGAATGTTTGTTCACGTTCATGGGCGCCGCCGCCACTGGTGCAGACGACTAAATGAGTGCAGCTGGTGATACGCTCTCCGCCACCACGGCCGCAGGCAAGTCCTCCTGGATGGTGACTACTCCGTCGTGTTGCTGCACGTACGTGGAATCCATGGAGAATCTAACTAGGACAGAAATGCGTCTGCCTGACCGCAGTGGGGGGAGGAGATGTTGGCCCAGCTCTCTCTCTCTCTTTCTCTATCTCTCTGTTACTCAAAACAGAGGCACACACAAGTACATTTGAAGCACAGAACACTGCTTTCACTTTGGCACACCCTCATGTGCACTACACACTACACCGCAGTGCACTACACTGAGCACTTCATTTTCTCTCGATGATACTCCACACAGCACAGCACCACACACACCTTGCCAATGACTTCGCTCACCACCGGCTCTACCCGGCTCACAGCACCAGCACCCACACACTACACACCAGGCTTTATATATACACAGCTAGGATATAACTAACACCGGCTTTCCAGCCATGCACACACGCACTGCTGCTTATTTGTGGTTTGTCCATGATTTCCCGGCATGCGACATATTTTCTAGATGGAGCACTCACGGCTGTTTGACGTGTCAGATATATGCTGCTTCACACACAGATTGCTTTCGACTTACTCATGGAGGCAAGATAAGCTACTTCAACTGTCACAGATGTTGGCTGCCTCTGAATCAAGTGTTTAGGCAATAGAGGAATGTCTTGAGAATTTTGCACCCCCCTTCTTCCAAAGAAAAGCTGGTCGGAACCACATTGGCACTTGAAATGGCTTATGCCATGGCCCGTTATAGTGGATGACGGTAACCTTGTCAAGAAAATTATCTTCACTTAGATCGATGGCAACAAGATCATTGTCAGTCATATCAGAAATGTATACATGATTTGCCTTCAAGTCTCCCGATGGCACCAACAGTGAAACATAGAGTGGATAATTTGGCCCTAAAATAAAGCCTTATCGTTGATACCATGAACATATTCCATTCTTTCTGCATCAATGTCCACCTCAAGAAGCACAATCCCATGCACACAAAAGTTCCCGTGGTTACGGAATGTATTCCTGTTGTAAGCTTCTTTAGGACAGATACATTTTCCATATGGGCTGACAATTAGAAGATTACCATTATTTAACGATGAGGCCAGAATGAAATCACATTCTTCCCATCCTTCTGAATAAATGGTGGACCTAAACAGTAGTTTAGGATTTTCTCCTTGTGGATCCAAATCCCATGACCATAACACCATTGGCAACAATTTTACCCCTGTGAAAAATGGCATCAGTATACATCCTCATGTAGTATCTCACATTGGGATTATCGAACAGAAATCACTTGTTGCTCCCATCTATAGTATATGCTAACTGGTCGCTTGCTATAGCAATGGCAAAATATCCATTAGCTTCATTAGGAGTTTGACACAACTGTATTCGTTTAATATAATAACAAACCTCAGATCTTCTGGCACCAAGGGAGTGCAAGCTCCTGTAATTGGATTCAAAATGTTGAAAGATTGTTCGCGATCGTCAACAGTCACTAACCATTCATCTTGTTAGGGAATGATTAGTCGTTTGTCCGCCTATAAAAGCAGGTCTTGTAACTGTCTGTGCGTGACACACCAGGAGAAATAAAGATTAGTCGTTCGTCCGCCGGGCATCCGGCGCGGTTAGCAAGTGTGCTATATTTTCTACTTGTGTGTGAGTGAGTAGTTCAAACACATCTTTCCCTCCTATCCAACGACTATATCATTTGAAACCATCCACCTCAACAAAAAATGTCTCCCTGGACAAGATAATATTTGGATAAAAATATTCCTCGATACCATTCGTCCGAGTCCTCAAAATGCCAGTTGCCCCCAACAGAGGGGGAGATGAGTAAAGTTGGAGCTCCAGGTTGAAGGCGGCGCTTCTCAGCATATACTTTTGCCCAAGTTTTGCAGACCAATGGAAAACTGAGAATGGGAAAAGCATCAAGACAATCACGAATCAGGCGATAACAACCCAATGGGAGATTGATACATGAAGGACACTCATCAACAGAATTCTCTTTCATGGTGAAACCAATAATAGAAGTAGCTGCATGCATGTAACCAACCTTGTTACAAACCATCACCAAAAGGTTCATGATTGCATGTATGACAATGTGATCTGTCAGGATTTAAGTTTTACTTGTACTTACATTCTCCAGTAGGATCATATTTGATGAGGGATGGTGGTCGTATAGAGTTGGTGGAAACGACATAGAAGAAAGTTGAGAATGCATCATACATATACCCTCTTGTGTCCCCAGGCATCTGCTGCATGATCTGTCCAGTAAAGTCGCACATCCACTTATGCACACGCTCAGAGAGGCTGTAAATGCATATATACCAAAAAATTTAAACAAACCTATGCACGAAAATAGGCATAAGTTGAATTACACGTAATTGCTTACTCCACGAGGAAGGTCAGGGTGATTAGCGCCTGGACCTCAGTGCCTTTGTATCTTACAGTGAATTTAGACCGCTTGAAGACTCCACCATCACCTCCATGAATTCTGAAGATCACATGAAAACCTCCTGCACACTGGGATCTATAATCCAACATGAAAGTAGCGACCATCTTTCAGAACGTGATCGAGAGTTTCTAGTGATAAATTATTATTATGTTAATGGAAAAGGACCAGATACAAAGAATTTAATTTAATTGTGAGAACAGGGTCAACAGATACACGCACCTACGTGATACCTCAGTGTCAGGCAATCCAAATCTTGGAGAACGACAAAACTCTCACCCTGGGTAATCTCCCAGGACATTTCTGGCCTATGACCGTTCACGTTCATACAAGGGAATGTTTGTTCACGTTCATGGGCGCCGCCACCACCGGCGCAGGCGCCTAAATGAGTGCAGCCGGTGATACGCTCCCTGCCACCACGGCCGCAGGCAAGTCCTCCTGGATGGTGACTACTCTGTCGTGGTGCTGCACGTACGTGGAATCCATGGAGAATCTAGCTAGCTAGGACAGAAATGTGTCTGCCTGACTGAAGTAGGGGGATGTTGGCCCAGCTCTCTCTCTCTCTCTCTCTCTCTCTTTCTAAAAACAGAGGCACACACAAGTATATTTGAAGCAAAGAACACTGCTTTCACTTTGGCACACCCTCATGTGCACTACACACTACACCACAGTGCACTACACTGAGCACTTCACTTTCTCTCGATGATACTCCACACAGCATAGCACCACAAACACCTTGCCAATGACTTCGCTCACCACCGGTGTCGGTACCCTGGGTACCATATACTCCTTGGGATTGCAAAGATCTCAAGGGAAAGTCATCTACTTGATTTGAAGACCTTCGGAGGCCCACATGTCAGACATGTCCGGACCCGCTTCTCCAACATGGTTAGTCCCAGGGTCGCCACGTGTACTATGAAACCGGAGCTACCGCCCGTAAGGGGAAGCTCCGGGCTATGTACCGAAATGGCACCCCCGGACCTAACCCCAGACCGAGGGAAGCTCCGGTGCTGACACGTGTCGGGTAACACCGTAGCCATCTGTTCCCCACAGTGCGCTCCGGCGCTGCCACGTGTCCAACCGTCGGATCTTCAGCCTCTAACCTCCGGAAGACTCCACAACGGCTCCGGATCTTCAAAGGGGAATCAAGGACTTCAAGACCCGATCAAGTGCCGTTAATACTATATTAATGACACACGATCGGACGACCTTAATTACCAGTAATGGTGCTGTCAAAGCCCATAACTCAGTCATTAAGGGCAATTAAACGTGTTGAATGTGTATCAATATCAGTAACCGTCGAGGCCACATGTCGGGCCAGGCTAACTTGCAACGGCCTGCCCTTGTACTATAAAAAGGACAGGCCGACGATACATAGGACAGACTCTCTACATGCCCTACACACACTCGAACACATACGAGACAGACACTCTAGACATACAACATCAACACACCCTGTGGAGTAGGGTATTACACACAGGCGGCCTAAACCACATAAATCTTGGTGTCTCTTGTGTCACTCGACATCTCACCTTCTTGAATCTCCGCGCGCCCATACCGAACCTCAAACTCCTCTAACACTTTAGTAGTATCGGGAGATCTGCCGGATCAAAACCACCGATAGTTGGCGCGCCAGGTAGGGGCGCCTGAGATTTCAAGAATGGTGAACTCAGCCGCTGGATCATCCAATGGTCAACCCGCTGTTCAAGCTGTTGGGGGTAATCCCTCCAATATGCAGCCACCAGCAGGAACCACGACCCCAGCAGGAGTCACACTTCCACCACCACCGCCTCCACCAGCAAATCAAGCTGGACAACACGATGGTGCACTGGCGTCAATCACTGCGTCGGCGAATCTTGACAACCCGGAACACGCGCTCCATGCAGCACATGCTCTTCTCCAACGCCCACCACCTCTGGATGCATCCCGGGATGCACTGGAGCAGTGGAGGGCCGATGTGGAACATTTGGTTGCAGCAGCAGCCGACCGCATCAGCAACCAGGGTCCTCCTCCTTCAGGACGGACCCCGTCGCAGCGACGGACCTTGTCTGGCAGACTTGGTCCACACGTTTCCAACAACAGGAGACGTGCTGCATCACATCAGGTGACGTCGTTGCCCTCCGGGGCACGACGCACTCACACGGTATCGAGGCTTTCAACTCATGACCTCCGGGCGGAGCTTGATCGCCGATATCGCCAACAAGACGGTCGGGTCCATATTGAGCGTGCTCGTGAAAGACGAGAAGCTCAAGACGTTCCTGCTCCTGAAGGAGTAGGAGGAGGCTGTTCAGCCCTGGCCATGCATCTGCGTATGGTCAGGTGGCCACAGAAGTTCCGACCTCACCCGCCGGAGAAGTTCGACGGGACCGTTAATCCTGTTGAATTTCTTCAGATTTACTCCACTGCTATCTTGGCGGCTGGAGGAAATAAGGCCATAATGGCCAATTATTTCCCAATGGCTTTGACTGGGACTGCCAGGTCCTGGTTTATGAGCCTTCCACCCAACTCCATCAGCAGTTGGGAGGAGCTGTGCCGGCAGTTCACCGCCAACTTCGGGAGTTCATACACCCGACCAGGCACTGAACTGGACCTTTTTGCAGTCGTGCAAAAAGGGGGAGAATCCCTGCGATCATTCATCCAGAGATTCTCTCAGGTACGAAACACTATCCCTTCTATCTCCAACGCTTCTGTCATTGTGGCATTCAGACAGGGTGTACGGGATAAGAAGATGTTGGAGAAACTGGCGATCAAGGAGATCACCAGTGTCACGGAACTCTTCAGTTTGGCCGACAAATGTGCCAGAGCTGCGGAGGGCCGTGAAATGCACTCCAAACCAACTCCGGAGGACCACAAGAAATCCTCCAAAGAAGAAGCCGCTACCTCCGGGAGTGGCAAGAAGAAGAAGAAGACCAACGGCAAGAAGAAGCCGTTGGCCTGTGCATCCAATGTTGCAGCTGCTGCAGCTCCGGGTGGACGGGGGCCACGCCCCGAGAAGCGACATCGACCGTATTCTGAAGACGGTGGCAAACCCAAGGTGTGGTGTCCAATTCACAAAACGGGCAGCCACAGTTTGGAAGACTGCCGGGAGGTCCAAAACCTTGCCGAGCGCTACAACAAGCACCGGGAAGAAGCTCCTTTCCGACAGAGGGAAGGAAAACAAAAAGTCGACAAAGTTCCAGCTGAAGAGGAGTTAGGTTTTCAGGATCCCAAAAAGGTCCTGAAGGCCGTCCACACCTCCGTCGACGACGATTCCGACGTCTCTGACAACGAGCGTCGGAAAACCATGAACACCATTTTTGGTGGATCATGGGACATTACCTCCCGCCGTGTCATCAAGACTATGCGTCGGGACATGGCTGTTGTAGCTCCTACAGCCAGGGCGGAACCTCATCGGAAGTGGATGGACACAGCCATCACTTTTGATGCTTCGGACTGACCTCGAAGCATGGTTGGAGCAGGTCAGCTACCTTTGATGGTATCTCCTACCATCAATAACATCCAGCTCCACCATGTCATAGTAGACGGAGGTTCGGGGCTCAACCTCATAAGCTTCGAAGCTTTTACCAAGCTTCAGCTCCGACCTTCGGATCTCCACCCCTCCCGACCTTTCTCCAGAGTAGGTCCGGGAGCCATTACCCCACTCGGAGCTATTACCCTCCCCGTTACCTTCGGGACCCGGGAGAAGTATCGCACCGAGAAGTTGGTCTTTGACGTTGCTCAGATCAACTTACCCTTCAATGCCATCTTGGGTAGGCCTGCCTTGTACAAATTCATGGCAGCTGCTCAATATGGTTACCGAGTGTTAAAGATGCGAACACCAGTAGGCGTTCTCCGAATCTGCGGAGATCGTACCGCCAGAGTAACTGCTCTGGAAGAACTCCATGCGCTTACTACGGCGCAAGAAGAGGACTCCAGGCAGGATCAAGCTCCAAAACCCCCGAGCATTCGTCAGCGAGGCTCGACTTCTGCACCTCGTGTGCAGCCAAGCGGCGACACCGACATTCCCGTCAAAGTCGTCCAAATCGGTTCCGATGCCGCTTAGACCACCCGTATATCAGGGGGATTGAACGACAAATAGGAACTCGCGCTCATCGCTTTCCTCTGGGCTAATGTCGACGTGTTTGCCTGGCAACCGTCACAAATGCCTGGGATCCCCAAGGAAGTGATTGAGCACAATATGAAGATCTACCCCGATGCTCGGCCTGTGCATCAGAAGCCTCGAAAGCAATCCGTAGAGCGATAGAACTTCATCCGACAAGAAGTGAAGAAGTTGCTCGAAGCTGGATTCATCCAAGAAATCTTCCATCCAAAATGGCTGGCAAACCCAGTCGTTGTGCCCAAGGCCGGTGGGAAGCTTCGGATGTGTATCGACTACACAACACTAAATAAGGCATGTCCAAAAGATCCATTCCCACTGCCTAGAATAGATCAGATAGTTGATTCCACCTCCGGGTGTGAATTACTGTGTTTCCTAGACGCATATTCTGGGTATCATCAAATCAGAATGTCTAGGGAAGATGAAGAGCATACCTCTTTCATCACAGTAGATGGATTGTACTGTTATACGACCATGCCATTTGGTCTCAAAAATGCAGCTTCAACCTTTGTACGAGCTAGTACAAAACCTTTGAAGAACTCATTAGAGACATAGTGGAAGTGTACGTCGATGACATCGTGGTCAAGGTCAAGAACAAGGAGTCACTCCTTGACACCTTGCAGGCTGTCTTCGATAAGCTGCGGGTCACCCGCACAAAGCTAAACCCAGACAAGTGTGTCTTCGGGGTTAGCTCCGGAAAACTTCTTGGTTTCCTGGTAAGTCACTGGGGCATAGAAGCTAATCCGGCGAAGATCAAGGCCATTGAAGACATGCGGCCACCAGCCCGCATCAAAGATGTCCAAAAGCTAACTGGATGTCTAGCAGCCCTCAACCGGTTCATTTCAAGACTGGCGGAACGGGCACTCCCTCTCTTTAAGTTATTGAGGAAGTCCGGACCATTCCAATGGTCTGAAGATGCAGAAAAGGCATTCCAGGAGCTAAAATAGTTCCTCACCACCCTACCAATTCTGGTAGCTCCGAACCCTGGTGAGCCTTTGCTGCTTTACATTTCAGCCACTGACGAAGTCGTCAGTATGGTCCTGGTCGCGGAGAGACCAGAACTACCCCATACTCAGGAATCCAGACCCCTTCGGGGGGGGGGGGGGGGGGGGGGGGGTCGGAGGATCCCGAAAGCGAGTCTGGGTCCCAGCTCCCAGACTTGAACCCACAAGAAGTCACTTCGGAAGACCCAGACCCCTCCAGGAGGGTCCAGGTCGCTTCTGAAGAAGCTCCGGGTTCCTCCAGCCAGGACCCGGAGGTCCCCGAAGAAAATCCGGATCCCTTCGGGAGGATTCGGGTCAGTGAAGAGGAAGCTCCAGGCCCCTCCGAGAGGGTCCGGACCATTCAGCGCCCAGTGTACTTCATCAGTGAAGTACTACATGATGCCAAGACTCGATACCTAGAGGTGCATAAGCTGCTCTATGCAGTTCTTATTACCTCCAGGAAGCTTCGCCATTACTTCCAAGCTCACAAAATCTCAGTGGTGACCTCTTACCCACTTCGAGCAATCTTGCATAATCCCAACTCAACTGGGAATATTGCAAAGTGGGCAGCGGAATTGGCTGAATTCGATCTCGAATTCATTTCAAGGCAAGCAATCAAGAGTCAAGCATTGGCGGATTTCGTGGCGGAATGGACTCCCTCTCCATCAAACCCTGGGGGCCCCAGCGAGCAGAAGCCGGAACACAAGGCTCCGGTCTTCACCGAGCCTCACTGGACCCTCTACTTCGACGGCTCCATGCAAAAGCAGGGGGCCGGAGCTGGAATCCTTCTCCTCGCACCAACCGGAGAGAAGGTAAAATACATGGTACACCTTGACTTCAAGGCGACCAACAACATGGCAGAATATGAAGCACTCATTTACGGACTAAAGGTGGCACTGTCATACGGTGTCAAGCAACTGCTGGTCAAGGGAGATTCGCAACTCATCATTAAGCAAGTGAAGGGTGAATGCTCCTGCAACAATCCCCAGCTAGCTGCTTACCTCCTTGAAGTCCACAGACTTCAGAAGGACTTCGAAGTCCTAGATCTCCACCATGTCCAGCGTGCCCACAACGCTGAAGCCGATGAACTCTCGACGAAAGCGTCAACCGGAGCTCCGGCTCCTGACGGAACTTTTGTCCGGAGGTTGTCAAAACCCATAGCTCCGCCTGCCGAACTGAGCGAAGGGGGGCGATATCAGCATCCCAAAGCTGACAGTCCCGATGGCCCTGTTACCATGGCAGCCATCAAGGGTCGTAGGTGCTGCCGGAAGCTCCGAGCAACCCAGCACGCAAGGCTCGGATGCTCAAGTTAGTTCCGATGCATGGATCTCGGAGATCCGGAGCTACTTGAAAGACAACATCCTTCCTGACGATGATGTATCCACTGACCGGGTAGTCAGATTGGCTAAAAGATACACGTTGGTAGAAGGAGATCTCTACCGGCGCGGTGCCAATGGCATCCTAATGCGGTGCATCAAAAGGGAAGAAGGCTGCGAGCTCCTCACAGAAATCCATGGAGGCGAGTGTGGGAACCACGCATCTTCCTGCACGCTGGTTGGTAAAGCCTTTCGGCATGGCTTCTACTGGCCTACGGCACTCCAGGATGCAAATGAGCTGGTGAAGAAATGCGAAGCATGTCAATTTTATGCAAAGCAAATTCACACACCGGCTCAACCCCTACAAATGATACCTCCTACATGGCCCTTCGCTGTGTGGGGGATGGACATCTTGGGACCTTTCCCAAGAGCCGTCGGAGGTTACAAGTTCCTGTACGTTGCCATTGACAAGTTCACCAAGTGGCCGGAAGCAACTCCAGTTGTGACAATCAACAAGCAATCAGCTATCAACTTTTTGCAGTCCATTGTATGCAGATTTGGAGTCCCAAACAAAATCATCACTGATAATGGGACCCAATTCACAAGCTTTGCATTTCAAAGATATTGCAAAGACCTCGGCATTCAAGTTTGCTACGCCTCCGTAGCTCACCCAGCAAGCAATGTCCAAGCCGAGAGAGCAAACGCTGAAATCCTTAAAGGACTCAAAACGTGCACCTATGAGAACAAAATTGTCTTTGTTTGCACATTTCTTACAGAAAGAGGACAATGATTTACAGAAACTTATTACACATGATGACCTGAACTCTTTTAAAGACGCGGCGGTACAAATGATCAGCATTGACAAATACTCAGGTGATGGAAAATTACAAACAGAAATGCCAAATCTTTGACCGTGGAATCTTAATTTAGCAGAATCTGACCCTCATTATTGAGAACCCCCAACGTGAAGAAGACAAGAAATCTCGTGGAGCCCAAAGCCTCACCATGGCGCATGGCAATTCTGTATCCATCCACCAGCATATTTACATCTCCTAACAGGATGGTGCTTCCATGCTATACTGGAAAAAGTAGAACGTTGGATATCTAAAAAGGTCTGACCTTGAAACATACCACATTTGTTGAATACAGTTTTAAGTAGAGCTTGAAAGCACAAACTAACATTCAAGCACACAGTTTCAGCACTTGATTTGACTGTGACAACAAAACAGGAAAAATGGAAATTCAGCACTGACCTGTCAGGATCTGCTCCCAGCTTCCACGGTAACAGCCAGCTGCTTGGAAAGATAATCAGGAGATCTAACTGCGAAAATCAGGAGGCACTGTCTCTTCTGTAAAGTACCCTTTTTGCACTGTCTCAACAGCACAAAATCTCACCTGATATGCAGAAGCATTAAAAACAATAGAGGCTAACATTACAAAGATTTGTATATCTCATAAAGCAATATAAATGAGACAAAAAATGCTTCAGAGAAATATTACTGACCAGGGAAGCATACAATTTCAACAGAGGTTTAACCAACTGCCACAATGGCTGAAAAACAAATGGTGCATCGACAAAAAGAACCTGACCAAGCCTCTTTGGGTAGTAGTAGTAGTAGAAGACATCAATCTGTGAATGATAGTAATTCAATACAAACACTGGAAAAAAAGAACTTGTCTGCAGAAAGCATGCACCTGGAAATAAAAGAATCGTTGTATGAGCTACCTCAGTAGAACAGATTTTATATCAGCACTTTGCAAACGTGGACACCAAATTTAGTTATCCTTGAATCTATTTGCCCCATCATGCTTTTACTGTACCTTAGAAAACAACTTTCTAATTTATCCTTCACAGATTTATTTTCTTAGAAATAGATACATATATCACAGGATTTACTAACTATGTTTCTTTCAGTAAATAATGTAGTATTTTCACATTATTCATACTATTATAATCCAAAATATGAATGCTTCCCACTCCTCAACAGCACAACACAAATGCTTGTTTTCCGTTCCTACAACAGAACAGAACAAGACATAATGAAATTCATGTTTATGTTTGCGTTTAACACTGCTGAACTTGCCAAAAACATTAAGAACTGGAGATCACCGTTTTCTACACCAAAACCTTGAAGACCAAAGATCCCAAGTATATTCTGCTCCCAAGGGAAGTCTACTTAATGTCTTATCAACCAAATAGGCGCATAGCTTTCATTTTCAACTGGATCTTGTTTCTGTAAAAGCATATCACACATGCATCAACAATACTATTGGTATGGTAACTGAATGCATCTAAACCACAAGAGACCTAGCGAGTCACAAGGCACGAGACACGTTATAGCTAAATGCATGCGTTTGACTTTGAGTTGCTCTGTAAAAAAAATATCCTCCCTGAAAAATTGTCACAATGTACTGTTGTATATGACTATGTTGTTTCTGCTAGTGAACAATTAGAAAAAAAAGTCTAGCCCTATCTGCATAAAAAAATCATCCCCTATTTTCGAAATCAAGATCGAGAACAGAAGATCTTACAGAAGGAAAATGTTTGCCTGCCATTACAACTAGCACAGGCCTGCCATAGATGTCCAAAGAATCATGTACATATGCCTTGCCAGTTTCTTTTTTTTTAGAAAAACCCTGTGGGGATATATATTAAGTCGAAAGAGGAATTCAGTCAATACAGAGTGTGGGCACGAGCCGCGCCCATAAGTGAAGTTCACAGTACACAGCAATTGTTACATTGATGTAGTCATTTGATGTGCTCTTTTGTAGTTTGGTTTATATTGATCGGTTTCTTTCTCGTATCATGGTAGCGAGATTGCAGGCTCCTGCTTCTCCCCATAATCTTGCCTGCTCTTGGATATGCTTCAGTAGCTCTTGCGTTCCCTTCGCACCTGCCCCAAAGATTCTTCTATTTCTTTCATTCCAGACCTCCCAGCAGATGAGGATGGCTATCGATTTAAGCCCTTTTCGGGTCATCTTGCTCCCTGCTGCCCGTTCGTTGAACCATGACAATAGGTCTTGCTGCATCGTAGGAGTCAAGTGCAAAGATGGCTGGCCGAGCAGCTCCATTCCAGATAATTCTGATACATGAATATCCTGACGCCATTTCTAATGAAGATGAAAGGAACGCTTAAGAGGCAAGATGCATAAATAAATTCTTCAGAATGCCAAGAATATAATAGTTAGAATATTAATGCTTCCCCGACACCGTAAATAATAAATTTCTGAGATTTATCATTTCAGAATGTGAATAAGTCCAGCTTCCAAATCAAAGATGTGAAACACAATCTAACCATCCAGCAAGAATGAGTGATAGTATACAATTTAATTGTAACATGAATATACAAAATCACCAAATATAAGTTTAGAAGAGAAGATGGTAACATTCAAGTATATAATTGTAAACTCCCACTTGCTCCAGAACAAATTACCACAACCAGTGAATAGACCATGGGGAATATCAAACAATTTATTCACTCAAAATGTTATTGCACCAGAAATTTACATAAGCAACATAGTTTTTTATTTCTTATTTTTTAAAATAAAATATCTGAAACAAGTATGTTGGAATTGGGACAATTTGACTTCCCATTTCTTTCCCTCAAACACATAGTACTTATTTTCTCAATTCTTTTATATTTCTTCAATCGATCCAAACATCCTATTCCAGTAATTTTTGTTTTATGTTCTTTTCATTTCATTGTTTTGCATATACACTTCCTATCTCATAACAAATCCTACCCTTGTCATTTTCCTGTATTCTAATCAAGCCTGAAGAATAGACAAACAACTTATAACTGAACTTTGTCCCTGTATGTCCAACTTTCACTAGTTGTACTAGTGAATAAGACGCCAGTGCAGCTCAACATGCACTAAACCTTATTATACCAGAAGAGGGAGCACTCGTCCCTCCCCAGTTATATTGATATCATCAACATTACAAGCTGCTATCAACTACAAGAATAATCGACACCAGATTCTACTTGACTTTTCAGTACTGTATATGGGTAACGACTCAAGTGGCCACTGCTTCAATGCAATAGAATAGAATAAAAATTGTTTTTTATATACTAGGCAAACAAGAATTATTTATCAAAATGGTAAAGAAAGGGCTGCTTCTCGAGACAACATTGAACAGCAGGATACAATGGCCTTGGTAAGCTTTGCGACGGTTTGAACTTGCGGTCCTTCAAGAACCAGAGGATCATGTCCTCATCGTCCCTCCCGTTCCTGTCCGTCGGGAGGCCCGGGTGCTCCCTCTCCAGCCGTTCTTTCACCTCCAATACAAGCTTCACACGCGAAGAGCAGTCTTAGACTGATCCTACGCTACAACATGCTCGGTGAAGCCACTCCCTCGTTACTGCTGCTGAGGGCATTTCAAACGAGATCCTAATTCAGCGGAACAGAAGACGCGGGAATAGTAGAAACGGCGAACTGGGTACCTTCGAGGTGGAGGCGGCGCCGCTGGGGGCAGTGCTGTAGCAGCGCATCCTTCTCGCTGCGGGGCCCCGTAGGAGCGGAGGAGCTTGTGCGACGGACCGGAAGGAGCAGGCGGCGGCCATTGTCTGTTATCTGATCTCGCTCAGGACGCTCCGATTCGCGACGCCGGATTGGGCGGCGGAGTGGCCACTGGATCGACGGAGGCCGGCGGCTCGGTGAACCGCCGGGGATGTTCGGTCCGGAAGCGGAGGCGGCCCAAGCAAGCCCAGCAGGAGGCTGTGGGCCCTCGTGTTCGGAACACCGATGGCGCCGTGTCCACTGGATGACGCTCGCCGTTGGGCCACTGCAAGTCCTTTGAAGGCCGACGAGTTCGTGTCCGGTCTGTGACCTCGCAACGTGTCTACGTCGTGACACACTCCCTCTGTTATTATTTTTTATTTGACTCAAGTTAGTTCAAAGATGAACTAACTATAATTAATATCAAATAAAAAGGAACGGGTGTAGTACTTATAGAATGAAAGAATGCTCATCGTTCACTATAGAATTACGTAACGCTGGTTAAACTAAAAAAAGGGTACAAATATATTTCTTTTTCGTGTTTCATATAGATTTCAAGTATCAAAACTGGTTTCATTTGAACCCCGGTGAAGTTTAAAGTCGTGTGGATAATGAAGTTCCAAAAAGATGAAAGAAATTCATGGGTCTATGTCGTATAATTTTTTTCCATCATATTTTTTTTTTCAATTGATTGAAAACGAGAAAAAAATTCATGCAATGGCAAGCTCAGCCATACCCTTTTAAAGTTGGGGCATTTTCGGGTACTCCGGTGAGCTCCGAGCTTAGAAATAGGTTCAAGGAAAGTGGTCGGACCGGTGGTGGCCAACGACGATGCACCATTGACAGAACCGGAATCGCGGGTAGTGGGTGGGGAACAGGAGATGGACCCGGTGCCGAGGACGATCACAATCGAGTGTGGAAAGCGTACCTGACGCTGCACGACTGTGGAGGGAGGACCTTATATGTTCTATCGGAAGCTGGGTGGTGTCCATAATATTTTATGGGTATCGCTTTGTAGTTTATTTTTGACTTACAAAGCGACACGTTTTGGGGACGGAGGGAGTACTTTATAAACAACATTTCTTCGGGAATCCTGTTTTACAGCGTGTGACTTAAGGCAATAGGTAAAATCATGTACATATGCCTTGCCAGTTTCACAGTTTGGTACAACCCTTTCACTGATTCTTCTGATAATTCTGATACATGAATATCCTGACGCCATTTCTAATGAAGATGAAAGGAACGCTTAAGAGGCAAGATGCATAAATAAATTCTTCAGAATGCCAAGAATATAATAGTTAGAATATTAATGCTTCCCTGACACCGCAAATAATAAATTTCTGAGGTTTATCATTTCAGAACGTGAATAAGTCCAGCTTCCAAATCAAAGATGCGAAACACAATCTAACCATCCAGCAAGAATGAGTGATAGTATACAATTTAATTGTAACATGAATATACAAAATCACCAAATATAAGTTTAGAAGAGAAGATGGTAACATTCAACTATATAATTGTAAACTCCCACTTGCTCCAGAACAAATTACCACAACCAGTGAATAGACCATGGGGAATATCAAACAATTTATTCACTCAAAATGTTATTGCACCAGAAATTTACATAAGCAACATTGTTTTTTTTTTTAAAAAAATAAAAATATCTGAAACAAGTACGTTGGAATTGGGACAATTTGACTTCCCATTTCTTTCCCTCAAACACATAGTACTTATTTTCTCAATTCTGTTATATTTCTTCAATCGATCCAAACATCCTATTCCAGTAATGTTTTTATGTTCTTTTCATTTCATCGTTTTGCATATACACTTCCTATCTCATAACAAATCCTACCCTTGTCATTTTCCTGTATTCTAATCAAGCCCGAAGAATAGACAAACAACTTATAACTGAACTTTGTCCCTGTATGTCCAACTTTCACTAGTTGTACTAGTGAATAAGACGCCAGTGCAGCTCAACATGCACTAAACCTTATTATACCAGAAGAGGGAGCACCCATCCCTCCCCAGTTATATTGATATCATCAACATTACAAGCTGCTATCAACTAAAAGAATAATTGACACCAGATTCTACTTGATTTTTCAGTACTGTATATGGGTAACGACTCAAGTGGCTACTGCTTCAATGCAATAAAATATAAAATGTTTTTTATATACTAGGCAAACAAGAATTATTTATCAAAAAGGTAAAGAAAGGGCTGCTTCTCGATTCAACATTGAACAGCAGGATACAATGGCCTTGGTAAGCTTTACCACGGTTTCGTCGACAGAGAACTTGCGGTCCTTCAAGAACCAGAGGATCATGTCCTCGTCGTCCCTCCCGTTCCTGCCCGTCGGGAGGCCCGAGTGCTCCCTCTCCAGCCGTTCTTTCACCTCCAATACAAGCTTCACACGTGAAGAGCAGTCTTAGACTGATCCTACGCTACAACATGCTCGGTGAAGCCACTCCCTCGTTACTGCTGCTGAGGGCATTTCAAACGAGATCCTAATTCAGCGGAACAGAAGACGCGGGAATAGTAGAAACGGCGAACTGGGTACCTTCGAGGTGGAGGCGGCGCCGCTGGGGGCAGTGCTGTAGCAGCGCATCCTTCTCGCTGCGGGGCCCCGCAGGAGCGGAGGAGCCCGTGCGACGGACCGGAAGGAGCAGGCGGCGGCCATCGTCTGTTATCAGATCCTCGCTCGGGACGCTCCGATTCGCGACGCCGGATTGGGCGGCGGAGTGGCCACTGGATCGACGGAGGCCGGCGGCTCGGTGAACCGCCGGGGATGTTCGGTCCGGAAGCGGAGGCGGCCCAAGCAAGCCCAGCAGGAGGCTGTGGGCCCTCGTGTTCGGAACACCGACGGCGCCGTGTCCACTGGATGACGCTCGCCGTTGGGCCACTGCAAGTCCTTTGAAGGCCGACGAGTTCGTGTCCGGTCTGTGACCTCGCAACGTGTCTACGTTGTGACATACTCCCTCTGTGGCTCTGTTATTATTTTTTATTTGACTCTAGTTAGTTCAAAATGAACTAACTATAATTAATGTCAAATAAAAAGGAACGTGTGTAGTACTTATAGAATGAAAGAATGCTCATCGTTCGCCACAGAATTACGTAACGCTGGTTAAACTAAGAAAGGGTACAGATATATTTCTTTTTCGTGTTTCATATAGATTTCAATTATCAAAACTGGTTTGATTTGAATCCAGGTGAAGTTTAAAGTCGTGTGGATAATGAAGTTCCAAAAAGATGAAAGAAATTCATGGGTCTATGTCGTATAATTTTTTTCCATCATATAATTTTTTTTCAATTGATTGAAAACGAGAAAAAAATTCATGCGATGGCAAGCTCAGCCATACCCTTTTAAGGTTGGGGCATTTACGGGTACTCCGGTGAGCTCCGAGCTTAGAAATAGGTTCAAGGAAAGTGGTCGGACCGGTGGTGGCCAACGATGATGCACCATTGACAGAACCGGAATCGCGGGTAGTGGGTGGGGAACAGGAGATGGACCCGGTGCCGAGGACGATCACAATCGAGTGTGGAAAGCGTACCTGACGCTGCACGACTGTGGAGGGAGGACCTTATATGTTCTATCGGAAGTTGGGTGGTGTCCATAATATTTTATGGGTATCGCTTTGTAGTTTATTATTGACTTACAAAGCGACACGTTTTGGGAACGGAGGGAGTACTTTATAAACAACATTTCTTCGGGAATCCTGTTTTACAGCGTGTGACTTCAGGCAATTGGTAAGATTTTTTTCGTTTTTTGGTTATTTTTTAATTATTGATTCGTAATTTGTTGGATCATGTCAATCGTAAAAAATCAAACAAAAAATTATGATTGATTAACCTATAGAACTAATTGTTAATGGTTAATTACAAGAATTAATGGTTAATGATAGTAATTAATTACTAATTAACATGTGTATGAAAATTTATTAAATTACATGCACCTGAAATTTAGACAGATTATTTTTGTTCCACCAAACTGTATGCTCACACAGTAATGTATGGTACCTTTGCTCTTTTCCTGGACTACGGATACTGTGTAACTTACACAGAAACAAAATAAATATGTTGTCATAACCACTTTGTTAAGATACCAGTGTGCTTTTAATTGTAGGCTTCTGTCCAAGTAACTTTGGGAGACATTTTAATGCACTCAAGTGATTATGTTCATCCGCTTTTACTATAATGGTCAATATACTTTTCAACTTGGGTGAATCATGTGTTGTTATTTGCTCGCTTGATTGAACCACTTAAGGTCAATAACCTGACGGTTGTGTAACTTCTTCTGAGTGACTTGCAGCAGTGCCGCGGTGGTGGACAAGGATGACAATAGTAGGGATAACAGTATTTGAACCCCCATGTCTTTAATGGTTGCCACTTTACAAGAGAAACATCATCAATGGAATAATCAACTGGGGAAGAACGTGCAAAGGTAAAAGTCCATACAAGGCAAGAACAAGCGACTACAGGAGGTCCCTGAGAGTTGTTGCAGTCCTGGCACTGTTCTTTTTACCCTGAAAAAAAAAGTTAGTTTTTAGTAGCATGAAGCTATTGAACACTAAGAAATAATATCGTACTACTACCACCTCTGGTTTGTAATTGATGTCGTTAGATCAACCTTTTTAGCTTATAAATGAATTAAGAAGTGTTGTCCTAATGAGATCACTTAAAACCGGATATGATGGAATATCTGTTATGCATCACCTTTGATTCAGATTTTCGTGCTCTGCTTATACGGTTGTCTGCCGTGTTCTGGATGTTGCTCTGCATGGGCCGGCCATGCTCGTCGTACAGAATGAGCCCGCTGAACCGCGGGAGCTCGCACCGCGTCCCCATCAGGATCCTCCGCTGCCACACCGGCGTCCTCCTCGGTGTCATCGGTGTCCTGCACGCTTCCACGGCGCCTCGCTCGGTTGCCGCGCCCCTGAACACCGACTCCCTCCGTTCCGGCGGCACCGCCGGCTCAACGGCGACGCTTCTCGTGCGCCCACACGGCAACCGGGGCTTGGGTACGCGGAGCCTCGTGCCCAGCACATCCGTGCAGTCGTAACTGCATCTCTCGTGTTTCCTGCTGGTTGCCTCTGCCTTGTTGCCGGGTTTCTGAAACCCTGAGCAGGCTGGATTTTGTGCCTGGACCACCAGCGGCAGCGCCTGCGGTTTGGACGGCCGGCGGCGGTTCCTGACGACGAAGAGTGCCTTAGGCGTGCCGCGCCTTGGTTCAGGGTGCCGGTTCTTGGCCTTCCTGCTTTGCAGCAGGGATACGCATAGTCCCATGGGCGCTGGGGAGGGCAAGCGCTGAAGCTTGGAATGGGAAATTCTGAAGAAGCTGTGCGTGCATGCTGGGTGTTATTACTAGTTCGTGTTGGCTTTTGTTTTATGGAGCAAGCAACCCAAAGATGTTTTATGGAAAACCAAAAGCTGGGAGAAGGGGTAGTAGGCGGAGAGATAGCTGGAGAAGTAAACGAAAAGTAGATTTAGCCATTTGGGTTTTCTCTAACCTTCCGTTTGTTAGGAGTATATATCCCAAACCTTTCTGAAGAAATAAGTAAATTTGGGGTGCAACAAATTGCTTCCTGTGAAGAGTAATCCAGAGTGGCGGCGTAGCTTGATGTGGGCGAGGCCGTGGGTGGTGGATATCATCCGCCATTCGACGTGTCTTTCTTGCAATGGGACGTATGCATTCCAAGTTTGCGTTGGTTTGACATGGATGTGTGCGTGAGATGCCTCCTTTCTATTTTATCATTTATATTGATATTTATATAGACGGTGGACAAGGATAATGTATCTACCAAAATGGGAAACTGTCGACTGTTGGAGCCGGCAGATCTCCCTACACTGCTAAAGTGATTGGGGAGTTTGAAGTTCGGTGTGGGCGCGTGGAGATTCAAGAAGGTGAATAGGAGTTTGACACAGGAGACACAAGAATTTACGTGGTTCGGGCCGCCTGAGCGTAATACCCTACTCCATGGGTGTGTTGATGTTGTATTAGCAGTATGAGCTTGCCACGAGCGTGTGGGATCCGTGAGTTCGTTCTTGAACGTCCCTGAGTGTATCGTCGGCCTGTCCTTTTATAGTACAAGGGCAGGCCGTTACAAGCTAGCCTGACCTGACATGTGGCCCCAGCGGTTACTAGTATTGATACACACTTAATTGCTCTTAATAACCCTGTAACGGGCTTTGACAGCACCGTTACTGGTGTTAAGGTCGCCTGTTTAAGTGTCATTAATATGGCGTTAATGACACTTAATCGGGTCTTGAAGTCCTTGGCTCTCCTTTGAAGATCCGGAGCCGTTACAAGGTCTTTCGGAGGTTAGAAGCTGAAAGGTCCGACAATTTGACACATGGCTGCTCCGGAGCTTGCTGTGGGAGGCAAGTAGCTCCGGGGCTACCAGACACGTGTCAGGTCCGGAGCTTCTCTCGGTCTGGGGTTAAGTCCGGAGGTACCGTTTCGGTACGTGGCCCGGAGCTTCCCCCTTGTGGGTGGTAGCTCAGGGTTAGTCGTACACGTGGCGACCCGGGATTAACCATGTTGGAGAAGCGGGTCCGGTTATGACTGACAGGTGGGCCTCCGAGGGTCTTCAAACCAAGTAGATGGCTTTCCTTTGAGATCTTTGTAACCTCAAGGGGTGTACGGTTTTTAGGGTACCGATAGTGGCCCCCTGGACCTACCTCCGAGGAAGATCACTAGGGTGAAGTCGTTCCGTCGGAGGTGGGTCCATCCTTGCGACTCTTGAACTGAGTCTTCAAGGGTCTTCGAAGGTGTCGTTGGCAGGGGTTTACAGTTAGATCCCGCCGCGTGGCGCACCTCAGGCGGCAGATGAGATCTTTGACGTGCGGATCTCACACAATTGAAGGTCGCCGGTTCCCGATACGAAAACCGTATCGGTTCCGCGCGCCCTGTCAGGCCGCCGCCTTTGGGTTTCCCGCCGAGTTATGACAACCGTTCGCCTGGGTAAGAGCCTCGACTCGATCATCGGGGTGGTCCCGGGCCCTCTTGTCATCGGTTGGGTTGAATTCTTGAATGGTATCTTCGACTTCCCTGCGGTTTCCATCCAAGCGTTGCGAGGGCTTACTTAAGAAGGAAAGCGCGCACCGTCGGGAGTTCTTTACGCCTCTCATATGATCTTGCACTCAAACTCCCAACTCGTGCTTAGCTCTTCTTCTCTTGCCTAGTTGTGCTGCGATGGAGTTGGGTCTGCGCGAGAGTCGCTTGAAGACCGACAGCGATTTGAAGAAGGTCCGGACCCTCATGGGGTGGTCCTCGGACTTCTTCAACCGCTTGGTCCGTGCCAGCGGAGAGCTCCCCTTCGAGAAGGAGCACGCCGGCGAAATGGTGTACTTTTCTTCGTACGCCATGGTGGGGTTGATCCCACCTTTTTCTTCCTTTTTCTTGATGCTGCTAGACTTCTATGGTCTGCAGTTATACCACCTTGGCCCTCACTCCATTCTCCTCGTGTCCATCTTTGTCCACTTTTGTGAGATGTGGGTGGGCACCCCCCTGCATCGAACTCTTCCGGACCTTCTTCACCGTCCACACCACCGGCCGGAGCAATGAGTACCTTGGCTTCTACTACTTTGTGAAGCGCAAGAAGTGCCCATTTAAGTACCTCTGGTTGTTCCCTTCCGGGAAGTGGGATATCTGGAAGAAAGATTGGATAGTCGTCAGGGTGGAGGAGCATGAGCGGTTGGAGCTGCCCGACGGCCTGCCCGGCATCGACACGACGATCTGGAGTGCGGTTCCGGTGCTAGCGGAAGCTTTCAACCCCGCCTTGACCAGGATTCGCCAATGCGTGGAGGGAGGATTGACTCCTCAGGCGGTATTATGCAATTTCCTGGCCAACAGGTGGGCGCCGCTGAAGAGGAGGGAGAAGCTCGCTTGGGCCCTCAACAACGTGATGGACGAGGACCAGGTTGAGACCGGGTTGAAGTCCAACATTGTGGGGAAAACCTTGGAGTTCCACCTCAAGAAATTCCAGCACGACATCGATGTCGACGGTGATGACTTGACTCCGCCGTCGGCCTTTCTCCCTCTGAACGTGGAAGTGGAGTTCAACAAGGAGCTCCGGCGGACGATGCCCTTACTTAACGACCTTGGTGTCGTCGAGAGAAGATCAACCACCCGGGTGGCGATCCCCGGGATGCCCGAAGACGGCTCCGCCCCTGCCCCACAGCCGAGGGTTGAGGTCGTCGGCAAGGGCAAGGAGCTGGCGGATGAGCCGGAGAGCCGGAAGAGGAAGCTGCGACATGCCGACGGGAGGTCCGTCAGGCCCGCTACTCCCGCCTCGGTCCCTTCTCCCCAGGGGGGAAGATCTTCTGCCACTGTGGTGACTGTCCCCGTAGTGGGGTCCTTCCGGGACGATACCGTTCCTGCAGTGGGATCCTCCCGGAGCGCGTCTGTCCCCGTGGTGGAACCCTCCTGGGGTGCTAGCTCCGGGCGCACGACTCCGGCACCTGGGACGGTGGGAGCTTCCAGGTCCAGGGGTTCCTCCCGATCGAGGAGAGCCTCGACCCGGGAAACGCCCGTAACTGCGACAAGTTCCGGGGGGGCCTTCTGGAGCTTCTACGCCGACCGTGGCTAGCCCGGAACGTCCAGGAAAAAGGTTCCGCGCAAGCTGGTGCGGAAGCCTTCCAAGGTAATTTTTAATATTTACCTTGGTTAACTTTTTAATTGTAGCGATTGTTTGTTAATTTTCTTCGTCCATCATCTGCAGCGTCCCCAAGAAGGGGAGTGAAGCCCCACCCTCAGCCACGATGTCTGAGGCCGTGGGAGCTTCTGCTCCTGTCCCGGTGCTGCCCCAGGTGGTGGTTGAAGCTGCGACAGCTCCGGCGCCGGCTGTCGTGGTCATGGACCTCGACTCGTCCCCAGAAGTTCCCGTGGTAGCGCCGGACCACGGGAGTGAAGACACGCCAGCAGCACCTGTCTCGGAGGTTGAAGCTCCGGGTCTTGGTGCTACAGTGGTGGAAGCTCCGGCTGTTGAGCCGGAGGAAATAGTAGTTCCGGCCTCGGAGCTGGAAATTGCTGAAGCCCCGGCGGTTGAGCCGGAGGTGACTGAAGCCCCGACATGTGAGCCGGTAGTCGAGGTAGTTCCGACAGTTGAGCTGGCTACCTCCGAAGCTCCGACCGCTGAGCCGGTTATTGTTGGAGCGCCGGTCATAGTGCCGGTGGTTGAAGAGGCGATGGAGCTCGAGCCTTCCTCGGAAGAGGTGTCTCGGCCGGAGCCAGTAGCAGCTCCTGCTCCGGAAGCGACGACGTTAGAGGTACCTGCGGCAGAGCCGGAGTGCCCAAACGAAGTCGCTGGCCCCCTGTCCGAGGAGGTGAATGAAGACCTGGCGGCGGGGCCTTCTTCGATGGCGACTGAGGCCATCCCGGAGGGCGGCCCTAGTGCCTTGGAAGCTCAGGGTTCCGCTCTCTTAGAGTGGGACCCAATTTTTGTATGTGAAGACCTGCTGGAACCAGCAGAGGAGACCCCAGCAGGTCCGGAGCCCATCCCGCTGTCGATGTCTATCGACAACGCCTGCTCCAGTCTGCGTCAAGTCCAATTGGCTTTCTTCCACGACAGCAAGGCTCTTGAAGAGGAGCGCCAAACCCTTAGGCGGTGGCGTAACCGACTCCACTTTGAGACCAAGCTGGCGCAGTTGAGGCTAGCGAATGACAAGGAGTGGATCAAGCGGGAGAAGATCCGCCTGGAGTACTGGGGCAAGCTGCTGGATGACAGGGAGAGCATGACTCATGCCCTCGACGCTCAATCCCGGGATATCTATGATCAGGCCAAAGCTGCCAATAACGCGGCCGATGCTCGGCATGAACATCTTGAGGCCATTAACACCGCACTCATCAAGCGCCGAGAGGCACTTGAAGATAGGGAGAGACGACTCGAGAATGAAGAGCAGAAACTCCTTGAGCTGCGGGATGATGTCCTGAGGAGGGAAGAGGAGCTTGCCGAGAAGATAGCTCTGGCGGACAAGGGCCTCGAGGAGTGCACTAAGAAGTTGGAAGAGCGCTGCCAAGAGGAGGAGGAGAAGACCCGGGTACGAGGGCAGCAACTCTACGAATACGAGTGTGCCCTTGTTGCCCGGGAGAAAAAAGTGGAGGCTAGGGAGAAGGACCTGGTCGATCGCCGGAACAAGATCCACCTCCGGGAGGAGGAGCTCGGAAGACTCGAGAGGCGGGTTGCTGCAAAGATTCAGCAAAACGCCAAAGAAGTTGAGCGCCTCGCCCGCGTGAATTCCGAACTGACGGCGGCCAGGAGATCCCTGGAAGAGATGAAGAGCTTGAGGGCGGCGGACTCCCTACAGATTTGGGAGTTCCTGGGCAAGGCCAATGACGCGCTGACGCTGATCGGTTTCAGCCCCGTGCGCCCGGATGATCCGGAGCTGGAGCCGGACCTTGCGCTGCAGGCGTTGAGCGCAGCAGGTAGCAAGCTCTCCAAGGTGGGCGATGTCATCGCGGACCAACTGGAGGTTGAGGGGCAATCCCTGGCGAGGAACGTCACAGAGTATGTGCTGACGTGCTACACCAGCCGGAACTCCCAATTTCCTCTGGACCCGATGCTTGAAGGCCCCGTCGAAGGAGAAGGCGAAGCTACCCGAGCCAGCGTATCGGAGGTCGCCCAGAAGGTCGCCGAGTTCTTACATAGGGTCTAGGACCATCTCTTTAGCTCTCACTTGTATTTTTTCTTTTTCTTCCTCAATTTTGTAATCCCTTGTCTTCAGATGTAATCTCCTGTCTCCAGATGAATGAAATCCCAAAAATTTTGCGAATTTCACTTTTTTCTTCAACGTCTTTATCTTCACTTGGCCCCCTGGTAGATGTACACAATTTGATTGTGAACATGTACCAAAAGGATACTGTGTTTTGTTCAAGACTCATTTGCTTCGAATCTTGTAGAATTTTAGGTCCGAAGTCTTCGATAGTGAAGGTCCCCTAAGGTTGTCGGAGCTTAGAAGCTCCGGCATTGTCCATCGCTGGAGCTTGATAGCTCCGGCGATAGCCTCTATCAACACGTAGAGCGTCGATAGTTAGTCCTCCGGGGTGTCAGAGCTGAGTAGCTCCGGCAGTGACCTTTGCCAACACTTGGTTTGTTGGCAGCAGACTCCATTTACAGGGTCTTCTCACCATCTTATACTCAGCGTCGACGGCTGGCCCCCTTGGGGGAGTCGGAGCTTAGTTAGCTCCGTCTTTTCTCCATCAACGTAGACTTTATTTTTCCTGCACACTTAAGTCAAGAAAAATAGTAAACTTCGTTCCTTGTCTATAATTTCGTCGCGGCTTACGATTCTCAAGAAAACTTTAAGTTGAACGCGATTTTAAATACAACCGGATGCGTTGCCTTTTCTCTTAGATTCAACTGTTCATGGACCCGCCTTACTTCGGCCTGCCGGGGTGTAGGTAGAGTGGCGTACTTAGGGTGCTTGACCAGGCTAAGTCGATAGCACACTCCGGCCCTAGATTGGCTTGGCGGCTTTCAGGCGAGTTAGCCATGAGCGACGTTTGAATCCAAAAGAACTGACAATACAACTCGAATCGGATATAAACCGATCGAACTAAAATTTTCTTAAGAATTGCACGTCTTTGTTATAGACAAGAAAGAGAAAAATAAAAATGTTGAGCCTGTACAAAATGCACGTGGAGTCTATTTCACATGAAGATGTCTTTCATTATAGGTCTGAGGTACAGGGGAAACAAGTACACTCTTAGGGTACGGAACCAGGCTAAGTGTGTTTGGTTTCTCGTTTGACCCAGGGTAGTTAGCCACACTTTTAGTCCGGAGACTGTGACAAGTGCTGCATGAACTTTGCGGACCTTTTGGGAAAGGTCCGGCTGTTCTCCCGGAGGAACTACCCGACTCTGTACAATGACTCTATAACATACACCCCAAGTTACTTAAGACTCACTTCCGTGGTATTAAGTGTAGAACTTACGGAGGTGCTCGATGTTCTAAGGATTCGGGAGAGGTGTCCCATCCTCGGTAGCCAAGCGAACGCTTCCGGGACGGGATACTTTGATCACTCGGAAGGGCCCCTCCCAGCCGGGGGAGAGTTTGTTTAACCCTTCTCTGGATAGTATTCTCCGTAGCACCAGATCGCCTTCCTCGAGCTGTCGGTTGTGTACATGCCGCTGGTGATAACGCCGTAGAGCTTGGCGGTATCGGGCATTCCGAACAGCTGCTTGGCACCTTCCCTCCTCGAGGAGGTCTAGGTCTTCACGTCGGAGCTGGTCCTGCGCGGCTTCGTCGAAGGTCCGGACCCGGAGCGAATCCAAGGTGATTTCCGGAGGAAGGATTGCTTCAGCTCCGTACACCAGAAAGAAGGGTGTTTCTCCGGTTGACCGGTTTGGAGAAGTCTTGTTGGCCCATAGAGTGGGCGAAAGCTCTTCGATCCAGTTGGCTCCGTGTTTTTTCAAGCGCTCATAGGTGCGCGTTTTGAGTCCTTTAAGGATTTCAACATTTGCTCTCTCGGCTTGGCCATTGCTGGCTGGATGAGCTACGGAGGCGTAGCAAACTTGTATGCCGAGGTCTTCGCAATATCCTTGGAATGCGGATCTTGTGAATTGAGTCCCATTATCAGTGATGATTTTGTTTGGGACTCCAAATCTGCTTACAATGGATTGCAGAAAGTTGATAGCAGATTGCTTGTTGATCGTCACAACTGGAGTTGCTTCCGGCCATTTGGTGAACTTGTCAATGGCGACGTACAGGAACTTGTAACCTCCGACGGCTCTTGGGAAGGGTCCCAAGATATCCATCCCCCACACAGCGAAGGGCCATGTAGGAGGTGTTATTTGTAAGGGCTGAGCCGGTGTATGAATTTGCTTTGCATGAAATTGGCATGCTTCGCATTTCTTCACCAGCTCAGTGACATCCTGGAGCGCTGTAGGCCAGTAGAAGCCATGCCGAAAGGCTTTTCCGACCAGCGTGCGGGAAGATGCGTGGTTCCCACACTCGCCTCCATGGATTTCTGCCAGAAGTTTGCAGCCTTCTTCCCTTGTGATGCACCGCATTAGGATGTCGTTGGCACCGCGCCGGTAGAGATCCCCTTCTACCAGCATGTATCTTTTAGCCAATCTGACTACCCGGTCAGCAGATACATCATCGTCAGGAAGGATATTGTCTTTCAAGTAGCTCCGGATCTCCGAGATCCATGCATCGGAGCTAGCTTGAGCATTTGAGTCTTGCGTGCTGGGTTGCTCAGAGCTCTCGGCAGCACCTACGACCCTTAATGGCTGCCATGATAACAGGGCCATCGGGACCGTCAGCTTCGGGATGCTGATCTCGCCCCCTTCGCTCAGTTCGGCAGGCTGAGCTGTTGGTTTTGACAACCTCTAGACAAAGGTCCCGTCAGGAGCCGGAGCTCCGGTTGACGCCTTGGTCGAGAGTTCGTCAGCTTCAGCGTTATGGGCACGCTGAACATGGTGGAGGTCTAGGACTTCAAAGTCCTTCTGAAGCCTCTGGACTTCAAGGAGGTAAGCAGCTAGTTGGAGATTGTTGCAGGAGCATTCACCCTTCACCTGCTTGATGATGAGCTGTGAATCTCCTTTGACCAGCAGTTGCTTGACACCATATGACAGTGCCACCTTTAGTCCGTAGATGAGCGCTTCATACTCCGCCATCGAGAGTCCGTAATCGGGGCAGTAATTGGCCATGACTCGCCGACGCAGTGTTTGACGCCGGCGCACCATCACGCTGCCCAGCATGATTTGCTGGAGAAGATGGTGGTGGTGGGAGTGTGGCTCCTGCTGGTGGCTGCCTATTGGAGGGATTACCTCCAACAGCCTGAGCGGCAGGTTGGCCGTTGGATGATGCAGCAGCAGAGTTCACCATTCTTGAAAATCTCAAGCGCCCCTTCCTGGCGCGCCAACTGTCGACTGTTGGAGCCGACAGATCTCTCTACACTGCTAAAGTGATTGGGGAGTTTGAAGTTCGGTGTGGGCGCGCGAAGATTCAAGAAGGTGAATAGGAGTTTGACACAGGAGACACAAGAATTTACGTGGTTCGGGCCGCCTGAGCGTAATACCCTACTCCACGGGTGTGTTGATGTTGTATTAGCAGTATGAGCTTGCCACGAGCGTGTGGGATTCGTGAGTTCGTTCTTGAACATCCCTGAGTGTATCGTCGGCCTGTCCTTTTATAGTACAAGGGCAGGCCGTTACAAGATAGCCTGGCCTGACATGTGGCCCCGACGGTTACTAGTATTGATACACGCTTAATTGCTCTTAATAACCCTGTAACGGGCTTTGACAGCACCGTTATTGGTGTTAAGGTCGTCCGTTTAAGTGTCATTAATATGGCATTAATGACACTTAATCGGGTCTTGAAGTCCTTGGCTCTCCTTTGAAGATCCGGAGCCGTTACAAGGTCTTCCGGAGGTTAGAAGCTGAAAGGTCCGACGATTTGACACGTGGCTGCTCCGGAGCTTGCTGTGGGAGGCAGGTAGCTCCGGGGTTACCAGACACGTGTCAGGTCCGGAGCTTCTCTCGGTCTGGGGTTAAGTCCGGAGGTGCCGTTTCGGTACGTGGCCCGGAGCTTCCCCCTTGTGGGCGGTAGATCAGGGTTAGTCGTACACGTGGCGACCCAAGGATTAACCATGTTGGAGAAGCGGGTCCGGTTATGACTGACAGGTGGGCCTCCGAGGGTCTTCAAACCAAGTAGATGGCTTTCCTTTGAGATCTTTGTAACCTCAAGGGGTGTACGGTTTTTAGGGTACCGACAGAAACGAAACATTTTTTGAGACGCCGTTTTTGGTTCACTCATTCAAATTCCTGCTTTTTAGAACCATTCAAACGATTGCGAAGACGCTCACAGCGCAGCGGTAAAATTATTGGCTAGAAAGTTGTCTTGCTGGGCTCCGTGGAATGTGATGGATGAATTCATTATACAAAGTAGGAGCACAATGTGCATACAGGTATAACTGTCCAATGGGCCGTGTCGGGCTGGCCCAGCCGGGCTTGTGCCTAGAAACTCTCATCCCAGCGGGCCTGCACTTGGCCCAAGCACGGCCCGAGATCATTTTACTAGTGTCGTGCCGTGCCAGGCCGGGCCGGCCCGACACCCGATATTAAAAAATTACATGCAAAAATTAAAAAAGCATGTTATTCGGGCTTAAACGGGCCGGGCCGGGCCGGGCCCGCGGGCTACACGGGCGAGACACCGGGCTAGCCGGGCCAACTGTTAAGCAGGCCGTGTCGGGCTGGTCCGACGGGCCTGCGCCTAAGCCCAAAAATGGCCCGGGCCAGGCTGTGGGCCGGCCCGAGCCCGGTCCCATCCGTGTCGGGCTGTGCTCATGGCGGGCCAAAAGCATCAGGCTTCGGGCTGGCCCAATTAGCCCGACCCATTGGACAACTATAACAGTGATCCGTAGTTGGAGGGGGCGTGAGGAACGTGCGCTGAACATATGTGCGGGTTCCGGAGCCACGAGTACCGTCCGCGCGAGACGTGCATGCATGCAGCGTAAACAGATGTGCATGCAGAGGGCTCACACAAATGAAAACTAGACTACGGGTCTTAAACACCCTCCCACAGTTTGTACTTCGCCTGGACCGATGCACAAACTATGTTGGAATTGCTGGAACACCGTAGTGTGCAATCCTTTGGCCATGACATCCGCGTACTGGAGATGCGTTGGCACATGTAACACTAGGATGTCGCCAAGTGAATCTTTCTCCTGTACGAAGTGAATGTCCAGCTCGATATGTTTGGTGCGGCGATGATGGACAGGGTTCCGCGTGAGGTAGACCGCAGAAACGTATCACAATACATCACTTTGCCCTTCACAATGTTGATGTGGAGTTATTGCAAGAGTTGTCGTAGCCAACGACATTCGGCCATGGCGTTCGCCATGACATGATACTCGGCTTCAATACTTGATCTGGACATTGTTGTTTGCCGTTTCGAAGACCACGAGACCAATTAGTCCTCCAAGAAGATGTAATAGCCAAAGGTCGATCTCCTGGTGTCAGGACACTCGGTCCAATCAGCATCCGAGTAGGTTGTTAGGGACAAGTCTGTGGATGCTCACACTTGATGGCCAAAGTGCAACGTGCCTTTGATGTACCTTAGGATTCTTTTGACCAGACTGCAGTGGATATCTCGTGGCAAATGCATATGTAGACACACCTGATTAACCGCGTACACAATGTCCAGGCGAGTGATTGTCAGGTACTGAAGGGCTCCAATAATGCTGCGGTAGAACGAAACGTCTGTGGCCAGAACGTCGGAGGTGGCTTCCACTTTGGTCTTGCAGTCGACAAGAGTGGTCGTCGGCTTGCAATTTTGCATTCCGGTGCGATGGAGGATGTCCTCTGCGTATGCCCGTTGCGTCAGGAAGAAGCCTGCCGAAGATCGTTGAATGTTGATGTCGAGGAAGTAATGAAGAGAATCGAAGTCCTTCATTGCAAATGTCCCATTGAGTTGTTGGACGACTAGTTGAGGAAGCAATATTGAGGGGGCGGTGAGGACGACATCATCGACGTAGAGGAGCAGGAACACCATGTCCTCATTGTTCTGGTAGTTGAACAGGGAGGCGTCGGAGCGAGTCTATTGAAATCCGAGTTGACAAACTTTGTCAAATTCGTGTTGACGAACTTTATCAGCGAAGGTGCAGAACCAAGTCTGGAGTGCCTGCTTGAGGCTGTAGAGGGACTTCGATAGCACGCAAACATAGTTCGAATGTTTGGCGTCAGCAAAGCCAGTGGGTTGCGAGCAATAGACACACTCATTGAGGTCGTCGTGTAAAAATGCATTTTTGACGTTGAGCTGGTGACTGGTGTGTCGACCAGGGTCATGCATCAGCGAGATGGCACATCGTTAAAATGGTTGCAGGATTGACAACATGGGAGAAAGTCTGATCGAAATTGACCCCCCGTCGTTGTTTGAAGCCTAGAAACACCCACCTTGCTTTGCGACGCTCAAGTGTACCATTGGCACAAAGTTTATTCTTGAATAGCCATTTTCCAGCGATGATATGGACACCAGCAGGGTGAGGGACGGAATCCAAGTATTGTTAGCGTGCAAGGTAGCAAACTCATCGCGCATGGCAGCCAGCCAGTCAGGATCGCGCATGGCGGCTCAGACTGAGGTTGGCGCTGGAGAAGGCGAGGATGTGCATGGCGAGCGTTGCGTACTTTGGGTTGGGTAGGTGGATACTGTCCCTAGCGCGGGTGATCATGTGGTGGCAAGCTGCTGGTTTGGGATCATGTGGCATCGAGACCGGTGCAATGGGTTGCGATGATAGTGGCGCAGGTGCGAACGAGGGTTGCGGGGGTAGTTGGGGCGCAGGAGGCGGGAGCTGTGGAGTGTGAGTGGAAAGCACACGAGATGCATTGGTTGGTTGCATGGGAACATTATTCCCATTTGGTTGTATGGGACGAACAATCAATGGGCTCGGGTCATGCGGTGGACATGGTGGTTCACGAGGCGACAGTGGCGACTGGTGCGCAGCTCCCGATACACAAAGGGTCGGACGTTGATGTTGAGTTGTTGGTGTGGCTGGCATGAAAACCAGATCGAGCGAGGAAATGGGTTGGGATGAATGAGTAGAGGATGCTGCAGATGTATTTGTGAGGTTTTTGAATGGGAAGGTTGTCTCATTGAACTTGACATGTCGAGAAGTGATGACACACATGAGGATGGGTCATAACACCAGTACCATTTGGAGTCTAGAGGATAGCCGATGAATATCCACAATATAGATCGTGGTGCAAGCTTGTGGGGGCGCTGTTGATGTGGTGTTAGGATAACACAAGCAACCAAAGTTTGTAGATCGATTCCCTCAATCAATTTGTGGATTGACTTTCTCTGTCAGAGGCACGTCAACATTTGTAAATTTTTTATGTGCTAATGGTCCCTGCTGATTATTTGTACATGATATGGTCATTGTTTGCATTTGTATTTCATTAATTCTATATGCATTCCATGATGTTGTCGTCGATCTTGCTTGTTGATATGATGATTTTTTATGTGTTACTGATAGAAGCGTTGTGATTTTTGTTGATCCAAAATATATGATGTCAGCATCAGAAATATAGCGAACTTGTCTCAAACCTGCATATGTCCATATATCTGGAACGAAATACAGACTGGTTCAGAAACTATGATCTCTTTGTGCAATACGAACTGGATGGAAATACAGTCTTGTCTTATTATTTCGCTATGTGCAATTTCTTTATCTGATCATAGCTGGGAAAAAAGAAAAAAGTGAAAAAAGACCCTTTGACTTCAAAGAAAAAAGAAAAGTATGCAGCAGAAAACAAAGTATGTAGCAGAAAACTTAAAAAAGTTTCATTGACTTCAACCATTCGACCCACGAAACATGAAACTGGTCCAACAAGGACAGGGGGTAAATTTGGAATTACGATCTAAAACCACTACGTTTTGGAGCTAAGAAAACTTGTGCAGCCAAACACCATAACACAAAACTCTATCTCCACAGCAGAGTTGCTCCATTTCAGCATTTTGGGGCAGAGTTGCTCTACTGAAGAGTGGAGCCATGCCAAACACGCCTATAGTGTGTTCATTTTCATCTTACATCTATTTTTCAGATTCGAAACTAATATAACATTTTGTGATATGTGACTTAGTCGTTCATGGTGAGATGGATGCTGTAACGTTGGGGTGCTTTTATTTTGTTTACTGCTATATTTTGTTGTCTATCACTGTGAGTTGCATGACTTGTGACAAGTAAATTTTCCTACTTAGGACTGTAATTTTAAACTATAAATGATCTGTCACCATGCTATGAAATCTGTTGTGATGTGTGATGCACTATATGTGATATGTGACCTTGTATAATACGTGATCCTATATTTAAATCTATTATGCAATATATGTGATATGTGATCTTGATACATATGCCGTTATATTTGGTTGAAATTGGTTTTACGGTCTTTCGGCTGAACAATTTTATGTTTCTTGAAAGTTGGCCTATTGGAAGCTCAATGTGTACTTACTTTTCTAATGGGCCATTCATAAAGGGGAGTGAGCATGCAATTGTGGCTCCAGGGCAGAAAAATGGATCACAACTTAATAATGGGCCACAAAGTAAATGCTTGACACTAATGGGTCTCAAATTTAATGGGCCACATATTTTATGACAAAAAAATAAAAAATGTAAATTTATGTGTTGGCAACAAACTAAGCCATCCACAACGAATCAACATAAGATCAAGCCACATCATTTTCTACTTGACAATTTATGATGATTTGCTCATTTAGTAATGGCAAAAATGAGTGCCATAAAAGTAATGATTTTCTGACAAATCACCACTAAAGGCGCAAATTTATTTTGTCATAAAATATAATTATAGATGCATAATCAATCACGAAGTGATTTGTCCCAGAGCCATCATAAAATTTGATTTAATGACAAATGACTCGTTTCAGAAGACCACGTGTGTTTTAGTATTTTCCGGTCTCATCACATGAGTTCGAAGCTCTTCGGGCAATGTTTAGCTATTTTGGAACAAAGCTCCAAGAGTAACAAATGCAAAATGAAGGTTAAAGACATCTCCCAAACCCTATCATAAATCTCCCAAGTTTTAGCCCCGGAGGAGGGGGGGGGGAGTGGAGATTTAGCACTTGAGAACAACTGTTTTTTACAAGGAATAAAGTTGAGGGTGAAGGGTTATAAATACCGACCCCCCCCCCCCCCCCCAAAGAAAAAAAACTAGCCATTACACTGCTTAAATTTAGTCGTTAACTATGCATTTGTTGGTCTCTGATGCTGGATTCTAGTTTATCACCGGATACTCCGACAGGAAGTTTCAAGGAGGTATTTTTTTATGATATTATATTTGAGCATTTTGACACTTTCAAGCAATATTTTGTATCCCCTCCGATATGATGACGGACCTGTAGTAAAAAACAAGCAGAAAAACTAATTTTCTTTCCAAAAAGGCTTATGAATATTCTTTAAAAATAGGAAGTCCTATTTTTTCTTTTTCTCTTTTTGGATGTTTTAATTCTGCTTATATAATCAAAACAGTAGCATTAGTTTCTTGAGTGTTTCATCATTAACTCATGAGAATGTTCAATAAATCCACTTTTCAATAAATACAAAGGTGAATACATTCCATCAAAGTCTGGATGAAAATACATGGAGTAAATTGATACAAGCACACATACCCCTTTAACAAACTAGCAAGCTACCACCTCTAGAACTATGAAACATCATCTCATTTGAGAACCTTCATCAAAGATCACAATTGCCGATGGTCCATCATTTAAGCACTTGCCCAACACCTTTCTAAACTGGTTATAAATTCTTCATTCTTTATTTCGGCAATCAGCCAATATCACAAACAAATCAGAGCTTGCTTTCTTGTATCTTTAAGCTTCTTCATCACTAGCCTGCCTCAGAACATGCAACCACAAATGCATCAGTGGCATGGTACGCATCTTAGCACAACAGCTCCTGTAGGCTGTTCATGGAGTGAGCTCCCCAAGCTTCGTTGTGGCTGCACATTTATTTTGGTGAAGAGGTTCTTCTCGCTAATTACATCGGCTTTTATCCACTCTTCCCTCTGTCTAATTCTTACAAGAGGAGGATCTAGATAGCTAGCTGCCATGGCTTGAGCCCTGAGGATCACTGGAAAAAAGCACCGATCTGTCTATGGAGGACTGAGTATTTTTTACAGTGGGCAACACTATCGTATCAAGATTAATTGTGATAAATTACACATATGCCTCTCCACGCATAAAAATAAGACAGTGGCCACCAAAATTCAGAATTTCAACTGGGTCAAATATCTAAAGGAAATCTCGAACACCCAACAGTGCGAGCAGCTCATCCTTTTATGGAACTTGGTTCAGGGGGTATATCTAGAGGAAGAATTGGAGGACAAAATCATATGGAGATGGACGGGCAATAAACAATACACAACCTCATCGGCATACAACCTGCAGTTCGAAGGTGCTACTAGACCCTTCCAGGTACTTCACCTTTAGAAGGTTGTGGTCGAACCCAAAATCCACCTCTTTGGATGGACACTCATGCATGAAAAGGTGCTCACAGCGGATAACCTGGAAAAAGAGGATGGGATAGCAACATAATCTGCCCCCTATGCCTAGACGAGGTGGAAACGGTGAGGCACCTCTTTCTTGATTGTCCATTCACTAAGCAGGTAGTGAGCCATGTTGAGAGGTGGTTCAACCTGCAACAGAACACACTCCTCCCAATGAAGCAGGAACATGTAGTGGCTGACTGTCTCAACAGAACGGCGCAGAAGGCGCCAACAGGTTGCAGGCGGGAAAGAACAGATTTGACACTATATCTATGGTGGAATGTTTGGAAAGAGAGAAACAGGAGAATTTTTCAAGGAAAAGAGCAACAAGCGGAGAGGATAGCTGCCCTTACCAAAGAAGATCATGATTGGAAGAAGATGGCAGCAGCAAGAGGACATGACCAATCTACATCCCAGAACCTCAACTTTGTTGCGGCGTAATTCTTTTCTTTTCTTTTTCCTTGTACTGTTACGTCTTATGGACCTCTTTTTGGCAACTCAAGTTGCTCTTTTGTATTTTTCTCTCAAAATTTTATTCCTTCTTTAATGAAAAGGCAGAACACCTGCAACTTTTCCTCAAAAAAAAAAATTACACATATGCCTCAATATTGTACAATACATTAACACATTTCAATATTCCAACGACACCAACCATGAACTCTGATGATCAAATGAATCCAACCCAGAAGTAACAAGTGACTATCAGTTAATATTTTTTTTTAGAAAAGGGAAGTATCAGATCACATGGTTAACAAGCAATGGACAAGTAAAAGATAATAATATCATATAATCATTAGTGCAGACATCATAAGCACGCAATATTACATGAAGGAAATAACATTGTCATTTGCAAATTAACCAGATGTCACTAGATAAGAAACTGCAACACAACTTGGTCCCACAATTTTGCACCCCTCCCTGCTTTCAAGGAAAAGCTGGTCGGAACCACATTGGCACTTGAAAGGGATGATTCCATGGCCCGTTATAGTCGATGAAGGTGACATTGCTAGGAAAATTATCTTCATTCAGATTGATGGCAACAACATCAGAGTCGGCCATATCAGTAATGTATATATGATTTGTCTTCAAGTCTCCTGATGGCACCGGCACTGGAACATAGAATGGATAGTTTGGTCCTAAAAATAAAGCCTGATTGTCGATGCCATGAACATATTCTATGCTTCCTGCATCAATGTCCACCTCATGAAGCACAACCCCATGCACACAAAAGTTCCCATGGTTACGAAATGTATTCCTGTTGTTAGCTTCTCTAAGAGGGAGACCTTCTCCATATGGGCTCACAATTAGAAGATTGTCATTATATAAAGATGTGGCCAAAATGAAATCACGTTCTTCCCATCCTTCTGAATAAATGGTGGAGCTAAACAGTAGTTTAGGATTTCCCCCTTGTTCATCCAAATCCCATGACCATAAGTTGCCATTCGAACAAATGGCAACAATTTTACCTCTGTGCAAAATGGCATCAGTATACATCCTCATGTAGTATCTCTCATTGGGATTCTCCAACAAAAACCACTCGTATCTCCCATCCATAGTATATGCTAACTGGTCGCACGCTATAGCAATGGCAAAATAACCATTGGCTTCATTAGGAGTTCGACACAATTGTATCCGTTTAATATAATAACATGCCCTCATATCTTCTGGCACCAAACGAGTGCAAGCTCCTGTAATTGGATTCAAAAGGTTGAAAGATTGTTCTTGATCATCAACAATCACTAACCATTCATCTTTCCCTCCAATCCAACGACTATGTTTGAAGTCATCTACCTCAACAAGAAATGTCTCCCTAGACAGTATAATGTTTTGGATAAAAAATATGCCTCTGTACCATTCATTTGGGTCCTCAAGATGCCAGTTGCCCCCAACAGAGGGAGAGGTGAGTAAAGTGGGAGCTCCGGGTTGAAGGCGACGCTTCTCAGCATATACTTCTGCCCAAGATTTACAGACCAACGGAAAACGGAGGATGGCAAAGGCGTCAAGGCAATCAAGAATCAGGCGATAACAATCCAATGGAAGGTTGATCCATGGAGGACACTCATCAACAGAAATCTTAGCTGCATGCATGTAACCAACTGTGTTATACACGCACACACCATATCATCAAAAGTTTAATGATTGCATGTATGACATTGTGGAAGCTGCTTGGATTCAAGTTTTACTTATACTTACAATGTTCGGTAGGTTCACAGTTGATGAGGGGTGGTGGTTGTATGGAGTTGTTGGAAACGACTGAACAGAAAGCCGAGACGACATCATACATATGCCCTATTGTGCCCCCGTTCATCTGCTGCATGATGTGCCCAATAAAATTGTGCATCCACTTGTGCACATGCTCAGAGAGGCTGTAAATGCATATATACCGAAAAAATATAAAAAAAACTATGCACGAAAAGAGTAGCATAAGTTGAACTGTAGTTTCTTACTCCACGAGGAAGATCTTGGTGATTGGCGCATGGCCCTCAGCGCCTTCGTATTTTACAACGAATTTATACCGCTTGAAGACTCCATCATCACCTCCATGGACGCTGACAATCACATGAAAATCACCTGCACATGTGGATCAATAATCCAACAAGAAAGTAGGAACCATATGTCAGATAAATAATAATAACAATTATTATGTTAACGAAAAAAAATATCAGATACAAAGACTCTAATATAATTGTTAATGCAACATTTTTCAATGAACAGGGTCAACAGATACACGTACCTCCGTAATAGCTCAGTGTCAGGTAATCCAAATCTCCTACAACAAAACTTTCGCTCTGGGTATTCTCCCAGTATATTTCGTGCCTATGACCGTCAGTCCGTACAAGGGGATGTTGGTTCGCCTTAGTGGGCGCCGCCACTACTAGCGCCTGCGCCTGCATGAGCGCAGCCGGTGATACCCTCTCCCCCACCATGGCCGCTGGCACGTCCTCCGCAACGGTGACTACTCCGTCCTGGTGCTGCACGTATATGGAATCCATAGAGAATCTAGAGCTAGACAGAATTGAAGTGCGGGACGGCGCCGAGGTGGGCGTCGCCGGAGTTGGTACGGTGTGGGCACAGTTTGCCGGGCAGAGAGTAGCAGGCTAGATCGAATTGCGGCGCGCGGGGTGGCAAAGTATAGATTGGCAACCTGCCTAGACTATTACAGCGGCGGCGAGGAGGTATAAGCACAGCTGGATGGGGCGTGTTCCAGGGTTTCTGCGCGGCGAGCGCTCGTTTTCAGATGCAATGTACGGTCGGCGCGGACTCGGCCGTATCCGCGGGGACGGCACTGTCTAAACACACGCGCACCGCGCAAGCAGCGAAAAAAGGGCGCGGCCCTATCTAAACTTACAGGATTTGAATCATTTGGTTGGCGTTAACCTGCATACCAGCCGCGTGAACATGCATTAGCCGAATACCGAAGTCAACGATGGCGTTGCTAATATTTGTGCAACGGTTACATCTACAGTATTATAGAAGTCGAATTAAATGTAGGCTAAAATATCAGGCTCGAGTTCGGTTATTCTGTATCAGCAAAGCAGATTCAGTCGTTGATGACGAAGTGTCAAGCGGCTAAAACGATAATCCCGTTCAAGTATAATAAGGTTCTTGACACAGTGCCCTCTGGGCATATCTGAACATCGGGTACCGTGGGCCGTGGCTGACAGGCAGCAGAATGCTTGTAGTTTCCAGTGCTGTGGTCCAAATTAAATGAGTAGTCGTGGTCCATACGTGAGACTCTTCGCTACCCCCCCCCCCCCCCCCCCCCCCCCCCCATTTTTTTATTTTTCTGTTGGCTGCACGCAAGCAAAAGGCGGCGGAGACGGTGAGCGAGCATGAGGGAGGCGGTGGTGACGGCCCGCGACGACGGTGGTGGCTGCGCGCACGAGGGAGAAGGCAGCCCATATGACGGCGGAGGAGCGAAGCCGCTGCCTCGCGGTCGGGTGCTTTGGCCGTCATGTCATGTGATGCTTTCTAATACATGACCCACAATTAAAATATTAAACTACTACTACATTCGTTCTAAAAAACTAATAGCTTCATAGTTCATTTGAACTACAAAGCGATAAATTTTTAAAATGAAAAAAATATTTGTTAAATACAATACCACCATTTTTTGGTACCGGTACACCACTTTACATAGCCGTAGTGGACATCGTTCTTCTCGAGCCGCTGCAGCGTCGTGTTATATAACGTAGTATCACTGCCTCCACGGCTCCACCTCCGCGTCGATGCCGGCCGTGCTGTCCTGCGAACTCCAGCATGCATAATGCCTGGCAGTCCATCGCAGCTTCCCTGACGCTGCTCTCGGTCACGCCCTTCCCTGCGGATGCTATGCATGCTGTACACCGAACACCGGAATCTCCAGTGGTTTGGTTTGTTATTTGGTGAAATCTGCACGCCTACCATCACCACCATCTGCCCCGGCCGGCGCCATGAACTGCACGATGGGATCGGATGCATGCCACGCTGACACCATGTCGATGATCACGCCCATCGAGCCCATTGCCGCCTGTGATACATCATTCATGGACGTACTTGCTGTATTGAGCTTTTTACTGATCAAGATAAGAAGGTACTCCCTCTCGCCCAATTTATTTGACGTTTCGACAGGCTCTTTAGTTGTTTTTTTAGTTATTTCTTTTGGTCCGAACGTCAATTATTAAGATTAGGAGGTAGTAAATAGCATTTGAAGTTTGTTGGAAGTTGCGGTATTGTAGTGGAATTTAATTTGTTGAATTAATTAGCTGATATATGCTGCAAAATCGTGCTCTTTGCATAGGACGCCACATCCAATAGAATAGAATTGAACAGTGTATATTTTCATTTGAGACGCGAGGGGAATGAGGGACGAGGGAGTGTTTGGTGGATTGACCATTTCTCATTTCGGGTCTGTAGCTGTAGGTTTGTCTTCGCAGGACCATTTTATGCACTATCTTAGACTCTCGTAAACAACATATTTCTAGGTTAAAAATCTAATAACGACATTTTTGAATATGAAGAATGATCATTAGATAACAACTCTTCAAAACATGGTAGCAGGTTTTCAGCAAGTTTAGCACGTACAACAAAAAGTTAGGGTCTGTCTATTTGTCTATTTATCATGTGTCTGAAATTTTAATTTCAGGCACCGAGTCATTAACAGTTAATTACATTCATTAATTCATAATCTTGTAATTAATTATGAACCTTTAATTCAATGGGTTAATCAATCATATTTTTTTGTTTGATTATTTTATAAATAACATGACCCTACAATTACGGATTAACAACTACATATTAACAATTAACAAGAAATTACAGGTTCAACACTCATCTTCCTCAGTTCTAGCGGGCCGGCAGCGGCGCCGCACGCCTTCCCTCCACTGTCGCGCCACGCGACCGCGTGTCTTCCCTCCACTGTCGCGCCGCGCGACTGCGTCCACCGCCGCACGCCTGCTACGTCGATGTTGCAGATCCGCGCCGTTGCTGCCGATCCGGCGTGCTGCACCGTCGCACGCCGCCTCCATCGTGAGAAGCGCCACCATCGCCGTCGACATCCGTTGTGGGGCGCCACCATCGTCGTCAAGACGCCGCAACCGCCGCCTGGAAGCCGCTGCCGGGGCATCTGTTGAGCCGCCATGGATTGGGATCGGGATCGGGAGTGATTTGAGGTTAGGGTTGAAGAGATAATAAAAAGAGAACAAGCACGAATCTCAATGCGGATCCAAAGGCCGCCTGAAATCTTTTTAGATTTCAAGCACCTGATACATAGCATTTCTGAAAAAGTTAACTAGCGATTTCTGCAACTATCATTTATGGAGTACCAGTAGGCTACACCCAATCTTGCTCGTTCAATTCATCAGCCAGTCGCCTCCTTTTTTGGGTAACAGAAATGCAATAGTTCCTGTTTGCATACTATTCTCCCAAGGGCATGACATAGGGTTCTCCACTGTCTTGAGGAGGAATCTAGATAGCTAGCTGTGATGGCTCGAGCCCTGAGTGTCGGTACCCTGCGTACCGGATACCCCATGATACCGCTAGAAAAGCTAAGGAGTTCTCCCCCATTCAATTTGAAGACCTTTGAAGGCCACACGTGTTACACGGTACTGGACCTGCCTCCCTCATTTGGGTAGCTCCGACACTGACACGTGTATCACAAGGCCGGAACTAACACCCGTCATAGGGAAGCTCTGGTCTTATCACATGTCCAGTGACCCCAGACCTGACCCCCAGTAGAGGGAAGCTCCGGTGCTACCACGTCTATAGTGACTCCAGACCTGCCTTCCCACGACGGGAAGCTCTGGAGCTACCACATGTCGAACCTCCAGAGCTAGGACTTCAACAGAAGACAGAGAGATCTCCAACGGCTCGGACCTTCAAGGGACATTTAAAGCGACAGTTACAAGACCTGATTGCGTGTCATTAATACTATGACACACGATCAGTGGACTGTTAATAGGGTAACGATCAGTAGACTGTTAATAGGGTAATGGCGTCATTAAGGTGTGTTATTACTTTTAATTATGCTTAATACCTGTAGATCGTGTATTAGGATGTTAATCACTCCAGGGCCATATGTCGGTCCAGGCAAGTATTGTAGCGGCCAATCCTTAGACTATAAAAGGGTTGCGCCACACGATACAGAAGGACGGCAAGCTGATACACACACAATAATTAGTCATTTCGTCCGCCTATAAAAGCAGGTCTTGTAACTGTCCTCATTGTTCTGGTAGTTGAACAGGGAGGCGTCGGAGCGAGTCTATTGAAACCCGAGTTGACAAACTTTGTCAAACTCGTGTTGACGAACTTTATCAGCGAAGGTGCAGAACCAAGTCTGGAGTGCCTGCTTGAGGCTGTAGAGGGACTTCGATAGCACGCAAACATAGTTCGAATGTTTGGCATCAGCAAAGCCAGTGGGTTGCGAGCAATAGACACACTCATTGAGGTCGTCGTGTAAAAATGCATTTTTGACGTTGAGCTGGTGACTGGTGTGTCGACCAGGGTCATGCATCAGCGAGATGGCACATCGTTAAAATGGTTGCAGGATTGACAATATGGGAGAAAGTCTGATCGAAATTGACCCCCCGTCGTTGTTTGAAGCCTAGAAACACCCACCTTGCTTTGCGACGCTCAAGTGTACCATCGGCACAAAGTTTATTCTTGAATAGCCATTTTCCAGCGATGATATGGACACCAGCAGGGCGAGGGACGGAATCCAAGTATTGTTAGCGTGCAAAGTAGCAAACTCATCGCGCATGGCAGCCAGCCAGTCAGGATCGCGCATGGCGGCTCAGACTGAGGTTGGCGCTGGAGAAGGCGAGGATGTGCATGGCGAGCGTTGCGTACTTTGGGTTGGGTAGGTGGATACTGTCCCTAGCGCGGGTGATCAAGCTGCTGGTTTGGGATCATGTGGCATCGAGACCAGTGCAATGGGTTGCGATGATAGTGGCGCAAGTGCGAACGAGGGTTGCGGGGGTAGTTGGAGTGTATGTGATCTGTGACCTTGTATATGATGACGGACCTGTAGTAAAAAACAAGCAGAAAAACTAATTTTCTTTCCAAAAAGGCTTATGAATATTCTTTAAAAATAGGAAGTCCTATTTTTTTCTTTTTCTCTTTTTGGATGTTTTAATTCTGCTTATATAATCAAAACAGTAGCATTAGTTTCTTGAGTGTTTCATCATTAACTCATGAGAATGTTCAATAAATCCACTTTTCAATAAATACAAAGGTGAATACATTCCATCAAAGTCTGGATGAAAATACATGGAGTAAATTGATACAAGCACACATACCCCTTTAACAAACTAGCAAGCTACCACCTCTAGAACTATGAAACATCATCTCATTTGAGAACCTTCATCAAAGATCACAATTGCCGATGGTCCATCATTTAAGCACTTGCCCAACACCTTTCTAAACTGGTTATAAATTCTTCATTCTTTATTTCGGCAATCAGCCAATATCACAAACAAATCAGAGCTTGCTTTCTTGTATCTTTAAGCTTCTTCATCACTAGCCTGCCTCAGAACATGCAACCACAAATGCATCAGTGGCATGGTACGCATCTTAGCACAACAGCTCCTGTAGGCTGTTCATGGAGTGAGCTCCCCAAGCTTCGTTGTGGCTGCACATTTATTTTGGTGAAGAGGTTCTTCTCGCTAATTACATCGGCTTTTATCCACTCTTCCCTCTGTCTAATTCTTACAAGAGGAGGATCTAGATAGCTAGCTGCCATGGCTTGAGCCCTGAGGATCACTGGAAAAAAAACACCGATCTGTCTATGGAGGACTGAGTATTTTTTACAGTGGGCAACACTATCGTATCAAGATTAATTGTGATAAATTACACATATGCCTCTCCATGCATAAAAATAAGACAGTGGCCACCAAAATTCAGAATTTCAACTGGGTCAAATATCTAAAGGAAATCTCGAACACCCAACAGTGCGAGCAGCTCATCCTTTTATGGAACTTGGTTCAGGGGGTATATCTAGAGGAAGAATTGGAGGACAAAATCATATGGAGATGGACGGGCAACAAACAATACACAACCTCATCGGCATACAACCTGCAGTTCGAAGGTGCTACTAGACCCTTCCAGGTACTTCACCTTTGGAAGGTTGTGGTCGAACCCAAAATCCACCTCTTTGGATGGACACTCATGCATGAAAAGGTACTCACGGCGGATAACCTGGAAAAAGAGGATGGGATAGCAACATAATCTGCCCCCTATGCCTAGACGAGGTGGAAACGGTGAGGCACCTCTTTCTTGATTGTCCATTCACTAAGCAGGTAGTGAGCCATGTTGAGAGGTGGTTCAACCTGCAACAGAACACACTCCTCCCAATGAAGCAGGAACATGTAGTGGCTGACTGTCTCAACAGAACGGCGCAGAAGGCGCCAACAGGTTGCAGGCGGGAAAGAACAGGTTTGACACTATATCTATGGTGGAATGTTTGGAAAGAGAGAAACAGGAGAATTTTTCAAGGAAAAGAGCAACAAGCGGAGAGGATAGCTGCCCTTACCAAAGAAGATCACGATTGGAAGAAGATGGCAGCACCAAGAGGACATGACCAATCTACATCCCAGAACCTCAACTTTGTTGCGGCGTAATTCTTTTCTTTTCTTTTTCCTTGTACTGTTACGTCTTATGGACCTCTTTTTGGCAACTCAAGTTGCTCTTTTGTATTTTTCTCTCAAAATTTTATTCCTTCTTTAATGAAAAGGCAGAACACCTGCAACTTTTCCTCAAAAAAAAAAATTACACATATGCCTCAATATTGTACAATACATTAACACATTTCAGTATTCCAACGACACCAACCATGAACTCTGATGATCAAATGAATCCAACCCAGAAGTAACAAGTGACTATCAGTTAATATTTTTTTTTTAGAAAAGGGAAGTATCAGATCACATAGTTAACAAGCAATGGACAAGTAAAAGATAATAATATCATATAATCATTAGTGCAGACATCATAAGCGCGCAATATTACATGAAGGAAATAACATTGTCATTTGCAAATTAACCAGATGTCACTAGATAAGAAACTGCAACACAACTTGGTCCCACAATTTTGCACCCCTCCCTGCTTTCAAGGAAAAGCTGGTCGGAACCACATTGGCACTTGAAAGGGATGATTCCATGGCCCGTTATAGTCGATGAAGGTGACATTGCTAGGAAAATTATCTTCATTCAGATTGATGGCAACAACATCAGAGTCGGCCATATCAGTAATGTATATATGATTTGTCTTCAAGTCTCCTGATGGCACCGGCACTGGAACATAGAATGGATAGTTTGGTCCTAAAAATAAAGCCTGATCGTCGATGCCATGAACATATTCTATGCTTCCTGCATCAATGTCCACCTCATGAAGCACAACCCCATGCACACAAAAGTTCCCATGGTTACGAAATGTATTCCTGTTGTTAGCTTCTCTAAGAGGGAGACCTTCTCCATATGGGCTCACAATTAGAAGATTGTCATTATATAAAGATGTGGCCAAAATGAAATCACGTTCTTCCCATCCTTCTGAATAAATGGTGGAGCTAAACAGTAGTTTAGGATTTCCCCCTTGTTCATCCAAATCCCATGACCATAAGTTGCCATTCGAACAAATGGCAACAATTTTACCTCTGTGCAAAATGGCATCAGTATACATCCTCATGTAGTATCTCTCATTGGGATTCTCCAACAAAAACCACTCGTATCTCCCATCCATAGTATATGCTAACTGGTCGCACGCTATACCAATGGCAAAATAACCATTGGCTTCATTAGGAGTTCGACACAATTGTATCCGTTTAATATAATAAGATGCCCTCATATCTTCTGGCACCAAACGAGTGCAAGCTCCTGTAATTGGATTAAAAAGGTTGAAAGATTGTTCTTGATCATCAACAATCACTAACCATTCATCTTTCCCTCCAATCCAACGACTATGTCTGAAGTCATCTACCTCAACAAGAAATGTCTCCCTAGACAGTATAATGTTTTGGATAAAAAATATGCCTCTGTACCATTCATTTGGGTCCTCAAGATGCCAGTTGCCCCCAACAGAGGGAGAGGTGAGTAAAGTGGGAGCTCCGGGTTGAAGGCGACGCTTCTCAGCATATATTTCTGCCCAAGATTTACAGACCAATGGAAAATGGAGGATGGCAAAGGCGTCAAGGCAATCAAGAATCAGGCGATAACAATCCAATGGAAGGTTGATCCATGGAGGACACTCATCAACAGAAATCTTAGCTGCATGCATGTAACCAACTGTGTTATACACGCACGCACCATCATCAAAAGTTTAATGATTGCATGTATGACATTGTGGAAGCTGCTTGGATTCAAGTTTTACTTATACTTACAATGTTCGGTAGGTTCACAGTTGATGAGGGGTGGTGGTCGTATGGAGTTGTTGGAAACGACTGAACAGAAAGCCGAGACGACATCATACATATGCCCTATTGTGCCCCCGTTCATCTGCTGCATGATGTGCCCAATAAAATTGTGCATCCACTTGTGCACATGCTCAGAGAGGCTGTAAATGCATATATAAAGAAAAAATATAAAAAAAACTATGCACGAAAAGAGTAGCATAAGTTGAACTGTAGTTTCTTACTCCACGAGGAAGATTTTGGTGATTGGCACATGGCCCTCGGCGCCTTCGTATTTTACAACGAATTTATACCGCTTGAAGACTCCACCATCACCTCCATGGACGCTGACAATCACATGAAAATCACCTGCACACGTAGATCAATAATCCAACAAGAAAGTAGCAACCATGTGTGTCAGGTAAATAATAGTAACAATTATTATGTTAACGAAAAAAGATCAGATACAAAGACTTTAATATAATTGTTAATGCAACATTTTTCAATGTACAGGGTCAACAGATACACGTACCTCCGCAATACCTCAGTGTTAAGCAATCCAAATCTCCTACAACAAAACTTTCGCCCGGGATATTCTCCCAGGATGTTTCGTGCCTATGACCTTCGGTACGTACGAGGGGATGTTGGTTCACCTTAGTGGGCGCCGCCACTACTAGCGCCTGCGCCTGCATGAGCGCAGCCGGTGATACCCTCTCTCCCACCATGGCCGCAGGCACGTCTTCCGGAACGGTGACTACTCCGTCCCGGTGCTGCACGTATATGGAATCCATAGAGGATCTAGAGCTAGACGGAATTGAAGTGCGGGACGGCGCCGAGGTGTGGGCGTCGCCGGAGTTGGTACGGTGTGGGCACGGTTTGCCGGGCAGAGAGTAGCAGGCTTGATCGAATTGCGGCGCGCGGGGTGGCAAAGTATAGATTGGCAACCTGCCTAGACTATTACAGAGACGCGAGGGGAATGAGGGACGAGGGAGTGTTTGGTGGATTGACCATTTCTCATTTCGGGTCTGTAGCTGTAGGTTTGTCTTCGCAGGACCATTTTATGCACTATCTTAGACTCTCGTAAACAACATATTTCTAGGTTAAAAATCTAATAACGACATTTTTGAATATGAAGAATGATCATTAGATAACAACTCTTCAAAACATGGTAGCAGGTTTTCAGCAAGTTTAGCACGTACAACAAAAAGTTAGGGTCTGTCTATTTGTCTATTTATCATGTGTCTGAAATTTTAATTTCAGGCACCGAGTCATTAACAGTTAATTACATTCATTAATTCATAATCTTGTAATTAATTATGAACCTTTAATTCAATGGGTTAATCAATCATATTTTTTTGTTTGATTATTTTATAAATAACATGACCCTACAATTACGGATTAACAACTACATATTAACAATTAACAAGAAATTACAGGTTCAACACTCATCTTCCTCAGTTCTAGCGGGCCGGCAGCGGCGCCGCACGCCTTCCCTCCACTGTCGCGCCACGCGACCGCGTGTCTTCCCTCCACTGTCGCGCCGCGCGACTGCGTCCACCGCCGCACGCCTGCTACGTCGATGTTGCAGATCCGCGCCGTTGCTGCCGATCCGGCGTGCTGCACCGTCGCACGCCGCCTCCATCGTGAGAAGCGCCACCATCGCCGTCGACATCCGTTGTGGGGGCGCCACCATCGTCGTCAGGACGCCGCAACCGCCGCCTGGAAGCCGCCGCCGGGGCATCTGTTGAGCCGCCATGGATCGGGATCGGGAGTGATTTGAGGTTAGGGTTGAAGAGATAATAAAAAGAGAACAAGCACGAATCTCAAAGCGGATCCAAAGGCCGCCTGAAATCTTTTTAGATTTCAAGCACCTGATACATAGCATTTCTGAAAAAGTTAACTAGCGATTTCTGCAACTATCATTTATGGATTACCAGTAGGCTACACCCAATCTTGCTCGTTCAGTTCATCAGCCAGTCGCCTCCCTTTTTGGGTAACAGAAATGCAATAGTTCCTGTATGCATACTATTCTCCCAAGGGCATGACATAGGGTTCTCCACTGTCTTGAGGAGGAATCTAGATAGCTAGCTGTGATGGCTTGAGCCGTGAGTGTCGGTACCCTGCGTAACGGGTATCCCATGATACCGCAAGAAAAACTAAGGAGTTCTCCCCCATTCAAGTTGAAGACCTTTGAAGGCCACACGTGTTACACGGTACTGGACCTGCCTCCCTCGTTTGGGTAGCTCCGACACTGACACGTGTATCACAAGGCCGGAACTAACACCCGTCATAGGGAAGCTCCGGTCTTATCACATGTCCAG